>ML675644.1:8250062-8349167 GCA_007922155.1 Mesoclemmys tuberculata
GAAAACAATGGAATTTTTGCACTGCTAGTGAGATCAGGGTTTGGCCATTATTGAAAGCTGTGTTAGGACTCTTATTACTTTCAGAAATACCACTTTTTTAAAAGCTTTTCCTTCCCACATTTTTGTTGTTAATGGAATTTTCTGCCATCTGTTTTTGAGTGGAGTGAGAAATTGATTACTGATTAAAGTATTTCCCAGCCTATCTATAATTCAGATATAAAAACATGCTGTTTGAAGTGTTGTTGCATTTAAATGCAAATTGTGACCAGTTTAAGAGTATGCCAGTTTAAGAGTGACCAGTTTAAGTGTGTGTGGTGACACATCTCCAAAGTTTGACCCGGCACTGCACCTTCAGTATCTGTATTCCCTGGTTTCAGTGGCATGCCAAACCATTTCCACTGGGTCCAAATCCAGAGGCCTATAACAAGGCAACGGATTTTTTTTCCTCAAGTGGAACCATAAGGAAGTGCCCGAGCCATATGGACAATATTTATGTAATACATTTTCCTGAATAAAAATGCTTCCTACAGTACATTGTTTATTTTATCCAGTTTATTTCTTCAGCTTTGAACCCAATAGCAGTTTGATTTGGGTCACTACTATGGGAGCACAAAAATAAAGGGAAAATTCCATCTAGCTTATAATTGTTACTAATGGTGAAATACTATAGCACTTCAGTAACACATTTGTGCTTGTCATATTCTAAAAACTTGCTTGCATCTGTTTTGAAGAATATGAACTCGGATACCACAGTGGTGAACACGGAATAAGAACCCGAAGAAAACAAAAAAAAGAGAGATTTCAAAGGAGGACTCGTGCTCCTGAATGAGGGCACAGCTCATGATTTCTGTGGTATAATTAACATGGGTGAGAAAATCATTATACAAGATATGTACTATATGCAAGAGAAGAGCTTCAGGTATTCCAGAGTACTCTGGTTGTGTATATATAAATGCTTCAGTTTATACTTTACATTACTGTACTATTAGGAATGGCCTTACAAAGTTTACAGTGCTCCAGTCTCTTGGAGAGGTCTTTAGGCTAGGAGTAGCTTTATTTTCTATTACTGCATTTAGTGGAGTGAGTCTGGAGAGGAATTGTTTTCCTCATCTCTGATCCTCATGCTGGAGAGAAGGTTAGGTCTGATTTCTGAATTGCAAAGCTTGTGTGAAATGCAAAGCACCTAGAAGAGCAGGGCTCAAGTAACTGCTTGCTTTGCTTGTACTTAAAGCAGGCCATGAGTGCTATCAAAACTAAAAATTACAACCACCTTCTTTCAGAATTGCACTAAATATGAATTTCCAGAAGGTGCCTTGGCCTTTCACACATCTTCATATCATTTCTGTGTTTCTTTTCTTGTGCTGGCCTCCTGAAGCCTTTCGATTGCTGTTATGGATGAAAGGACACCTCCTGAAAAATGAAGTGCAGTAGTTACACGCTGCTGTATTGTGCAGCCAAAAATCTGATCTCAAGCACCTTGCACACACAGATTCTATTCCTGCTCTGGAAGAGGTGACTAACGACACACACAAATCCATGCACATTTCCTAATCAAGTCTGCGATAGCTTGGAAGTTGTTGAGACATCAATTAAGTGACTTGTCCAAGACTACATGACAAGTCAATAGCAGGTTTAGAACTCAGTGCTCAAATATATTAGACAGCACTGCATCTTTATTAGGAAAGTGAGGCAATGAAGCTGGGTAACAATGGATCTCTAGCACTAAATGTTCCATTGGATTGAAGATTCAACGTGAGTCTAGTTAGATAAAGAATAAAATGTCTTTTGCTTCTATTCACTGTATTTATTAGGAAGGAAGCCATATGGTATTTAAAGAGCAGATGGACTCTGGAAATAACGATGCTTGTCTTTTTCCAAATGTCAAGGATCCACCAAACCATCAAAATATATCACTTTTCAATGATTTTTATCAAAAGGTTGAAGTATACGCCACTTCCCCCTTGCTGCAACCTCTCCTTGTTTAATATTAAGTGGTATTGACAGGAGGGTTTCAGATTTTGAAAGAAAAGGTGGATTTTCCATGTCCTGATGCCAAGCAAATCTAAGAGCAGAAAATGCTAAATTGTCCACAGCCTTAACACAAAGCAGTCTATAAAGTTCTTACCTTTGTCTAGGTGAGCTGTACATTTTCCACATTACACATTCTAACTGAAATGTGTTTAGTACCTTGTCTTGTGTCTGAAGCCAGGGACTTATTAAAACTGGGTGGGTGGGGCTAAAGCTATGGGTTTGATTTGGTGGGTCAGATAATTATAACACAAAGTGAACAATATATATGATTTGACTACCTGAGTTGTTTAAAATTATATCATGGTTAACTCTTCAGCACAACTCCCTCCTTCCTTTTCCTCAGGAAGGGTTACAAATAATCAGGGCTTGACTGGGGAGAGCTCCATGGGTGGGGGTTGGGAGGTGGCGAGAAAGAGAGAACTTCTTAGGGACCTAGATTTGGAAGAGACCTCCTGCATCACTGAGTCCAGTCTTCTGCTACCACAGAAACCCTGTCATAAAAAAAAATAATTTTGAAAATGTTACTCCTTTTATGAGACGCTTCATAAAAAGCAGCCCAGTGAAAAATAAAGGTTCTTATGTTTGGGGGCTCAATCCCTTGTTGTTAGCTTAAGAAACTTGGATACTTTCCTTTGTCCTTTCCGATCCTAATAGCAGCAGGGTTAAATATTTCTGGAAGCAGCTAGCATCTGGCACCCAGATTTAAATTGTTTCTCAGACTTTTTAGTAAGCTAGAAACAAGATGGGAGGAGTGGGGGGGAATGCCAAAATGTCTACATTACTTCTGAACTACCTACAGCAATTACTTGAGGTGGTTTGTCATATGGTTAGTCTAAAACATGTCTTTCCTTTCCAGGTATTTTTTGTGGGAATTTCAAATTCACTTAAAATACGTTGTGACAAGCCATTTGAACAGCAATCTTAGTTTTAATGGCTCCATGTAAAACTTAGTCTCCAGTGTTCTGATCCTCAGTTATACCCCCCCCACACCACCATTTGCATTGTACACACTGCAATGGTTAATGAACCTGGAAATAATCAGGAATGAGATTCCGCCTTTTAAAAAATGTTTGTTTTTTTCAATCTGAGGACCTTAGTGCATGGGCTATATATAGCCAGACATAGTACAGGCAGGCATTGTGAACAAGCTTCCCATGGCAGAGCTGTATCATTCTAGACTGTTATTTTTCTTATGTTAATATCTTAGGTCCTGTTCTCTGCTCAGCAGAGTAGGGGGAGGGGTGAAAGGGAACTGGTAAAGTGCCACATTCCATCCATCCTTGGCACAGGTTCGAGAAGTTAATCTGCTCCAGCTGGCAGTGGTTTGCAAAGGGCCAAATGCCAGTTGAGGATAGCCACAGTGTTCTATTTTCTGGCCACACTCCTCCCTGTTTTTACAGTCCCCGTGGCTCCCACAACTGAAGTAAAGGTGGTCGTGTAGGAAATGGCTATACTGTTGAATGCCCCCTGGGGTGGGCTTCATGCTGGGCATATCCCCAGCAGCTGAGTTGATGCAAAGGGGACGGAGTACTCATCGCTATACTAAGTACATTCAGCTTAAGGAAAAAAGAACAAAGGGGGAAAAAAAAGTTAAACCTCCACGAGAGCTCTCAATGGTAACTTGTAGTTCTTAAGTACTTGGCTATTTCATCCATAGATCCAAGCGGAGTAAGTTTCATTTCTTCTGCTTTACAAATAGAGAAATTGAGGTACACAGTGTGTGTCTCCTCTGTATAAACAGTTGTGATCTGGGAACAAAGTAGCTGCTGTCCTAAATCAGGCAAAAAGTAGGATTTAAAAAAAAAAATCAAATTAGTGCTATTTTAAACTATGTACACCACAGGTCTCAGCTCTGTACTTTCTATCTTGAACCTTCTCCTGTAACGATTGTATTACGTTATATGCTAGTTTTTGCAATATACGCAGTGTCTGGAGGAGGAAAGGCTGGCTATTATGGAACATCAAAGACATTTAACTGATTGTCTGAGCTGTATCCATAGAGGGATATGAAAATCTGGTCCTGCGAACACTGTCAGTTCCCATGCTTGAGGGACTAAACTGATCATTTGGGTAGAGGAAGAAATTTCTGTCCTCCTTTTGACCACTGCTATGTACTGAGCAGACGTTTTCAATGATGTCTTTATCTTGAGTAGCTACAGTTAACTTAGAACCCAGCAACGCTACTGAGTAATTTAAATGGTACCTTTCAGTGTGCATTACCTAGCACTTGTCTAGACTGAAGTTAATCTATTATGCTGCCCAGTCACCTAGCTTAGTTAGGGTCTCGATATGCTGTAGTTCTGACTAACACAAATGATGTTGTATATTCCCCATACTTTGCTAATATCACTGTTTACCTTACTGATAAATATAATATAACACTTGCCCTAGTACAGAGTTTTGGGGCACCTCACTATTAACCTGCATCCATGTTGAAAAGTGATATTCATTCTTCTTCTTCTCTAAGAGCTTGTCTACATGGTAACTGGAACTGAAAGAACTAAATTGGTTGTAATGCACACTTTTAGTTGTTATGATGCAAATCTGTCCAAGGACACTTATTTCAGAAAAAAAATGCCCCATTTGGGTATAATTTAAGTTAGTAAAATATTAACTTACTTACTTGGTTCCAGATACTGTACAGATAAGCACTAAAACCATGCAAAGTATCTCCTTCCAGGTCTTTACTGCAGCAGTTTAGAAATACACATGGAAAAGTTTCTTTGGTGAAATATTTCTCCAGTGGCTGTTCTAGAGTTAGAATGGGTCTTTCACATTTTACTGAATAATTTTACATTGGTGTTTAGTTTTGAGGACTGTGAGTACTCCTGTAATTCCTTGAGCTGCTTAACAATATTAGGACTCTCATTAAATAGTAGCCAGGACTAACAGCGCTAAGGGGTTACTATATATATCTTTTGTTTCATGACAGTGAAACTGTGTCCCTGGAAGTAAAATATGCTATATTATTTCTTCCCATGTAACTTTTTGCTCAAGCCAATATATGCTCCTAATGTTGCACTGCATACAAGGGTCTGTAAGGGAAATAGTCTGATGATAATTTGGTTATCTCCATTAAGGGCTCTTTTTGCTGTGGGCAGTGAAAAATCAATCAGTTGAGATCGCCTTACAGTTTTGGCTGATTGGCAGCAGCAGTGAAAGGAACCTGCAGCCATTATCAGCTCCTAATGCTGAAAAGATCGTCAGTGCCAACTCTTACTGAAACTATTGAAACAAACCATTTATTTTCATGTTGGTTTTAGCATATTCTTAGCTGTGATTATAAAGATAGAGCAGAATTTGGCTCCTATTTCTCAGTATAAATCTGAAGTAACTCTTGTAGACTTACACTGGGATAATAAGGACCAGAATTTGGCTTATGGTCTTCATGAACATCTTAATTAGATTCCTTCACATGTTTGTCCCACTTTGAATGGAGTTGATGTGTACTTGAGACTGACAGTTGGCTGATGCTCGGACTTTTGAATGATGTCCTACAAAGTTTGTAAGTGATGAGGAAGTTTTTAACAAGAATTGGGACACTTCATTAGCTGTTGTGCTTAGTTGGTTTTTTGGTTTTTCCTGGCTGTATTTTATGGTCAAGTAGCAAGAACTTTGTGCTTAAAAAAAAATTAATGGGATTCTGTTTGTCTTTCCTTTTACCTTCCCTTTCACTTGTGTATCATTTGTATTACATAGCTACATCCACTAAACAGGCCCAAACTAGCACTGTTCTGCCAAAGTGAAGTCTGTGGTGGCTTGGAGGATTCTGATGTCTTTTAGAGTCTCTTCAAACTCTTTCCCTGAGGAAGCAATAAGAGAGCTGGGTTAAAGCACAAAGCTGAGCCCTCTGTTTCCTTCCTCTCAACTTACTTTTTCAGTTGCCATTGTACAGGACCAGAACATTCTTGTTTTACTTAGGGCTCTGAGCTGTTCTTTGGGAAATTATGCTCTTGACAAGCCACCAGCCTTTGCTTCACCTGGAAAAGCTTGGGAACACACTGGGTAACAATGTTTGACCCCCTTCAACGTAAGAGCATGGAGAGCTATGTGCAGAAGCTGCTGCTCTGAGGTCTTAGAAACATGAACCCTATCCTTATTTACTTTCAGGAATGTTTTAGGACCAAGGAGTGCATTGATTATTAGAGTTCCATGGGGCACCTGCTAGTGGAGACCTGCCGCTTGTCCACATGATTCTGACTCCTGTTTATGTGTACAAGGTACATGGCATTAAAGGAGGTTTAAAACCTGATTGTTTCTCTAATGCAACATTCTACTCTTTTCCAGGAAAACAATTGTTGTGGTGGCCTCGGGAGTCACTATGGAATCACTAATGGAATGGGGGAAGGCAGCGTCTGTGAGATAATTTAGATATTAGTTTGTCATGCACACTGTGAATAAGTTTGGGAAACCTTACTGTAAGTTGTAAAATCAATATTTGGACTACTCTCCTGCTATTCTTTTTATGAGATGTAAAGTTTAAAAATGCAGCACTAGGGTGTCCTTGAGTCTGTGTTTCACAATTTCTGAGCTGTATTCTTTTGCAAATGACTTCAGCAATGCTGTCTCAAGGTTGATGAGTTATCTTAGGGAGCTGGCTCTCTTGCAGGAAGAGTTTGCTAAGTTGTCACCACTCTGATATAAATGGATCTTGAATTCTAGTTTAAACTGAGTTCTAAGATGATAAAATGGTTTGAATAGATCCTGTTACGTTTTATCATCATAAAGAGCAACCATGCACTTTCAGTCTGAATGGCTTAATTTTAGATGAAAGAATACACAGGAAACAGGAACAATTCCATGAAAGAGATGGTATAGTATATGTCTTCTCCAGAGTTGCTGTAACTTGCAGGGTTTTTTGGGTTTTATTTATCTCAGCATATTTGGTGTTTCCTTAAGGATTCAGATGCTGGAGTCATGGGTTTATGGGAGAATCTTGGTTTTCATTTTGTTAAAAGTAAGTTTTTACACCTCCATGCTTTATGGGGAATAGGCTGAAGATGTGAACCCTAAGCACTCAAAAAACAGGAGGTAGTATAAGAATCAAAATTTATTTTTAATATCCCATAATTTTTAAACTAATCTCATGCAAAATTAACTGTCCTTAGCTGCAGCCACATTATTCCAATCACTCTCAGACCTCTCTTGAGCAAAGACAGGCAGACTGAATTTGATTGTGTTCAAATGTCTTTTGGGCACTACACTGAAACTTCTAAGACTTTCTCACTTTTGACTTTAGCTTAAGTTGAATGTCTATATCTGGAAAAAAGTGGGGTAGTGTATTTCAGAACCCTTGAACTAGATAGCCTGCAAGAAATACAGGCTAAATGGCTTCTGGAAGAAGCTAATGTCATACCACACTGATGATTTATAAAGTAGTTTGTCTCTTTTGAAATCATAATAATAAACTCTAAACCTGACAAATATCCATGCTTGTGGGAACTGTGGACCAATGTATTCATTTTTATAAGTGCTTTCAGACAACATTCTCAAGTGTTCCCTATTGCATCATCTAGCTGGCTTTTTTGGTTTGGGTTTGTTTCCCTCTTTGGTTGCAGTGATTTTGAAGTTAATGGAAATGTAATACTTACGAAAGTATTCCATGTCTGAATTTAACTGTCGTACTCCTTCCAAACCTTATTGATAGGAAAAAAGTGTGAAGGTTTTGTGAACATTGGAGATTTCCTTTTGCTATTTTTTATGTTGATGGGATATGTTGAATTCCTAGCTAAACTTTTCTTTGGAAAAATCAGTATAGCAAATTGTCTTTTTATTCCTTTAATTCTACTTAGTGCAATTTAACTGGGACACTAAACTATAAATTGACTATCAGGAGAAGCTAGTTTTTCATTATCCAGCTGTTCTAGCTGTGGTACTTTATAATATCCTCAAAGTCCAAATGGCATGAAATAAGTACAACGTGTATTGTTTTTTTATTAGGAATAATAATGACATCCCCATATGATAAATGCAAATTGTGCTAATTTAATATGGATAATATAAAAGAAATTACTTACCTTTAACCTTTTTTTTACTTATGCTATCTGACACGTCTTGGGGTGTTCTCAAGATTTGTTTAAATGTAAAAATAAAATGTTGTCAACAAACAAGAAAGCTTTGGGTTTATCGGAACATTGTAGGCCACCAATTTATGTAACGTGAAAGAATAATGGTCATTGCCAGCCAGACTCTTTAGATAGCCAATTTCAGAACAGCTGAGTCAATGCACTGTCCGAGTTCTTTGACTTTTGTTTTCTATGATAAGATTGATACCACTGCAAGAACATCAGCTGGAAGATAACGCTGTATCTCATTCTAATGTCAAAAAACAATATGCCACAGTTGGCTGTAGTATAAACTCCTCAGGTGGATTTTGTCTGACAGTCCATTTAACCACTAGATAATTTTAAGTACTTTAATTTAAGTCAAGGGGAATTCCTGTAAATCTTCACTTAAAGTTGCAAGCTATTCTGCAATCACAGGGATGACAGTTTGAAAGATATAAACAAAAACACATACTCAAAGAAACAGGAAATAGTTAGCAGTTTTCTAAGTAGTAAGCAAGAAAAGGTAGCTATGAAAACAACAGACGAAAGATTTGATTATAAGTTTTGTCATTAAGTGCTAATAGCAATTGTGTTTGAACTTGATCTTCTAGATTTGTAAACGGAAGCTATTTGGCAAATAAAATTTCCTATTTGGAAAATGTTATTGATTTTTCTTTTGTTTTGTTCAATTTGCCCCACAAATTGACATGATACAATACCAAATTCTGCTAGAGCTTTAGCACATTAAGAACCCAATGGGCCACCGGAATCATTAACTGTCCTTAACAAGTGCAAGTAACAGAGTTCACATTCCTGACCTGGAGGTCCTTTCTGAAAACCAGCCAACCCACTTCTTGTCATGTTGTCCAGGGGGACTGATGTTTCTCCCTATCATGAGCTGTGGAACTCCCAAATTGGGTAGAGCCTTCCCTGCTTCAGCAGCTAGCCTTGGTGAATATTACAAGGGTTGGTGAATCCACCAAGGACGACCACACTACGGCTCTCACTCATTAGCCGTTGAAGCCACTGGGAATCTTCCCATTGACTTCAGTGGGAGCTAGTTTGTGTCCTAAAGTTGTAAACACCCTAAAGGTAAATAAAAACACTTAGACAGAAAAAATGTTCTCAGCAAATTGTAGCTGGATCAAAATAGTGTGAATTGAGTAGGTAACTGGAAATGGGTCAATTTATCGTAAGAAGAGAGGCAGCAACTTCCAAACCATCCCTTTCGTAGCCAAAAGCCACGGCCTATAAAGGTAAAGTACGGCAATCTCAAAACACATAATAGAATTCCACTCTAACTGAATATATGGTGCACGCTGACACACCCACCCAGCATTTTGATAAAGCAGTACACCATTAACAATATGCAACAAAAACCCATCTGTACTTAATTTTAAAAGAAAATATTTCAGAAATACGACAGCACTGACTCTGCGCTCATGTGCAAGCTAGTTATGCAGAGGCATGCTGCCTCCATGAGCTTTGGGGAGTATAGGGAGTGTAGTTGATGTCACCCTTAGAGGAGTGACAAGTCTTAGCATCTTTGTGCTTGTCTATCTGATGGATACAGTGTGAAGGGGTAGTGTCTCAGGCATCCCACCCAAAGGCTAGCACCAGCTACAACACTAATCTTCAATAGTCTTTGCATTCAGAAGTCTTGTCTACTCAACAAAATTTTACACAGGGATTTAACTGGTGCACCAGTCACCAGTGGGGAAACTTTTTTTATTTTTTGTAAAATTCCCCAGTGGGCACTGAATGCAAGGGCTGTTCCCAACCTAGGGATGCAAGAAAGCGGACCTTTACTACACTGTGCTTCCATGACGTGACTGGGCAAAATCTTGTCTTAAATGCATATGCACAAAATATGACCTAAAGAATCACTCACATGGATTCTATGATTGCTTTACAAAATAATAATAATCTGACTTCAGACTTGACTACCTTAGTAAGACCCATTTCCTTCCATTACAGCATTGTCTATTGAAGTATTACATGCATCATAAATGAAATATTGATTTTTTTAACATCAATTGCTTTACCTTTTTTATAAATTCCTATAAAGCTTTATTTTAAACCACAGGCGAAAAGGGGTGAGGGGATGCTATTTAACAATAAGGCTATATTCCATTCAAACTTTGGACCATGGGTTAGAATGTCATCATGTATTTCTGTATCTGTCAGCCATGTGTGTGTGCTTATATGTGGTTAACATCACTGCAGGTCTGTAATGACGTTTTCACAGATTCATCACAGCAAAGCTACAGATAATTAGGCAGTCTTGGATATTTAATTTACGCAAATTTAAAAAGGGAAAATAATTAGAGATTAGAGATTTGTTCCCATAAAGGTGATTACTTTGTAATAAATGCTTCCAGTGTATGAAATAAATGTTAACTTGTAATTATGCAAAGCAATGCAGGATAATATTGATTCATTTAGCAATTTTTCTGAGACCCAGTGTTCTGCATAAATGCCTAAAATTCTGTCATTGGTTCTTTGGCTTTAAGTTCCGAAGATATTTTTATTAATTTAAAAAGATATTTTAAACTCATTAATGCACTGCTGTCAAGGTTGTCTTGAAATAGTCATTTGCTTTAGTAAGAGTTTTTTTAATTGGTGGGGAGAAAGAAGATCAAATCAGGGTCTTACAGAAGCTTTTAAATTGGGCATGGAACAATTATTTTTGAAGAATCTGCACTTTCGTTAAGTGACAAGGATTATGGTCCAGGTCGTTCAGAGAAAAAAAAAAATCAATTGAGACCTTTTCATGTTTTATTGCATTAAATGGGTCTTTATTAAAGGAACAATTAATTTGATGTCAGCCAGCATTGTGGAGTTGCATCTACAGAGGGAAAATACAGTGTAATGATGTTGACAGATTTACCAAGCCACTTAAGTTGGAACTTGTTACATTGGATCACACTGATCTTGTATTCAGTTCAACGATGTATTTAAAGATTACAGAATATCCAAGAATGAGGAGGCTACTAGAAATGGGTTTGAACTGATAGATCTGTCCATGTTCTTTTGTTAGTGATGGCCTGAACAAAGATTTTGAAATACTATACTGATGGAAGAAGACTTTGATTGAAGTTCATTTTTGTTATTCACACTACATGCATAGTCTAAAAATGCTTTACCTGCACTGTGCCTCTTCATACCGTGCTCTGTACAGGGCCTTAAAATTAAGGCTTAGACAGAAATATTTCTCAATATTTCCTAAGCCCTTTGGGGCTTTTTTAAAATCCCACCCTTTGTGCCTGGCATTTATGGAAATTGCTCTAATGTGGTTGTGGACAACAGTCCATATCTTGGGTTATTATGTCTATTTACAGTGAGTCTTTTACTTTATCTACCAACTCTTCATCATTTCATATGAGGAACTTGGTACACAGGAGATTTTTTTTATTTTTTTTTCTTTCTTCCAGCTCATAATCTTTCAGGACACATTTTCCTGTGGTAGGTTAAGGGCTGAGGTTTTTATAAATTTATACAAAATATTTCCTTATTGTTTTTGCCTGTATATCATTAAGTTCTGACAGCTCCCTATATCGCCAACCTCAGGTTTAAGAATGCTGTACTTAAGATCAGATATTGGATACTTGGACTGAAAAACAATAATGCACCACACATCATCCTCTAGTGCAATCCTCAATGGTGTTACAAATCCAAAATAAAGTGTTTCCCATTTTATTTTGTGGTCCTCATTGAGGTAACATAGAGGAAACCCAGATAATGCAATTTTACCTATATTTCATAAGCACCTTTGACAATCAGGACAACTTATGTACATGCTTTACCATGGTGGCAGATTCTAGGACTCTGCAGGAGAATGCAGATTCTTCATTTGAGTCCGCCTGGTGTTTAGTGCCTGAACCCTGCATACAGATACAGAGGGTATTTTTGCTGAGCAACTAAAGTTCAATCAAGTCTGTCTAGTTGGCTCCCATCTAGGACTCTTAGGAGGGAATGATAATGTGTCTCACAGTAGAGGGAATTAGGGGCAGAGACGAAAAAAATCCTACAGGGAACCCCTAGGAACAAGCAAGTTTTGGGGAAAAAAGCTTTGGCTAAAGTTTTATTCTGTAAATTACCCAACTCTAAGAGAGGTCAAGTTTGGACTTTATGGAGTATGTGGAATTTTTGGTCACAGCAGGGTGAGAAATCTGCTGGTTTATGGTGCCTAGCTATGAATTTAAGTGCCTGACATTAAATTAAGTTTCACAATCTTGTTCTAAGTGGCATGTGCAAAAAAACTCAGGGCTAAATTCAGAAGGTTCTAGTTTGTAGGCCTTTGCTTAGGCTGCCAATGTCACATCTCTCAAGGTTTTCAGGAAATCAGATGAAACCCTAGACTATCCATATTACTCTTTTATGGGGAATGGTTTGTCCTGTTGCCCAGCATGCTGTGGGTCTGGCCATTTTAGGATTAGGAACAAACTCTCATTGCGCTCCTGTGTTGGGGAGCAGTTTTCTTTGTTTGTGCCTGTGTTTGTTGTATTTTCAAAATACGTTTCTGTGGTATGCTTCTTCCCCCCACCCCATTCAAATTAGAGGTCAAATTCTTCAGTCAAATACTTCTTTCAGACCTGCTCATTAGTGAATTGAAATTAATAGTTGTATACATGTCCCTGAGTGTAGAATTTGACCCATTTTTAGGCAAGGATGATCATGAACCACAGGTAGCTTAAGAAGAACTAAAACCCAAGTGAATCTCTGATTTACTTTTCTGCTCCTTTCTCTCTCTCTTTACTCTTGTTATTACAGGAAAGAGCTTGTGGTTTCATTATGAATGAGGAGGATGGAGTTGATTCTGAATGAATCACTATTGCAGTGGTTGTCATATGAAAACATTTATTTTATGTAGTAGATCCATTGGCCTAAACAGATATCAGGATGGATTGATTTTAGTCTTGTTTTGCTTTTATACTTTTTAGTTCTTTTTCCTAAAGAAGAGTTGATTCTCACTGGTTGGTAACCATTGCAAACTTGTTGATTTACAACTGAATATAGTCTTTATACAATATTTGACATTTTGCTAATCAGTGGAATACACTATAGCAGTACATCTACAGAAGCAATTAAAATAGTTTAATGTACACTTATTCAGATTCTTAATTTTTGCATTTAATGTTTTATTATGTTAGAAAATGGTAAATGATGCATATCTATTTTGCAACACGACAATGATTAATTTTTTACCCATGGCTTGTGTTGAGCTCTATTTGGATGAAAATTGGAATTTAATTAAAATGCACAAAATAGCATTTACTATTTTTCATTAGTTAACTAAAGCAACCTTAAATGTTCTGGACACATAAGGAAAGATAGTTTAGCAAAACATGTTTTGCATTTAAAACTGATTTATTAAACAAAGGAAGTATTATCTGTTTGTTTCTGGTCACCATGTCTTTCAAGATTTTTAGAACTACTAGATCTTATCCTCTCCACGTAATTTTTATTCTTAGATTGGAAGACGGAAACAAGCTTTCCTGTTTTTCTATTCCCAATGGGCTTTTTTTCCTTTGAATGAACTAGTCTTTGAACTGTAGTAATTTAATATAAATGAAATGAAGAAAATATTCTGTTTGTACCTGCAGAAGAGCCTGTCAAAAACTGGTTTAGCCCTTCAACCTCTGATTCCAGGCACTTAGCCAATCATTTCTACCAGTTCAGTGATTTGATTTCCCTTGAAATTTTGGGAGCAAATATGTACTGCTTAAAACTATTATTTTGATTTAATGTGTTAGATTTTAGTAAGATTAGGCCCACCATAGGTTGTCATAATGTAAATGTAATTTTAATTGGGTTTATTGTCTAGAAGAGAAATATATTGAATTTATATTTCTAAAAATCCAATTTAAATAAAAAATGGATTGTTTTATTTTTTGAAAATTGGTTTTTATTTTTTTTTTAAATTTGTCCTGACAGATCTGTATGGGTCTCCCTCTCGTGCCAAACAAGAATGCACTGCACTGGCTGTAGTATGCCTGTGGTAGATAGCCGAAACCTTGAGGGTTACTGGAATATTTACTTCACTTGAGAAGATCTTCCATGCTAGTTTAATCAAATGCTCACAACTTGCTTTGCTTGCTATTGCACAAGCATATGTGTGTTCCCTGGGGCTAATATGAAATTGCTGCATTCTGGCTTGTGATAGACTGGCTATTTCCAGACAGATTAAATCGTTAGCTACAGCGATGGTGGAATGGTTGATCTAAAAATCTTGGCTTGCATGGTACTGTAGAAGTAACTGGATATGTAGCCTTAAATAAGCTTAGCATCGTTCCTGTTCCAGTACTGGCTTGGCTAAAAGGAAATTCCCATTTGGCTCAACTGGAAAAGCTGCCTCTTAAGGATCATAGGGATCTCAACTGTGAATGATGTCTGGTTAGGGTCTGTTAAGTTCTAATAATTGCTTAAGTTCACTCCGTTTGGCAGACACAAAATTAGCAACAGGGGAGGACAGGCTCCAATGTGCATCTCCCAACAGGAAAGTGTCATATATGCTGAGAGAGATCTCTCCTTAGCACTCATTGCTGAGGTATGTATGCATCTCACAGATTCTCAGTTATAAGGATTGCAGCTTCTTGTTTTTTCTCTCCTACCCCTCATTTATAGGATTACTTAAAAAAACAAAACAAAACAAAACACCTCCTCCCCCAAAAGGAAAGCTAAAGTGAAGAAATCAGTTTTACTTTTTGTTCTGAAGGTGATGAAATTCATGGTCCAATCTAATCCCTTGCAGAAGTAAATGCCACAGTTGTAGACCAACTGCTGAGAAAGCTCTGTTTCCCATGCTCACGAATCTCAGCCTTATGGCTGACAGTTTGATTGTTCCTTAGGAATGCAGCTATCCAGGGAGGCCATTGTTGCAAGGAGAGGGGCAGTCTTTCAGGTGGTTTAGGACAAGCCTATTTAAGGTTTCGAACATTAGAACTGAAACTTGGAATTTGATTCAGTCTTCAATAGAAAGCTTTCGGTGTAGTGCATAGAGCCCTTGGTTACCGGTTTGCTAAGTAGGCAGAGTGCTTCATTCAGAGCAAACTGGAGTTTTTTCAGAGTTGGTGTGTTTAATTTTACGGTAGGACATGTTGCAATAATCAAACCTAGAAGTTGTGCATGCATGGGTCACTGTAGCAGAGCCCAAATCTGATAGGATGGAACATAGTTTCTTGGCCTGTCCTAGTTGGAAGAAGGCTTCTTTGGGAGCCACAGCTATGTGGTTATCTAAAGGAATCTCTAAGAACCTGAAAGCATCTTGACAATCGAAAAGCAGACATCAGGAAAGAGTGATGTGGTGGTGGTGGTCTCTCTTCACGCCAGCATCATTTCCCTGGGTTCAGCTTAAGCCAATTGCTCTTCATGCAAATGTGGATATTGCTGAGTCCCAAGATAGCTGAAAGATGGTGCTGTTGCATTTGTTTTGAGACATAGAGCTGTTGTCATCTCATAATGCCCTATAGTGCTTCACATCGGTGTTGGGGAGGACTAAGCCTTGTGGAACTCCCCAGTGAGGGGGCAGAAGCAGAAAAAGCAGTTGCTCATGAGGAGCTTTTGGACTCTGTCCAAGAAGAAACACAGGAAGGAAGCTGGTTGCATTAAGCAGTGTTTTGGGGATTTTTTTTTAAAGTATTAGTCAGCCTGTTTTGTGTTTATAGTGGGAGACAGGTTTCCTGCATCAGAGGAGGAGATAAAAATCTCAGTTAGCATGGTCCCAGATGCACTTATGTGTTTTTCAGCAGAGCTCCCTTATTATATTTGTCCCTGATGCTTCTCAATCTTCTTTGTCTCCCTCTAGCTTAGCAGATGCAGCCACCACAAGCCCCACAATTCACACACAGATACGTTTTCATGCTAAATCAGGGGCAGGCACACTTCCAATTCTACAATTAAACAAGTTATAACTTTATTTACTTCCTCCACGGAAAAGCCAAGTAAAATGCTCAGATCCATCAGCTGTTTCCCTTTTCTGATTTTGCAAGGAACAGCTGCCTCCATAGCTGAAATACAAAATCCAGGTCTCCAGCAACTTGGGCTTCAAGTCTCCAATCTCCCTCAGTGTTGACAAGGGCTTGGAGACAGTGAGAGGGGCAGGAGGAGGGAAGCTGCAGTTGAAACTATCTCAGGAGTAGAGCAAGCAGATCTGTTAGGAAGGCAGCTTCTCACTCTCTAGCAAACCATCTGTGGTTCACCCAAAGAGCACTCCAGTCAGTTGGACCGAGGCTTCACCTACCAGGCACAGCCTTGGCATGTCAGGGCTTCTATTTACAGAGGAACATCATCACAGTATTTGTACACTTCCCAAGCATCTGTGGATTTAACGTCACAACACTCCAGGAGGCAGCAAAATATTGTTACTGATGAAGCAGAGAGGGATATTGTGACTTCTCCAAGGTTACACAGGAAGTCTTGTGCAGAGCTGGAACCAGAACTCAGATCTCCTGGATGGGTCAGGTCCCTTAACCAAAAGACCCTAGTTCAGGAATGGGGTGGGTGTGATGAGGAGGAACGGAGAGGGGAGATATAGACTGGGTCAGAGACTTTGGTAGGTAGGGCTGGTGAGCAGGGTTGGGCAGCAGATTCCTGCACCCTCTGACTCGCACCCTCTCCTGCTGCTGAACACTATTGCCAAATCTGGCTTCCATCTTTAACAGTCCCTTTCGTTCTCCCCACCTGCATTCCACAGCTGGGTGCTCCCACCTCCCCCCACTTTTACTATCATTCATATTTATTAACATTGCTTTTTCTTAGCAAGGGTTTCAGAAGCCTAGAGGGTGGTTTTTAAGACAAGACTTTTGATCAGTCATGGTCTTAATTCAGATCACTAGGAGCACGACTTCTACCCCAAAGCCTAGCTCTGTCTTGAGCCCTTTTTCTTTGCTAGTACCTGCTCCCACACAACTATGAGTAGACAGAACAGGTAATTTTGTGAAGAACCATCCCAACCTTTAAAATGTTCCCTGATGCCAGCCACCATGGCCAGTCAAAATGGTACAACCACAACATGTGAGGGACCAAGACCCTCTCTACCCAGTAAGTGGGGTATGTGGAGTAGCATAGCAATGGATTAAGGGTATACTATGGCCAAACAGTATATGATCAAAATTACATGTAAGGAAATTCTTGAAAAAAAATCCTTTACTACCAATAAAATTAATAGGAAAGGTGAAGAAAAGCACAGCACCAGCACAGATTTGTTAAAAATTCAGGTTCCTCTGAATATGAAAATTAACAAAACAAAAGGGTAACTAAATAATTATTGAAAATTTAGACCAACTTTTTGAAAAGTGGCTAGTGACTGTGTGCCTCCAATGTTGGGCTCTCAACTTAAGACTTCTTAAAGAGCTGATTGTCAGTAAGCGCTGAGCACCTACAAGTGAGGCACCAGAAATCATAACCGCCTTTGAAAATCTAGGCCTAAACATAACACAAGAAAACCAAGTAGTTAGTAAGGAGCAGAGAGAATAAATTTATATATATGTTAAAATGTTACATTTGGTACTTAACTAGAATCCCAGACCAGGGTCTTAGAGGCATCCTGGAATACTGTACAAGTGTCATTCAACTCTTTCTCCATAAGTGATTTACAATGACTACTTATTACTGTTCGGCTGGTGAAGAAGTGTTACAATCCTCATTGTGATTTTTATTCTGTCATCTTCGAAAAAGAAAAGGTGAAATTTAGCATTTCTCATAAATCACCCTTGAAGCAGCTCATTGTGAAAGCAACTGTCCTCCCATTATGTAACTCTCCAGAAACCTTAACCAACCTCCAGCAGTTGCAACCACAGTGCAGATAGTTGCAGTAATTATGCTAACCAGCCAATAAAAGCTTCCATTTACCTTGTCTACCTACTGCCTTAATGCAATCACGTCCTGCGGCAAAATGCATGTAGCAATTGGAAACACAGAGCGTTATTGGAATCCATTGACTCTACTCCCCACTGCTGAGGAAACAGTCTTTCCCTGCAATACATTTTCCTAACAATTTTGGGACCATCAAGATATACCCTAGAGTCTGTTAAAAATTATCTTCACTACACTAGACTGCAGGTTTTAAAGAATTGTCTAATAGCACATGTGAGCATATATTGAGATTAGTTATGTATTTGATAGTTTTATTAAACATAATTAATATTCTTAGCATCTCAATTCAGAATTGAGTTCTCATTCACTTGCTGTGATTTCATTTTACCAACGGCCCTGTGCATGAGCCATTTTTGAGCACTATACACAGGTAATATATACTCTAAGAATGAGAGGGGGAGGAGGAAGGATGAGGGTATTTTAACAATTGAATTAGTATGTTAGGGGTGCTAGTAGGAAGGGCTCCTGGGCAGACAGCCAGCCAGCGCCCCAGTTCCTGCAGCATGGAGAGCCAGGGGCCTGAGTGGCTCCCACCAGCTTCTGATCCATTGGTTCCTGGCAGGCGGTGATTGTTTTCAAACCTCTGCGGTAAACGAAAGGCAGAAATCTGGTGGGAGGTGGGGAGAGGAACATGTGACCTGTGTGCTGCCTCCCCCCCACGTATTGCCTCTGTTTTAGGGGTCAATGCCCCACATTCCCTACCCCCCATCTCTGCCTCTGTCTGAAATAACACAAAAATCAAACCACTGAGTTACAAAGAATGGTTGGAGATGGGCCCCAGCTGTACAAGGAACTAGATTTCTGTATCCTTTGTAAATTGACAGAAGAGATATTTACATTTAGATGTGCACTTCAAACCAAATTTGTGTTGCTTTAAAAAAAGGCAGTTGGCAAAGAATGTTGCTTTGTTTGACTTTTTAGAAAATCCCATGGGGATGCTTGGGATCATATTATACGATGCTGAAACAGGACTGAACACATTTTTACATGGCTGGATCATGGTGGCTCATTATTGTGAATGTCTCAAGGGATTATGAGATGGAAATTGATGTTCTTAGCTTTCATTTTATTTGAGGGTTGCTGGAAGTTTAATTTAGTAGCAGTGGCCTGTGATATGAGCCAGACTGAAAAATAATATATTACTTTGGCATAATTTGTGTTTTTTAGAGGTAGTGGGAGAGATTAGATATCTCTTTAGAAGTGATATTTCCTGAATAGTCTAAAAAATGATTCACACTGTCTTTTTAATAGAGGTTTCTACATGGAACACACATGTAATGTAATAAATGACAACATCAGATATTCAGTGAATCTGAGGCTGTTGTAGTAAATGGTTTTTCCTAATGTTTTGGGCTTTATCTAGTATACAATGAAGTGCTTGTTCAGAAAATGTTACATTAGACATCTGTGATCTCTGGCATAATATCCTCTTATGGGTTTACAACTGTCAGCCTGGTCACTTTGTTCTCCAGTGCAAGCTTGAGAGTTCCTCATAAAAAAGTGCATTACAGAAGCAGGATATTCCCACATCTATAGATGAGCAGTAAAAGATCTGCTAGATTCAGAGATCATTTCCTCAGACTTCATACTTTACCTGACTCTTTTGTGTATGAGTCAAGCCTTAGATTGGATTAATTTATACCAGTGAGAGACAGGGGAAGAGAGAGGAAATGGGGGCTCATCTACACTGAAAAGTTATATCAACATAGCTACATCTCTCAGGAATGTGAAAAACCAAAACCCCTGAGACCGAGTTAAGCTGATTTAACCTTGGTCAATGGAAGAATTCTTCCATTGACCTAGCTACTGCCTCCCGAAAACCCCTGACATCACTGTAGTAAGTGTCTACACTGACGCACCAGAGTGGTGGACGTGCAGTGATGCAGCTGTGCCACAGCAGCATTTTAAGAGTAGACAGTCTAAAATAGTAGCTATTAGACTTAGACCTCTAGGTTAGATTCTCAGATGACATACCTCCACATAGGTCCTTTACTTCAGTGAAACTAAGTTGATTATACCAGCTGAGGATCTGGTCCACAATTTTTAGATGTTTTGTCCCTTTTCTTTTTTTACGCATCAGTCAAAAATTTGAAGGTATGAATTTAACAAGCAAGGTCCCACTAATTTTAAATATTTCAGATTCATCACTGAAGTACTCTAATTATGTAGATGGCATGGAAATCCAAAATGCCTATAACTTAAAAGGAGTGGATAATTTCAGATGTAAAGTGACTGCTGAGTCTTTTGCATGTTTAAAAATAAATGAATAAATCTCTCACCTTTCTGATCACCTTGTCTCCATCTGCCCTTCTTCCTTTCAGTGCTAGGCCTGGCTTTGTCTACTACTGTGTGAAGTTCAAGCTTCACTCTCAAAGCTTTCTGGAGTGCCACAACTTTTGATCCTAGATAAGTTCATGGAGGATCAAGATAAGAACTAGATAAGTTCATGAAGGAAAGGTTTATCAATGGCTAGTGGCCGGGTTAGGCAGGGATTGCTGTTTTCCAGAGGCTGGGAATGGCTAACAGGATGGATCACTTGATGATTACCTGTTCTATTCATTCCCTCTGAAGCATCTGGCATTGTCCACTGTCGGAAGACCAGATACAGGGCTAGATGGACCATTGGTCCATCAGTATGGCTGTTCTTATGTTCACTTGTGTGTCCTCATTTCTTTTTTCACCCTTCCATTAAAGTCCACCAAAAAGTCTCTCCTTACTGCTTCATCTATCAACCCCTTCCCACTCCCATTTTTGCACCACTTGGTATGCCACACTTGTTCTTTGAACAGCTTCCCAATTCATGTGTGACAAACACCAACACACTTCATCCTCCTGCAACTCTCATTTCTGGCATTCTCTCTATAACAAAGGCTTCAGAGAGGGCAGTATATGGAATCCAGTGCCACAGACTATTGAAGTCTCAGGCATTGCTGGAGTGTTTTAAAAAAAAAATCTGTCTTGAATACATCCTAGATCTTTTTTTGGATGAATTTTTCCAAAACAGAGGTTATTGAAGAGGAGCCAAAAACATTGACACTTTTTTGTGAATAAATTTAATTAAGCCAGGTTTTTTCTCCAATTTGTCGATGTTTGTATCCTTCTGTTGTAGTTGGAATACATTAAACTGTGCCAGGAAGAATTCCAAATAACAATCACTTTTCTTTCTTGTAAAGTATTAAAAAAGGAAGCTTGGTTTAGACATAAAATGAAACGTTTAATGATGACATATGCCCATAATAATCTATAGATAGGCTTTTATTAAAAATCATAATTCATTACTACTTAATTCATACGAAAATAGAAACATCACCATTGCTGTCAGCCATGGGGTAAGAGAAGCCAGCATATTGCCTGGAATATCTGCAGTGCACTATGCTATGGCCAACTCACAACACTGATATCCTGCCCTCTTCCTTGTCCCTGCTATGCTCTCTTTACCTGGACATGTGAGAGGGTAGAAGATAGCCTTTCAGTTGTCTTCTGTAGTTTTTGCTCTGGGGGAATTCTCTTGTGGTCAGAACAAGAGCTTTTATAGCTCTGTCTTGCAGCTGGGACCCTTTTACTTGGAGTAGAGAGATGAGGATTTCATCCCTGAATTAAGTATTCATTAAAATTTAGTATTGTTGAAAATGTATGAATCCTCTTCCAGATGGCATAGTTACTCACACGTTCACGAAAGGTCTTTTGTGCCCCATTATTACATCTGGGGAAGAGGTGAGCTGAATTATCTGGTTAAAAAGTTCCTCCAGCCTGACCTTAATTTATATCCCAGGATTTCACCATGGTGGTGTCAAATGGCAGAAGTATAATTTCTTTATCATACTGCACACCTCCATCCTAACCTTTCCAAATAAACTCTAATACTGATTCATTAGGAGGTTTCATTGTTACTGCATTGTCTGAAAAAAATTTTTTCTCTCAATCCTCAAGGACATTGACTTGAATTCTTACATGGTCTAAATTTTCAGAGATGACTAATGACTTTTTGGTGCCTAATTTTGAGATACCTTAAAAAGGTCTGATTTTTCAGAAAACCCGACCCTTTTAAGATGTATTAAGCTGGGCATCCAAAATCACCAGTCACGTTAGAAAATTATGTATGTGCCTGCACACACATTATTGTTCTATGTGTTTGGAGGGGGTGGGGAATAGATGCCTCCTGAAAATACTCTGCCTTATATACTGGCAACCCAGGCTCTTATGAAAAGCCCTACAATAACAAACCAATAAGTGTGTGCATACCATGGAGGAAAGGTTGTAAACAGTGCATAAGAAATCATTTAAAATGTTTTATACCTTAATATTTTCTTTTTAACATAAGACACCTTATAAATTCCTTGTAAGTTCCGTATTAAAACACTACATGGGGTGTACACTGAATGAACAAAGATGATGATTGGAAATTTCTAGCTGATACTGTTAGTGCCATATTTAATGATGTATAACTGACTTGATGAGACTGTGCTATGTGATTTCTGTCCCTGCACAGTGGAGAGGTGTAGCTCTGTGGGTAGAGAGAGAAAACTGGGATAAAGTATGGGCCTGTCTGAAGAATCAAGAAATAAACAGGGGTTAAAAGTAGAGAAGGATAATGGGACCAATAATGGTGTGTTTCCAGACACACACATTACAAGTGGCATCTTGGAAATGCAGATTTATAAAGACACTGGAAATAATACTCTGTGGAAAAGGTCTCAGTTCTTAATTAGCTAAAGAATTTAGACTAACATTTGAACTTGTGAAAAGCAGGAAAATGTCTTAATGAGGAAAAGGAGAGAATTCATTGTCTATTAATGTAACTGGCCTTGCATGGAGTTCAGAAACCTTTCAATATCCTGTTCAGGAAGATGAATAAAGAAGTAGAAACTTTAAAAAAAAAAAAAAGGGGGGGGGGAGAATATGTTGTTACTATTGGCTTCATGGGAACGGTTCTTTGTCTTTTGGATTGACTGGATCACTGAGGGTAAAGACTTTAACACACATATGGCTTAGGCATTATCTTGGTGTGGACTGCAAACAGACTTGCTTCATGAGAAGATGCTAAACTAATAAAAAATAATATAGGCAGAAAAATGTACAAGGTAGCTGGGTCCTTCATCAAATGGGAACATAGGAATGGAACATCACAGGAGAGTGAGACATCATAACCTAAAATGGGTCACAAACTGAGGACGAAGCTAGGTCCTTGAAAGAAAAAGAATTCATCTTGTTTATAACAGAGGAAAAAAAATTTGTATCAGTGGCAATACAGTTGTAATCTAGCTTGAGAGCACATCATAATGTTCTCTAGCTCCAGGAAAGCAGGAGCAGGTCAGCGTATACAACTGAGGAAACTTGTGAAATATAGAGAAAATCAGTAATGCAGAAAACAGTCCTCTGTGCCATTGTGTATTAGACAAATCATGGGAGAAACAGGTGACAGAGTATATGGAAAGTACCCTTGAGGCAGCATATAGGAAACTGTGAAACAAACTGTCTTGTGTTACAGGGTTAGAATAAGAGCACTGTTTCATTGTGGAATAGAACATTAAAACAGAAGTATAAGTCAACTGAATGGCTTCGTTTGACTCAATTTTGAACGTATACACAATAGTTCTGTTTTTCTGAAAATCTTGACTCCTATTAAATGCATGTGCCAATCCTAGAACTTTTTGCCATTTGCTCTTAATAATAATACTCAACACTTTTCAGACAAACAGCCCTCAGAGGTAGGAAGGTTTTATCCCCGTTTTATCGATGGGGAAATTAAGATAGAGAGGTAGTGATTGACGTAATTCACAGTGGGGAGTTGTGTAAAAGCTGGGGTTAAACTCAGGAGTTCCTGTCTTGCAGTCCTGTACTCAGGATTTTAGATCTTGCTGTCAGAGGAAGAGATATTGACTGTATTGGAATCTGTGAAGTATTAGTGAAATTAAACCTATACACATAAATAGAAATATTTAACAATATAAGGAAAAAAAGAAATGGGCTGACTGATCATTTTTAAACTTTCGATGCCACTACTTCTGTGTCAGATTTTAGCAAATTTGAATAATTTAATTTTAATGGTTGCTGCTTCCGGTAATATTTATATATTGCAATACCTTAAATAATGTAGTGACTTTTTTATAGTGTCCTCTTCCACTCTGGCCTTGCCCCACTGAGATTGCTGTTAATTAGATACTAGATTATATCCAATAGTATCTTTATCGCTGAATGTGGTGTTTGGATGAGTCCAAACTGAGAATGTCTTAATAGTAAGAGAGGTGGTTAGGGGAGCAGATATTAATGTATTATGAAGAACTATTTTTAATAAGTATCTACATCAGTCATAAAAAGGAGACTGTCTCTTCCCTGGACAATGGAAAGCATTGCTGTATAACATCAGCTACAGTCAAAATGAAGTTTGCTAAGCTAACTCGTTAGAAAATGTACCTGCATTTTCCTCCTTCAAGTGTTGTAAAATAAAGAATCACATTGTGTTATACCTGGCAGACTTTCAAAATATCTCAGAAATGAATTTGCCTTTTTTCTTGTCACACAGGATGTCAATATACATCATTGCTTAAAGATTGGTGATAAGATTTGGTACAATGCTGTGCCCAGCTAAAAGTGCAACTGATTTTTGTGATAGTGCTGGATAGATAGAAACACACTAAGCACATTTCAGAAGCTCATGTGGGCTAGATCCATAGCTTGTGGAAATGGGCATAGCTGTACTGAAGCTGATGAAGCTATTCCAGTTTCCATCAACTGAGGATTTTGCCGTGCGTCTTCATGTGTTAAATGTAAGGGTTTTGTGAAGGTCTGATGGGTGAGGTTTGTTTGTGTTTGGACTATGGCATATAAAGTAGAGATTATCCTTGCATCCATGTAGAGATCATCCTTAATTTTCTTCCTCCTTCAAGTAGATGCAGCTGCTTATTCCACGTGGGTGTGCGTGTCCTGTATACTGGAGCCCAAGAACTTTGCCTAGCACTACTCACAGGGGGTGGCACTCATGCCCTGTGGCCCCCCTTCTCCCCACCGACTGTATAAAAGCAGTGCTGACTGTACTACCTTGCTTTCTTCTCGTGGCTAGAATCAGAGCTCTGTATGGTTTCTTCACCTCACACTTTCACTCTCTTTTCTGAGAACTTTTCTTGTATGTAATAGTAGTACCTTAGGGTTAATTAGTGTTGGTAGAATAGTGATGCCCTCACTAGGGTCAAGCATTGTCCTGCACGGGGGGCGGTCATCCCCAAAAGCGACCCCCACACAAGGTGCTTGTTATGTCTCTGCGAAGAACACGTTAATGAAAGAGGCACCATCTGCAAGTCATTCACAAAGTGGTGGGCAACTTGTGGTTGAAGCAGAATCTTCTCGAGCAAGTCATGAGGCCTGCTTCAACACTGAGGCCCTCACCTGGTCATCAGTCTCCTTCAGATCTGGCAAGTGATGCTGCTCGTTCACCCTCCTCCATTGCAGTGAGGAAGAGGTCCTATAAAATCCATCTGGACTATTCCGGGGTTCAGGGAGACTCTTCTAGGAAGAGTGCTGACCAGCATCATATTCCCTCCGGCACATGGGATGGAGCAGGTCTGTCCAACTGTTCCCCAGTACTGTGCCAAGAGCAGCAAGGGTGGCCCATACTACCAATTCTGGTTCTGACCATTGGGCATCTTTTGAGTCTGGTATCAATAACATCAGCACCAGTGCTGACCGTCTTCACACCAACAATATATCAGGTGTCATCAGACCTGGTTAGGCTCTGAGTCCCAGATTCTCCACTTCTACTGACTTGTCCTCAGTTGTGTCCTTGGCATCTTCTAGCCATGTCACAGGTCCATTTGATCCATCAGCTCCACAGCTTGCACTACCTGGACTGCAGACTATGGAATTAATTGTAGGCCTGGCCCTGAAGGCCCGCTTGACACTGGTGCATCCTTTGGCACCATCATTAGCCAGGTGGCAGATCTCATCATCAAGTTCAGAACCTGCCTTGTTGCCAATGCATCTCCTGATACCAGGTGGGAATGTCTCATTCGGTGCCATGAGTGCTGATTCCTCACTCCTCTCCAGCACCAATGCCCACCTCCTTATTCGGCCTCAGCCTCGTTGGATTGGTTGTTTTTTCCTCCATCAGGACTGGCTTCCCCATTGTCACCACAGAGCCTCCAGGATTTCTCAAGATCCAGGCTGAGATATCTTTCCCCCTTCTAGCTGCATAGGCATCAAAGATTGCCCTTAGACCACTGTTGGTATCTGTCCTGCAGTTGGAACAGGGGCTCTTGGCCTGGTGCCTACTGGTCTCCCAATGCCTTACGTGTATGCCCAGTGGCCTCCGTGGAATCCCTGGGACTCTGCTTCATCCCTGAGGTCCTGCACCTCAACCCGATCCAGAGTGAGATTACCGTCCCTGAGGGTGGACCCTGCTCGTATACCGTCTCGGCTGCTATTGACCACTGACTCCATTCCCTCTGGACCTATGGGGCTTTTCCAAGTGGGTCCTGTGGTGCAGAAGCAGGATCCATAGTTGATGCAGAAAACAGTCTCCTCGTCCTCCCCAGATGACTCTACTATGGCAGAATCTTCCTTTCCGTGTCCAAGGACTTTAAGGTGTATCAGCCTTCCCAATAAATGAGGTTATCCTGGAGCCTTCAACGGCCTTCTGAAATGCTCTTGTTTCATTGGCCCTTTACTGCAAAACGTTTGGAGAAAAGGTCCTTCATTCTTATGCAAGAATTTCTACTTCCACCTGCCACCTAATGCCTTGGTGGTGACTGCAGCAAATGATAGGGCTTGGCAAGCAAGATAAGTCCACCTCCTTAGAAATACTTATCAATTTGAATTAATGCAAAATATTGAACTTACATAATATTCAGAACCTACATCATAGATAAAGTTGGACATTAAGAATCTGTTTTTAGAGAAGAAGTGCTGATCTTTCCATTGATGAGCCTTCCCTTGTAGCTTTTAAGGCATACTTTGATTTCCTGTGTGGTTTGTTTTTTTTTTTTTTTTTTTTTTAAGGATTGTGTGCATTTAACAGCATTCTAAATATAGTAAAAAAAAAAATTGGCAAATTTGTCTCTGCTGAAAGCCCTATATAAATTTAGGTAGAAAGTAGGTATAGCTCCCGGCAAGGTGCCAATGTAGCGTTTGGTGCTGTGAGGGGTGGGCACCACAGATCTAACTCTGAGGGAATCGGTTGGTCTTCTATTTATTTATTTATTTATTTGCTTAATTTAATCTTTTTACTACTAGTAATAGAAGTTGCACTCAGATGGCTGCATATTTTAATGACCCTTTCCATTTTGTAATTTAAATGAGTACTTTTTACGCTTTTCCAGCTCAGCACAATAACATAAAGCTAAGTGGATTTGAATATTTTGGACTTGGGAGGCAGCAGTGAAAGTCCATTCCTGAGGGTCCTGAAAGTGCTTAAGGGAAACAGCAATTTATAGTAACTGTTCATATATAATTATTCTCTACAGCATGGGACTATAGAAGTGTTTTTCTAGCCTTTTACAATTTGTCTCCAGCGAACATAGTCACTGGTCCCTACTGTTGATGCATTTCAGTGATCTTCTGGAGAGAGAGAGAGAGAGAGATCCTATTACAAAACTATATTCAACATTTTCTTATGAAGTTAAAATCTGGAAAAACGATCCTCCTCTGGGTTATGGTTTTTTGATGATATCTCTCTAATTACACACATCTAGTAAGATTACATCACATATTCCACAGACATGACCAAAATATATGGCCCAAGATCTACAAGATAAATGCTATTAATATAAACACATAACTGCAGTGTAATGTCAGTTGGAAAAAACTTGGTTGAAACTTTCAGACTAACCACAGCTAGGTCCAAAATAGAGGGGAAAAATCCAAATTTTCCGTTATGTGCTGTATGGTATATCCCATTTTACAGATGATTCTACAGGCCTCTAAGTGCTTTCTGTAGCCACTGAATTTGCAGATACATTGATTCTTCTGTGGGACCTTGCTAATAATGAGTGTGGTGATGGCTGAGGGTGGGAGAGGTAATTGCTGTGGAATTCAAAGGAATTGGAATAGCAGGAATTTGCTTTATTATGTTCTGTAAACTCTGCATTCACGGTTCTCCAGCTGTTTTGCCACTCAACTATCAAACTATGGAATATCTCTTTTGTTTTGCTGGTATCTGGAATAAACTGAAGTTTCAGCCGGAAGATATGCCTTTGGTTTTAATTGTCGGGCTGACAGTGAAAAGGACAAACGATAACCTAATGCGGGATAATCTGCTCAGGTTGTGCAAACACAACGATGTGTGAGAAAATAAAATAATCAAATGCTGGATTTTCTTAGTAGGGAACTGAACATAGTTCTAACCAACGGTTGTCTTTTTATTGTTCCTTTAATTCTACATGTGATATAAATAAATTAAGTAGACATATTTTATTAATTCTTGTCTCACTTAGAGGCCTAAAGTTAGGTCACTAAATCTAATATTTAGGTATGTCAGTGAAAGTGGCCTGATTTGTGGAGATCTGAACAATTGGGGGATGGGAAGGGAGAGATGTTAGAAAATTTAAGTCTATAAATATGAGATGAGAACAAGAGGGCTTTGTTACTGCAGAGCATCAAACAATAAGTTATGTAAAATGCCAAAACCATTTGGCCCAATTTACTTATGGGAACTGTATTTTGTTTTAAATAGAAAAATAGGCTGAACCATAATATGATTCAATCACTTCTCAAATGCCACTTCTGAAATCAGCACTGTATTTGATTGTTAAAAGAAACAAAAAAACAAGGTTAAATGGGTTTATTTTACACTGGTCCAACATAAAGCTGGGCAAACCAACATTAGAAAAGTGTTTTAAAAATAAAAACAACCATACGAACTTGTGAGCCTAGTTCTGACTTGAATTTTTTTTTAATGGTCATTATAAAGTCTGGAAAATATGGGTATAGAATGGAAACACTACCACCACCTTAAGTATAGTAGCATGGTGGTGCTACTATAAAATGTGGTAGAATCTTGAACAATACAGTTAATACAGTAAACCTGCCAAATCCCATTGACTGCAGGGGATCTTCCATGTTTGGCACTCTTTCAATTTCACATTAGACATTTTAAATGACTGCATTTCTTTCCAGTTTACAAGTGACTGCTGGGCATTTAGTTTTTCATAATGTTGACTTTAACATTCTTCAGAGCTCTTAACATATTCTTGATTTACAGCCATTTTATGACGGCAGTGAATTGCCACAAATTGGGGAAAAATCTCATAAAATGACACAAAAACCTTCCTGTCTCACAGTATAATCAGAGCCTTGGGATCTTTGCTTTAGTATTGTTTTTTGTTTGCTTTCATTTCCCAAGGTGAGCTTTAAAACTGAACAATGTATTGGGCTTGAATCTGTTACGCTAAAGGCCCTCTGCACTGCTAGGACAGCATAAATGGGCTGTAAAAAGGAGAGAAATGGTCTCCTGAGTATTCACCTTGTGCAGGGAGCCAAAACGAGGGTTCTTTGCTCACGTTGTTTCAAGCCAATGGGCAGTATGATGGTGTGACTGAATGCACCCCGGTATTCACCTCCTATGCACCACTATAATAATGTTTGTTCAAAATATACCTCGTGAGGTGTCATTTGGAAACTAATCACTTGCTGGTCATTAATATGTTTAAATGTGTGTAGCAACATTGTATGTAAAGTTAGGAACATAAGTTGAAGTTATGACTGAAATGTGTTTACTGGACAAGTTTGAGGAGAGGGTAAATCACTTTCTTGAAGACAAAGCACAAGCTGATATGTCATCAAAACTGACTGGCAATCAATCAAGTGGCCATTCTTTGGCAGTGAGGGGCAGGGACAGATCGATTTTTGCATTTTAACAACCTCATGGAACCTCTTTTACCACAAGACCCCATGTATCCCTCAGGAAAATGCATTTCAAAGGCTAACTGGACTATAGAGGGGAGGGGCAGAAACACCCCAGGTATCCTATCTCTCTCTTGCTCTTTTTCACCTGAAAAGGCAAAGGAACCAATGTTTGGACTCTGGAAGGGGTTCTGATCTAAGAATTCGGTCAGCCTTGTTGCTGGGAACATATATGGTAAGAATTTTACCTTGAACCAAGTCTAGTTTTAATTTTAGTCACTAGAAAGCGTTTTATCTTTATTTTTCTTGCAACCATTTCCGTCCTTTAATGTCTTATACTTATTTCACTTTGTAGTTAAATAAACGTGTTGTACTCTTTAATCAAAACTAATCCCATGTTGTCTGTAAACTGAATTGTGTGAGTAACTTCATTTAAAGTAGCAAACTTTTGTATATTGACCCCTTACAGGAGCAACAGACCTCCAATCTCTGAACTTCCCAAGAGATAGCTGGACAGTGCAGAACATACTCTTTTTTAGGGGGGAAAGTCAGGACCGGGAGTGTGCTGGGGTCACCCTGTTAGTAGTAACCGAGACTGGTGGAAGCCAGAGTGTGAATGCAGTATGTTGGTAGACTGCAGCTATATACAGAGACTCAAGGTGTGACTAGCATGCTGTTTATGAGGTTGGGAGTTACAGCAGCAAAGCATTGTAAGGCACCCAAGGTTGCAGGGAAGCTGGTAACGTAGCCCTTCGCTGATCTGGATTGCACCCTGGAACGTCATAGATGGGGATGTATGCATGGGGCCAAAGAATGGGACAGGTAGGATTGCTGTGCATTGAACTCTGGCTGTTTGCTACCGTAGAAGAACACTGTATGCTAGAGCAGCTTTGAGGCTGCTCTGACTACACCAGCACCCAGACAGATCCCCAAATGGCCCGTGACTAAAGGAAGAATGAAGATGGTTAAAGGTGGACCCCAAATGCAGGAACAGAGTAATTGAGAATCAAGGAATAACTCAGAATCATTTCTAAATGCAATAATGTCATATTCCCTGGTTTTCCCTGTGCCAGCAAGTAGGTCCTGTTACTGTATGCATTTCTAAGGGGCCAGTTGTTGCCGTATCTGAGCTTCCCTGCAGTTTAAATCCTGCTGCTTGTTGTATATTGAGGTTGTTTTGCATACATATAGATGCATGCACGTTTTGTGTCTGCATACAAACCAAATCTACATACGCTAATCCTGAACCCAGCACATAGTTGAGTAGATGCATGGAGGACCTAACAGGATGACTCTCTTCCTTTAGTAACTGAGCTGCCTCATCTGTTGGTGTGGCTAGTCCCCTTGGTGTGGAATCCCTGCTCTGCAAAGGGATGGTGGTGGATGTTGAGGGGAGTGCTGCATTGTGGGAATTCCTAGTCCATGCAGGAAAATCTGGGGCTGGAGAACTTGCTGTTATGTAGATTCTTCTGTCCACTCTGCCATATGTATAGGGGAACCAGGAAAAGAGTCCATAGAGACTCATGGGAGGCAGTAAAGCTTCTCTGAGATCTAGGCAGTGGGATCCCTCCCCTGCTCATTTGCTCAGCAATCTGTCCAGATTGTTGGGTCATACACTGGCTCAGAATTTCACCTAAAGGTAAGGGAACTTTTGTAAGTGAGAACTATGGCTAAACCAACCCCAGAAGGTTCAGTGGAAGTCTGAATTAAACCTCTTAGGTTTGCAAAATTAGGTTGGAAATCTCATTACAACAGACCTTCCTTGGGGTATTTCGATAGCCTCTGCTCTTGGTCCAGGCCAGAAACTGCAGGTGAAAACATGGACACTAGACAGCGACTTATGTGGACACTTGACAACCTCACAAAGGTTCCTTCTGAGCTTGATTCTAAAGATGGTGAAGGTTTTATTTGTAGAATGAGGGAGGGAAGCTTTTCTTATCTGATCACAAATGGGTTTTTCTCCTTCGTAACAAAAAGCTATTTTCACCGCAAGTGAAAGCTGTGAAGAACATCAGGCAAAAAAGCCAACTTCACCTGTTTAACTTGGTGTGAAATTTAACTTGCAGCTCCATTACTACATCAATCAGAAGTTCACTGTGGGAATTCAGAAATCTATCTCAGTATTCTTGAAAGATTATATATTGTTTTAAATAGTTTAGAAGAAGGAACGGTGAATTTTTTTAGTATCACTTTTAGGGACCTATTATCATCTTCAGCAGACTATATATCACTGCTCCACTTATCGTGAAAAAAGATTAGATCCTACCCTCTGTTTTTGTTTTTTAAGCTTGACACAACTGACTCCCATTTTAGTGTCTTTCAAAGAGGACTTTAATTTTTTGTAGAACTTGAGAAATTTATTTTGGCAGTGTAACACACATTAAGTAACTGACTCAATGAAGGTCTGACTCTGAACACATGTACACTGAAATAAATTAATTGAAATCAGTGTATGTACCCTGGTGTGAAACCAGAATGGTGGCCAAATTAGGACAACATTTTGTATGTCTTGTAGTAAAGGATATTTAATTGTATAGCCTACTGGACCAGATAGTCACTAGAGATTGGAACAAATATTTTCATTAGTTGAAAAAGTAACTTGGATCTCAGTTTTGCAAATACTCTTACATACAACTAAATTTAATGCCTGTAAGGTTAATTGAACTACTCACACAAGTGAAGTTGTGTGCAAGTTTTTGCAGGAATGGTGCCTTAAATTATTAATCAGTGTATTCCAGCATATTATCCAAAACAATAGTAATATTTTCGAGTCCTTATTCAGAAGTTGTCAGCATAAAAGCAAAGCCATTTCTTTCAGGAATTAGGTATTCTATAGCGGTTGAAGGAATATGAGACTATAAATTCTAAGCCTTAACAGCATTTATTTAATTGAAAGGCAAACAATGAGTGGAATGTTTTTAGACAAATGTTTAATGAAAACCTTTTAATCTGTAATACAGGTAGACTGCAGTTCCAATCCAAATTTATGCTCCCAGCCTGCAAACACTTTCTCACATGATTAATTTTACTCATACGCTTAAAGTTAAGCATAAAGTTGTATTTTCCAAATTGAGGCCTTAATTATATTTAAAATTAGATAAAAGATGGGGAAGACTAGATAACCCAGGCATTAGGAATCATTTGTATTTCTTCACATTTAAGGCAAAAATACCATTAGTGGGTCCTCAGTGGAAATATTAAAATCATAATGCATCTGCTCAAACTGACCCCAACCCGCAAAATATAAATTAAAGAACCATCTGGGCTACAAACTTCTAGTTCCTTAAGACCACTCAAACTCAACATAGAGCATGCCCAAAGGTCAACAGATTCTGAGTATTTTGGGCCGTGTGAGTGTGTCTCAGGACCCCTTTTCGGACATGCCCTGCCCCTAGTCCTTTCCCTTTTAGGCCAGGTGGTTGGCTTGAGTGCCTTTGCGGATTGCAGTTGAGGCAGAATCATGTGCAGATCATATATGTTATAGTGTACTTGACTAGTACTATTGATCAGCTTGTGGGTGCTCTGAGAGAGGCAGTCTTTCCCACTCCCACATACTCCTTGGAAATATCCCAGCTGGCAGGAGAAGAATGAGGGAGGATGAGAAGAACTGGCTAGACTGGTCTGAAATTATGTTGGTGCTGCACTCACATTCACACTCACACTCACACACCCCAAATTACTGCTGGTATGTGTGGTGAAGCACACCTTTAAATGAGCAGACACCTCTGCCCCACAAAACAGCTCCAGGCCTTCCCTTAAAAACATGCAGTTGTCCCCTAATGCCATCCGTCTAGCAGGGCCCATGATGAAAATGGGCGTACTTACTATTGCATGGCGTACTTACTATTGCATGGCTACTCCTTTCCAAGTCACTCCACCCAACCGAGTGGGCACATACCGCAGTCATGCTCTCGGCCGTGTTTTGACGGGGAAGCACTGAACATGCAAAGAGGCAGATGAATGCACAGACAGATTCTTCAGCAGCTGCTTGAATATCAGTCAGGCCAGAGAGAATTTTAAAGGAACCACAAATAGCTATTGAGCGCTTCCTTGGCTCACAAAACCATGATAGATTCAGGCCAGAGGAGCAGGGAAGAAGCATGTAACTTGAAAATCTGGGTGAAGGGGGAAGAAAGACAAATTAATTTAAAGCAAGAAGTATAGCCAGGAGGAGAAAAGTGATAATACTCTCTACCCTGTTCTCAAGTGTCTTCAGTCATGGAGGGGGAGGTTTTAGAATAAACACTTAAGGTGAAGTTGCCTGACTTTCAAGCAACTCTTTATAGGCTATGTTCTGGGCAAATTATTTCCTACATTCATAGTCATGTCATGGCATTATTAAGTATCTAGAGTGCTGTTGGTGTTACATAAATAATATTATTGTTACTACAGTCGTAGTCTTGGACTAATTCCCAGCTTTGTGTGTGAGTGCATGTAAAATTACAAGGAGACTTGAACTGCATGGGAATCCGATAACTCATTTGCAGGATGCTCTCTTCCTGCCAGGCATTGTCACAACTCCTCGGTAAACAAGAGATTTGTTTTATTTTCTTTGGAAAAGCGTCTGGAGCAAGTCAAATATACCTCAGACTTGGCTGCTCTGGTGCAGTCAGTGTTCATGGCTTTTTTTGTAACTTGAGCAGCTTAGATGAAGAGTGGGTATTTTGAACTAAGTGCAACCCCAAAGGTTTAAAAGAAGAGAAAGAGATGAACAAGAGAAGACCACATATACCATAATGAGTGCATGCAAATGTTGTGTGTCTGTGCATGTTTTGATACATACACACCTAAGACTTAAGGAGCCAGATTCTATGAACTATGCCCCTGTGAGTAGTCCAATTGGACCGCAAATTTAGTGTGCTACTCAAATTTATTTCCCCTTTCAAAGAATTCCTGTGCTGGAAATATTTTATCCTACTCTGACACTCATATTTGGTTTATAACAAGTCATCATTTACAATTGATATTTTAAGTGGTCAGATACTAAATGAATAACAGAACAGCAACACTTATGATTTTGTTTTGCAGCGTATGAAAAAGAATCCATACGAACTGTCCATAAACTAGCTTATTTTCTTGCACTCTGCTCCTTACCAAACTCAACCAACCCCAGCAGATGCAAACAGTGCAGAAAGTTGCAATAATTATGCTACAAGCTGACAAAAGCTTCCATTTACATGGTCTATCTAAAGTCTCCATGCAATCATTTTCAGCTGCAAAATGCATCTAGCAGTTGGAAACAGAGCACTGTTAGAATCTATTGACTCTGCTCTCCACTAGTGAGGTAACGTTCTTTTTCCTACAATCATTCCCCCCCAACAATTTCAGGACTATTAAGATATGCCCTAGTGTCAATTAAAACTGTCTCCACTAAGCTGGTCTTTGCCTTCTAAAATGTGGTCTAAGAGCACAAATGTAGATTGCAGTTATTTCAGTACTGTAGTCTATTTGATTTTTCTGAAAGATGATTTACACACTCGGAGCCCAATCCTTAGCAGCACTGAATTCAGATGGTGGGGAGAGGGATGAAAGTAGCTCCTTTCCACTCCTAGTCCTGCGTTGACTGGGGCCCAGAACAGTTCCTAGCATAACTGAGGGCAGTTAGGTGTCTGTAGCCAGTGGCTGAGAATCTGGTGGAATGCACATTCTTGATGTGTCCCCCTGTGCCCAGGATAGACAGGTGGCATAGATGCAGCTGCATTGGCTTTTTTCCACCAAAAGATAGCTGTGTGATGGGGGAATCCTTAGCTGTTAGGCCAACTTTCCAGCTGTTTCATGTTGCCTCAGCAGTGCAAAGTAGCCGGAGCTGGAGCCCAGGAATAAACCTGTAGTATGTACAGGGGGTTTTTTTATTGAAAATGCAGGATGTGATTATTTTTTTCATGATGTTGAGCACCCACAGCTGCAGTTGAAGCATTATTTACTCCACAAACTTTCTGCCGTGTCTGAACTGTATATGAAGGATGTATACATCAAGGAAAGAATGTTATTTTCTCCATACTCATAAAGCAAACAGATACTTTCAGTCAGGATGATCTTTTATAGTTTGGGGATAACACAATAAGAGAGAACAAAAGTGAAATCTCCATGAGCAAGCATACTGAGTGTGTGTCTTGGTTAGTCTCTACCCAGCTGTGGGAACAAAAATGGCTGTTAAACGCTGCACACAACACACAGACATCAAAAAGCAGGACAGTTTCATAGCTACATATACTACAGAAAGGAATTATTTAAAGTGGTTGCGACTGGGCATCCACCTCACACCAGAGAAGAAGGGGTTAATACAGGTCTCGTGGGACTGCCACACCCTACCTCTGGAGTGGAGCAGAGTCCTCCAAATAGCCTAGAAAGGCTGCATAAGAAGAAGCCAATAGGAGGGAGGCTGTGTGGAGCAGCCAATCAGGGCCCAGTGGGCTCACATAAAAGGAGCTGCAGGGCCAGAGAGAGAGACAGTAGGAGGCTGCTATTTATAGGGTTCCAGGGCCGGAACCTGGAGTAGTGCGTGGGCCTGGGTCTCCCCAACTCACCACTGGGGAAGTGACTGGATTATAGAACTGGGAGATGCTTCCTCCCTTGGAAGGGGAAACATGGATGTTGACATGGGCAGAAGGCCAAGACAAGAAAAGGGCACTGTGGTTCCTGGACTGAGGCAGGGCTGCAAGCAGAGATGAGTATGGAAGAGGCACCCCCAGGAAAAGGTGCACTATCTTAGAGAGCTAATCCTGAGACGGCCAGCAGGAGGCACTGCTTTGGTGAATGAACTCCATCACAGTGGTACATTAGGATATAACTAAGACCAATAGGGTTAAATTAAAATGGAAGATTTATACTGAATATCAGGAAAAGCTTCTTGACAAGGAAAGTGGTTAAAAGTGGACATGAGAAAATATTAAATGTATTGGAGGCAACAATCCAACATTAAGAAGATAAATGATATATTCTAACAAGTCTTTGCCATGTGTAATTTCTGTGGGTCAGAAAGAAGCTTTAACTGTTCAATATAATTTTAGGGAGTGATTTGGGGGTATCAAAACAGGCAAATAATATACTCCAATTATTCAAAGACTTTGCTTGTATCTGTTTTATCCCTCAGGCATGTGGTTGCCTTCAAAAATAATAAGTTGGACCCTTGCAGTCATTATTTTTCATTATGCATAAGAACTGCTTTTACCAGTAATATATTCACCAAATTAAGTAAGAACTGTGATGAAGGGGGAATTTTCTGTAATTTTTAAAATTCCTGTGTGTCTGTTTCCCTCATGTCCACTTCTGCATGTCAGAATGTTGTTTTATTCCACATGCCAATATTAGGTGCAAATTGTTACAATAAATATTTTGTATCCACATGTAGGTTAGTTCTGCTGTGAGACATAGTGCTGAGAGTTTTGTTTGGTTGTTTGTTTCTTCATCTTGTTTAAATGAGGCTCGAAAGAAACTAAAAGCCTATTTTACCTTTGAAAAATCAAGACTATGAAGTCTGATCTTTCTTGAGCTTGCTGATGACTTTTTGTGGGGAGAGAAGACAAGGATATCTACAAAAAAATTGATAATGGTTAGGCCACTGGTGTGCTGGGACCACAACCATATCATGAAGACCATTATTGTCTCATAAATTCTTTGGGCCCACCCCAGTCTGTATCCACCTGTTGTGCCTTTGTCTTCTATTTATATTGTAAGCTCTTTCAGGCAAATTCCGTCTGTTTTGTTCTGTGTTTGTACAGTGCCTGGCACAATATGATGAGCTCTCCTGTCTTAATTGAAGAAACTGGGGGATGAACTTAACACAGACATCCATTCTCTTAAATATTTATTCACTGGAGTTGCAAAGACATTAACAAAAAATAATCAGGGTTTGAAACAATCTGAGTACAACTCTCCTCTCAACTGTGCACTGTTCAGCTTCTTGACATTTGTGATGTCAGAATTTCAGTAGTTCAGCAATCATCATAGTGTTCCAGGATATACAAGTCCTGAATTTGTGTGTGTATGTATTAAAAAGCACAATTCCAAGTTTTTTTCCCTTTGCAGGCTGCTATTATTACTTGATGTTATCAGACATAAGTATTTTACTGTTAAATAGCAGCTTAAAATATGGAGATTCGATATCTACCAATGAGGAACAAGAAGACAAATAAAGGCAAGGGTATGAAAGAGTATGAAAGTCTGTACAATATTACTTATAGGCCTTTTGCAATCTTGTTTCAATTCTATAACCACTAGGGGCACCACTTTTTCAGTATCTATAAATATTTAATTATTGTCAAAACTTTAATGTTTCATTTCCAGGAAATGCATTAGGCTTCTATCACTGCAAGTTGTAGTGCAGTAAATTTGACAGAAAAAGCCTGCTGTCTGAGTTTATTATTTTGAAACATAAAGTTAAGGTTTGCTGTAAGTATTTCCTGATATAATTTGTAGATGGTCTACATTTTCCCCCTGGCTCTAGTGTCTTAAAATTAATGGCTCTGAAGTCAGGACATCAATAGACAGACTGTAAGAAATGTTAGCAAAATACAGGGGACCATAACAAAATCCAATCCATAATTTTGATTTCAGTTCACTGGAATACAAGGCATTAGTTTGGGAAAAATAGATTTTTTTTATTATTCCTACACACATGCATCTACTGAATTGTGTACCATCTTTTTCTTTTGCTCAAGGTATTTTTCTTTACTGTGTAAAAGTCATAATTAAAGCAAAGAGCTGCCTGTGTTATATGCATTTTTATAACTTCAGACATGCTTTTGACAGTGACTTAATGGAGTCTAATGAGCAATTAATGGCTTTAAAACCAACAGGGATCCTGGATTGCTCAGTAACCTGAAATAAATTATTTATGGCAGCTTTCAGCCCTCCATCTTGTCTTTCATTTCAAAGGCACTATGTCTGCCACTGCAATTTCCCAAGTCAACAATCAGCATAGAGCCAGATTTGTAGACCTACCTTATCATAGTATAAACTATGGCCAGTTCAGGTATAACTGTATTGAAAAACAGAATAAAACTTAGTGCAAGTGAGTTACCTTGCCGTCAGTGGTCAGGCAATTGACATGCAACCCAAGGCTTGTATCTTTAGATACTATTTATCTTGAAAATGTCAAGATAGCTTAAATATACATAGTGTCAATTAGCAATTTAAGCAAATGAAGAAATCTCAGCTTAGAAAAATTCCAGTTTTCTTTAATTAAACCATTAAGTGTATCTCATTACAGAAAGCTGCATGCTCAAAAGGAGTTGAGGAGCTTATAAAGAGAGATCGCTGAGGCATTATCAATTCAGCTATTGAAGAACAGGTTAAATATGATGCTAATGGGAATGATGTAAGGAAGTTATTCTGCAAATTGCTGGGGGTCAATCAGTAAACTGTTCTCTGACTGCTAATTTTGTTCTTATGATATTTACTGTACTAAACTGAAAGGGATAATTCAAAGTAGTAATAATTGCGCTTTGCTAATAAAGCATTTCCTTCAAAGACCTTGCAGTACATTAAGTCTCCAAACGAGAGGGATCATTTCACTTACCTCTGAAATGAAAGCAACGCCTGGTGAAATGCAGAACTTAATCACACTACAGAACAGATTATGACAGGAAGCACTAAATGACATTTCCAAGGGGAAGTTGGGGAATCAGGCAATGACACTCTTGCCTCTGAGTCAGTAATGAACCAACACCCAAGGACTGTTATCAAACTGTGTCGCCTTTTGGATGAAGTCCAAATATCATCCCATAACACCGTTTTTAGGTATCAGTTCGTAACTGCCTGAGAGGCAAGAGCAACACCTGTGGAGGGCCTGATTCTACATCGCTTACTTGTCTTACATAGAACTCAGTTATCTGAGTAGTAAAGACTTTTGAGGTTGCAGAATTGTACCAAAAATTATCAACGCCTCCTGCATTACCTAGGTACTCCGCTGGGGATTTCCCTTCCAAGTTCCAACTTAGCCTATGGTTCTGTTAGGATCAGAGCATCAGTTGTTGTAAGGTGCATAATTCAATAGCTTTGCAAATATTTACTTCCGAAATTGTATGTTTTTATGGTACGTTGTAAACACTCTTGTTCCTCTGTTGGCTGTTCTTTCCCCGGGGCATTATATAACGATGAATTATTGTGACTTCACAGCAGTGCCTAGAAAAATGTGTTTATTTTAATATGACACTTAATAAGAAAAGAAGGTTGAAGTGCTTTTTAGAAATCGTTGACTTCTCATACCTCGCTCTACTCTTAGAAATCTTATGTGGTTATTAAGAATTCCTTCATTTATCCCTGGCAATGTAGTTAATGCTGTATAATACACAAATAAGGCTGTCCCCACCCTGACAATATTACAATCTAACATTCTAATTGGGCTCCACACAGATACAGGGGTCTATATGCAAGAGAAGAGCTTCAGGTATGGAGCAGCTTGAAGGATTGGGGCCCAAAAGGCAAACACATTGAAGACAAGATGTGCTGGGAAATCCAAAGGTGGGGAGAGCACACATGTATTAATTTTTACAACCTATAAACTCCCCTCATGGGTCTTCTGGAAAAAGTCAGTATTGAATAAAGAGAGAGGCAGTATCTTGGTGAACTGGGATAGAGAGGCAACATGGAAAAATGGCATTGAGTTGGGAATGTGAATGCGAAGGCAAGTGGAAGTCACTCTACAAATTACACTGGTTTTGCAAGCTCATGTTGGAAAAACAATTAGGTGATGGTGTTGATTCCAGAGTTTCATGCTTTTGATCATTATTTGACTAGCACCTTTGCTAATTGTCAGATGAGAAACCTCTATGTGCTAATGATGGCTCTGACTTTGTGGTGGCTCTCAGATGCCACTATAATATGGCTGCAAATGACAGTATTTTTAAGTCTGTTTTACAAGAGGCAAAACTCTGTCACTGATGCTTAGCATTTCAGTCTTTTGAGTGTGATCTTCCCTCTCTGCTGCCTAAACATGTGGCACACTCATGTGATGGTGGAGAACCAGTAACCCAGGTTTCAGTTTTCTGAGTACAATCTGACTACAAGTAAAAACTTGAGCATCACAGGAAACTGAGGGTGGAGGTGGGAGATTGATATGACAACAGCCCCAAATTTGTAATGCATGGATATACTCACCTCAACAAAGGCCTTTGTCCTGTATCTAGTGATCAGAAAAGTGATAGAAATGAGAGAATTGGGCGTGCCAAGGAGTGGGTATTTTTCATGATCCAGTGAAAGGTGGTTTGCACCACAGGGCACCTTCTAGTTTTGCTGAATTGCTTAATGCTTGACCAGAATATGTATGACTGAGACACCCTTACTGAATCCCTGCTTAGGGACAGGATATTACCTTTGCAAAGGGTGTAAGAATCTCTCCCTTGGTGACCGGTCAAATGCTTTACTGGTGTTAGGGTGAGCTGAGTACTGCCGCAGAGGGTAAAGCTTTTCCCCTACCATAGGTTTTGGGCCTCTACCCTATTCATGGGACCTGTCATTCATATCCTGAAATAAGTAAGGAATCTTATACTTAGATAATACCATATTGCAGCAAAGCCAGAAAGACTCTGAAGGCTGTACATCTCTGCCATAACTTATCTGTTAAAGGCCTGAGGATTTTTTGGTAACTGTAGAAATCCTTTCTAATCAAGTCTTCCAATTTAGTCTTTCTGGAATTCGGTGTAGATGCATCAGCTCTAACGAGAAAATCCATAACAAATGTCAGGTGGTGACAAAGGAATTTATCTAGGCTATTGGCTGGTCTCTGCTCTCATTCTTTCCCATGACTATCCTCTGTCACAAGGGGATCGTAAAGCTTTACTGGCTGAAAGAAGTTCCATAACCAACTGGAAATCAAACATCTACCATGGAAGGCCAGCTTGCTAGGCCTCATCAGATCGTGAAAGAACTTAAGGCTATTTGCACATTACTCCTTCGTAGGCTTACTCCAGAAATCCCATTGATAGATGCATCAAAGCCTACTTCAGTTATCAAAAAAGTGGCATTATGGGGACCTATGGAAGGCCCCATTAAGCATAAACAAATGAGACCTGCTTTTAGTCTTAAATCTCTCAGCAGGTTACTGATAAACCCAACAACAGTACTGCAGTGTTTTACCTGACTAGAATGAACACATTTCATATGATGTAGCCGCAGTTGCTTGAGGATGGATACTGCTATTACAAATTGGGGTTCAGAATTCCATCCCTCAGTCCTTCATTACTGGAGTCTTCCCTGTGTCAGTCCATGTAATTCCCCAGATCTGACACTGAACAAGCACTTAAAATATTTTTGACTGTCATTATTATATGCTATTATGACTCATAGATTCATAGACTCATAGGTTCTCTATGGAGAACTCACTACTTCCCATTTTTCTCAGACATGGTGAAATTAATTTCTAAATGACTAAAAATTACCCATTTTAATGCCCATATGAATGGGCAGCAATTTATAATTTAAGTCCACTAAAATTTTAATACATGCCATGTAAGAAGAGATCCAATGACTGGAAGTTGAAGCTAGACAAATTCAGACTGGAAATAAGGGAGAAATGTTTTAACGACAAGGGTAATTAACCATTGGAACAATGTACTGTAGCTCGTAGTGGACTCTCCATCACTGATCATTTTAAAATCAAGATTAAATGTTTTTCTAAAAGATATGATCTAGGAATTACTTTGGAGAAGTTCTGTGGCCTGTGTTGGACAGGAGGTCAGACTAGATAATCACAATGGCCTGGCCTTGGAATCTCTGAATGTAACCTGAAGCATAGTGGTTCAGTGTCACTTAATTTTGGAAAATTTGTGGCAGATTTCAGTTTTCCATTTCCTGATCTCATCCTTTGTAGCTTCTTTAAAATAGTGCTGTGGAAATTTCGTGGAAAAGGAGCTCATGCAGTTTCACTCTTATGAATTGTCACAAGAAGATTTAAGTGAGTCAATCTCATTCCTTTATAACCATTTTCCTATTCCAGTTTGGTATCAAAGAAAAAATGACTTTAAATCAGTCTTTGTGCTTGAGCCCGAAATATGACTTATATTTGTCATATGCAACATGTGAAAGTGCTCCAACTGAGTGCCCTTTTCTACTTCATTCCTTTTCTAGAGGGCTCATAAATTTATTTCTAATGTTTTCTAACCGCTTTACAAAAAACTAAAAAGAAAAATGCAATGCTATATAGACCACAGGATGGAAATCATTGAGCTGTAGGACAATTCATGGGAGACTGGAAGAAATGTGATATTTTGGATTTTCTGATGGCTGCAAAAATTTTCACCGATATAGGGCCTGACCCTCCCAACACTGAAATCAATGTTAGAACTCCCAGTATCGAGCCCTTAATAATTTGCTGGGTTTTTTGTCTGACCCAAGTGCAATGTGAACTCTTTGGGTCAAATTATACCAGGTCTGTAGGGGTTCCCTAACAAAAGAAGAGGTAGCAGCAGTCCCTTTCTCTCAGCACATATATGCATGGGGCAAGTAATCAGGGCTGCCAAGTGTCAAACATCTCATGTGACATGCATTCCAGCAGCCCATATGAGAAATCATGGATCCAACTGGGATGTAGGAACGGTCTGCAATTGTTGTTGCTGGCCATCAAGGGCCATTGTACAGTCAGCTGACAAGGCAAGATGATGGCCCCTCTGTCTCCTGTCTTGCTGCATCTCCTGCTGGATCCAAATGGGGGGAAGAGCAAGTGGTAACAGCTGCAAGCTGAGGTAGCAGGAACAGAAGATGAGGGGTTGGGGTCTCTAGGTTTCCCCTTAACAGTCCCCACCCCGACATCTTGCATCTTCCAAATATGCTCCAGCACCCTCCCGTCTACCTAGTACCCCAGACATTTTCCATCCCACACCTTCTCAGCTGCAGCTGCCAAGATTTATGCAGTTCCATGCCCTATCCTTGCACATGGTGGGAGCTGGGATTGTTGGCCATAAGCTGAACTTTATGGCTACATGCAAATTATTTGCAAAAATGTACATTAACTTTTTAAATAAATGGGGGAGTGAGTGGCACTATATGTGAAAGAAAGCATAGAGTCAAATGTAGTCAATCTTAAATGAATCATACTGTACCATAGAATCTCTATGCATAGAAATTCCATCCTTGAATAATAAGAGTATAACAGTAGGAAGATACTACTAACCACCTGACCAAGATGGTGATCATGATCGTAAAATGCCCCAGAAGATTAGGGAGGCTATAAGAAAAAAAATTCAGTAATGGGGATTTCAGCTATCCCCATATTGACTTCAGGATGAAGCTTTTAGACACCATTAATCACTGCTTTTTGGAGCTGCTAGTGCTGAAACCCATCAGGGGAGAAGCAATATTTGATTTAGTCCTAGGTGGAGCACAGGATCTGGTTCAAGAAGTGAATATAGCTGAACTACTCAGTAATAGCAACCATAATGTAATTACATTTAACATTTTTGTGGACGGGGAAAATACCAAAGAAGGCCACCACAGTAGCATTTAACTTCAGAAAGGGGAACTATACAAAAATGAGAGAGCTAGTTAAATGGAAATGAAAAGGTACAGTCCCAAGTGTGAAATGCCTACAAGTTGCTTGGAAACCTTTTAAAAAAACCATAATAGATGCTCAAATTAAATATACGCCCTCAAATTAAAAAAAAAAAAAAAAATTATGGACAAAAAAAGTGCCAAAAAGGCAAACCAAAAGGGTAAAAGAGGTGGTTAGAGTTAAAAAAAAAAAAAAAAAAAAAAAGACATCCTTTAAGAAATGGAAGTCAAATCCTTGTGAGGAAAACAGAAAGGAGCATAAACTCTGGCATGTCACAAGTAGAATTAGGCAGGCCACAAAAGAATGTGAAGAGCAACTAGAAAACGAACAGCAAAAAATTTAGGTAAAGCAGCATCAGTGGTGGGGCCACTGGATGATCTAAGCATTAAGGGAGCAGGCAAGGAAAACAAGGCAGTTGCAGAGAAGCTAAATGAGTTCTTTCCCTCAGTCTTCACTGCAGAGGATGTGAGGGAGATTCCCATCCTCAATGTATTCTTTTTAGGTGACAAATCTGAGGAAATGTTCCAGACTGAGGTGTCAGTAGAGGTGGTTTTGGAACAAATTGATTAAATTATACAGCAATAAGCCACCAGGACCAGATGGTATCCACCCAAGAGTTCTGAAGGAGTTCAAATATAAAATTGCAGCACTACTAACTATGGTATGAAAACAGTAGCCTTATTATGAATATAATTAGAAAAGATAAATGCAGGTGTATGAAGGTTTATTTTACAAGGTATAGGGTTAAATATTTGTAATTTTGGTTAGGACATTAAAATAACTTTTTACGTGATTAATTTATTTTACTGCTTCAACTATCTCCCAGTTATTTGGCCAACTGATGATCCCACTGAAGTCAGTACAAATATTCACATGGACTTCAGAAGGAGTGGGAGTGGGTCCATTGTGAGAAAGTGATCCTTGTTAATATTAATATATTTTTGTCATCAGGCTATGAAAGTACCATCTGTATGAAAACTAACACAACAATTACTAGGGCAGTGGTATGTTGTCATCCACTAACTGATTTTCTCATAAATGCAAAGATCAGACTTCAAGGATCTTTCAGATACTTGGTGGATGTTTTTTAATCAAAGTTTCATGTACCTGCTAAAGAAGTATCTGAGATCAAATAAACAAATCTCTCTCCTAATTTTCATGTGCAGTCAGTCTATTTTCATCTACAATGTGTGAAATTTTTCAAATGAGCTTTGCACGTGTGAGGTTTTGTTGTGTATACCCTCATCTACATGTTCTGATTTGTACAGACGTATTCATTAAAGGCCTTTCTGAGGTGGAGCAAAGGGAAGTTTCTTTACTGAAAGTGATCTATGGAGTATTGTTTGTTAAACTCTAGGTAGTGTATTAAGATGCTCCACTGACAATGTTTGCAACAAAATTTCCAAGCACACAAAACTCACCTGGGTTTGGATTTCATTAGAATTTCAAAACTCAGAGGAAATTAGTCAAAAGTTTCACCAATCTTACTGACTATTCCAAGTGAACCTGGCTTGGGATCAACTAAAATTCTAAGCAATTCTTTAAAATGTGCCTATTAAGGCTTTGTATTATTTTTATGGGTATTTGAGTGAAGAGATGCTTTTTAGTTATGAAATCCTGACTGTAGAGAGCTCTCCACTTGCTTGTAACATACACTGGATCCAGACACAAATTGAAATCTAAATGCAATGCATAGCCAAAAACAAAAAAAAAGAGAGGCTTTAATCTTGTGGACCTACGAGGCCCAGGCTTTACCTTTTCAAAAAACTTCTTGAGCGGCAGAATGACCTAGTGGCTACAGGCCAGGAGTGAAATACTAGCGCCATTGAAGTCAATGTCAAAACTCGTATCGACTTTAGTTGGGACCAAGATTTTACCCAGGGTTTCCTCTATTTCCAGCTCTGCCACTGGCCTGCAGTGTGACATTGGACAAGTCACTTCATTTATCTCTGCCTGTCTTTCCACACTTTCTCTCTTACTTGCATCTAGCTCTTCATTCCTTCAAGTTGCAGAGTCTTTGTTGAATTTGCTTTTTAAAAAAAACAACCTTCTTAGAATATATATAAACTGAATGACAAGAAAAACATTAGCTTAGGGGAAAAGTCTCCTCAAAGACTGGGAAATAATCTGTTATGATACACATTCCTTTCTGAAGACTGTAAAATAAAGTTTGCATGACAGATTAGTACAATCTATGAATGTGGCTCTCTAAATGGTTCTTTGCCTTAAAAAAAATAACAGAGGGTGGTGACTGGACAGCTCTTGATTGTTAATAGATGCAAAAGGCCAAATTCCTCCTAAGTATTTCAGTGCAGTTACACCAGGGATGATTATGATGCAAAGATTTTACATCTGTGACAGATTTTAGGATAACTTCAACAACCAGAAACAATGTATAAGATATGAGCATACTGGTGGTGTTGTAATTTAGCCTGCCTCTATCCTCAATCTCTGCAGCTAGTGTTTTCCTCTGAGTAAGAGGATCTCTAAGAGCCATCAAAACATGGCACTGCAGGACATGTGGCAACTACATGGTAGCAACAGTTGGTATAAAAACCTTAAAAATTGAAATATTGATGACTTTTGAAATTTAAATTTCAAGTTTTGACCCAAAAAACCCTCACATTTTTGAGGGGGGGGGGAAATCACTGAAATTTTAGTTTGTTTCTCAATCACTGTTATTGGCAACTTTAAACTGTAGAAACTTAACCTTTTATTATAGTAATAGGTCACTAGTTTGAAGGTGATAATTGAAAGTGGTGATGATCTTTTGATGACTCTCTGGTGGCCTGTGTGAATGAGATTGTGGTTTAAGTCTTCGGTTCTGATGGACAGATATTGCCATAAGAAAAACCAACATGGCTGGAACTGATTGGCAATCCTGACAACCAGCAGGGAGGACAAGGACTTGAATGGGCTTGTGGAATAACAACGAGAGTACTGTAGCACTTTAAAGACTAACAAATTTCTGCAGGCATAAGCTTTTGTGGGCTGCAACCCACGAAAGCTTATGACTGCAGACATTTGTTAGTCTTTAAAGTGCTACAGGACTCTTGTTGTTTTTGCTGTATACAGACTAACACAGCTACCCCTCTGGAACTTGTGGAATAAGATATCTTCTTTGTCCCCTAGAGATGAGCCATTTTGTGTTGAAGTTTGCATTGCCTTTGGCTTTGCTGTATTTGTTGTGAGAGGGGAAAGAGATTTCAGCTTCCAGGCTATCAGTGTGACATCTTTCACAAGCACTAAGCCAAACAATTAAAACCAGACTAACAATTTATGCTGACATAGTTGTTATGCTTGCTTTCCCCTCCGCAACAGCAGACCAGCTGCCTCTCTTCAAGGGTCCTCCTAGCTACTGGGCAGGCAAACATCAGAAAGATTGGGGTATTGATATTCTTTCTGTGCCCAATGGGGACCAGTTGCTGCTCTGAGGGGACTCCGTCACACCATTGCTGGTTCAGATGATGTCACATAATTGGTGAGGGGGTTATAACCAGACCAGCCACTGGTGCCCAAAGGCCGCAGCAGGCAGGATTTATAACCACCCTTTCTAGAATGGGAGAGGGAGGCTCTATCTGCTATTGTAGACAACAACCACAGATGTTGCATTTTCAATAGCTACCTTTATTCTAAACACATGAACATTCTGTTCCAAAATCATTGAAAATGAAGCCAGTTGTTGAATATTCCTCTTTTCAAGGGGAAAGAAATAGTTGAGTAAAACAGGCTTTTGTGTAAATCAGACAGCTGACAGACAATAACATGTGGCATATATGTCTCTCACAGGAATGTTTTTCCAAGGCCCTTTGTTACATTAATTGCTGACTAATCTATTATTTTAAGCTCCTTCTCAGATGAGCTTTCCTCTCAAAAGTACATTATCTGGCTTTAGAAAGGTTAGTTCAAAAGACTATTTGAGAGTATAGATTCCCAAGTTTACAATATAATGCATACTGCTTAGAACAGACACATCTGTGCGCCTTACTTTTGTCCACTCCATCTAATGTCTCAGTTAGGCAGACAGGCATTGAGATAGAGTGTGACAGAAATGTATTGTGCTGCTAGAGTTTGGAGAGAGTGAGAATAGATTGTAAAAATAAGAAGCTACTTGAAATCCTAGGTAGTAATCTTTATACTATGTCTGTCTAACTTTGTATTGTTAGATCAGATGAGGCTTTCCTTTCACATTTCTTATGTCATTAAACTAATTTTGAATCTCAAGGCATCTATTTTTCAAATTGTATTTAAAGCTTATTTGGATATGATTGTAGAATTTACTGTACTTGTTTTACTCTTCTGGGAGCTTCCCAGGTATACCTAAATACATTCAAGATTTCATTTATTGCAACTTTAAATCTCTTAACAGGAAGGATAATACTAGTAGAACCAGAAAATTTTTGAAACCTGTAGTAATGTTTAAAGTGTGCCCAATGTCTACTTTTGTGGGCAAAAAGGTAGAGGTGGGTGAATACTTTTAAAAATGGTCTGATCATATCTTGCATTTTTAAGTGAATGCGCTTTGGCCATGCTTGTGCCCCTTTTATATTTGCTTTCTATAAACGTTTGTGCAATTGAATTGCACTGGCATGAATGTTAATGGAAAGCAAATTTCAAAATCCCATGAATGGTTACTTATAAGAACTGAATTTGAAATACAAAATGGCCTATTTGTAGAGGAAAAATCACTAATTGTCAGAAGCTTTTTCCCTAGATGATGGGCCAATATTCCAGCTTTGGTACTTGAGTCTGATGACTTTGGTCTCAGCCTAGTTCACACTGTGTGTGTCCCTGTCTTAAAAACAAAAAAACCCCACCCAATTATTTGAGAAGGGGACTCAAATTGTGTTCACACAGTTCACAACACATGTGAGACACTTGGGTTCTGGGTTCATTTCCTGAAGAAGGCAAATATCTTCCTATTGCAGTAGTACAATATGGTACACAGATGAAGGAGGAAACTTTTTTTAAAATAACAATAGATTCTGAAATGAAGCCTAGCAAGTAGGAAGGTCCCAAGTGATTTTGAAAACACATCTTACTTCCCAGGCAAACTCACACACTTAGCATGCCTATGATATAAAACGTGCTCCTTTCTGGAAAAAGTCAGATCCCAGAATTTTCAGCTTATTTAACTTTTCTGTTCCTGAACACACATCCTGTCCCAATTGTACCCCATTTATTTTTTTAGTATGATGTCTTTTATAATTGCAATAACAAAGTGTTTGTTTTACTTGATAATGATCAAGTAAAGCGGTGGTTCTCAAATGTTTTGTATAGGCAGCCACTTTCCAATGTGAATCACTTTTCACAGCAGACTTAGCACCCCATTACCACCCTTACTTCTGTGCTGCTACTGGAGGTGAAGCTGCCTTCAGAGCTAGGTAGCTCTCACATCATAACCTTGTGACCCCCCCTGAGGGGTTGTGACCCCCAGTTTGAGAACCCCTGAAGTAAATCTATGTTAACTAATAATAGGCATGTAAAAACTAGTTTAGTCCACGTCGCTTGTGTTCTTTCTTTATAAGGGCTTTTTACACTTTAGAATGTGGGATTCTTTGGGACAGGTGGGCTGTTAGGGGATCCATGATTATACTAATTGACTCCATTGTTGAAGTACAGGACGCAATATCTTCCAAGGCTTTGTGAACTAGAGTAGGAAGATTCCATTTTCTTCTAACCACCAAAACACTGTGACCTTCACTTAAGCCAGTGGTTCTCAACCTGTGGGTCGCGACCCCGGCGGGGGTCGAACGACCAAAACACAGGGGTCGCCTAAAGCCATCGGAAAATACATATTTCCGATGGCTTTAGCCGCTGAGAAGTCGCGCTACCATCTGTAGCAGCGCTATTCAGCTGGAACGCACACCGTTATGGATGCGCGTTCCAAACTGAATGCCTGCGCGCATGCGCAGACGTGATTGCATCATCCGTCCGGGGCCTAAGGGGCGGGGGGAACGCTCCACAGTCCATAGCAGCGCAATATGTGTGTCCAGGTATTTACATTCCGAATCATAACTGTAGCAAAATTACAGTTTTGAAGTAGCCACCAAAATTATTTTTTGGTTTGGGGTCACCGCAATATGAGGAACTGTATTGCGGGGTCACGGCATTAGAAAGGTTGAGAACCACTGACTTAAGCAAAGCCCAAGATTCAGACCTTTGTAACTCTCTCTACCACAGCTACCTCTGGAGTGAAGCTGTTTAAGAGCATACATCACACTACAGCAATCTAGGATATATTGTGTAGTATATGTTATAGTGCGAAGATATTCTAATAAAATTTGAACAGAAATTTTTTTTAGGAGGGCAGAATGTAATTACATAAACTAGAATGTAGTCAGGACACGAGGCTTTACCCCTCTAGCCTTGTAAAACCCAATGGAGTTTTAAGGATTACAGGTGGTCAGGACCTCAGTTTTCCATTTCTTCCACATTCTGGAAAGTGGCCCTTGTTTAGTAGTTCCTTCTGATCACCATGCCTGGAGTCTTTCAAGAGGCTCATTTGTGTGTCAAATAACTTGCTGTTGTTGCCCTGGCTGTGTGTGTCTGGCATCAGTTTCTTGAAAAGTGGCTCAGAAGCAGCAGAGAAGAGGGCCAGTTTTATTCATATTGAATTGACCCCATCAAATAGGTGGCTACTGGGTGCCAGAGGAACAATTAGCATTTTCAAAGCTGTGCACTGAAGGATGAGGGGGCTCTGCAGGTGGCAGCGAAAATAGGTTTTGTCATCCAACGGTTGCTATGCTGGACTTCTTTATGTGGCATTTGAACACACAGGTTTCTAAAGTGATAAATTCTGTGCACCTAAAGCCAAATTTGCACCCTGAATGAATGCAAAAATATATTAAACTTGCCAAAGAGACATTAATACAGGCCTGTATTTTGACTGGCTCAGGAGTGGGCACATAACTCCCACACAGTTGCTGTGGAAATTACTCATGCCAGGAGCAGAGCAGACCCAGCAGAGCAAGGTGAGTAGGGTCATCATCAGATATGGAGCTAACTGATCTGGTTCTGGAACATTCTCCTTCTGTGGCCCCAGCCTAAAAGGACCAGTAGAGGCTGGACCCTGACTTTTTGGAGATGTAAAGCTCTGGTTGTACTTTGTCTAGATTTCCCCTTGCCTGTATGCATAAGAAGTAGGAGCCTCAGTTTGGCTCAAGATGATTTGGAGGTTTAGTATGGAGATGTCCAGAGACACATTTGGTAGCATTTAAGATGTTTTTCGTAACCACAGACTGCTGCAAAACTGTATGTAATCTCTTCTGCCGCTGAATCTTCAAAAGCAAAGATTTCCAAAGAACCTTTGCAGTTTCTGTGGTATTCGCAAAAAGATTTTGCAAGTCATTTTTAAAGATGAGATAAGGAGAGATCTGAACACCCATTTTAGTGCTTCTAAAGTGGTATTTATGGAACAATTTTTGATAAGCAGCATCATTTTGAATTTTCTCAGCCTGTTAGAACCAAGTATATTGGCACATACAATGTGTAATGAAATATAACTGGATATGATGCATTATCGCAATGATAGTGGCGGGATAGGGGACGGAATCATAATATTTAGCATATTTCATATTAGAAGGGCTTTACAAATATTAACTAATCTTAATCAACAATATACAGTGTTGTAAGAATTTTATTTAAAAAAAAAAAACCAACTGTTTTGCTAGGAAAACACTGGCAATAATTCAAATTGAAATACTGGCTGCCCATGAAAAAAGATTATTTTTTATTGGGGATTGGGTAGTAATGGGAAGGATTTAAATAGAGAGATGGCTGGTTCATTTGTCTCTACTAGCCCTGTCTGCTGATTAATGTACAGTCTGCATTTAAATGTGCCCCAATTATCACATCCCTAACACAAAGCATTGTTTAATTTACCAACTGGAAAGCTATTCCTTATAGAACATGCACATTTCATAGCTGTATGTTTTTCCTTTCAGACAAAGAGGACACAGCTGTATGAGTGCCTGTATTAGAGAAAGAAATGCTCCTGATGTCCTAGTCTGGCAAGGTGCTGAGCACCTCCACCTCTTTTTGTTCAGTTTAAGTCAATAAATCAGAAGATACTCAAAGTCTGATCCTGTATCACTGATATTTGTGGGTGTAGCATCTGATCCTCAGACCTTTGCCAGATTAGGCCCTTGAGAAGTTATTTTGGAGTAATCCTATTTTGAGTTTGGTATAGAGACTTAAATACTGCCATGGGTCTGCGCTTCCGGAGCTGCCTTTTCATTTTGATCTTTTTATTATAATCTCCAAGACTTGGGTGGGTTATGTGATCTGCTGATGAACAAATATGTGAATTTTCAGTTAAAACTATACCTTAATTCCTTCAAAGTTTATCTACCATTAATATATATATATACAGCTTCCATGCATGAAGGATGGATGGATACATACATACATACATACATACATACATATATATATCATGCATGTTCCTGTAATAACTTTCATTTGAGTCTCATAATGCCCCTCTGAAAAATGTACATATCCCTTTTGGGAAATTGAGGCACAGATTCACACAGCAAATCTGAGACTCCCCGTCCTGGACTTTAACCATTAGAGTCCCTCAGTGTTGAAGACTTTGTGATAAGTTACTGTTTCCCATATACTATATTATAAATGACATTTCTATTACAAAATTAGCCAGAGAACCTCTGGTGATTTATGGATTTCAGCTCTTAGCCAAGTCTGGGAAACCTTGAGGTTAAAATTAGGGAAGAATGATGAGTGGTTTTATGTAATATGGCCATGGGGGGAAAATATATAAAGACAGTGAAAGATAATAAAATTTTTTAAAATGTGGTCAAATTTTACTAAATCAGGAAAAACAAACTCCTTAGACGACCAACCTAATATTGCAGGGTTTCTTCCTTTGGTTTATTCTTTTCTTCCATTCTGAATTATATTTATATATGACTTATGACATAAAATGAGTACATATTAAATATGATAGACTTCATGCCATTGATGGAATATAGACTGTGGGGCCCTAGTGTAAGAAAGTATACCTGGGTTAGGTAGTGCCAACCACCCACAGAACCCATACCATGGGTGCGGTTTGGAGGTGAATGAGGGCATACAGGCAGTGCAAGAAGCCAGCCGAGGAGAGAGCTGAGCCAAGGAGCACAGAATATGTACTGATTCAGCACATCCTCAGGCAACTTCTCCTGCTGGGGCTCGTATGATGCCCTAGCTAGAACTTAGAGCTGCTCTCTTACATACTTATTTGCCTTTCCTTGAAAATCAGTGTTTCCTCAAAGCAGCTGCTCCTCTGGGTACAGGAGTATGTACACCCCCTGCACTGCAGGGTTAACTCAAGCTTGGTGTGTTTAACAAATAGTGACCCATAATTTTGGGTGGAAACTTTTAATTCTTGTTAAGAAAAGGTGAACTAATAAATAGCTGTACAGAAACGTTGAAGGCTTTGGCAAAGTCAGAGTTAACAGTTAACTAATTGGGTCTTCAGCACCCAAACATCATATCTGCAAACACATGGAACTGTTTCTGAAAGAGAAGGTGTCCAGAAATGCTAAGCATAAATATTATCTCCTTTTTTCTGCTCTCTCCTCGTTCCACCCCACCATTCCTTACAACTGGAAGTGATGGGAAATGTGGGTGTGTGACATGGTGACCTAGGTTATCCTATCCCCAGGTTGAACGTATGGGGGCCCTATACTGTAACATTACAAATAGGCAATAGTTTAAAGGGGGCGATGTGGCGTTATGACAAGGGTAGTGAGGTGCGTTTAAACACGAGTCACAGCAATAGCATTCCACTCAATGTGTCGCTGGATTAGCAGTCTTGTTAAGAAGTATAGTGAAATGTATGCTAATGATAGTCTGATAACCAGTCACCTGCTAACAGGCTGTGAAAGCATTCCCTAAAAGCATGTCTCCATAGTAACCACAGTGCAGTATGTGGGCCCTCAGTTAAAGTGGACAGAACTCCAGCGGTCCCCTTGGTGTCTGTTATGGTGTATTTGCTAGCTAATGACTTTGTCGGGGGGGAGTGGTGCTAGAGAGGGCTTCCTTTTCCAAAATTCCCATATTATTTTGAAACTGTTGTTATTCTGAGGGATATCAGTGTATAAATTTCTGTGAGCAGGGTTCTTAGTTATCCCAGGAAGTCGCAGAGATAGAACTGAGGCCACAAACCCTGTTTTCCTTGTTAGGAGTAGGAAACTAGGCAGAGAGGGAAGTTAAGTGGAGGGGGGATCAGATGCATCTGTGGCTTATGAACCTACCATGTCTAACCGATTGGCATAAAAAGAGTCGGTAGCAGGGTGGAAAGCTTCGGTTGAAGCTGATATAGACTGTGTCCAGATAAGAGAGAACTTTTTATTTGGACTTGCTTATATCCTCGAATGGTGGAGACGGTTGGGGTTTTGTGTTCAGACAGGAATCGTTCTCAGTGCTATTGAGGCATTTTGTGCCTCGCCCCAATTTTGAAACCCATGAGTACTCAGGTCCAGGGACTTCACTAGACTTTGCTAACTATGGTCCCAGTCTCCCATTTGGACTCTTTGGAACCCCACTGAAATCAGCAGGGCTCTGAATGGGTGCAAGGATCTGGCTCTCTCTCTTTCTCAGTGCAGTATTAGTGCCTAAATATGCTACAACATGTAACTTTCTACCAGTCATGAAGCTGGGGTTTAAGTTAGTCTATGTTGTAGCTGCTTTCAGGAATGGCCCTTTCACGTTATAACTAGTAACTGAAAACCCATGCTGTTGCACAGGTGTGGTAGTTGGGCCAAGTAAAGTATATAACCTCCCTCAACCAGCCAGTGAAATCATTGCATTGCAAATTAACTGTAGAATGAGTGGTGACTGACTGAGTTACTTCTGATGATCACAATGGTCTAGGACTCTTGGCATGGCATAGATATTTGCTTTATTCTAGCTGTACACTGCACGGGTGTAATTTGTAAAGTCAAAATGGCTGAGAACTAAAAAACTGGGCAGTAACAGACCTCAAATCCTGGTGATGACTCAACCTGCTGGTATTCTAAACCAAAAGAGCTCTCCACTGTGTTTGTAGCTGCTTTCATCACCTCATATTGACACAACAGAGTTTCTAGTTTTAGAATGACATGCAGACACACCATCCTGGATTCATGTTATAAAATGTTACTACCTGAGATGGATGAACTATTTGTTTTAAGGTTACTAACTTGACCCCCAAACTCTTTGTTTGAACTGAACCTAACCCTGACCTTTTATTAAGGGATGTGGTTGAAGAGGCATGCCTAAAGGAGTGGCCCATTATGCTGGGTGTTGGGGAGAAACCTCACTGAAGCTGGGGAGCATGTACAATGCTCTTCATTTAGGATAAATGTAGGGAACAAGCAAGCTTCTTTATGAAACCAGAGAGCGGAAACAATAGGAGCTACCCAAAACACAGGCACACGGTAAGGCTGGAGTAGAAGCTGAGCCACCGTGTCCCAAGGGGTTTCCCTGGAGATATGAATAGCAAACACACAGGCTGGGGCATTGATTGGTGGAGCTGTGCATGTGAGAGAAGTGACAGAAACATACAGAAGGAGCAAAGAAGCCACAGACACATCCAGAGAAGCCCTGGTAGAGTGACCCTGTGAAAAAAGCTGTGAGGGAGTTTTTGGGTAAAGTGCTGGCTAAAAGAGGCTTGGAACTGTGAACAAATAAATTACTTCCTGTTGTTTTAATTCCTTGGGTACTCAGGGATACTGGATTTTTGTACATGCTTTGTAAATAGGATTGCATCAAAGAAATAATCCAATGCTCTCATCAATTTCTCCTCCTAATGGAAACAACCCACTAGACTCCAAAACTGGCTAACTGCTCAGGTCCAGGCCCACTGCAGTTCTTCTGAAAGTGGTTTATCACAGCATGACAGTCAGAAAATGCACATATTCATCCGTGGAAAACTTTTCCCCCCTTTGTCTCTTTCAGAGCTTGCTCTGTATTTCTGTAGTTGTTATGGGAGCTAAGAGTTTATTGAGCTCCGTAATAGTTGCTTTATAATTATAAATCCAAGTAAGTTGTTGACACATTATCTGAAAATATATGCACTAATTTCTTGTATGTTGATCTACCTCCAAAGTTGAGCCGTTAAAATATTTGAGTTACAGCTCCCAACTTTCAGCAGAATCAAGCAACGCACTCCAATAGTAAATCTTCAGATAAGAGGGAGAAGTCATAGGTTGAAGTCCAGAGTTAGGATTTGAACCTGGGTGTTGAAGGGGAATATGTATATTCCCCTGAGTGAAATTAAACTGAGTGCTTGATAGATGTGTGTTCTTCTTCCTGGAAGATGCATGTTGCATGATAAAGCAGTCTGAGTGCAGCCTTTCCCTAAAAAAAATTTCTTAAAAGCCCATGCAAAATTCAGCGTATCATGTAGTCATCATGCAAAACAATCATCACAAACCAGATGATTATTTAATCATGACAAAAATGTTGGTCTACAAACAGGAAACAAGCAAAGCCTGGGAACTAGGTTTTAGTGATGTCAAATTGTTTCTTTGTCTCTCTCACCCACAGCTGTTGCCAATTTTTCTGCCATTTTCATATTCGCTCACCCTCGGAGTATCCCTTTGCCTGTCTTTCCAGTTTGTTTTGCATAGCTCTATGCAACCTTAAAATCAAGTTGTCATAGGACCAAATCCTTCAATAAGTTCCATGTGGGAATTGGGGCTATAGTATTTTTTTTATATTTAATGTCCTTGTTTTGTTTTTGTTTTTTGCATAAACACCCATTTAAAAAAAATTACTATGCTTAATTGTTAGCATTTAAATGTTTCCAGTTAAGCGATGGGTTAAGGTTTACACATTTGCTTCTGTTCCTGTTTGGCTAGAGATAGTTGTCTGTCAGTTTACACTGTGACTGTAGCTTTTCATTGGAAAAAGAACTTCATTCTTTTAAAAGAATGAGATCATAAAATTTGCAGATTATTGTAGGACTTGGCAAAACTGTAGTAAAGAGCTGACTCAATGCAGTTTTATTGCGCTCATAATTTTCCTCCTCTCTCTAGTATTAAGTCTACACTGGGGGTTTAGGGAAAGATGATTCTTCTGGATGCATAAGTATCATATTGAAACAATTTCCTTCATGTTAATTGTCCCAGCAACAATCTCAGAGCTCTAGCCCCTGACCTTCCCTTGCTATAAGGGAAAGCAGCAGCCTGTGCATGTGCAGCTGAGTAGGAAGAATACATGGAAATAGGAGGAACCCGGCTTAGGCTGCAAACTCATAGCAAATGCTGTCACTTTAATTCCTCATGCTGACTGCAAACTAAGCACAGATGTAACACTCAATAGCCATATAATATATTGACACCATGATCCACGGTAAGACTCAAACTCTGTCCCTTAGTGCAAAGAAAATAGTAGGTGGTATAGAACCAACCACTAGAGGGAGTCATGATCAAACACAGTAAGTCAGTTTATTACATGCTACCCCATTAGACAAGTTTGTCCCATGTGTCTGAGGTTGACACAAATTCAAATCCCATCTAAGGTGACATTTTATAATGAAACATGGCTATCTACACACACACAAGCTCCACCCATATGATTCTCATTGCAGGATCTGGGTCAGAAGTATGGTCATCAGTGGGCACTGAACTCTGGATCTTTAGCACTAAAAGCAAAATCCCTTGGTCTTTACCTCTACTTGGCCTTTGTATACTAGCAGGCAGCAAGCCACTGCAACATGCAGGCGTGTACACTGCTTGCATGACTTCCCCAAGTCCTGTCACTTTATTGCATAGCTCTCTGTGTCAAAGCCATCCATGGCCACAGAGAAGTGAGCAGTTTACCTCTCTAAGGGTAATAAATGCACGAGCATTCTAAAAACTCAAGGCGAGGGGAAAACTTTTTATAGAGCTGCTTTTCATTTCTTTCATGGCAATGACTGTGTTGTTAGAATTTTTTAAAGCTTATGTGATCCATCAAGTTCGCAGTTGAACTTTTGAGTCTGCCTGCGCTCCTCCCTAAATAGCTCAGCTCTTGTCCCACATCACAAATGACTAGATGTTTATTTGATTACTGTCATCTAGGCCATGACTCGGACTATCTTGTTTGTAACTGTATGATCTCAGCCCACTGTTTTCTATTCTCATACATAGCAAGGGGAGGGCCAGAATCACAACTGCATCTATTACATTGCCCAGATATTTCATTTTCTTTCAAAATGCTTTTTTGGTTTCATTAGCACTCACTTTCTTCCAAAGCTTTCTTCTCTAGTGATTGGAAAGCACTGTTTACTCCTGTTACATTTTAATTTTGTAGTTAATGTGTTTGATTGGAAAATGTTATTGTAACAATAATAAAAATGTGTAAGAAAAAGTGTACAAATGATGTGTAAGCTTATTCCATGATGTTTGGTTAACTTAAGATAAACAAATTTATTATCTTGCAATTAGTACAACTTGTATATTTAAATTGCTTCCCAGCAAGTTCATCAAATTGAGTCAACCTGCTTCCCTTGACTTGACATGTTTCAATTTATTGTATATTAAATGTCTCTTGGAGGTCATTTTCTCCCCTTGCTTTAAACCCTTTGAGGATGTAGACAGAATAATGGAGAAAAACATATTAGCAGAATTTTCAGCTATTGGTATTTGGTACCTAAAATTCTATCTAAATCTATAATTAAGCTTCTTAATATATGACCTGATTTTCAAAGATCCTGAGTACTGCAGCTCCAACTGACTCTATGCTTTTGAAAATTAGGCCACGTGTTTACCTTAGCAGCCAAAATTTAAGCACTGAAGTTTGAAAATCTTGGTTTACATATATCATATCACTAGTTTCTTCTCAGAGAAACATACAACTTTATGTGACCTTCTCCATCCCCCTTGGCTTCCCTTTTCTTTCCCCTCCTACATCTCCATCCTCCTTGTATCCTGTTGTAGATGCAGAAGTAGGTCATCTGCTCTCCTCCTCTCATCCGTCCACTTGCCCAGTGAACCCTAATTCCAGGTTTCCCTTGTGCCAACTTTCCATTACTCTTCTTCCTAGCCTCTCAATTCCTCTGGCTCTTCCCCTCCCAGTAGAAGCATGTTTTAATCTCTCCCATCTGAAAAAATAAACAACCCACCCTTGACCGCACTTGTCTATCCATCTATTTTCCTTCCTTGGCTTCCAAGACCCTATAGTCTCCTGCTTTTCCTCTTCTCTAATAACTCCTCAGTACATCTTTCAGAGGATCCTCGTCATCTTTCCTCCAAATTTTAGTGGGGATTTGTGATGGGATAGTCTGTCCTCATGTCCTTGGTCTTTTAAAGTTTGAAAGGTTATATATATAAAATTATATTCACTCACTCACTGAGGGTTATAAATAGGGAAGATATGGCCCTCAGAATAAGTGGTGCTTGGGAGAAAGTCCTGACAAGGTACCTTTAAGAGTCCAGGGCAATGAGCATTTCAGAGAGGGCAGAGCAAGGCTCTGTTTTCCCCCAACAAACTGAGATGGGAGAAGGAGACCAGAATAAATGCTCCTCCTTCCCTCAGACGCAGCAGACATCAGTAGTAAACCATTGTAATCCTAGCCTGAGGATTAACTGAGAGCAAAGGGGCCATCTGAGGGAGAAATTGGCTAATGATTTACAACTGGCTAAACTATAACCCAGCCCCAAGGAAGACAGCTGGGAGTGCCTGCCATAAAGAGAGTGTCTGTTTCATGGATGTATACCCAGTTCCAGGAGGAGGGCTGGGGCTCCTACCATAAGGAGATATGGGGACAGGTTAACTCATGATGTGGTTTCAAGGAGGAGAGCTGGAGATGACTCCTGTTTTGGTGGAGTGACCATTTGCAGCACAATCCCAGCTCCAGGAAGGGGGTTAAGGGGTCTCCTGAACAAGGACAAAAACCTGACCAGGTTTTGACAGAGACCCAGAGCGTGGTGACCTGGGACAACTAACCAAGTCCGTCACACTTTGGAGAGCAATTTAATAAATCAAACCCGACAAAGGGGGTGCGGGTTTCTGAACCAACCCAAGTCTGGTAATAGATTGAAAGAACCCTAAGGAGTACTGAGTGCAATGCACCAGTGGGGTCACAGAAGGGTAGGTTGGAGAGGCTCACCCCTTAAAAGGTTTCCACAAGGCTCTGTCCCTGGCCCCTCCCCTTCTCCCGGTACACCTTATCTCTAGGTAATCTCATCTGCTAGCTCTCATTCTGCCTATAATCTGGATGTCATCTTTGGCTCTGATTTCTCTCTAGCTCCTCACATCCAGGCTACATCATAGAATCATAGAAAAGTAGGGCTGGAAAAGACCTCAAGAGGTCATCTAGTTCAGCTCCCTGTGCTGTGACTAAATACACCTAGACCATCCCTGGCTGGTGTTTGTCTTACCTGTTTTTTAAAAATCCAATTCTACAATCTCCCTTGGGAAGCCTATTCCAGGATATAACTATCTTTAAAGTAAGAAAGCTTTTCTAATAGCTAACCTAAATTTTATTACTTTTTGTCCTATCTCCCATGGACATGGAGAACTGATCACTATCATCTTTATAACAATCATTAAAGTATTTGAAGACTTATCAGGTCACCACCACCTCCTCTCAGTTGTCTTTTTCAAGACTTAGACATGTCCAGGTTTTTAGCCTTTCCTTAGATCTCAGGTTTTCTATGCCTTTAATCACTTCTTATGCTCTCCTCAGGACTCTCTCCAGTTTGCCCACATCTATCTTAAAGTGCCAAGTAGAGTGGGGAGAATTATCTTTCATGTCTTTACATATGACACTTTTGTTAATACACCCCAGAATATTAGCTTAAATCTTGCAGATGTCTAAGTCTTGCAGATTCCTTTTGTATTAGATAGGAAATGCTATATCTATCCACCCAGATAAAACTCTCATCCTGGTGCTAATAATCTCACATCTCAATTATTATATCATCCTTTTCTCTGGCCTTGATAAATGTCGCCTTGCTTTGCTCCGATCCATTCAGAGTGCTGCTGACAAGACACTTTTTCCTAGCCTGTAACTTGAGCCATGTCACCCCATTCAGCTTACCTTCACTGGCTCACCTTTCTGTCACATTAAACATAACCTACTTGTCTTCACTTTCACAGCCTGTCCCCACCCTCCCTATCATCTTTCATTCGCTACTGAGAAGTCATTTTCCGCTTCTGATTGGCCAGCGGAGCCAGTTTCCATCACTCATTTGTTAAATTTTTGGACGAGCACTTTTGTGCTTTCTTCCAAACTGCTCCTTGTGCTTGGGAAGAGCTTCCTGTAAACATCGCCAAAGTGATCTCGTTATCCTCCTTCAAAACACTTTTTTTCCATGATGCCTACCCAAAACTTGACAATCGTTAAGCTGCTGTTGCCTAACAACTATTACCCACCATGCTGCTAAATATTGTCTCGTACTTCTCTGTCACAGACCTGTTTGGGATCCCCCTACTGGCAGCTCACCAAGTTGCTGTGAGGGTGATCCAGACACTGAATCCCCTGTGTTTTTTAAGCTTCTCTGGGTCTCAACAAGCTGTAGCACTGTTTCCTGCCTTGGCTTCCCTGCAAAGTTCCTGGGTACTGTCTGTCCTCAGTCTGTTACCCCTTTATGGAAAAGGAGCCCCACAGCCCACCTGCCTCAGGCCGTTGGGACCAGTGCTAACCCCCAAGATATCCTTGTAGCTTAACACCGCCTCTCCCAGAAGTTCACCCAAAGGTGTGAACCTTCTGTTTTACCTCTTCAAGGGGCCATGTGGTAGGGATAGCATATAACACAGACACTTCACACAGAATTCTAATACTTCATTGCTCTTTACTTCATCATTTTGAGAAATGCACAGATCTGTACAAAAATAATAAACCACTACACACATTTCCCTGCCTGTTTCCTCATTATTTGGCCTGGGATCAGGTTCCTCTGTGGGTTCCTGGATCCTGCCTCTACTGCTGCATGACTTCTCTTCCAAAACATGATGCCTCACTAGGTCAGTTTGCTTTCTCTGATGTTCTCCTTCCTCTCTTCTGTCCAAAACGTCCTGTTTGTCTCTCTGGGAATATTCCCTGATCCACCCAGCCTCAGTGTTTTTGAAAGATTAGTACCAACACTTTGGTGTTTTTGCTCTGTGTTTTTGTGGATTTTCCCACTCTTCGTACCTGCTCCTAGAAAACCAGCTTGCCCAAACTGGTTTCCCAACCCTCCTTAGCTATAGTATGGTCAAGACACAGTCAGTAAATAAGTACTCCCCATTGTCCTCAGTCTGGGGAAAATGTGACACAGTTTTGCCAGCAAAAGTGAAATCCATGTACACAGAGAGGTATTCATAATACAGCATTTTCCAGAGCAACATCTTCATAGTAGCAACCAGAATTCATTGGCTACCCCAAATCATCACATCCTCTATCTGTATCCATTTGTCGTTTTATATCTCGACTGTTAACTTTTTCAGGCAGGGGCTATCTCTTTGTACTGTGTTTATACAGCACCTAGCACAATGGGGTTTTGCTCCATGACTAGGCCTCCTGTGCACTATGGCAATACAAATAATAAAGATAGTGAGAGTTACAGTCCAGAAGCCTTGAAATTCCACTTTTCTTACAGGGGATATTTCTACCTTACACGGTGAATACTAATAAATAATACGGAGTTCCTGTTAATAATATAAAAAAGAAAAAAAGGCCAAGCCCTCCCTTCTTGTAGCATAGGAAGATTTGATAATTACAGGGGCATAGAAAGCAGTGGAGTTAAAATGTGCAGTTCTCAATGTTGCTGGAGCTAAGCTCTCTGTCTGGTGGGAGCAGCACAAGCCATAGTTGTTCCGTTCACCCACCAATGACCTTTGTTTTTGAAACAAAAAATTTTGGACTATATCCTGGGGAGTATTTTGCTATTGATGCATGAGAATTTAACACAATGCATTAAAGATCTATCATTACTTGTAGCTAGGGATTAGCATAATGATTAATGTGGCTGCCATAGTCCTGGCTGTGTAGTCATTTTGCAATGGGTATATCGTGCAGACTTCACATGTACACCTTTTTAGAAATTCTGTTTGATTCTCCCTACGTAGTGCTCAGAGATTTTACTGTACAGGATTTTAAATGCAAGCACTTGCAAGTATGCAATCATAGGGCCTGTTCCAGTAAACTGCAGAAGGCCTCCTGGAAGGTACTTTGTATCCTTGCTTCCCACTGAAGGAGCGCACCACCTTGCAGATTTGGGGCCGTAGACCTTACTATTGTAACCGTTCACGCTCATGTTCATGTTCACACTTTTCATTAAGGCCTGGTCTACACTAAGAACTTAGATTGGGTTAGCTACATCACTTGGGTTTGAAAGTCCACACCCCCTCAGAGGCAGATATACTGACCTAATCCCCAGTGTAGACAACAGAAGAATTCCTCGGGGAGGTGGGGTTACTTAAGCCAATGGGAAAACCCCTCCCGCTGGCGTAGGTGTTGTCTACACTGATGTGCTTTGCAGTAGCGTTTTAAGTGTAGACAATAACCCAAGCGTGTAACGAGGCCTGCTTCTGCTCCCATTGCATTCTTTGGCATTGTGCCTATCAAACTTATTAACGCTCAATTAGGCTCTTAGTGGGTGGGAGGAGCCACCCCGTTTTCAGTGTATGTCCATTTAGAGCCACCTCCTTCCCTCATTCTAAGCTCCACGCTGCAGGTGAGGAGTTGCATGAGACTCCTTTGCCTTTCCTCAGCATGGCTTGTCGGGCAACTAGTGCTGTGTTGGGTGCTATCCAAGAGGCCCAAACTGGTCACTTGTTTAATTCTTAGTCTGAAAAATCTCATACAGAAGAGGAAAAAGTACACATGCACTGTTTGTTTGTGAATCATTTCACTATAGTAAAGTCTAGTTTAGTGAAATGAATACCTGCTATATTAAACCTTTTCTAAAAATAGGTTTGTTATGGCGCCTCAATTTTCCAGTTATGTATTAATAGTGAAGCCCTTCAAGACACATCCTTGTTAAAACAATAATCCTGATAATCAGAAGAACTATCTTTAATTAGTCTTGTAAATGAACGCTGTCTTGTGATGTGATACACTAATGCGGTAACACACTAACCTTTTAATAAAATGGACAGAGATCTTCAAAAGATAACGGCCCCAAATGGGAATTAATACACTACATTTTTGCATTTAAACCATTTCAGATAATTCCCACCCAATCTCTTACCACCATTACCCATTTTTAGCAAGGTAGTTTTAGATATTTTTTTCATGCCTAGTTAATCTTATGGTGGCATTTTAAGTTTAACAAAATCTTCATGTAGTTTGTGATTAGTATGAACATCAGTGTTAGTATCTGCTTTGGCTGGGAGGTGGCAGAAGGGGGAATTGTTTCTGAATTACTGGGGAATAATATTAAAAATACTTTTTTGAGTTTTATTTTACTTAAAGTTAAAAATGTTTCCACAGATATACAATGTCTGATTGCTCAAAAGAGGCAGCTTCCCAGGTAACTTTAATTTCAAATCCTTGCCTGCATAATTAAAACACAAACTTGAGACCTTTTTCTTCAACTCTTCCATTGTCTATTTCTCATTATACTTCTTGATGAGATTTTTAGGCTTCACAGAACACCGTCTAGGCAGCTAATCCGATCCAGTGCTAAGATCACAGCACTTCTTGTGTAATTCTTATTAGGTTAATCAAGAAACTTACTGAAGCAGGAGGATTTTTAAGGCCTGCCAAATTTGAAACCATAGATCAAAGTTCATAGCCCTCTGACCCCTTTGCCCCAACTCGCCTCAGCAAAGTTTGCCTGAATGGGCCTTATTGTGAATATGGCAGCGTCAGAGGGTCTGTAAATTTGTAATTGTTTGGGCTTAAAAGAGGCATTGTAATGTGACAGATGAAATGCATTTCTTCTTCTCTTTCTGAAGTCGAAAGGTTTTCACCTCCATTGCCTATACAACTGCAGTGGTGATCACAATAGCAGTTAGGTGATCATTGTCCTGTCAGGCTGAGGCCGAAGTTTTATGACAGAATGTAATTAAATGGCTCAGAAGGCAACATTAGGAAAACAGCAGCAATGAGCTGGGGTAAAGCTTAATTTCCATATGGTCAGCCAAGCAAGAACAACGCCAGCTTTGTGCCCGGGAGTATACGGTTTAAGCAGTATTAAAGAGATGTCTATTCTTTACATGGTCTAGCAAATGCCATTGCACTTTTTGATTGCCCTTCTTCATGGTCAAACCCTTTCCATAATCCAGATGTTTTTTACATGGCATTAGTTCTTAGACTTAATAAATATTTTACTATCAATTCCTAATACATATAACCCTTTATTTTCAATAGCAACACTGAGTTTAAGGATAGAAATCGGTCAGTTTAATTCACTGAAGTTTGACCCAGAATAGCTTAAGACATTTTACTGGGTTACCTTCATAACATTCTGATTTACTACTTCCCTTTTTCAGGGTAAATTAAAAAGGTAAGTAAATTCAGCAAAGTTTGGGGTTTTTAGCAGGATTCAGTGAGGGAGGGCAATAGTTCCATTTCTGAAGAAGAGCTTACATTCACTGCAACTTTACATCAGTGTAGGCAAAACAATGCCCTCACTTCTTTCAAGAAAGCAATTTTCTTTATAAAGATATTGAGGGAAATATAAACCAACCACTAGGATTCAAATTTATCACTACAACATTTTTTTTCCTAAAGTTTCTGGGTGTATTCATGGTTCTCCCCTCCACTCAGGCCAACCACCTAAGAAATGACCTATGACACTGGTCCTTTGATTTAGATGACCACTGTCTCAGGGCCTGATACTGCTACCATTGAAGTCAATAGGAGTTTTGCAGCCTCAGGCATAAGTCATTGCCTATGGGAGATGAAGGATATCTTGGTCTACATCCTTGATTGAACCAAAGGGTGAAGGAAATCTGTGTTCAGATGCCTATCTGATGCAAAACCAGAGAGGAAATAAGAAAATAGAGCAACAGAGTTTTTTGTGAAGATGTAAGATACTTAATAATGCATTTTAATATTTATTTTAAGAGAGCCAAATTCAGAAAGTCAATGCTGATCTGACATTTCTAGTGATGGTCTTGTGGTGTTTCTATAACAAGGCATGTGAACCTGCTACCAAGCCCTACAGGTGAGTTATTAAAATGATGTGAGAGATTTTGTGAGGATTAGAATTCTATTAATTAAAGAAGGATGTTGATTAAGGCAAGCAATATGGTCAGTTATAAAGCAAAGTTAATAAAGCAGTTCCGGCAGTTGCATTTTCCTCTCTTTAGAGTAAGAAGGCTCTGGAAAGGAAGAGAGGAACAAAACATAAAGTTGACTTTTTTTTTTTTGTTCAGCCTCACTTGTTCTGTTGAAACGATCTTGTCTGACCCTAACATTTATGAAAAGTAGAGTGTTTCATTTAGAGTAGGTGTACATGCTCTGAAGCCTAGGGAGCGGGGTGAACTTCAGAGCCTGCACCTCAGCCCAAGCTGCAACATCTACATGGTTATCATCAGTGAAGTAGCCCAAGCCCAAATCTGTTGGCCAGGATTCTGAGACTCACTGCCACTTGCTGTGTAGGTGTACACTTAGTGTATTAAAGGTCTAGAAAACATGCCCTTTGAGGAAAGATTTAAAAAATTGGGGTTTAGTCTGGAGAAGAGAAGATCTAACGGCGGACATAATAGTTTTCAAGTTCATAAAAGTTTGTTACAAGGAGGAGGTGAAAAATTGTACGGGCTAACCTCTGAGGATTGGACAAGAAGCAATGGGCTTAAATTGCAGCAAGGGAGGTTTAGATTGGACATTAGGAAAAACTTCCTAACTGTTGGGATAGTTAAGAACCAGAACAAATTGCCTAGGGAGGGTGTGGAATTTCCATCGCTGAAGGTTTTTAAGAGCAGGTTAGACAAACACCTTTCAGGAATTGTCTAGTTATGACTTAGTCCTCCTTGAGTGCAGGGGAGTGAACTAGATGACCTATTGAGGGCCATTCCAGTCATACACATCTGATTCTATGATATAATAAATTTGCAAGTTAAATACCCACTGATGTATTTTTTTTAAATGTTACTACTACATTGACTGTTTTAAACCACTGAGGGTATTAATCCTATACATTCTCAACAGGAAAAGTAAAAGAAGGAAGTAGAAGAAATGTTATTTTTGTAGTCTTAAACTTTCTCCCCAGCTCACAATCTTGACTACAACTGACCTTTAAAATACATCCTTCCTTCCTGTTATAACCAAGGCATTTTTCTCTACATAAACAAAAGGAGAGCGTCAGCTTTATTTGATCTTCCAATGTGACTATAAAGATGCTTTATTATTAAACTGTGCAAAGTTTATTATTACATTCAGTTACGTTAACTAGAATGTAATCTGACAGATAAAATACACACATGCTGTCTGTCCATTTAGGAAAAAGTATATGTAGAAGGACACGTGTCATAACTCTCAATAAAATAAACGCAGCATATCTTTTTATTTATAGGTTTGAAGAATTGGAAGAGACAGTTAAATCTTACTGTCAATCAAACTCTCATTTAAAAACTTCAGCTTTCAGTTTTCTGGAACCCGCTTCTGTTAGGACCTTTTATCCTTTTCCTCCTTAAATACACACAATGCCTAGACACATATTAAACAAACAAAAAATTATTTCCTTATTCCTTGCCTTATGCTTCCTTCCAAAATAATACAAACAAAGCCACATTCTGGGAACGTTCTGTTAAATTACTGTATATTTTCTCCCTTGAATAGCCAGTTGAACCAAATGGGATTTACCGATTTACCTCTGGAAAAATGAATGGTGTAATGTTCTTCTTTGGTTATCTTCCCCTTCAGCTTGTGGGAGATATGCCTTGCCTTGTGTCTTCTTAGTGCCCTGTAGACAAATATATACAGAATTTCTTTAGATGTCACATTGATGGATGGGTGGGACAGTGGAACCTGCTCAGCTAGAGCAAGTGGGACACTTTCCGATTCATCACTCTTCTGGCTGTCAATACACTGGTCAGGGCTACAGAGTAGGTCCTGACTTGGCTAGGTCACAGAGCCACAAGAAAAGCAATTTGTTTTTCAAGGATATACATATTTTAGTCATAGGATATTTGACATCTGTGCTGAAGTTCTTGTATTCATTACATGGGAATATTATGTTTTTTAAAGAGTGGTCACTGTGCTTAGCTGAGATTGGACCACATCAGACTGAATTATTTTTGTCATTATGGTAGCAAAGAAGGAAGGGTAGTATTTCACAAAAAATAAATTGGGGAGAATCGTGTTTGTTGGCACCTGTGCAATGGAGGTGGGAGTATATTTCAGTAAAGTGATTGAGAAGTAATGCCTTCTCTTAGGATATATTCTGGATAGTATTAATTTGCTAATAGTTCTGGCCAAATCTGGATAGTATCTGTTCCTTCTCTTGTTTGAACTAGTGAAGTTACTCCTTTAATTCAACAAGTACAGGCTTGTATTTATGGAGTGAAAGATAATAAGCTAAGTCTGAGAGTTTGTGCTTGTATACTGAGAAAACACAGGCCTTAGTTATAATATATGTAACTATAAATCATTAAAAATTTGCAGCCAGCGTATGGTTTGAATTTCTGTGCATGAGCACCAGTCAAGCTAGTGTGCACTGACTGGGTCTTCATTACAGAGCTAGATTGGTCTGTTCCTTGGGCATTACCCCTAAACCCTCTCCCATGCTCGCACACAAAACTCTCATGCAACTTTAGTGGTACTTTGAATCCATGCTTTGGGTTTTACTCTCACGTGGGTTGATAACCCAACCACTTACCCTGTGTGCTCACTGCAAAATCACTTACGTGTAAGTACTGTCCTCCAATGTTTTCCCACAATATTCCCTCCTGCAGGACAGACCAGTTCTCCCACAGTTCACTGGAAAGAATTATAGAGCGGCTCAATTTACAGCAGAAAAGAACTAGGTGATATGCTTCCAGCAGTCCTAGGGGGACACATGGGTGAGTGCAGCATCTGCGAGGACATTAACTTGGGTATGGCTCTGCAGTGTGCCTGCTTGCACCAGGCCTAGGCTTAACGGCAGTGAAGACAATTTGGGCCAAGACCTCTACCATATATAAAAATATATTCCCTATCAATATCTTTCACTCTCTCTCAGGGTGCTTGCCTCCTAGGCTCTCTTCAGGTCCCATTTCTTCTCCTTGGCCTAGATCTCCCATTTCTGCCTGCTTTGTGTATTCTAATTCCCCAGCGTTTCAGTTTCCCTATGGTCAACCTTCTAACTGACTCACAGTCATTCTGCCCCTAATTTCCCCACTGCTCTCCCACATCTACAGCAGATAGGATAACGAATACTTGTTGTATTCTGAATAGTTTCTTGGGTTTACACACAAGCTAATTGGCTGTGAAGTGTGTTTCATACTGTTATGAATAATAATTTATAAAAATAAATTGAGTTATACTTAGCATTTCACTGCTATTGGCAAAAAACGTTGCAATGGAACATCAGGAAGGGGTTGCAATGTGTATTTCAGAGTAAGTGGCCTTGAAGATCACCATATTTATTGGTGCTAAATTGAAAATAATACTGAAATATTCAGAGCCTTGTCTTACCCTATGTGACGTGTTCCATTCTAACGCTGACAAAATAACCAGGTTCTTTGTAGTCAATACAAGTACAGAAGTATCAGACCTCCAATAAACTAACATTTAAATGATCTGTAACTGCACTCTGACAGAGTGAGTAGGTGAGAGTTCTCTGGCTGCAAAACCTTCTTAAAAATCTGTTAGCTACACATTTCTGCTAGATCTGGGAGAACTTGCTCTTATAACTTTACCAGTGGATGTGTGCAATGAAGGAAAATCTTTGACAATGTTCTGTACTCATATTTAAATGACCAATTAGTTTTACCAGGTTTATGTTTAAATGGAGATTTCTTTTCAGTTCGGGGGTGTGTGTGTGTGTGTGTGTGACAACAGCTTTCTAATGCTTTGATCATAGACACACAGATGCTGTGCAGATAGCCTTCCAAATGTCTTGTGAGGGGGATTATGTAAGTAAGACCATGTTAATATTTTGAATGAATTAACCTCTTCCTCCCCTTCTGTATTTAATAGTATAGCTTTTGCAATCTTTTTCTTCACAATGAAACAAATCTGTGGCTACATTCAGGAATACTAAACTACTCTCTAAAAACACAGGCAAACAACCATTGTCACATAAGACAAAGGGTAGTAGTAGATTTTTCCCATTCTTCCTCCAAACCACTCCTAAAGCCTGCTTGTTCCATAAGGCCTATATGTACTACAACCGCATGCAGCTCCACTGTCCTCTGCTTGTAATGTGCTGTATTACTCTACTGTATCTGTTGTGGTGCATTTAGGTTGTGAGATCATTCTGATGTCGACTTTGTTTTGAAACATGCATAGAAATGCAGCATATAAATAACTGCATTGTGCAAGTTGCTAGGGAGGAAATGGGAGGTTTGGGCAGCTGGTTAGGGAAAGTTGGAGGCACATTAGGTAGATGTTTCTGCTAAAATGCTTAACAACAAAAGTGTTAACAATGCTACAATTTAGATTCAGAGATTTATAACTGCCTAAGTCCCATGGCTCCTAAGTCCATTTTTTAAAATGGAGCTTCTAAATCACTTGGGCTTCTTTGAAAATTTTACCCCTAATCAATTATAGGGGTATTAATAGGGTAATAATTACAATCAGCAAAACTATGAAATTGTCGTCTTGAAATCTATGATGACGTTGGAGAATCTGTGAGGTTCTGTGGAAATTGATGGGATTTCTCTAGAACCGCATTGACGTAGTTCAAAATGCAACTCTAGTTTTCTATTTCTGCTGACTTGTGCTATTATACTTTTAAATCTGCCCGAATGGGTGGGTGGCACTAGGACAGTGCATAATACTCCAATAGTTGGGGTTCAGGAGGAGTAATTCAGCTGAGTGCCAACCTCCCTAGTCGTAAAATGATCCTGGACTATTCCCAAAAAAGCACTGGTATTTGTTTTGGGAGAAGTTAATTGCCTAGTGGCTTCTATAGATGGAAGAAGTGCGTGGAAGTGCATTACTTTCATCAACACACCCCAAACAGGGGAAGGAAGATCAGAGGGGGAAATTAAGAGCCGTATTGAAGGACTGCTGCTCCTTTCCAATATCCTGAGAGGAAAGCACCTCTGCTTCAAGAGATGGATAACCAAAACTGCAGAGAGAGAGCTGCTGAGTAATGCTGTTTGTTTTGTCTTTGATTGTAAAGATTTTTACTATAACCTTTAGCTCTTAAATCTAATCACTTTACAGAGTGTAGGCCTAAATGTAGGTCTGGAAGGTAGGTAAAAATGTATACATCTAGTTACAGATGCAGACTAAAAGTATGTCTGCACTTGCTCTGGATGTCTCTAAACCTCTGACTGCCAGAAGGTGGGATTGGATGAAGGGATGGATCACTCGATAATTGCCCTGTTCCATTCATTCTCTGAAGCATTTGGCACTGTCCACTGCCAGAAGAGTGATATCAGGCTAGATGGACCATTGGTCTGACCCAGTAGGATCATTCTTACGTTCTTTCTTCAAGATGGGGGTATAATTCCAATCACAGACACATACCCACACTAGCTCAATCTGTGGCACCCTGTGTGGGGCGAGAGGCTAGCTGCCCCAAGTGCAAACCCATCTAAGTCCCTAGCATGGGTAAGTCTGGCAATTACACCTCCAGCTCAAAGTGTAGATATACCTTAAGACTGGTTATGATCAACTCCAATTTACAGGAAGTGTAAAGATGTCAGAGGCAGGATGAGAACTCTGGAATTTCTGGCTCAGTCCTACGATCAGACCACCAGATTGTTTTTTTTCCCTCTCAACTGAGTGTTGAATCTGTTTAAATAAGCCCCAAAGTATGCATGTTACAATTTTTTCATATCATGCATGTTCTGGAGGAACAAATTTTTTAATAAATATTCAAATACATCTGAAAGGCAGCATTTTCGATTTTAAATTACACTTGGAAAATGACATTCAGCCAGATGATACTGATTTTCACGTTCATTGTACATGTCCAGGCTATTAGGAAAGGTGACAATCTGACTGGCTGGTGTTTTACCCCCTCTATTACCAGTCTCTCAAATGGTTATCTCATCTGCCTGATGGAGAAGTTGAGAATTTAATTAATGTTTATGAATTGCTGTGAGGTTCTGAGATAAGTAGTGTCATATTAATTTTGTAGGTAGTGCCGCAGGTGTTCATGGTTCTTTGCAAATACATACTCTGACATGGTCCCTGCTCTAAGGAGTTTTACCAAATTAAATGAAGTGCAGAAAGTGAAAGGTAGCTGCAGCCAAACAGTGAGAACAGGCAGATTTGTAACCAGTCATTAATAGACAAGCAGAGGAAAAAGTTGTAAGAGACAATTAAGGAGGTAAGAGTCCAGAACAGAAGTATAAGGTATTTGTTGTTATCTAGAGAGAGGACCATTTTGCTGAACCAAGATCCTTGGGCTATGCAGTTATAAACGTAGGGTGTTTGGAATCTGGATGTGAATTTTCCTGCTTCGTTCTATTTGTTTTTATCAGTCTTTGGTAAGACCCCAAGGCTACTAGGATGTTGGCATTAAAGATGTTACCAAAAATAACAATGATGATGCAATTCAGTGCACTTTTCAATGCGTCCTATGCGTCTAGATGACTGTTAATGAACTCTCCATCTGCCTAAGAGACAGTCTCCAAAGCATTAGTATGATTTTTAACAGCAGTTAATACCAGCATTATCAGCCCCTCCTCTATCAGTTTGTTTTACCTTTTTTTTTTATTTTAAAAACAAAGGAATGAAACCACATTGGAGGCCAGCTGGCAACGTTACGTGTGCTCAAACATTCCACCTTCTGACACCAGAACTTAAACCCATGCTTCAGTCACAAGTGACAATAAGCTTGGACCCATCCAAGAGCTCATTTATTCACACCACAAAAATTGGCATAGTCTAGTGCATTTGGCAGTTCCTGCTCAAGAGATATCCAGGACTATAATAGCCAGGGTACCTCAGGCCAGATACATTGGCAGAGCTGCATGTAGTGGAAGTTTGCTCAGCGTCCTGTGCTACGCCTGGCTCCCGTCACTGCTGTTAGATTCTCATACTCACAGTGATTAAATTCATCCACAAAATTTAAAAGCAGAAAGATTTTTAACAGTTGGCTTTAATTTTTGCAATTTAAAAAAAGAGAAGGCGGAAAGCACTGCAAGCCTGAGCAAATTACTGCTTCCAATAGCTTGTTTTAGGCCTCCAATCCTACAAGAAACTGCACAGGCTGACTCTGGTGTGGCCGTGCAGAACTCTATTAAAGTGAAAGGGCCTCAGTGCAGGCATAATGGTCTGAGAGCGTGGAGCTCACTGGAGATCTGGGGTCTTTGCTTTTAACTTTCACTTATTAAAAAACTAAATTGAAGTAATTATGACTCTTCCAGTTTAGTTACAGCATGGATTCATTTAAACCAATATACCAACAAGTATACATTCAAGTCAGTGTTATGTCAGGAATGAATTAGCTGCATTAATCAAAAATGGATGATTGAGCAAGACCATCTTAAAGTCTGCATTGGACTCCCTGCATATGCTGAAATAGGGATCTCTGTAGCCTCCCTGGAAATGAAGTCTAAACTTTTAATTGGAAGGTCCCTGAGAATTGGGTCCACAATGTAACATATGGAGACTCAATATAAAAACTTTGTGTAAGTCTTATTCTACACTGTGTGAAATAAGTTGCACAGACAAAAGCTTAAACCTGCTGGAGAGAATGTAGAGGTGTAACAGATTTGACACACAGCTAGTGGACCTGGAATCGTATTATGGAAATAATTTATAAAATGGCTGAGGAAGTTATTCCTATGGATATATTTCTGTTTGTCAGACTGTTGTAGCTTGCTTTCTGAGGGGGGAAACTAGCAAGATGATTATTTTATTTTGCTGGCACTGAAAATCACTTTAGCTGCTTAGTAGAGAAAACATTGTGCTTGATCTCTATAGAAGTGGTCTGCATAGGTATAAAATATGTTAGAAATGGAGAAGCCTACAGCTGTTAAGAATGGCAGCACTGATTACTATACCAGCTAGATTCATTTTTTACACTGGGTGTTGAGATATCTACCACTCCTAAGGTGGAAAATTAGTTCCCACGACTCTGTACCTTTAGCATATTGTAATTTATTTCGGGTAAATCCAGCCATGCAATGTCCAAAATAGATTGCTTGATATTCTCAATGTTTCTTCTGAAACATTTATTATAGTAATTGTTCTGGAATGTATGGAATGTGCTTATCATAACTCTTTGGCTTTATATGCTTTATTTCCTTTTTCTCATGTCAGTATTTTAAAAATTGCTTTGTATGTTTAACTATTTTAGTAAAAATATTAGTAACACACGTCCAATATCATTCTTCATAATAGGATATGCAGTATCCAATTAAAGTGACTGTAGAGCTAGGGTGGTAATATGAATCATGAGCAAGATAAGAAATGTCCCAGTAAATCAGGGATTTTTTCCAATGTTCTCCATATAAAAACTCCATTCCATTCATTCCAGTGCTTTCTTTGCATGCAAAGATACCTATCATGGCACATCCCTCATCAGTGAGGGATCCCCTTCATAGCCTGACAGTGAATCACACGTTATCTATCTCTAAAGTGTCTGCTCTTGACAAAGGCAGCTTGATCCAAATGTGCTAATCAAGGAAGAATGGCTTCTGACCCGCACTAATTTGACTAGGATTTCAATGTCAGAGATCTTGATCTTACTTGGACTTACTACAGTAGCAGCTTGTTTCGGAGAGACTAGGACATTCTTAACCATAATCACTTAACTCTACAATGGACATCTGAGCCTCAGATGCTATGGCTCTTTTGGTTCTCCCTTAACTGTTGCAAATCCTTTTGTACCTTTGATCTCATCTACCTATGCATTTCCATATAGTAATATGTGACAATATGTCTGTATAAATTGCGTAGTTTGATCAGCGGTCACAATGTGTTGTATTTGTAACATTGTATGTTGGACCTAAGAGGGAAATTCAACAAATTCACTTATGGAAGACACACCACCATTAGGCCAGTGACTTCCATCCATTGAGACCGAATGGGTCCAACATCCCAAACAGTGTAGCAACTTTCATGGGAGCATCCTTTTGGATAGACTCTGTCATGCTCTGGCAAATTCCAAGAAAAACCACACCAGGACCTGGATCCTGAAACAACATGATAGATTCTAAACAAAATTGAAATGAATTTAATTTTTAGCAGTTATTCTTGCTACTATTGCTAGTAGCTTTTAAAAAATTGCTCTTAAGGCTAGAAATAGAACTGCTTCTTTCATTTGCACTGCCAGGTACTTGTTGGGATTCTCCATTTATCGAAAAGCTCAAATTAAAACAACAGTGGTTTACTTGACAACTCCTTGAATTAACCAGGAAGGATACAAATATAATGCACATTTCTGTGACTGAAGAAAAGCCGACTTGAAGCCACCTTTTGCTAGGGGGACCAGTTTTATAGCTACCATAACTTTACCACATCTATTTGACGCATTAACAAAACAATCCCTGAACTTAAGGTGATGGTGTGACCTTAAAAGAAAAACATCTGGTTGTGCAACTCCTAGTCATCATGGTGTGTGGGACTCAAGAAAACAAAACCAGGTGGGAAGAGAAAATAAAACATCCCTTAATTCAACTTTGAGAGAAATGTACATGGTTACAGATAAGGAATGGATTTATTCATGATTTTATAAAGCTTTCTGCTCATAACACTACGTTGCACATCAGTAGTTTCCTTTGACCTGTATGCAGACACACATACCCCAAAGCCCTAATACTTTATCTGGTTTTAATGCAGTGGCGTATATTATATGTACTGATCAAGCAGGGACACTTACTAATTTCAGTGTCATAGTTCAAATTTGTCAGACAAAAGCAAAACAGTGAACACATTTGGTACTGTAATTGTATGTTTCACCAGAGCTTTAGGGCTGCAACAAGGTGATAAGAAGGGATCTGTGAAGTTAGTTAGAAATAGAGATGGCCCTGAATAAAAGTCTAGGTCTGAGCACCCTCAGAATTTGGAGTGCTATAATCTGGATCTGAATTGGCACCTCTAGTTAGGTTTCCTCTTGTTAAAGATGTTCTACTTTTCCTTTAAGGGGGCAACCGACCTGGGTTAAACAATCCAACATCAGGCTCAAAAAGAGTACATGTGTGGACTGGGAAGGTCCATGCCTAGACTGCATCTTCCATTGGTTGGAACAAAAGGATAAGAAGCAACTCTCCTGGTGGGTTTTGTGTAAGATCTTGGGCAAGTCACCTGACCTTGTACCTAAATCAACATAGCTGCAAAATTAGGGAAAGGAGGACTGAATGTTGCAACTTCTTTTGAGCTTTGCTAGGCTCGTTGACAAAAATGTTTTCGAAGATGTGTATGGTCCTTTTAAAAAGTGAAGCTTTAATCATTGATACAAGAAAGTCATTCATTGTCCTTTGGTAACCAGGAAGGGCAGTAGAAAGAGGACTGTCATAACCACATCAAGCATATTCCTTTAAGTTCTTGAGTTAATCTTTTGTCTTTAAACTTCTTTTGAACAACAAAAAAAAATCCACTTGACAGAAACCCACAAGATGGTTTATTTGAAAGACATAGGCAGTTAAAATTATTAATTTTAATTAATATGACCACAAAAATGCTTTGTAAAGACACGCACACAAAAATACCCAAAACATAGTGAGGTGACTGTGTATGGCTGTTAATGAACTAAGTGAGCAGAAAAGTAAAGAGGACGTGCCTCATTTCCCCTGATGAGCTTTGCAGTACAGAATCCTGGAATTTGCCTTCAGGTGAATTGTCAGGGATTGTACTTCTCCTGAGAGAGCCAGTTCTAATTAAACAGCATACGGCTGAAAAATCTTTGTTCTGCCTCTGTTGAGAAACACATGAATATCAATTTTATGTCCAGCAATAATGCTTGGATAGTGTTTGATGCATGTTACCTGCATGTACAGTATTTGTTGCAGGTTATAATATTATGTAGATAATAGAAAATCACAGCATCGGCTAAAATCAACAGATCTGAGTTACAGAAGATGATACTCAATAGTTAACTGTTTTGTTGCTTCAATTTTAATCGAGGCGAGGCAGAAATAATGCAGGCCTGTTTAAATGGTGATATGTAGGATCTGCCTAACCTGAAAATCTACAAGGACAATACCTTTCTAAGTGAAGGTAGCACTTTAACCTACTTAAGAGACCAAATCTAGCCCTAGCATAAGCAGGTGAAACTCCCACTGAATTAAATAAGATGTATCTGCTCAACCATTACTGAATTCAATATGTTGTCCCATGGTATTTAAGAAATTAAGGATGTTCAGTGTTATAAGAACCCGGGAGAAACCTATTTATAGTTCTGTTCGTAGGCTTGAGGTTAGAGAGAGGCTCAAAGTGCAAAATTTGGACCTGGGTATAAGGAATGTTCAGATATTGTTTTTGATTCAGCTCATTAGAGAGAAGCCAGTGTGAAAAACTGATGCACCTCTTGGTTTACATTTTCTGTATTCCCCCAAAACTTGGTGTTCAGATTGGAGTTTGGTTTGAAATCTGTTTTTATACGATGTACATTGCCACAAAGGAAAGGCTGGAAACCTGACAGAAATGTGCTGGGCACCCTTATATACTGTTCATTATATGGCAAGCAGAACCTGTATACCCGGGTAGGCCCATGAGATACTGTATGATGGATATGATTACACATCAGACTGCCTTCCTTTTCAACAGCACTGTCAGCATTGGACAATATTCACTGAATTTATGTTGAAGTCAGATTTAGTGATTCATCCAGTACCGCTTGCCCTGCCTTCAGTGGGGAAGTGATTCGTTATACTAAACGGAAAAACGCATGAATCTAAACCACATTGACATATGTTAAACTTAGCCATTTTGCTTTTCAAAGGCTTGTGGCTGTGATCTGTGTGGATTCATACCACTTCAAGTTTTGCTTTTGAGCTTCAGATTCAAACAAATCCCTTCTCCCCTCCCCGCCCCCCCATCCAAAATTAAAAGTTGGTCAGATCTGCCAAATTTCATCTGGTTTTATTCTAACTTACAATTTTACATGACTGATACAAAATTATAAAGTGGCCCAGTTATGTTCAGGTGGGTCACATAAGAACGGCCACACTGGGTCAGGCCAATGGTCCATCTACCCCAGTGTCCTGTCTTCTGACAGTGGCCAATGCCAGGTGCAAATTACAATGCTACAATTGTGTGTGAAATAAGCATAAATTCATCACAAGAGATGAATTTGGCCTAATTTGGTCTAAGCAGGAAGAATTTTTAGGTACTTAATAGTGAACATATGTATTTTATTTACAAATAGTTGGACATGATTTACTGTACAGAACAACAATGAAATTACAAAATTGGAGCAAGTATTTTCAAAAGCAACCGGCGCCTGTGAGTGCATATATTGAGATGCCTTAAAGGAGCATGATATTAGAAAATATTGCGCATTCATCCTCTGCAAATTGAGCTCCTTTGAGTTTGGCAACCAATTATCAAGGCACCCAAAAGCACTAGTCATATTTGAAGCTATTAGTTGTTACATATAACATATGTTTGATTGCATAGAACATATTGGTCAATTAAAATGCCTCAATACTTTCACATTTTCTCTTGTAAGTATTCACCAAGTAAATCATACTCTTGGTTGTGAAATCTTAACAAATTTTCCTTGTAATCACATTTGACAATTCATGCTGGGTGAAGGAATGTTTCCTCTGTCTATATTTAGTAATTAGGTAATGGTCACAAGAGAGTACATAAAATTGCAGGTCTTAATGCTTAATGTAAAGTAGGTCAACTCTCTGCCATGCATGCAATCTTCCAGATGTTCCATATAATTTTAATTGTATTTTTATTTAAACTCTACAGATTGTTTTGTTACACTGTCATTAGTCAGACATGATATAAAAGACCAATAGTTTCAGCATCCCATCATAGTGTAACTGGTTACTTTGCGTTAAAATAACCCCAAAAAGTAAGTTTCACTTTCAGATGAGGTGGAGAAAATTTTAATTTGGAGAGCATGCTCCTTTTGACTTTGGTGGAGGGATTTTTTGCCATGTGACACTGTGCTTCAGGTTTCTATTTATTCACTTCTACTGAAGAATATAAAGCTACTTGGAGCAACATTAGCTAATGTGATCTTAGAATTCTTTGCCTTAGCAAATATTCAGCTTGCAAAAAACACTTTTCAAGCTTTATTGTATTTCTTTATTAAGTCTGAATTTGAGAAACAGTAAGATATTACCCAGAATAAAACAAGCACATATACAGGGAGTCGTCATTGAAATAACACAAGCATCTCTCATTTAAACATCTGATGGCAGTAGAAAAGCAGGGTTTCAAAGTAGGTTTTTTGTAGAATTTGTGCTTTTAAATACACTTCAACATAGAAAACACAATTCTCTCCCTAACTTTTGCCTCTTCCATTTAGTAAACATTTATTCTCCCCACTACCCAAGTGCACATTTCATATATTGTGGTATGAACAAACATGGCTCATTTTTGTTCACTCCTGTGTCTCTGATCCATAGATATTGTTGTGAATTCTGCTCTGGAAAACAGAGTTCATTAATTGACATGGGGGTCCTTTGCCTGATGCATTAGCTGCAAAGCACAAAATATTTAAAGTGGTATGTAAGTAGTGTAGAGGTGATAGATATTTTGAAGAGTTTTTTTTTTTTAACCTGAAGGACATTTTCCTCCAGGTTACAACCAGTTCAAGGTTGTGAACTTCAAATTTTGGGCAAAACTACTTTGTTGGTGTCCCTTTAAGAAAAGAATAAGGAAACTTCAGTTCATTTTCTGGCAGGGAGATATTACATTAAACCCAACCAATGAAAATAATCTCCATCCATTTACCTATGTGTATCTTCCCAAAATGCTTGGACCGGGGCTAGCTCAGATGCAACAGTGCTGTTTACACGTGTTGTAATCTGTTTCTAAGGTACAAGGAACATGATGTTTAGCACAGAGGATACCAGGCTTCATTTACTTGACAAGTAAAATCTAGAGATGGCCCAGATGTAAGTTTTATTGTATCTGAATCACAAAGTTCAAGATGGGAGTTGTTAGATAGAAGGTTCCAGATTAGGTATGTATCTAGGAGAAAGATTAACAAGAAATTCAAACACATGTACAGAATCAGTTCAAAACAAGTAAATTAAAATATCTCCCAGCAATCTTGACTGTAGATAATTATTGAGTTTAGATATTGCTGTAGCTTGCAGCAGACAGACCAATGGGGAAAGACTTTGGTCAATGTCTCAGTAGTCTATAGTATATGTTCAATTATCACAGGTGCAGCAAAAGTAATATAGTAGCACAATTTGTTTAGATGGTATAGAAAGCAAAAAATAATAAATGATTGTTTAGACAATATCTCTAATTTTAAAATTGTGTTTCCCTACTAGGAATTAAGTTTGTTTTTCTAACAAATGAAGAAGTAAATCTTGGCACCATACTAAACCACAACACTTAATGTAATTAAATTTAGCTATGAGTGGATTAGTAAAATGGTGTAGTTAGCACAGCATAAATGCGTAATTTTGTCTACACTGTGCAAAGGATTATAGCATAAAGAAGCCTCTCTCCTTTCCTCACTCCTCCCCGAGCAAAACAGCAATAAAAAGAGAGTGTGCCTCAAAGGTACATTTTGTATAATTATTTTAAAAATTGCTGATTGATAACAGAGGAAATTTAATATTCCCAGTTTTTGGTTCACTCTTTGTAGTAAAGCCAAGCTCTTAGAAATAGTTAATTATAGGTTCAATAAAAATATTTAGATGACAGCTGTAAGCATTCATCATTTCTATGTATAATATGTCACAGAATTCTTTTGTTGTTTTAATAAGTATAAAGGAAAAAGTTAAGATGAGCAAGTAAGAACAGATCTGACATCTTTTAAAGTTTCTATCAGCAAAAGCATTTGAAAAACAGGACACTTCTTTTTCTTTTAAATTTAATCAAATTTCTAATCGAAGTATCAAATGTGAATTACTGGCTTCATTGCACCTCAGTCAGCATTCATTTCTGCAAAGTGGCCCTAAATGTGTGGGGGGTGAAGGTGGGGGATCGCCTGAGGTATGATTAAGTCATACCTTCCTTGCTTTTAGTTAGCAACCAAATATGGTGATTGATTAACTTTTGAAATATTTTTTAGCTACACTGTAGTATATTGACAGTGCGTTACCAGAAAAATCCAGATTTTTATTTAATCACAAAAAGGTAATTAATTATTACAATTCAGACACTAAAACGAATGTAATTTCCCCGTGTGACTGACTATTCCAGATATTTAAGCCTGCAACAAATCGCCGTCATGTTGTCTGTGAGCAGCATGTTGCGAAATCACAGCTGAATCAGCTAGCCACAATTAACTAAATATTATCAGTATCCTGTAGGTGCTTTGCAGTCCTTACCATCAGAATTCATCCTCGCAGTTTCTCCGGTAGCTTCTGTTACTGCATGTTAATGCTAGCTGAGCTACTGATGTGGCTGGCTTCAGACGGAAACAGCTGGCAAGGATTACCTTCCTTTCGGCTGTCACGCAGGCTTTTACAACTGATTTCTGGCAGGGTGAGGGACTGAGTTACACTATGCAGCCAAAGAAGATGCTGACATGGCTAATTCCCTTCCTTTTGTGGCTATGCTCGCTCAGTGCCAAATGGCTGGAGTTGTAAAGAGCTGTACTGTATGCAGAGGAAATGATTCCATTCAAGCCTACAAGTTGCTGTGGATTTTAAAGTCGTTTTCTTAGGGACAGTAGATATTTATTGAGCAGTGGTGAAAGGCAGATTCTATTTTGGAAGTATAATTTAACATGTTTATTTTCACAAGGGTGCGTTAATAACAGACGTGCGTTTGGGAAAACAGACATGAAAATAACTTGCCCTTCGCTGTCCAGAATGCCCTGTTTCTTGAAGGTGTTTGTTTTTTCTTATCCAACAATTTTTAGCTCACGTTTGCAGTCCAGGCCTGTTATGTCCACCAAAAATATTGTTTTGGCAGAGCTCTTCCACTACGTTTTGTCAGCAATAAAATAATAAATACTGCAAACAATTTCAAACAGGTTAAAGCATTTTTCAGACCCAGTACAAACTTGTAACACAGATCCTTTCCCAAACACATAATGGGGGTTACAGCCTTGGCCGGGCCCCCCAAGGCCTCCAGGCCCTGGTAAAGTGGACCCTTTTCTCCCCCATCTCCACCTCCTCTATGTGGGGACCCTGCATCTACATATGTTGTAGAATGAAAAAATATTGGCTACCAATTGGGAAATTTTAGGGAACTTCCCTTGAGAATATCGATACATTTCCAATCTACCGCTGTGCGTCGGATATGTACATGAGATTGTGTATCCAGGATGATAACTTGTGTATTTGAGTGCCCAGCTGGCAACATTTATCATCTCAATGCATAATAGTCATAGTCATTTTGTTCCTAATTTTCATATATGGTATAATCTTGTGGCCTTTGCCATAAAAATGTACTTAAAGTAGATCTGTAGAAAACTTTTTTTAATTGAATATTTGTTTGAATTTCCAAACTTGATTCCTTTGTTCCTTTTCCCACTCCTTTTGGTATTCATTTTCCATTAATATTTTAGTGAAAGAATGTATTGATAGGAATGTTCACAGAAAAAGCAAGTTTTAAATGAACACTGGAGAATCTTTATTGAAAGTGAATTTCAAATGTGTAATTGTGAGTATTTACAGTGGGAAAACTAAAATTATGCTCATCCATACATGGACGAGAAACACACCATGTGACTTTTGAGTCCAGTCAGAGCAGCTCGGATTCTGAATATTGAATACTTGCAGTGAGCTAACTGCAAAGGAGATACAGACCAAGGATTCTTTGTGGAATGGTTCAGCATCTAATTTTGAGTGTTACGTTTTGAGAATCAATCCAACCTCTTTGCAAATTGTCTGAACAGAAAGTAAAACTCATCACATTTTCACTTCATCCTAGAAATAGATATAACTTTTGTTCAACTCTTTGTACTCTTGAAGATGACACAAGAGATTTGTGAGCTAGGTAACATAATTGGTTACAAGCACTTGGAACAGATCCCTCAAAATTAGTGGGCATATTCTGTATGGTGAAGTGTAAGGAAGGTAAGAGTTGGGATTTTTGTCACAAACTGCTATAAGTAATCTTGAACTAACAACCTGGACCCAAGCACACCACTCCAACTTCGGAACATTCCGATCTGAATTCCACAACTGACCCTTATGTAGTAAAAGGCCAGTCAAAAGCCCCAGATCTCATTGCTTTTAGAACAAAGTGTATAACTCCTTCCAATTTACCTTAGTATAAAGAATATATTCTCTGGAAAGCTACTTGCATTTTTCCTGTTGACCCATATCCCCCTAAAAGGAAGTCTCTGGTCTGCAGCTCCCTTATGTTTTGGACTCAGCTGTCCCAGAATTCCCTGTTTTGGAAAACAGAACTGATGACATAAACTCCCTCTCCCACCCCCCGCAGTCCACAATTGCTGCAGTCCTGCTTCACTCAGGATTAGAGCTGGTTATGAATTTTTCAGTGAAACCTTTTTTTGTTGGAAAAGGTTGAGTCCAACAACTTTTTAACGAAACTTTCCTCAGATCCAGCATATTGGGGGGGGGGGGGGCAGAGGGGGAGAGAGAGAGAGATTGTGTGCCTGAGTCCATGCCTCGGGATTAAGTGATATGGGAAACCTAGTTTCAAGTCCCTGCTCTGAATCAGGACAGGCGACATGAAACTGAGGTGGCTGCAGAGTCCAGGAAGCAAAAGAGTGGGGAACTCTGTCTCTATATATTGCCATTTGGCTGCTAGGCTCATTTTTTTATCAAATACTTGGATGTGTTTGTTTGGCTCAGAGTTAAAAGCAAGCATTAAAATAAACAAATAAATAATATGAAAAAACCCGAAAAGCACACTGCCAAGTTAGTAGTAAATTTGAAGTGCACCAAGTTTGAGAGCCAGGGAGCTGCTGAAATGAAAGGTAATGTTAAAACAGGAGCCTAGCTTCATGATCTCATCCTAAACTTAACTTTGTTGTTTTTGTGTGTGTGATTCAAGCCTGAGGCTGGCTGGATGATGTATTTCAGTCAAGGGAGACTGAGAAAGGAAGGGGGGAGGGGAGAGGAACATACATGGAACATCAAACCACTTAAAACATCCCTTTGATCTGTAGGGGTAGGAAACAAGCACTTATAGTGAAAGTGTGAGTGGGGAGAACAGCTCAGATGGGATGCTCCTGAACTAAATCTTTTAATCCCAAATAACCAACTCTTTCAAACTTAGTGGTTTTGGTTACACAGGAACATACGTTTTTCAAAGTGTTGTACAAATATATATCTATATTTACTATTAACTTACCACACTTTGTTTCATAACCTTTCAGATTAGCACTAGTAAGTAGCGTTTCTCCTCTCCTCTTTCATTAGTTGCTGTAAGTGTGATGAATTTGGAGAATTAAAAAAAAATATATCCATTACAAAACCAAACTTTGTTATTGAGGTGTGTTGTTTTCACTGCCTCAGATAGTTCCCTCATAATAAGATATAACCTACCCTTTGCCAAAGTATTTGGATTCATTTCAACACATTTTTCAGAAAACCTGCATCTTTTCTTTTGTCCTTTTAGATCCTTTGTAACAATAGGTTGTGTCAGCCATATCATGTATAATGACATATTACTTGGTAGGATGAGATCGACATAATTCAAGAGAAAGTGCCATCTTGTATACGTTGCAGAGGAAATGAAGAAAAACATTGTTCACTTTCAAATAGTGTAATTTTGAGTTCCTTCTTGAAACCCATACTTACTGAACTTTTTTGCACTTTTTAAAGGATTAAAAAGTATTACAGTAGAAGAATGTTTATTCCAGATTAAAAGGCTGATTTTTAAATACAAATGATTAAATTAGGTAAACAGAAAAATAGTGAAAGGACAGGGATAGGAGCTGGGTGTGAAAAGGGTGGCTGGAGTGAGTAGCAATAATACAATGTGGCTTTTGTGCTAGAAGTTTGCTAAATTCCTTAAAGCCCCAAATGTGCTACCATAACTTTGGTGTGCAATTCTCCTCTCCAGGCCACAGTCCAGGATCCCTTTTGTATACTTCATCTATCTAATCTTCACATTTGCCAGTGTGTAACCCAAACAAACAAAATGTGTGACACATGACCAAAATGTGAGTCCACCAGTGTTTTGCAGTGCATCATGCATTATGCTTTTTTAGCTATAACTTGTTTTTAAGTGTTTTCTCTCATTGTCTGAATTAAATTGACCAATTCGTTAAAGAAATCTGGGATGAGGGGGAATTCCATCATGTGCAACCACAAGGGTCCCTCACATGAGTTGTCAGTAAGATTTGAAACCTGGACCTTCAAATCTCCAGTACAAACTCTAATCCTTGTTATCCTTTACATAGAAGAGTGTACATACACTTTGTAGACAGCTTCCTGGTTTCTCTTCATAGCTTTGTGAGGGGAATGTTGTCTAACGGTTAGAGACAGATTAGGCAAACACATAGATTTAGAACATTCATTCAAAAAGGCAGAGTAGATGAGACTTGATTCTACCATATCATTTGGTTCTTATCTTGAAGTGATCTCATACAACCTGTTAGTTTATTGGCAAAATGACACTAGCCTCTCAGACAGAGAAGGATTATGAGCACACGCTCAATAGTAAGGGTTGTGAAGGCACAGAAATATAAACAGTAACAGAGAAGTGAGAACTAATGCCTCCTGGCTTTCAGTTCAGTGCCCTTTACCTTAGACTAAAGCGTATTTGGGCTGAGATCTTGATAGCCTTCCCCCCATCACTTTCAAACAGGCTTCCAGCTAAAACATAGTGTTCTGCAAAATCCAGTACACTTGAGAGCGATATATGTCAGTAAAATTTTTAGAGCTCCTCTCAACATATCTAAACATTAACTCTCCCACTGGGTCTTGATCCTGTGAGGTGCTGACAACTCCTGTGTAACTTCACATCCCAAAATGAATGGGACTAAAGAGCACTCTGCCCCTCATACAACGTACTCAACGCTGTATAGCTGTGTGGGTCATCATATGTGTATGGAGTGTTCATTGACATCAGTGAGTTCAATGTGCGGGATGAGTGCAAGAACATGCAATAGAGACTTGCTATGCAGAGGTGCATTCCCTTACATATAAAAAATTATGTGAAATTATGCAGTTGGCCAGTCTACAATTAGATTTCTAGAGCCACATTCAAAATTCTGAGATCTCCTTCATGTATTATCTGCAGCTCACATGCAAATCTTTTACATCGATAATAGGTTTGTTTTTCTTTATTTTATATGACCCTTGGCTTGATTTGTCATAGCAGTGCCTATTTATTTGTGTATATGCTTCTAGAAGATCAGTTAATCCTTTGCACCCAGAAAAGTGAGCGTGCAAAGCCTGAAAATGTGACATTAAGTCATAATCATCATATAACTGCAGATAAATGATTTAATCCAGCTAGCCATAAGAAGAGCCTGTCTGTGTAATAGATATTTACTTGATGTAGGTCCACTGTGTGTTTAAATGTGACTAGAATCAGTCACAAGCTAAATGAATTCGGTCACCTCAACCTAATGGATTTTTGCCCACGTGTAAAGGCACCATGCATGTGAGCAGAACAAAAAAGTGTTGTGAGGCTGCAAATAAAGTACCGTTGTAAAGCTGTGCATTGGAACTTGAAGAGCGTCTCCCTCACTACGATTTCTCTGGCAGTACCAGTCTCTCTTACTTTCTAGACCAGTAAGAATGCATTCAAATCAGGAAGGGGAAAAAACCCAATCATCACTCTCTGGATTAGATGTTGCAATTTTTTCCCAATTCACTCAGAAAATATTTTCAATTATGTAAATGTCCATTAAGATCACATAGCACTTTCAACACAGGGCTTCTGAACCTTCTCACTCCTCTTCCTAGGCCCTTCTGCACACTGGGGGGTTGCTGTGGAGTAAGAGAAGGCTGAATAACAAACATGCGAAAGAGCTTGGTGCTCTCCGTTCTATGAAAAATGTTGCCACGTGACATTTGAGCACAACACAGTACATCTTGTTGTCATTAAGCTGCAGTTTTTGGTTCAGTGTTCCTATCTCAATCTGGCGCTCTCTTCCTAGAAAATTAACTGGTTTGGGTCTGAATGGAGATATGTGTTCATTTAAATAGCTCCAGACTGTAATGTATATTGTATCCTTGGGATCTAAGCAAAGCCTTCCAGAGAGAAGTGCAGTTTTCCCATATTTTGAGCGAGGTGTAGAATTTGGCTACAGGAACAGCTAAAATTGAAAAGCAAACCAAACATTTATTTATAACTAAAGATAGCGACTTCTTTGTGTCTGTAGCTGCAGAGCGTATGAAGGTAGTTTCCCTCGTGCTACATCACAAGCATCGGCCAGCTCTTACCCTCACGCAGTCAATGACTTCCAGTGTGCTGAGCCAGCTTGTTTGGAGTTCACCTAGCTCTTTATTCTCGCCTGTCATTTTATTTCTTCGTCATGTTCTGTTCCTTTGGAACAGCTGTGATTCTCCCCGTCCTGCCAATAGGGCGTGCCTGAGACTGCTGCTCCGTCCCTCAAGAGACTGAGAGCGTTCCTGGTGCAATATGCAAACCTTCAGCTGGTCTCAGAAGAGAGCCATACCTAGCCTTGAACCTGGACCTTTCCAAGAGGAGCAAGCTGAACTGCGGCTTTGGGTGAGCTGTGATGGCAGCTGTCAGTTTCGTCTTTGTTCACTCCTTTGCACCAATGACTTTCGTGGGCATCATGCCAGGACGGCCAGTCTCCCAACAACCAAGGATTAACTCATTCGTCTGGTTCTTTCCACCTAATTGTGAATTGTTCTTTTGGTGTCCGGAGCCATGGAGACTTCAGATGGAATCGTTTCGGGCTCCACTGGTGCCTATCCACGACAACCACCAAATAGATACCTGATGTGATGAGGACATAATATTGTAAGAGGAAATGCTGACTGATTAAAGACATCATTTCTCTTTATAGTTACTAAGTTTGGGATTTTTTTTCAGGATTTGCTTTTTTTTTGATAAAACCAAAACCTTATTACAAAACCAACTATCACACTGAGAAGAATTAGGGCTACTTCAAGAGTACTTCAGTGCTTCTTGCAAGGGTGACTTGGGGAGGGGGTTTGGGGTTATACAGTGGCTAGACAGGCCATTAAATTGGTATTAAACCCTTTTCCATATGAAGGAAGTTCCCTTCTGCCAAAATCCAGGAACAGGGGGATCAATTTCCATGCAAATACTCCTAGGATGGTGCTAGATAAGCTTTGAAAAATTGAAAGGTCATTGGGGTCAGGGTGCAGACTTTAGAACTAGTCTGGCTAGCTTCCTTGTAGACTCATGGAGAGCTGGCACGCTGAAGCTGCATGACATCCTGCATAAACATTCGATCCTACTGACCAGTTTTTTCCATAGCACTAACTCACTTAACCAAAAAACATATAAAAGGGACCAAAGCTGTTTTATATCAGTTTTCATCGTATGGAGCTGCAAAAGGATTCCTGTATTGTATCAACAACAAAAAAAAGAGAGAGGAAGGGAAAGGGGGCAATGGCTGATTGCCAAAGTACTTGCATAGACTCTCAGACTTCAGTTTACTTTCTAAAATAGTGCTGAACACAAGTAGGGTCACCTCTGAATCTGTGATAAAGCACAATACACTGCCATTTCTTTTCAGCTGGATGATCTAATGGAAAAGATAAATAATGTGAATCCTCCAAATCTGGTTGAGATGGAAAGAAATGTTAAAGGATTGACTTAAACCCCCAAATAAAAAAAAATTAAAGGATTGGCTAAACCCCCCAGGCAAAGCAAGTCTGAATTAAATAGGGCTCTCAAGATGGAGATGATTGGGATAGAACCCCAGTAGCACTGGTGCTTGGCACAGCTCATGAGAGAGCGTTCAGCCCCTTTTCCTCACTTCCTGACTCTAGTCTTGGTGCCACTGGGGTCCAGTTCAGGCTCCAGAAAAATTTAGAGCAACCTCAGAGCTGTTTTAAATTGCATATGGCTGCAAAAGACCCCCAGGGATACATTCTGCTTGTTGGGGATTGCTGGAGCACAACAGCACTCCAGCCATGCCCCCTACTTTATTAGCTGGGAATGGGAGGAGAGGGAATAGGGATGGTTACATCTTCTCCAGCCTCCCTCTCCACCCCCCACGCCCACCCCACCAGGATTTCCTTATGGTGGCAGAAGTCCTAGCTGGCTGGATGCTGTAGCTCTCTGGTTGCTGAAGTAAACAAGGACCAAATTCTATATACCGTAGCTGTTGTAAGCCTCATCATCGCCATTTCACATCCTTAAAGTATTTTATTTAGGTTTGCTTTTTATTTTTTTAGTCTTGTTTAGTACAGACCCTAAACTATGGAGCTGAACTAATCATGTTCATATTTTATGGGTGGAGTGTGAGAGTCTGTACTGGCAGATCCCAGTGTAAATTTGTAGTGATCTTCATGCCGAAACTTAAACACAGTCAGGCAAATCACTACTGATTTCATTGGGTTGTGTTTGCCTTAGCCAACAGTACTGTGATATCAAGGCCTTAATCTAAAAGGGAATTTGAAGCCATACACACACTCAACAGAGTAATCATTGTCATTTTAGGCCTTAATGACTCTTTGGGAGCAGCTATTCTGTTGTGTAAAAATGAATTCTATAGTTATTTCAGAAATTCTTTAAAGTGCTTTATCAACACAACGGCCCATTGTGGCTCATCATGGCTCCTGCCAAGCCATTTGTGCCGAGTCCTAGTTTAGGTGGGGACTCTTAGACCTCGTCTGCACTATGAAATGACACCTCTGAATTTTCTGCAGCACGCTAGTGCTGAATTCTCCGGCAGGGTGAAAGGCAAAAAAAAAAGTATTTAAAAACCAGAGACCCCCTGGGTTTTAAAACAACCACAAGAAGCCAGGATCTCCATTTTAAATCTAATATTAAAGACTGTGCTAATAACAGCATGGAGTCTTCTAAAATCTTGCTGGGACACTGGTTCCTCAATGAATTAAAAAGAAGTTTGATGCAGTATGTGACTAACAACAATTCCTGAGTCCCCTGAGTTTCCCTAGAGATCTCCCATCTGAGTAGTGAAGTACTACTTAGCTTTAAGAGCTGACTAGGTCACAGCTCAAGGTGGTGCAGCTGTAGACCAGATATTAAGAATAGAAGAGAAACTAACTCCACAAAATAACCAATGAATGTAGTTTGGGGGGGAATCGGAGAGGAGAGGAGAGCAAAGAGGAATGACTGCGAGACCTGACAAAGGCAACCAGAAAAGATTTACTACTTTGTATTAGAAAGATTATAATAACCTGAAGAGATAAGAGAATTCACAGCAAAGCAAAGAAATATGGATACCAGAGTTCAGAGAAGAGGAGCCGAGACTGCAGAAGCTAGGAAGTTCTCAGAAATGTTCAGGAGCAGTAGTCCATTTCTAATTTTAACCAGTTAGAGGGAGGTGATGAATCAAGTCAGTTCTAGCTTTCTATTATTATTTAACAGTGAGATGAATTTCCTGCTCTTCTTACTGGAAATTGGATCCAGGATAAGAGCCAGAGTCGAAAGAAAGATGTGCATGGGCATTTTGGAGAGGATCTCAGAGGAGGAGGAAGAGAGTTACCATTTGATTGCAAAGGAAAACAGACTGGGGATTTAGGAAGAAGACCGAGCCAACAGAGAGAGAGGGGAGGAGATCCATGTCTGATGGTAGTCCAGAGAGAGAGAGAGGGGAGGTGAGCAAGCAGAAGAAAGACAAGAATATAGTCAGTTTCTATTACAGCTTAGAGACAACTAATTTCTATGGTTTGAGCTTAAATCTGCATTTATTTATTATGGATTGGGGGTATATAAAAATCCCACAGTGGAATCCAGACCGCTCCAAAAGGTCAATTGTCCAGTGAGTTGCAAATATTATGTTAATTTCTTACATACAGGATAGGATATCTGAGGTTAGAAGTAATTAAGGTACTCTGAGATCCTCAGTGCTGTTTATCGGATTTTAGCCCAGTAAATTGTTGAAGGTGAACAAGTGGACTCCAGGCAACAGCATTGACAGCAGAGCAGGTCTGAGGCTGACAATTCCATTTTGAAAAGTCTTTCAAGGTTTCAAAATTTGTTTTCATTCTGGAGTAGAATAAAAAACACTTTTGGAAGTTTTGCTAAATGGGCTTTCATTGAAACATCTGAGGGGTTTTAGGAGCAAAAGTGCGCTCATGCTCAATTGACCAAATAGTCCACCTGGGATCTCAGGAGGTTTTGGTCCAAAATGTCACAGAAGTCAATATGCCTCTATGAAACTTTCCATTGAAAAGGTTCTGACCAGCTCTAGTTGATATATGAGAAGCCTACTCAAAAGGTGAAATACTAATTAGTATGCAGCGCACAATGCAAGTGATCATGTCTCCTCCTAGTGGCTGGCCCCAGTGAGGCAAAGAACCTACTCCTTAAATCTAATAGTGTTATTTCTTTAGCTGAAGTAATTTGTGCTTATGGCTTTGAATTGATGATCCTGGGTTTGATCTATAGAAGTACAAGTTAGGTTTGTTACATATCTATGCAATGGTATTAGTAGCATCTCAGGGCGATACTCTCCATACTATACACAGTATTTAATAACGCAGCACTACGTTTTTATTCATTCACCATGTCCGTGAACACCCCCTTTGGCTATGAAAATTCACAATGTCTAGAACCCATGGCCATATAAAACTAGCTGTGGCTCTTTTTCAGACCAGAGTGAGATGGGCTGAAACAGACTCTGAATCCAACCAACCTCCAATTTCTGTAAAGTTTGGAATAGAGTAAACCCTGTGAATCAGGCCAAACTGTTGCTCACGCATCTCTTATCCTATCTACCTTATATAAAATATCCATTATCCACACATTATTAATATATATATGTATATTCTAGTTCTATAATTGTCTCTATTTTTCCCCTCTCTTCTTGCTGTTTCTATTTCTGAATTGGATAGCGTTTCTCTTGGTTACTTAATGGTTCTGAATGCATTATTAATTATTTTAACTTCTCAAATTAATTACTCCACACTGAGTAAACAACTTTAACAATGGAGTTGTTGATATTCTTCCCTAAGTATGTGTCCCTATTTTATAGTTAATTGAATTGCTTTCTAATCCTTTCTATAGATATCTTCTTAAAATAGTGTTATTGCACAACAGTTAATAACATTTGTTATAAAATGAAAGGAAAACCAACTAAATCTGCTGTACTGTTCTTCTTGGTTTGTATAAAATCTGACAGTTTCTTTAGGGGATTTCAATCTAAAACTGCTCTGAAATAATATTCTGCTGTGATCTGGGAACCAGCTGTAATAGAGAAGCTACTACTGCCTGCAGAGACGCTGAACCAAATTTAAGTATTATGTGCTTGTATTCTCATTTCCAGCCTCTGCTTCATTAATACATTAATCTCTGGAAAATGCTTGAAAATGCCCTAAAGTAGCAGCCGCTTCTTTGGATGCAAAGCTTTTAAACTTAAAACATTCTCGTTAATACCATAATGGAAAAGATGCACTGTTCAGTAAATGAGTTGAACAGAGGCTTCTGCAAGCCAGGAGCAGATTGCCGTTTTCCCATTTCTTTCTCCTTTGTTTTATTTTTGTTGTTTGTAAGGGGTTTAAATCCCTGTTCCTGAGAATAATGTTTTCATTTACTTTCTACAGTAAATGTGTTCCCTGGTAGAAAGAAACAAAATAGCTAGAGATAGATGAATATTGCAGAAGTACTGAGAAACCCCCAAATCTCTTTGATGGAACTCATGACCCTTTTTAGTCCTTTTCCAAGAACATTCATGAATGATATTTATATTTCCAAGACTGTTCACAGGAAGCAAAATTCTTGTGAGGTCTTCTCTGAATATTTATTTGCCTGAAGATACATTCTGGGAAGTGTTCACGTTGTCATCTTGAAAACTCTGACTTTCCTTCTCTTTCATAAAAGTTTCATTCATCCAGCCAGGGAGGGCAGACAATACTCTGTGATTTTAAAATGTACATTGCACAAATAGTTGATGACACAATTCAAGCAAATGGTAAGCAAACAGGTAATAAGATGAAATAAGTTTGTACGAGGCATTTTGCAAGCAATCTGAATAATGCATGGATTGTAAAAATTAAAATCTGTTTGTGGATAATTTAAGAACAGAAGAGCTGAATTTATCAAGTAAGTTGCTGCTGTAGTGTAGCAGCTTTAACAACTGGCCCTGTGAAATGAATATTATCAAGAAAAAACTAAAATTAGACTGTATGGCCTTCCAGACTAAACTGTGAAGAAGACAGTTATCATGTTGCAGTGGAAGGTTATATGAATTTTCTTTTCTTTCTAGCATTGATTTCCTCATTGGCTAGTGACATAAGTCATTTAACCTTTACCTTAGTTTTCCCATATTTAAAAAGAATACTTTCTTAGCAGGGAGTTGTGAGGATAAATTCATGTTCTGAAAGAACTTGCAGTGAAAAAACCCTATACAAGTGCTAAGTAGACATAGAAAAGAAACCAGGCTTTCCAAATACAAAGAAAAGAGACAATTGGAAATTGGGGATCAGAAAAAAAATCATGAGAAGAAAATGAATGAAGAGATTAGGAGAACATGGTACTTCTTCAGACTGAGGCTCCTAATATGCATTTAATTAAGAATGAATAAAATAGGATTTAAACGTATGTAAGCTAAACACAGTAGAGCCTCGCTACTTTGCACTTCAATAATTAAAAAAAAAATATTGAGGCTTCTCCCTGCTTCCCAGCAACAATTTAATGACACGCTGTAGTGAGAGCTCCTATTACTAAGTCTCCGTTTCTGTTGAAAAATATGCTACAATGCAGTTATAAATATATGATTTTACAGTATTATAAATAAGTTAGACTGAACTACCATTGTTAAAACAATGCACCACAAAGTGTTGGGGTTTTTTTAAATCTTCACGTTCTTACTACTCACTTAGGGTCTGAATCCAGTCCCATTGAAGTCAATGGAAAGACGTCCATTGACTTTAATTGGCTTGATTAGGCCCTTATTTGCTAATTTGCAAAATTCAACAATTTGCAATGGGTTTCTGTCATTTTTTAAAAAAGTATAAGCATGTCTGACTACATAAGCTAGCTAAAGTAGATGGAAATACTTTGCAATGTTTCTGTTTATTCCTTTTGGGTAGGTTCTAGTCAGTTGTGCTGGGTAATTATTCATCAGCACAGAGGGCCCTATTGCAGAAAGTCCTGCACGAGGTCAATTCTATCATTGTTCTGGTTCGCTGTGTATATTAAACTGCTCAGAGAATTCATAAGTCTCTGTGGCCTGAGATATTAATGATAGGTTGCTTTGGATTACTTTTCCCTGGATGACTTTCTTCCTGGGTGAATCTCTGTGTGTTACTTCCTGCCCTTATTTTTTTGATCTCTCTGGGTCCTTTTGGATGATTTTTTCTGGGGTCCTTGCTGACATGTACAGCATATCCCAGAATAATATTGTCTGGCAATTTAATGTGTATATCCCTTCTGTATATCACCATAGCAGAATACTTCTTTAAGGTTTGTTTACTACAGTCCTTCAGTCTCTCTCTAATCTATTTGCATGCCTTTATCTAAAATATTTTCAACTGTTACTTTGAGAAAGATTTTGAGAGACCCCAGCAAATGTATTATTAAAACCTAGATATACCTATTATGTGCTTCATTCATTCATGTTGTAATTGGATCAAAGAAATTTGAATGGCATAACTTCTCTTTAGAAACCCATGGTATCTATCAACCAAGGTTTCATTGCCCTGAAAGTATTTAATTACTTTTCTTTTTTCTTGATGTCAGTTTCATCCTCTTACCTTGGGTTGAAGGGCCAGCCTGAGCATAGCTTTTGAAAACAGTTTTAACATGTACACATTGGTGGCCAATTTTTGTTTCTAACTGGTTTAGGGGTCAGCCTGAGAAAATGAAATGGTGTTTTGCAACTGTCCTTAGACTCAGGTCTGTCTTTCTCTAATGAGACAGTCACAGTGGGCAACCAAAGGTCAGGCAAAATGGTGTGGGATTGTGAAAGAAATCATGTGCCAGTCCTGAAAGAAGTGTCTGGATGAAGCAAGGGAATTCATTTACTTAAACAAGAAGCTTCCTGTAGGTGATAAATACACGGCTATGTCTGGCTACTAATCCAATTCACAGAGTCTACTAAATACATTGAGATTGTATATCCTGTGCACGTTTGAATTAAGCCTCTTGATGAGCACATCCACTTCATGAGGTATTGGTTCATATCTAATCACTGGTGAGAAATTCCTATATTTATGAAGAAACTCTCACATTGATTCTTCACAGGGGCATGCATCTTTCTGTACTTGCACGTTCATCATTTCTGTAGCTCAGTCATAGATTTCTGCACTTTCCCTTTGACTTTGTACATCTTGTCTTCACACTTATTGAATTTAATAACTACAGAGAAGGTGTTTAAGGCTTCTTAATGAGACACTAAATCTTATTTCTGCATATGCATATCAAAACTAAATAAATGGGACACGTAGATTGACTGCCTCAAATGGAAAGTCCCAATAGCAACCCCAATTCTCTGGTGACGTGTTCATGAAACTGTCTCTATTCAGCTTACATATGAAAACCTAGAACACAGATCACTTGGGCCAAATTCTGTCATCTGCCAGGTGATTACACTCTTTTTATCCTCAGCAGTCAGTTATCCATAGTTATGGGCGGAATTTGGCCCATACATATTAGTTCATTTCCTCCTAGTATTTTTTTCACATTTATTTAATCAAACAAATACTTATCTGCAGTTTTCATTCTAGAGTTAAAAGGCCATAGCAAGCTAGAGGCAATGGCATTTGCATTGTGATTCCAGTTAAACTGAAATTAGCATGAACATATGCTCCATGGCTAATATTTAATGTATGTGAAATGAAATGGTATTTTGATAAACTGACACTGAGGGTTGTTATGACATTCCTTGTCTGCATTTTGCAATGTGATTAAGCTACTGTAACACTGCATGATTAACAGCGTTTTTTCTATCTTTTACTGTACCTTTCTGGCACTTTGAACTATACTCAAATCACATTTTAAAGAGAAACTTGTATTTAAAAACACTTCAAAACTAAACAAACAAAAAAACAAACCTGAGGTGTACAGTCAGCCCTATTTTAACCAATGGTAGCAAAGTAATAGGGGTGATTGAAATTACGTTGCATACTGGTAAAATCTCTTCCTTTTGTTGCACTTTTATTTAAACAAGGGAATTACTAGAGATGGATGAGAAGCAAACTCTAGACCTGAGTCTCGCCCTCAAATTTTGAAACTGTTTGGATTCAGTTTCAAACTTTGACTGTATCTCTCTGGTGCTGCCCAAAACAAACAAACGAACAGCCCAACACAACAAATCACACACGACAGAATTTGGACGACCCCACGCATTGTGGATTGGGTTAATCTCTAAATGCTACATGTAGAAAAAGACTCCCATGTATTTTGAGTATTGACTTTTTTAACTCTTTGCCAGTAATTCCACAAGGCACAAGAAATATGAACTTGCAGTTATCTCTCTTTCCTGTAATGTAGAGCTACTCAGAAAGTTTTGGATACAATGTGTTTTTTGTCAGAAAATGCTGATTCACTTAAACAAAACTTTAAGGCCAGGCCAGGGTCCTTTTCAACAAATTATTCAACTAAAAAAAAAAAGAAAAAAAGTATCATTTCCAGTTTTCCATCTCAACACAACTTTTTGTTTAGAAATGTATTATTTTTTAAAGAATTAATCATAATTTGTCAAAATCAAAACAAAAGGCTTCAAAATTACCTAAACAAAAGTTTTTCCGTTGACCTAAAACATTTTTTCCCCAGATTTTTTGGTTGAGAGTCATTTTTGAAATTTTTGCCCTGATTTGGGATGGGAAAATATTTCAAAATCTCAAATTTCTTCAGGATGGGAAAATCATTGTCTGTTCAGATCACATATAATGATCTTTAAATGCAAACACAGCACAGGAAACCCAGAGTTCATTTTATAACTGTGTAACATGTAGACAAATAGCATTTCTGCCTTTTTAGTATTTTCAGTTTATCAAAAAAATAATCAAGTGGGCCCTTTCTTGTCACGTGGGCTTGTTTTCAACCTCCGGTGTAGCTGCACTCATTCAAACCCCTACTGCAGTCACAGTTTATGCCAGTGCAGCACATTTCATACCAATGCTGTTTACAGTCTTTTCAAACTTGGCAGATGTCCCACAACTTTCAAACATGGTTGCTGTTTTTTGGATGTCTTTATTTTTAAATTCAAAAGTCTGGTAAAGTGCATTGGTGCAAATCATTTTCTGTGCTAGGGGGTCACAGCAATGCAGCTACAATAGTGGATTAAATCCCTGTGCCATTAAGGGTTTAGACCAAAATTTTCAGAAGTGGCTTCTGATTTTTGCGTGCTCTACTTGAGATACCTTGAACTAGACCTTTCATAGGTCTTGAATGCTCATAAACTTCAATTGAGGCATTCAGTACCTCCAAATATCAAGACGGCATATCGCAAGTGGAACACTTTAAAAATTAAGGCATCCAAAAATCAGTGGACATCTTTGGAAATTTGTTCAGTGCCCAATTAACTTATGAAGGAGGTATCGTCTATTGGTGACAGCATGGACCCAGGAATCAGGAATTCTGAGATTTATTTCCAGTCCTGTCACTGATCTACTGTGTGATATTAAGCAAACCAATTCCACTTCGACATAGTTCCCCATTTATAAAATATGGATAGTGCTTCCATGTCTCAGCGAGGTGTGGAAAGGTTTGGGTTTTTTAAAGTGCTATGAGATCCTTGGATTAAAATGTGTTGTATGTCTTGACTTAACTCCTCATTCTAATCAATACCAGGAAATATCCAGTTTGGAGTTGGTATTGCTTAAGTTAAGACACGTTTTGAAGATTTTCTATAGTGTGAAAGACTTTCTCAAAATATGAAGCCACAGAAACTGACAAAAAATCATCTATGTATCTGTTCTTTGTATCACAGGAAAATATATTCAGAAGGCTGGTGTGAGTATATTAATGCAAAAATCAGAAGAAGTGTTTTAATATTAGGTAATGTACCTCCCACAGAATGAGGGGAAGTTCAGCCAAGACTGACAAAGTAATTTTCCTATTTTACCCAATATCTTTTCTTTTTCTACCACAAAATTTCAGATGGACTTTTTATGGCTTATCAAAGATAATTTAACTTTTATATCTTGAACTTTTTTTAAATCTCCTAATGCCTGACAGAAGCTTTTTTGTAGTTTTTGAGGTCTTTTTCAGACTTATTTTCAAACTGTAATTAAAGTGTGGTGCTTGTTCACCAGTTCAGTAATCGAAGGCTTCTGTTTTTTCTTCTTTTTTTATTTCCAGAAACGAGCTTGAAACAGATTACTTTGCATTGTCAACAAATTCATGGGTAAATGAAAATGTCAGGTTCCCTGCCACCAATTTTCAAACGCCTTGGAATTAAAAAAGCAGAAGTGCTTGTATTGTCAAGGATTAAACAAAGATTGGTGGACATGTCAGCATAAGTACTATGGTCTATGTAGGCAAGCCATTCAAGAAAGCAGAATTTAATTCCATAAAATCAGAATTCTTGATCCAAAATATTTTTATTTTAATTTCAACTCCTACTAATTTTGGGGTTTTTTTTTGGGCTATCCTTAAAATAAATAAGAGGGGAGGGAGAAGGGCACCATGAAAATGTTTATCATATGTTGTTGGCATATTTTTAAGAAAGGGAATAAAATGATCCGGGTAATTATAGGCCTGTTAGCTTGACGTCTGTCGTG
>ML675644.1:8349567-8432281 GCA_007922155.1 Mesoclemmys tuberculata
CTATGAGTCTATATATCCCTAAAATGGGAACATTTTTTTTTTCCTGACTCAGTAGAGATGTGTGAGGTAGCTAATATCAAAGGCTGTTCATGCATACTCTAAAAGGATGCCTAGAGGGCTACTGCTAATCTTATTGTAATATGCAAAATGAGTGCCTCTCTACTACTGGTGCAACTAGCTATTTTGCATTAGTTGTTTGTTTTGACTTTGCAGCATTTCTTCCTCTGCGTCATACAAGCTGGAAACTCATTGCAGTCATGGAGTTTTCTCCCCCTTGATATTGCTACTGTTGTTAGTGTTTTTCCTTACATGTATATTGTGCATCTTCTGCTGTGCTAAGTACAATCAGAGTATCCCTAGGTGCTAAACATGTTGCCTGACTGAAAGGGGAGCTTTTCAATCCAATCTCTTTTTATTACAAACAAGGGAGTTTGGGGAACCTCAAAAAAGCCTCTGGCTGTTTTCCAGGTGATTAAATCCATATTGTTAAATTCTAGATGCCAAATTTAATCTTTGGTAAATTAAACACTCCCCACGGGGAGCCAGAGTTTCATAAAATTCAAGTAATATATGGTACTTTTCAATCTATTAAAAAAATAAAGAAGGTAAGCACTCTTCGTTAGTGATGAGCAAAATCTCCAGAGCATCTGTTCAGAAGCTTATCTAAAGTTACCTAGTTTGGTACGCAAGCTACAAATCTTGCCAAATCAGGCTGTGCTCAGGTACTAGCTCATTGAATCTGGGCTTGAATTACTGTACCAGCATTATTACTATTGATACTCATGTTTATTTTGATAGTGCCTAAGGAGTAATCAAGAATGGGGCCCCACAGTGCTAGGCGCTATTCACAGCAGCAAACCATCCCTGCTCTGAAGAGTTTCCAATTTAAATAGACAAGACACCCACCAGTGGAAGAGAGGGGTATAAGACACAAGCAGATTAAGTAATATGACGGGATCAAATGTCCTGTTAGTTGCCCAATTCTTTCCTCTTTCGCAGGGGCGGGGAAGCAGGGTTTAGTTGGAAGAGGATAATCTAAATGGAAATGAAGGTGAGATTGAAGGGAAGGAGGAAAAGGGGATGGGGCAAGGGAGAAGAGGGGCAGGTGTGGAGTGGAGTGAGTGGCTCAAAGAGACTGCAGAAGAGCTTTGATAGTCAGCTCAGCACAGAGAAAGTCCAGTTAAAACTGTAGAAAGTTGTCTGAATGTCTGACGGTCCCTGCTTGGGCTGCTTCCAGCAGTTCCTACTGGCTGGAATCTCTGGCTGATTCCTGTCTGCAGCTTTTTTTCCCAAGACCACATGGGAGTAAGGGTGGGGAGTGAGGGGAAAGAGAGGCACCACTTGGGTCCTGATAACTGCCCCCAGTTTTGGGGAATGGGCAGAAGTATTTCTTCCCCACAGTCCTGGGTCCAGATGATGTTGGTGGCCCCATATTAGGCCTTGTTTTATTTCCTCCCTCACAGTGAAGGAGTCCTAATTTGGCAGCTCCTACTAGCAGCAGGCATCTGTGGTCTTCTGCTTCCTGCACTGTATTATTGGAGAAAAGTACATTACCTGTGACACAGAGCAAAATATGTTTTCTACAGCCTGTCCCCTCTCCTGCAGTTAGCCCAAATAGGCATCATGTGAATTATGTGAAGGACTACTGCTCCTGACTGGAGCAGTTCATGGATTCTCATTTCTGGTACCGTGTCTATTTCCCATGTTTGTGTGGGTTGTTCCTATTCTGCAGTTTGCAGCACACCGACTTTGCATGGCTTGGGGACCAAGACCAGGTAGGGATACATGCACATTTAGTGACTAGAGCTGACTGCAGAATGAAAATACATTTTTAAATTTTTCGTAAGTTTTTCATAAAAAACTTTTAAACAAAATTTGAGATTTTTTTTTTTTGGTCAAAAAACAGTAAACGTTGCCATGAAAAATAATTGAAAAAAAGTTAGCTGAAAAATGTTGACCAGCTCTATTAGTAGCTGTGGGGCACAGCAATAGCAGGGACATCTGTCTTTTTTGAAAATCCCAGTGGATGAGTGTTCAGTTGCAGTCAGGGCGCCTAGATAGGTCCAAATTTTCAGAATCCTTGCACTGTCCATCCTGAGCTTTGAAACTGACCCCAAATTCCAGAGTATCCATAACTTGACCATCCAAAATTCACCCCCTTTGAAAACTGCCTTGCACATGTTTCTTAAGAACTGCTTAGTAATCTTGAGGATGTTTCACCTTTACAGAAAATATTTCCTTATGTTCAGTCCACAATTACGAGTTCCGGGGCTTATCTTTTGTTCTGATAATTTTCTTTGTTAATTCAAAAGCATTGTAGACCCTTCGGAGATGACTAAACTTCTTTTCTGCATGCACTAAAACTCCTCTTTCCACAAAAGTTAATATTCTTTGTATTTTCATTATTATTACCATACCTTTTCTCCTCTGTGTCACTGGGTGTATTAGTCTGAAACTGATCTATGACAACATATCCCTTGGAGAGCAATAAAATATTATTTCCTGATTTTTGTGTTGTGTGTCCATACGTTGAAGTACATGGCAACATTCTTTTTGCCGTTCTTGATGGCAACCAGACATCTTTATAAAGCTCTGCACTATATTCTGCCTGTTTAATATACTTTCTCACTCCATGGTCCAGATTCTCTGGTCCATATGATGGCAGAAAGAAAAGTTGACTCTAAGCCATTTTTATGCTCCTTCAAACCCACGGCCGGTCCAGTCTGCAGTATAAGATAGAGAAGCCTAAAAGTTGCTCCAATATATATCTGGCTGCTTGGGTTACTCCCAGCACCTGGGGATCAGCTGGGCACTGGCGTGCCCTGCCATGTCTCTTTTCACCCACCCATGCTCCCTGTTCCAGGAGCCAGGTGGAGGCTGGTGTAGGAGCTGCAAATGCAGCCGCATGCCACTCTGATTTCCTTGCACAGCAGGGAATTCTCCTAAGAGCAGTTAAGCCGGTTTTATGACTATTTTGCTCTATTGGAGCAGTGCAAAGAAGCTGCTTCACCCAAGTGAGTTGGGCCCATTATGTTTTACAAAACCTGCTTACACTCATGTTTGTTGAAATGCATGAATCCATCTTCGAGTCTTAACCTGCCAGGTAAATTTGAAATGGATCCTTTACCCGCCCCTCCCCGTACTTGCTGTTCCACTCAGTTTAGCATCCTGTGCAAAGCTGCATACCAGTGTTGAATTATGTGCAGACTGAAGGTTGTTCTTATTTATTCAGTGCCCAAAGTACTGATCACATACAAACATCATTGATATGTCCCTGCCTTGAAAAGCGTCTAATCTAATTGTGATGTGATGCACTGGTAGGTCCTGGAAGAGGTAGTGCTGTCTAGTAGTTAGGGCACTGGACTGAGACTTGGGTAACCTAGCACTTGCTCCACCACTGACCTGCTGGGTGTCCTTGGGTATGTCACTTTTCTTCTTTGTGTCTGTTTTCTCTCCTACCCTTTGAATGTCTGGACTATTCAGATGAAGCTCTTTGGGCCAGGGCCTTATTATGTGTTTGTAAAAGTAGAATGGGAATGCCAGCCGACCTGGGCTTGTGGGGCTCGGGCTGTGGGGCTGCTTCATGGCTAGATAGATCTCTGGGTTCGGTTTGGAACCAGAGCTCTGGCAACCTCTCCCCCTGCACGGCAGCTCTAATCTCAGCTGGTGCCTGCAGGTGCTAGAGTTACACACATAGCAGCAGCAACAACAAGGAATGCGAGGGAAAGGCGGGCAGGAAGGGCACAGGTCGCGATAATAAAGTAACGTAGTGACTCAGCCTTGTGCCTGTTTTGATGTTTTAACAATAGGCATGTGGTATTTTCGTATCACACACCCATTAAATGTCCACCTCTACTTCAACTATCTATGTGCACATTTTAAACCCACAGATCTGAGTCAGTCATCAAACCCATTCTTCAGTTCAAATGCTGCCCTAAACCACCTTCCGTCTCTCTTCCTCCAAACACTTCCCTGCCTTCAACAGGCAAGACGTTCACCCATGTCACTCCTGACCCCAGAAAAGCTCTCAGGGTCGCCTGCTATTCCAGTAGCCACAAGTCCACTTTTTCCTCTTCCAGGATCTGGCTCTGCCCGTGGAGAGATGGATGCTTTTTCCTTGTGACAGCTAGAGAGCTGGGGGGGGCTGGAGCCTGGTGTCCTGCTTAGCTGTCCTGCTGGTGTCTTGGATGGGGGGGGGAAAGGGGCAGGGGTCTGTGTGCTGGCTTTATTCCCGAGGAGGGGGATTACTGCTCTATGGTGTCTGTTGTGGTGGTCTATTTGTAAACAAGGGCGTGGGTGGGCGCAAGCCTGACCACTGCTAAAGGGCCCTCCCCCAGCCTAAGGGGAGGAATCACTGAGCCCGGGATACAACTGAGTATGGGGAACAACTAATGAAAAAAGGAAGGGCCGTGGGTGGTCATAGTGTCAAATGAGGAAAACCAGAATATGTTGTGGTGGCGGTGGTGGTAGAAAGGCAGTGAAACCTGGTGTCTTGAAGATTGCCCTCTCACTGCTGTATTCTTATGTTTCATTTTTCTTCTGAACTGCAAACTGCTTTCTGTCACCCATTTTGAGGAGGGCATCTTCCACGTCTTCCTAGCGTAATGTAGTGTATTAATCTCTCCCAAATGCCATTTTGTAATTCAAGAAGATTATGTTCTCACTGCTTTACTCTTGTCTCTTCTGTTATCGCCTCAAAAATTCCATAACGTTTGTGGGAAGATTATTTTTTCTTAAACAATTTGAAGCTAATTTTATCAGCTCATATTTCTCCAGATGGTTTGTGATCTCATCCCTTATTAATGTGTCTATGACCTTGCCTATCACCAAGGTCAGATTTACTAGTCTACAATTTCCTAGCTTCTCTCTCTCAGTAATTAGAACTATGTTTGCTTGTCTCCTTCTTGGTACTTCTTTCCTGTCCAAAATACCCTTAAGAACCACTGTTCTTTTATTTGTAGTTCCTTCTGTGCTTAGTTTTAGAATAAAACCATTCCATCTCTGGGAGCTTGGTTTGTCTTATTCTTAATTCACACGAAACTCACTCTGTCTGCTATTGCCCTTAAGTTTTCACTCTCCCTTCCCTCCCCTCAATCTTGGTGTCATACTATCTTGTGCAATGATCCTATAGGACTACACAAATTAATCAGGCTCAAACTGGATCATTATTTTAACTGGGAGACTCCCAAAGCATATCTTAGTGATGAGGTAAACAATGTTGGTGATTCATTAAGTGGTGCTCTCTTCCTCGAATCGGGTACTGAATCAGTGCCCTGGTGAAGTATTAAGAGGCAGCATGTGCCATCTTTCAGATTATGGTTTCAACAATTTATAGTTAAAGATCCCATGCCTCTTTTCATCGGAGATTGGGTGTTAACTCAGTGACCTGGTTAAATTCCAACTCCGGTAATTAAAATCTACCTAGTTATATTCTCCATGGATTTTTCTGTTGGACGCAGTACAGTAGAATCTCAGAGATGTGAACACTTTGGAAATGGACGTTGTTTATTACTCTGAAATGTTCATAACTCTCTGAACAAAACACTAGGGTTGTTTTTTCAAAAGTTCACAACTGAACATTGACTTAATACAGCTTTGAAACTTTACCATGCAGAAGAAAAATGCTGTTTTCCTTTATCTTTTGAGTAGTTTACATTGAACACAGTCCTGTACTGTATTTGCTTTTAATTTTTTTTGTCTCTGCTACTGCCTGATTGCACACTTCTAGTTCCAAATGACGTGTGGTTGACTGATCAGTTTGTAACTCTGGTGTTCGTAACTCTGAGGTTCTATTGTAATCTTCGTTTGGTCGTAAACTTGTTTAGTGCTGCCGTACATTGAAAAACTGCTGCCACATGCTGCCCTATTTCATCAGAAGCCTAGAAGTGAGGGTGGAGGGAGAACCCCCTGCACAGATGGAGGAAGGTTTTGCATTTTTCACTGAGGCTTTACTTACATATGAAGGGGAGGAGAGTTTTGGTTTAGCCAGGGACTAAACTACTGAGTCACAGAGTTAATCACCCTTTCTCTATCTTTAATTTATCTCAGTCATTTTTAATCCAGGCATGGAGAAGCTGAGACCTGCATACTTCACTACAAGTCTGATCTTCCTTAGTCCCAGATCTAAACAGGGATGCAAATATTGCTTTTGCTTCTCCAGCCCAAATCAAATAATTCAGGAAGCTAATTCCTTTCTTGTCAGGATGTCACATCTCTCTTTAGTAAACATCAATTGTTATTACACGATCTCACTCAGATTTCACTTTCTTCTTTTCGGAAGATCTTTCTCTATCTTAAGAATCAGTCATTCATCCTGCCTTGTTACCACTGGGACAAGTAATTCCTTTATCTTTTCTGTATTGTCTATCTCTTTTGTCAGTAGCCTACCTGTGCTTTCTCTTACTGCCTCAACTGACCTCTTACTCGTTAACTGCTGAAAAACTGGTAGTGTCGCTCCTGTGGGATGGCAACCTTCTCTGTTTCACTGTCTGCCTTACCTTATTTACCATTCCTACTGCCTCAGATTAATTCTGTAAACTTTTCTATCCTCTTTATACCACATCTGTCTTCTACCTCATACGTATACCTTATTCCTTTTCCAAATACTCCTCTTCCTTTTCCTGTTAATGCTGTATTTATTGATAGATGGCACATATAACCATGCAGTCATTGCTTCTCTTTGTCTCCTCTTCCCTAGAACTTGAAAAATGTAGTTTGCTGAAATGTATAGGGTGTGACAGGGTCAGGCCAGATGGCTACATAAGGGTGCTGGAAGGAGGTATATTAGCCCCAGGCTCAGCAAAGCCTTATTCCCTGGGTGATTCAGCTGGGGCTGCTTAACTAATTAGGCCACCTGGGGCTGATCAGGCAATTAGGACACCTGGGGCCAATCAAGGAGCCCCGCCCCAAACACTTAAAAGCCTCCAGTGCAAGCAGGCAGTGTGGGTTGTGGAGTGAGGAGTTTGGAGTGAGGAGGAGTGGAGGATGGAGTTTACAGTTACAGTTCATAGTTACGGTTGGAGGTTTGCAGTTCCAAAGCCTGCAGTTTGGAGTTGGCAGCTTGGAGCTGGCAGGCTGCGGCCTGCAGCCGGCGTCCTGCAATCTACAGAAGCTGAGAGTGGACCACAGACTACTCCTAGGGAAGGTAGTGATAGCCAGGGGCAGAGCGGGCCCCGTCCCCTCCCTAGGCCTTCCCCCAACTGCCTGCCGGCCAAGCCGGAAGAGCGCAGGGTCCACGAGGGTGGAGTACTTCTCCCTCCCCCGCCCCCCACCTTGCCACAAGGGATAGTTCTTTCTGTGCACTTCAGGACAAATTAGAGACACAAATCCCATTACTATTAATGAGGTGCACATCTAATGTGTGCCATACAACACATTGAAAATGTATCCCGTTCCTTTTGTTCCTCATTTAGGTCAAAAATTATCCCTGATTATATTATGTTCTCGGTTGTATCAGTGCTGGCTGTTCCACTTTTACAGTTCTTAGTAAATCCTCTCTGAGGCAGGCAACCCAAATAAAGGCTCACCTCTACTCCCTTTAAAGTCAATGGCAAAGCTTGCGCAGACATCAATACGAGCAGGAGATAGTTTCCTCTTTTTAGCCTGCATCTTCCCCCACCTCTTTTAGGGTGGGATGCAGCTGTGTGCTGCTTGCACATGTACATCATGAGTGGGGTGAGGTTTTGGTGGTTTTTGCAGATTTTTGGAGCACTGCTAGGGCTGTTGTCATATTGTATTACCAGCTCTCATTTAAAAAAACTGCACTTCTGGTGGGTCAAAAGATTCAGAAACCCCGCCAAAACCACACTACTCAGATATAAAAATGCGGCTGATTGCCTTCTCAGTGCTACAGATATGCAGCTTAACACATGATGTCATAATACAGTGGGGACAAAAGTAATCCATAAATCTTCAGGAATAGATACAGTAAAATGGTCTAGGCCTGCAAAGAGTTACCACTCGACAAGGTAGTAGCTAGATGCATGGTCATAAATCTTTCCACTCCCATAGTACCCTTCCTACTCCCGTAATACTTCTCATCTTCAAAACACCTTTCTAAACACTGCCCCCGTACTACCCCTGCTTCGAAATATCCTCTAACAGCCCAGCCACGGAACGTGTTTATTTACTTCTCTTATTCACTCTTTTTTTAGTGCCGTTTTGCAGTGTCTTTTGCTAAACATGGTTTGGCACCCTACTCACCTTCGCTGCAGCTTTGAGATCTTTGAATGGCTTCCTACTCTCTAGACATGTCCCTGCTCTGTCATTGCCCCTGAACAAAAACCAGCAAAACAAAAACAAACAAATAAAAATCTCCAACAGCAACAAAAACACACGCACAAAAAACATAACATCCACCACAGTGTTTCCAAATACGCTTTAGTTTGTGTTCGGCAAAAAGAAAATGGAGTAAATGCTACTATTCTTTTTAAAAACACAGAGCAAATCCTTCTCTTAATTACAGTGGCATAAATCCAGAGTACGGCCATTGAGTTCATTGCAGTTACTCCAAATTTACGCCAGCGTGAGCGGAAGAAGACTTTTAGACATGACAGTGTATCTTGGCTTATGGAGGAGGTGGTAAGTGTTCTTTAGCATCTTTGACAGTTACTTAAAAATTTCGAATGTGAAATAGTTCTGTTACCTTACGTAGCATGCTTGCTTCAGTAAAATATCATTCAAGCCTCACTCACTTTGACGTGCTGCCCTAGAGATGCTGGTAGCTGACAGCTGAAATGTTGAATCTGGTGAGAAAGGAGGGGGCTGGATAGAAGTGCCCCACCTTTCACACCTGTTCTTCTTCAAACAAATCTCCCCATGCTGTAGAGAGCAATGTAACCCCAGAAATGAAAGGACATAATTTTCCTGCTATTTTTTTGTTTGTTGTCACTTGCTGTGCTTGTCCTTCATCCTCCTCTGTGTTCCTTCCCTCCCCGAGTCCATTCCCCTCCAAATCCACTGCTCACCCTCTCCTTCTGGTCTGACAAGTGGCTTCCATACCAGCCACAGCAGACACTTTGTCTCACAGCTAGTAGTGGAACAGGTGGCTGGATTTATTTTGCACTCAGTTCAGGTCCTCACAGGAACGTAGAAGAAAGAGGAGACAGAAAAAAAGAGGTGTGTGAACAGAGAGAACCCAGGCTCAGGATGGGTGAATGTAGTAGGAAAAGGGGGGGAGCAAGAAGGATGCGGGATACAGTAGTACGGAAGTGTGCTGATTTGGCTCTGCATGCGCCAGTCTGGGAGGTGCACATCATGTAGCTGCTTGAGCCCTGTAGCTAGTAATATGTATGCAGGACAGGATGCTGGCTATAGAAGGATCAAAGGAACAGCCCAGAGTAGGGGAGTTGCACTGTCTCTACCAAATGCATCAAAGTTTGTGGTGTCCTGCATAGCATTGGATGCTGCACAGAGATGGCATCAAGTATCTCCTCCAGCTTCTCTTTTTAACTGTGCTTTGGGGCAGAGAATAGGGAAATGCTCTTCTCACCAAACACCAGATGAAAGAAACTTCTACATTAGTGCTGCCAGCTTCTTCTATTGTTTAAATGACCACGAGATAGTAGGAATTTCAAAACATTGCCATGCGTGCTTGATTTCCATGGCTTATGGCCTGCCTTAACTGTTGTCAATTACCTCTGTTGTCCTCTTCCCAATGTTGGCTCAGAAAGCATTTGCTGTTCTGTGTTGGATATTGTCAGCGTCTGGCCCTCTGAATACTGAGCATGTAAAACAATTGACTTCCTCTTTTTTACTTTCTTTTTTTAGCGGTTTTTGATTTAAAAAAATCAATCGATACGTTTACAGGTGTTAATCTTGAGAGCAAGACAGAAATAAAGCAGTTCAGTAATAACTGGGATGGGGATGGAGAGAAGCCTAGTTTAGCAGAAGAAAAGTATCTTTGTGGTTCAACAACAACCTTGCTTCTCCAAATCTATTCATCCTGTCCCTTTCTCTGAACAATTTCACCTCCTGATCATTGGGCCGTGCTTCCCCTTACCAGCCAGTGACTCTTTAGAAATACTGTGCAGCTCCAACAGCATAGTTAATGTTCGTCAAATAAATCTTTTCTTTTCTTTTTGTTTCCTCCAGTGGAGTCTGGTGTTGGAAAATGAATCTACACAACTTATCATATTTGCATGTAGTTGGCATGCCTCAGTTACCAAAAATGAACCCCCAGAAGTAGTGTTCTTTCTTTAAAGCTGTTGTTGAATCACAGTGCTTCTCTCCAGCACAACTTCCTCCCAAAAATTAAATTGCTGTCACTGGCCCTTCTTCATGGCATCCTATCAATACTGGATCTCCGTTAAATTACTAGTTACCATGCATGCCAAATTAAATATATAAACATTTCAGAAACTGTGGCCTTCAAATTCTATGTAATTCTTTTACTAGTGTTTCGTTCTTAAATAATCTGTTCCGAGTTGTCTTCATCCTTGGTTGTTTTTGCAAACACTTTTGATGTGAGTTGATTATTAATGCAACCTGACTCTGAGATGCAGAAAAATGTTGTCTTATAGTGGCTAGCTGGATGGTGTCAAGAGTCAGAAAAGGTTGCTACAATGATGGTTATGTTATAAATGGTTTGTCAGTGGAATGAATGCACTGTTCTTATTATCTGCACTCTACTACCCAGTACTGTGTGTGCATGAACAGTAATGCCCATGTTCAACAGCTACTGTTTAAATCTCAGTATTGTAGCCTTTTTAGTTTACATTTTAAAATTAAATAAACTTACTCCAAAGTACAATGGACTGATATATTTTATATGTATATTAAAATTTTGCATGTACAAAACATATTAAAAGAACAGAAGTTGCAAAGTCTAGTATTCAAAAACTAGGAAATGCCAGAATTAAGGATGGCTATATAACCTTAATTTGGTCCCCTGGTACATTGTGATAGTTTTTAATTATATGATCAGATGCTATTTTTATGTGGAATGTTTGCCTTATGCAGTGTTCACTGAATGAATGAGCAGATTCAGTACTTTGTTGTGTCCTCATTCAACGTGTGGCTATAGGCCTTATGTACTGTGCACTGTTCAGTCCCTGCTCTGAAGACAGAATGATTAATTTCCTCATGGACTTTTTCTGTGGTGCTCCTCATTTTACCATCTGAGCACTTAATTACACTATCTGAGCAGTGTCCCTCTCCCTTCTTATCCGGGGATCCTCATCCAAGTCGTACTCTCCCTGCCCAACCAGTCCTAGTATCCCACTCCTGGTTCCTCATCTGAGTCCCAGTCTCATGCGCTCAGGCTCTTTGCCCAGCCAGTCCCATCCTCTCTAGCAATCCTTTAGCCCTCTCATCTAATCTCAGACTCTCCTCCCAGCCCCCCACCCCAACATCTCCCTGACACAGTGGTGACCACCTGCTAAATTTCAAGTCCTACTTCCAAAGACTGTCAGTGAAACCATTGCAAATTTCAGTTTTATGTGGGCTTCGCTCTCCTACTGTGCCGCCGAATTCTTCCCTGTGGGGAGATTTTTCGGCGGAGAGTAGAGCATGAAAGGTAGAGCAGAGTACGGTGTGTTATGCGTGGCCCCTCTGAACTCAACTTAATGTAAATGTGGCCTGCCATACCAATTGAGTTTGACACCCCTGGTGTAAAGTGTAAGCACCTGTGTACATTTTGTTTTGTTTTTTTTGCTGGTCAGCGTGTAATTGCGGATAACTCCCAGGTGTATCAAAAAGTCAGGCCCTTTTCACTTTTGCATATGAAAGCATATAATCTAAATTAGTTTAAATCCAATGTTACAATTTTCTCAGGACAGTGTGCATTTCCCTCATTTTCCAATATTGAATCAAGTTGTCCTCACACTTAATTGATTTAACAAAAAACCCAACATTTCTTAAGTAGCACTGTGTTCTTCACACAAAATGTTACTTAGAGAAGTTGCTGAAGGCTGAGGTTGTACAGTAATACATCTGTATGTTACACAGTAAGTAATTAAGAAAGGGAGAAAACAGACAGACTAATCTGCTGTCACCAAAATTATCACTTATGTAATTATGCTGTATGTCCAATTTAGTCTGAAATTAACACTGAAAAGTTTTAGGCATTTTATATACACCTACTATCAGAAAAATCTGTGACTTATTGCTTGCTAACACAGTTCATTTCCATCTAAACTTTTCTAGTTTTATTTGATAAGTCTTTGAATAAATCAGACTTCAGTGATTTCAGAAACTAGAAGGTACTGTACTCTGTAGAATAGAACTATGAAATTTTTAAAAGATTGTTACATGGGCTACTCCACAATTTGTGATTGTGTAAAATACCAGATGGGATACTTGAGCGGTCTAAGCAACGTTTTAACTTTGTAGAGGTCTTTTTTCGAGCTACAGATTCAAATTCTGGCTCGGTCAGTCCTTCCTTCAAAGCTAGATAGCAGCTCAGGGCCAACTCAGGCCTGTAGGCCAGTGGCTAAACTAAACAAGGCATAAGGCTCCAAAAGCCTTAGCATAAGCAGTTAACCAGGAGTAACCATAGGTTATAAAATACCACAAGATAGAATGCTGTAATGACTGCTGATAGGTAGCTACAAGATGCTAGTTTATACCAGCTTGGGATATTTTAAGTTAGGGGAACACCAGACATTTATTAAATAGTAGGAATAAAAATTCCTTAGTTTAGCTTTTCAAGAATTCACCTATTACATTTTTGTCTTGCGGTTAAACAAAAATGCCTCCGTAAAGCTTTCCCCTTTTTCATTTCAGTTTCTTATAGAAGTAACAGATATCATATGGAAGGTGCTAAGAAACTATCGCAATGGGTGTGGTATAAGAATACAGAGAAAGCGAGTCCATTAGTCATGTTTCAGACCTCTGAAAGAAAGGGTGACAAAGATTAAAAGCACACCCAGTTACAGGCCTTCTCACTCAGTTATATAACATCATAATCATACAGTAGAAGTTATTCTAGGATAATGTACTTTATGGTCCAATAATATGACATGTATACCAAAATATATCCAATTTTGTTATTACTCAAAACATAATGTAAAAAGTGAAAAACAGGGAGAATTTTGTTTCTCTTGAGATTTTCTTTTTCTTTTGTGAGTGTGCCCAACAAAACAGATCAAGGAAAATACAAAGGGGGATTGTTCAGTCTTGTTTTATCATTAGAACAATGTTATTTACCGTCTGAAATCTGAAACTATTATAGCACTTACTTAGTAAGTGGCTGCAGGCATATGATTATCATCCCTATTTCAAAGATTAGACAACTGAAGCTAAGAAAGCTTAAGTGCCCTTCTTGGGAGATATTATGTTATCCTAGCATAGGCTTTGGCCTTGGAGCCATGAGATATGAGTTGTAATGCTGACAATACATTGTCATGTGATTTTTTTTTTTTTGATGCATCACTTCACCTCACCGAGACTGTATCCCCACCTGTAAAATGGGGTTTATGATAATCTCTTTCCAAAATTTACTAATTCTTGAAAACTGCAAAGTACCATGGTCATGCTTATGTTCTCTTCAGTTTTTGCCAGAGTCAACTTTATCTCACTTTACTTAGTATATAGAATACTACAAATGTTAAGCTAATGTTCTTTGGTTATCCAAAGAAACTGAGGTTTTTAACCATAACCACTATACAGTTAATACCAGTCAATGGCAGAGGTAGGGGAAAACCCTCTCCTACTGGTTCCTAGCCTCTTGATTCATTCTCTAGTGCATGTGTTTTAGATATCACAAATCCTTTCAAAGTGTGACTTTTGAACAAAAATGGCTTGCAAATTTTCCACAGAAGTATATGTTTCCTTTTATTTGTAGGCCTTGTTATGAATAATTTTCAGCCTTTTGCCTATCTGAAAATTCCATGACAATTGAAATTTTAGGATGGCTAAATCCAATCAAATTGGTAAAGAGAAAAATGTTTAACATGAATTAAAAACAAAACACACATTCTGGTATTTTTATATCACACCAACTTTTGTCCAGCTCTGTCAAAATCTTGTTGAAGTATTATCATGTTCTTCGGTAATTTTAGCAAGAGAAGAACATTTATTTAATGACCTGTTTATGAAGTCTTTCTTACAGTGTACATGATTGAACAATACAAGGCACAAGCCTACATATGCTGCTGAATGTAGTGATTACTATTCTGACTGAAATCAGCAATATTTGCACAATTGAACTCTTTATTTTGTACAATTTATAGTTCTGGTTGACCCAGTACATTATAGTTTTTCTCTTACCAAACTAATACTGGGTTCAACTGTTCACTGTAATATCAGGGTCTGATATTTTTACTTTCCTCTTTTCTTAATTATGCTGGTTTTCAAAGCCAAGCATTCCATAAATTAGTTAGAGGGATTATTGTGGAATGTGATATAACCAGCAAATTATTGTTGATGTAGGAGATTCATGTTAGCCCTATAGTAATAGTTTCTTATAATTGGAAACACGTGTGTTCTCTAGTGTCTAGACTTGGGAACTTTCCCAGGAAGGGACTTCCAGGTTTTTATCTAAGTGTAAAAGACCAAACTACTACCTATAAAATCCATAGACATGGGAAATAAGTAAATGTTGCTGGCAAACATAACAATGTAAGTTTAACTTTTTTAAATTATAATACAACCCTTAAATATTAGAAATTATTAGACCAGTTTTGACTTGGTGGTTTGTCTGACTGATATTTTACGAATTCATTTAAAACCAGCATTTTAACCATTATTTATCTTTACATTCTCCAGGGTTGCTCCCTAACCTGGAAATAATGTCATACAGTTATAGGTGAAGAATTCTAGATTAAGCCTTATGTGTAACATTTTAGCTATTTAATGAGCCTAAATTAATTGCAATAACTTGTTGTTTAACTAAAAAACAAACACAGAGTTAGACGTTAATACATTTCTTAGAATTCTGTGAAACCTGGACTGGTATAAGTAGTTACATGGCACCACTATCTTTTCCATCCATGGCCAGTAGACTGATTTCTGAGAGGATCTCAGTAAGGTAATATGGCTGTTCTGTAGCCTATCAAAATATGCTGTGATCTGATATTGTCCTGGTCCTGTAGTTTGTCATCGAGCATGTTTCTCATGTTAAAATATCCCTCGAGAGGGAAAGCACAGTTGGCTCTCTCAGCATGAGTGCTTTGCAAATATTGTTCTGGGACTGGCTCAGCCTGTGACTCACAATGAATATTTTCAGCTCTGGCTCTCACTGTACAATAGGAAACACAAAAGAAATTCAGTAATTCACTGGAGCCTAACCGAGTATGACTTAATCATCATGCTTCAGACAGTGACTGTGAAAGAACTACATTATAGGATGTCAGAAGTATTCTGAATTTAGATCTCATGTGCCATATGGTCTTTTTTCATCCTACCTGTTTTGATAGCAAAAAATGATGTATGTTATCTGGCTTCTGCAGCCAAATATGTGGTTCAAACTATTTTAGCAGAATGCCTAACAAAATCTGCTTGCCTGCCTGCCTCAATCATTTTCTTAACTAATTAGGAAAGTCTGCCAAGGCTTGTTGGGCTAAGGCACTAATTGTTCTCAAGCAAATGTTTCAATTTTACACCAAGTTAGGAAGTGTCTGTATTTTAAATGACTACATGCCAAGATTCCAGTGAAGTCAGACCTACTTAGTTTGTCTGGATGTCCAAAGAATCAAGGAGATAACAAATTTTAAGGCATAATTTTCTGGCAAATGAGAACCTGCAAGTCCCGTTTACTCTTAAAAGGAACAATATTCTGATACTTCTCCAGTTCAGTTTCTATAATTCTATAGGAAATACTATCGCTCACAATATTTCTGTTTGTGATGGTCCTCTGATTCTGTTCTTCATGAAATTAATGAAAAAACTCCTTTGATTCAGTCATGCAAGATCTATCTGTCAAATCTTATCTAGGTTTTTATACCGTGCTCATCACCATGCTATCTGAGCGTTTAAGGAGAGCCACGTGAAAACAAAGTCACTCAAGAAAGCCTGTTTTAGCAAAAGTTCTAGTGTAGTTTTGCAAACTGAAGACGTTTGGAAGATTTGGAATAATTATGTGAATCTTTCTCCAAACCAAAGCACTGTACCTGCTTCTGCAAACTACTCTTCCCTGTTCATAAATATTTCTAACATTCTGTTGTTTAATGCAGTTAACATGAGTTAAATGTGGTAAGAAGTATGTTCTGTTGCACAGCAGAACTCTGATTCTGAAACACTGGTGCAGTGCTGATTTATTCCTAACATGAGATTGCAGTCTGATCATTCAATCTGTAAATAATATAAACCATTCACCTATCAACTCCCTCTCCTTTTTACCTGTTGGCTGTATTTCTTTTCCCTACCCTTTGTCAGTCTTTGGTCTGACTCCACAAGTTGTTCCACATGGACAGACCACTGACTCTGTGCAGAGCCCTGAATTGGGGTCCATGGGCACTCATGGGTACAGGGATCTGTACAGGACAACAGGCAGGATCAAAATATTTGTCAAGAACAGTCTTCCTCTGTCTCTGAAAAGTGAGTAGTGCATTTTGGGGTGTTAACAAATGAACAGAATCTTTTTTTTTTGTTCCCAAAGTATCATGAACTGTACAAAGACTCATTTAATGGGCATAATTGCAATGATTTACTCATGATCAAAGACTAGATTCTGCTTCTCAAAATGCATTTATTTCAAAATGCCAGACCAAGTTTTGTCTTATACAGAAAATTAGAATGAATTAACCAAAATCGCAGCAGAATTTGAAACATTTTATTGCTAAATCAGTTTCAAACAGCCATCTGTGCTGTGTAAGAAAACGTGTCTAAATATAATGATAGTTGGATCTACTTAAATAGTCAGCTCAGAAAAGGAACTGGACAGATGTATTTGAGTAGCTACTTGTGAATTTTTGTGTATGTTTCTTTGAAAACACCTCCACTTGAGGTAAATACCAAATTTAGTGCTTGTATGTTTCGTCACTCATTGCTTCCTGCTTTGGTTTACGCATACTGTTTAATCATAATCAGTCTCTGCCTTGTGCAGTGTTTTTCTTTTCATGAACTTTACATCTTTGCTAAATTATTTGTAAGGATGAGATGTACTGTATGATAAAAAATAATAGGAGCCAACTTATTTTTCCTGGTGGCTGCTCTGGTGAATAATCTCTATAAAGATATGTCACTTGAGGACCCTTCAGAAATTACAGCTTGGGCAGAACATCTGGTTAGGGGGGTTGGCTGATGGAAGCACATTACACCACTGCTCCAAAGACTGCATGGGCCCCTTATTCATTCCAGGGTACCATTCCAGATGATGATATTGATTTTAAGAGCTTTATTAGTTTTTGCCATAACTACTAAAGAGATGGCATCTCTCCCTGTTTCTACTGTGTCACTTCAAATAAGCTGATGCATGACAGATAGACTCAGATTGAAATGTCTGGGTTTTTGGCAAGGAATGTTCAGTGAAAGGTCTTCATACTCTCTGTTCTTCATGGGAGAGTGTAGCAGTCATCTGTTTGTTCAACCCCCTGAGGGGTGGAGGGTAGAGGATTTATACTGGTGGTAAATTTAATGCCAATTTGAGGGCTGAAGTGTACTTTGATTAATGTTGGTTAAATGGCATACTGTTTTTGGTAGGCTTTTTTTTGATAACCGTATATGAGCTCAGAGTAGATGTGATAAAGGTGCGTTTTAGAAATTGTTTAATAAGTCTACATACATAATATTTTAATATAAGTATATTGATATAGTTGCAAACAGCACTTAACTCTGCCTTTTTATCAACCAATGTACAGAATAAACTCAGAGACAGAAGGAAAGAAATCAGGCTATAAAGAATCATAGAATCGTAAGACTGGAAGGGACCTTAAGAGGTTATCTAGTGCAGTCCCCCTGCACCTATGGCAGGACCAAGATTTATCTAGACCATTCCTGACAGGTGTTTGTCTAACCTGTCATTAAATCTCCAATGCTGGAGATTCCACAACCTCCCTAGGCAATTTATTCCAGTGCTTAACTACCTTGACAGTTAAGAAGTTTTTCCTAATGTCCAACCTAAAACGCCCTCACTGCAATTTAAGTTCATTGTTTCTTGTCCTATCCTCAGAAGTTAAAGAGAACAATTTGTCTCCTTCCTCCTTATAACAACCTTTTATGTACTTGAAAACTGTTATCATGTCGCCCGTCAGTCTTCTCTTCTCCAGACTAAACAAACCCAGTTTTTTCAATTGACCATCATAGGTCATGTTTCTAGACCTTTAATCATTTTTGTTACTCTTCTCCAGACTTTCTCCAGTTTGTGCACATCTTTCCTGAAAGGTGGCTCTTGGAACTGGACACAGTACTCCAGTTGAGGCCTAGTCAGTGTGGAGAAGAGAAAAAGAATTACTTCTAGTGTCTTACAGCACTCCTGCTAATACATCCCAGAATGATGTTAGCTTTTTTTGCAACAGTGTTACACTCTTGCCTCATATTTAGCATATGAGCGACTATGAACCCAAGATCCCTTTCTGCAGTACTCTTTCCTAGGGAGTCATTTCCCATTCTGAGCACTGACCAGGGCTGGAGATAGCTGTGTGAGAGAGATGCCAACACAAAAGGATCTCATGTGAAGACAAACCAGGTGGGTGATTTATGTCTTTCAAAAGTGTGACAAGAAGTCTATAAACTGCGAGTCACATGTCACTGGTGTTCAACAAAGCAAAAGATACAGTCGTCATTCACGGAGCTGGGAATGAATGACTTTTATACACCAAGGAATGACTTCCCCTTCCCCTCTTTTTTTGTCATCTGCTAGATAGTTGTTACTGCAGAGCAATGGGACATGTCCTTTCATCGATCTGTCTTGCAGGAAATCAGTTTATTGTCCAGCTTCATGAGAGCTATAAAGAAATAGCTGGTTCCCTTTCCTCTACAGAACTACTATTGCTGCCAGTAGCAGCCTCTCTCTTTGGGGCAGGCTTATGTTCTAGCAGTAGGGTCAGAACCCCAGCTTTGGCCAAGAAGTGCATATCACAACATGGTGAGGAGAAGAGAAGCAGCCATCTTTGCACTCCCCACATCTCCAGATGACTGTGCTGATCTAGTCCTGTCATGCAGGTTAGAGCAACTGTAGGACTGTTCTATATTTGTGCGGGCTGCCAGCATCCCCAAAGTCTGGTAAGGCAAGAGCACAAGGAAACACCAGCCATGCCTCCATGCCAGCCATTGACCTGTGCCACCAAAAGGCCACCCTACACTGGCATGGTCCTCTCAGGGACAACTACACTAGCTTTACATCATTTTGTGCATAAAAGCAGCAGAAAACAGCCTATTCCAGTCAAAGATATGGGCCTAGACCACATTTGTACTTTGATTCACTTTAAAATGTGGTTGGAAATTAAATTTTACGGATAGTCCCTTTGAGAATAATAGATCCAGCTGCATATTTTCCTTCTATGTTTGTTAGCCTTTCTACTTTTTGGTATCTTGGGTTTTACAGGCAACAGCAGTGTAAACACACACTCATCTCTTTAAGTGAAAAGACATAAATTTAGTTCAAGAATCCTTCCTATTTTGTTGTACCCATTTACACAGGTTTTTGCAATGAAAATCCAGTGGGAGTTACACATGTAAATACATCAGATTATCTACATGAGCTTTGCAGCAATTCACAGCATTTTAACTGAGCAAATACTGTGATATAAAACCAGATGCTTTTCTTTTTTATGATTCATTATGACAATTGTGTCTACTTCTCTGTAGATTAATTTTTATTTTACTATGTGGATTTCTTTAGGAAATCTCGACAAAATTGTTTCCTGCTGCATTTTTCACATCGGGGACCACAATGTACACAGTTAAAATGATTTGGAAAAGGTTTCACATTTGATATTCATGCTTCAAATGCAGTTAATTGATGAAACTATTTCACACTGGTTTAGTTGTTTTTTCTATATGCTCCTAGTGCTAGAATAAAAACACATTTCATTTATTTATAAAATCACTCAATGAGGTTAATTATTTATTCCAACCTGGGTTATTCACCAGGATGTACGCACACTATGAAGTGTGCTTAATCTAAAACTTATTCTATATAGTGCACAAGTCCAAATGTTGCCCTCAGTTACACCTGTGCAACCCCATAAAAACCAGTACAAAATGGGGCCTAATGAGGCAGTTATATTAGATGTCAGATCTTAAAGGCAAGAAATTCATCTTATTCTGTTTAGCAAAAGGCCATGTAAATGTGGGGAACTACATACATTGATTTTTTGCTAACATTATGCCGGAACCTGCACATAAATGATTCTATAGGCAGACACTTCTATAGTAGATGCTTTGATTTTTTTAATTGTTAGTAAGCTTTTTGTGGGTGAGTCACTGAAAAGTAAAGTTTCTCCTAAATGGTGTAGATTGAGTTATGGGGAGTGCTTAAAACAGTGCTGCAGAGAAACAAGTTTGTGCATTGCCCTTAACTAAAATCACTACCTGGCAAAAGACTGTATTAACTGACCTGTGTTTTTTTGCATCTGTGACTTCTATGATTCTATCATAGCTATCCCATTGCTAATGCCATCTTGCTGGGTGTATTGCTAACATGCAAACTCAGGCATTTATTGTAGCTCTCTAGTGAGGAGAAGCCAGGGAGTTCTTTGAGAGTAGTGGAAAGAGTCTGGAGCTAGCTGTCAAGCCAAGCAGACCTTAGAGATGTTCCTCTGTAAAGCCGGAAGTCTGTCTGGTCCCCAAAAACTCCATGCACAACAAGGGCCCTTTAAGAACGTGGGTAGACCTCGTAATTGTCTTTCTGCGTGTACTATATCTGAATCTGAGGAGAATGTAATGGAGCTATTGTAGCTATGATTAATAACTGTTGACTTTGTTTTCTGTTTGCTGCACAGTTCAATCTGTAAAGGTTCTGCTATCTTCAGAGATGGACATTTAGGGCCAGATTTTCAAATATATGTATGCGGCTAAAGATGCTTTTTCAGACACTTTAATACATTTGAAAATCAGGCTTTTGGGGGTTCAGTTCGTTGCAGTATTCTCTCATGGATTTGTTGCTTTTGTTCATTCTTGTCCATTTGATCTCCCGATCTAAAGGCCATTCTTATGGAAAGTATTGTTTTGCATATGGAAATCATAAATGGTGAATCTATTGGCAGGAGGCTGTCCCCAAAGGTCTCACCTATTCCTCACTGGCCAACAGTTTGTTTTTCAGCATATGCATGAAGTAGTTGCCACAAGAGGAAAGAGCATAGTATATGTAGGTTAGCAATGAATTTGCCGTAAGGGACATGGAGTACAATTAATGTGAGATTTGAGTTGTCAGGCACATAACTGCACATAATACTAATCTAAATCACTCTCCTGTTGATGGGTGAGAGAAGAAATGAAGCAGTTTCATGCTTTTGGAAAGGGAGACTGGCACTCTGCAAGCAGTAGAGAAAATATTTTTTTCTGCTCACTAATATGTCAGCGAGACCAGTCACAGTTAGACTTGGCAGACAGCTTGCAGCCTAAAGGGCTGTAAAGTTTATAGCTCTTCACCATGTGTCAGTACATTATGTAATCCAGTGGGGACATAAATATGAAATCTCATTGTTTGTTGAAATCATTTTTGATGTATTTTGCTATTTCATTATTGAGTGAGTCACAAACAAGCTGTGCATTTTAAGACAAAGCTTTTGTCATTAAGGTATATTGTTGAAATTAAATTTACTGCTTTGTTGACCCAGGTGCTCTCCAAGCTATTTCAGCAAAAGTCAACTGATACCATTTAGTAGTTTCATGAAGCCCCCATCCCCAGATTTCAGACCTTATTCAGCTTAATGTACAGGTTTCACCTTAAAAATGGATTTGATCACAGTATATAGTTGAATATGTTCTTTTGACAGTATAGGCTTAATTTTCAAATGTTGACACCTACATTAAACAACCACTATTCTGCATCTGAACATGCAGCCCCCAACTTTGGTGCCTAAAATGGGTATTTGGTTACTGCTATAAATTCCCACGCATGGAACTGACAGTTAAATCTGAAAGTTGGTGTGTGCATTTTATTTTAACAGGAAGTGGTGCCAATTCTTTTGTTGGACTGTGTTCATTTCTCCTTTTATATGGTGATGCCTCTTTTGAAATTCATCTTCGATTAATCCTGGCTAATTTGAAAATACATGCACAGCCGTTCTTTTTGGATTCGGTATCATCAAAAACTTCAGTGTTAACTTGTGCATGTGGGCAAAACACTTCAGTTTATGGCAAAATTAGCTTAGCTTTATCAGTGTAGTATGTATTACAATTATGGAAAACCCAACTAGATCTCATCTATTAAACTTCCAGCCAACAGTCATTTTTTTCAAAGACATCTATTTATTGGCTGTCATGTATCTTAAGAATGGGTTTCTGCTTCTTCCATTAACCTAACTACAGGGATTAACCTAACTAAAGAGATGCTTCTTGCAGCCACTTCTTGCACCAGTTTGTTCCACATGCATTAGTTCTCATAATACTTGCTCCTAATTACGGTGCAATTAAAGCAAATTATACATACACATTTACTCTCTCATTTAACTTCATATTAACAGATTTTCATACCTCTGAAGTAGAAATAATGCTCCAAGGATATGCAAAATAATCTTCTTTAAAACTTCAATTATTTCTAAGAAGGTGGAAACTTATAAGTTTTTAAATGTAAATTTAAATGCAGAGCCTGTAATTTTTAAATAATGTGATAGCTCACAAAGTGAGCCATGAAAATTATACTCAATGCTGCTGTCAGGGCAGCTACTTAGCTAGTGTAAACTGGCATAGTTCCAGTGAAATCAGTGGAGCTATGGCGATTTACAATAACTGGAGATCTGGTCCTCCATTCCTACCTTGCCCCTCTACTTTTTTGTCTGACGGTGGGTTATGGGTATTTCCGAGTGTTTTCTGTTTTTTGTTGGTGTGTGACACCCCATTTGAACATAGTATTGTTAAAGTAAATCAGTGCAGTGATAAATTACCAGCTAAATCACCTTAAATTTAACTACATTGAATTCATGCTGAAATGATCTCAAAATCAATAACTGGCAGAGGGAAAGCACAGCTACTCTATAAAGCAGCCGTTCTTGTTTCATAGACAGAATCCCTTACTCAGCGCTGCAGTTGCAGAAAGCATCTGGATGGGAAGGCTCTGGCTTGAGAATATTGTGGCGCTCTTGTTAAATGTTCGTACCCTCCTGAGGCTCTTGAGATGAAGCTCAGTTACATGGCACGGTCTGATGTAAAACTGCTTGACACAAAAAGTAAATAAGACTTATGTGGGTATGATTAACTATAGTAGGTTACATTTTGGTAATCATAGCCTCAGGTATAGGGATCCCTTGTTGAAATTACATCTCTTCATGCAGCACTTGATGCATCATACAACTATGGACTGATTTAAAACTAAAACTTGGATTAAAAGTGATGCCGGTAGGGCAAATTGTTACACTGCAGGAACCATAGCCAGTTAAAAATTTAAATCTCTGGATTTAGGAGTTGGGAGGGGTTTTGGAGGGGGCCCAGGGTCTTAATCCCTGTGACTCAGGCAAACTTGCAGTCCCAGTCACCACAGGTCAATTGGGGGAAACATTGATTTAGAAAACATGTGCTGTGTTCCACTGTAGAAATCTGGATTTCATAAATAATTTTTTTAGCACGCTTAAAAGTTGATGCTGACTACTGCCAACTAGAAGATTTAATAAGAGTTTAACTTTGTGCAGCCCAAGCCAGATCTGCAAACACATGCTTTCCTGCTGAGATCAGAATGAATATCAAGTGCAATATGCAAGAGCCAGACTGTACAAGCAGGCCTGTCTACATGGATCCCTCAACTGAATTCAGTTATTGTTGTGATGGGCAGAGTTCCATGACTATAATCACTGTGAAGATTGTTCACCCAGAGCTCTGTTCCAAACCCCATCCTACTTGTTACAGTGTCAATTATTTTAGCATGCCCCTTCATCTGCAAGCCTGGGCCGTTCAGTAAACTGCCACATTTACCTTCCAAATTATAAACCTCCCTGTATAAAATAAGATAACCAACACATTCTGCATATGATTTTATATTTATTATTTCGGATTTAGCCACAACCAGCCCTAAAACATCCTCTTATAAAAAGAGACCAAAGTAATAGATTATGTCAGAGTCCTGTATTTTTCATCAGTTCCCTTCCAGGAGGGTTTCTAAAATCTGTGTTTGGACTGCTTGGGCTAATATGGAATGAGTTGAATATGATGAAGGAGTTGGAAACACGCTTCTCTATTTTCAGCCAAGAATCTTTCTAACGTTTTGTCTGGTGCTATATGTGGAGAAGAGAGGGCGGAGTGATGGCAGAACAACACATCACCATGTAGACTGTTGAAGCCAACTAAATCCTTTGTTCCTGGCCCAGCAGGGACTGGGAGCACAATGAAGACAGTTTGCTGGCCTCCTGGAAGGAAGGGAGTGCCACCAGTGGGTCTGGGCGGTTCCAAAGCTGCAACAACATGCTCCTGAAGGAGCCACATCCAAATCTGTTTAGCCAGAGGTACTGTGTGACGTCCATAACAGACAAAGAACCCACCATAGCCATGGACATACAGCCACCACTTGCTAGGAAATCTTCCTCCGGTCCCAAATAAATGTGACAAGGAAAAAGAACTTACTTTATTTGTGAAGAGGCACAAGGAGTTTAACAGTCTCTGGCCCGCAGCACTTGGTCAAGAAGGTGTTGGAGCAGAAGGATGTCCATTCCCACAGTGCTAACATAAAGGAACAGGGGAAGGCTGGGAATAGCAAGGAATGGCAGGAACAGGGGATCTCAGGTTACAAATACATTAAAGGGGTGAGAGAGTAGAAGAGGTTAAAAGAAAAGGGACCATCACTGACCACGACAAGCAATATGGGAGGATAGATGCAGAATGCCGTTTTGAATAGCTCTATCAAATCTGATAGAGCTTTGAGGGGTTGGAATAAAAGGAATTATGGTTCTGGTTTTTTTCTGTTGCTACATGTTTATATATACTCATTAAGATGAATTATTAAACAGTTCAGAAAGGAGCAAATCATGCCTACTCACCAATAGGCCTGAAGGCAACAGGTCCAGTGCAGTCCCACTGTTCATTGAAGGCCGGGTACCAGGGGGCTGCCCAGGAGTTCTCACAGCGAGAACTCATTTGCAGAGTTACTGGTATAGAAGAATGAGAATGGAGTGTCAATTTGTGTGTAAGTCATTTAGTTCTCCCCTGCAGAGGGGGATTGCACCTCATCTAAGAGCTCCTCCAGCCTCAAGGCTGTAGTAGTGTTTGTAGAACAGCTCAGCTTCTTTTCCATGGCCATGGGATATGATATCTCTCACTCAGCTCCTGCAGATTTCCTCTGTGTTACTCAGATTTGGTACAGGTAATAGGATTTGACCACAAAGAAGGATTCTGATATATCTTTCCAAGATGTCATGACATTTTACTAGAAAACTGTTATAAAAATGCCTACCAGTTGCTTTTAAACATAAATTGCTTTCCCTCCAGGTGAAAAATTTGATTTTACAGTTTACTGTAGGAAGATCCAGAAGATGGACTGTAAAATCTCACTTGTGAAGCACATTTCGAGTTCTGTGATAAAGCAATAGCTTCATATTCAGCAGTATCCTTTTACTGTACTTTATATAAGCCCTTCTATGTTGGCTTCTTTAGTCTGTTCACCATATGGACAAATGCAGTATATGTCTGGCATTGGATTTGGTGCCCTCTTTTCTGGTCATCTTTGCTATTCTAAAATAAATGCAAAGTGGACAGTGACGTGCTTAGCAAACCAAGTAAGCTCTGTTCAAAGTGATGAATAAAGCATCCTCTTTAATATTTGATGATACACAATTATTAATACAATATAGGTTTGGTTTGTCTGACCTCTCCAGCAGTGTTATGTAATTGACATATTCTCAGCCTTGTCACATCTGTTCTGAAAATTCTCCTTTAGGACATCGAAAGTTCATGCAAGAATATGATTAGGCTGTATAAATAAGTCTTAGCTGAAAATGTTGTTAACCTGAGCAAGCATGCAGGTGTGAAATCAGGAAGGTCCAAAGCACAACTGGAATTACAGCTAGCAAGGAACATGAAGAGTAACAAGAAGGGTTTCTACAGGTATGTTAGCAACCAAAAAAAGGTCAGGGAATGAGTGGGTCCCTTACAGAATGGGGGAGGCAATTTTGTGACAGATAATGTGGAAAAAGCTGAAATACTCAATGCTTTTTTTGCCTCTGGCTTCACAGACAAGGTCAGCTCACAGACTACTGCACTGGGCAGCACAGAATGTGTAGGAGGAGGTGAGCAGCCCTCAGTGCTGAAAGAACAGGTTTGGGACTATTTAGAAAGGCTGGACATACACAAATCCACTGGGCTGGATACAGTGCATCCGAAGGTCCTGAGGGAGTTGGCTGATGTGATTGAGAACCACTGGCCATTAACTTTGAAAACTTGTGGCTATTGGCAGAGGTCCCAGATGATTGCAAAAAGGAAAATATAGTGCCTATCTTCAAAAAAGGGGAAAAGGAGGAACTGGGGAATTAGACTGGTTGGCCTCACCTCAGGCTCTGGAAAAATCATGGAGCAGATCCTTAAGGAATCAATTTTGAGGCACTTGGAAGAGAGGAAGATGATCAGGAACAGTCGACATGTATTCACCAAGGGCAAGTCATGCCTGACCAACTTGATTGCTCTTTATGATGAGATGACTGGCTCTGTGGATGTGGGGAAAGCAGTGGACGTGATATACCTTGACTTTAGCAAAGCTTTTGATATGGTCTCCGACAGTATTCTTGTCAGCGAGTTAAAGAAGTATGGGTTGGATGAATGGACTATAGAAAGGTGTATAGAAAGCTGGCTAGCTCATTGGGCTCAACGGGTAGTGATCAACAGCTCATTGTCTAGTTGGCAGCTGGTAACAAGCAGAGTGCCCCAGGGCTCGGTGCTGGGCCTGGGTTTGTTCAACATCTTCATTAATAATCTGGAGGATGGGGTGGATTTCACCCTCAGCAAGTTTGCAGATGACACTAAGATGGGGGGAGTGGTAGATACACTGGATGGTAGGAATGGGATATAGAATGACCTAGATAAATTGGAGTATTGGGCCAAAAAAAAACTGATGAGATTCAACAAAGACAAATGCAGAATCCTGCACTTAGGACAAAAGAATCCCATGCACTGCTACAGATTGAGGACGAATTGGTTAGGCAGCAGTTTGGCAGAAAAAGACCTGGGAGTTACAGTGGACAAAGAAGATGGATGAGAGTCAACAGTGTGCCCTTATTGCCAAGAAGGCTAACAGCATATTGGGCTACATTAGTAGAAGCATTGTCAGCAGATCGAGGAAAATGATTAATCCCCTCTATTTGGCACTGGTGATGCCACATTTGGAGTATTGTGTCCACTATGGAAAAGCCCCCCACTACAGAAAAGATGTGGAAAAATTGGAGAGAGTTCAACGGAGAGCAACAAAAATGATTAGGGGGCTGGAGCACATGACATGCGGAGAGGCTAAGGGTGGATTTGATAGCAGCCTTTAACTACCTGAAAGGAGGTTCAAGGGAGGATGGAGCTAGGCTGTTCTCAGTGGTAGTAGAAGACAGAGCTAGGAGCAATGGTCTCAAGTTGCAGTGAGGAAGGTCTAGGTTGGATATTAGGAAAGACTTTTTCACTAAGTGGATGGTGAAGCACTGGAATGGGTTACCTAGAGAGGTGGTGGAATCTCCATCCTTAGAGATTTTTAAGGTGTGGCTTGACAATTTAGTTGGGGTTGATCCTGCTTTGAGCAGGGGGTTTGACTAGATGATCTTCTGAGGTCCCTTCCACTCCTGTCTTCTATGATTTCCCTTGTGAAAGAAGAGGCACTGAGGCTGAATGAGGCTCTCCCAAATGAAATGTCCCAAAGGGAATTCTGTAGTGTACATAAAATCATGGCTGAAATACTCACTTGTAGACATTGCAGAACATTATGATATTTAAAAAAACATTGTTATGGAAGGCTTGATGCTTCAGGTTTTTGATAAAGGTATACAGAGCTCTTCACTTATACATCAGTTGTCTGAATCTGCCCTAATTTGGTAGAGGCCAAAAATCATTAATGGCAGATAGTTGTTTGGTTACCTATATAACATGAATTAGTTATTTAGATTAAATTCTAGTGGACTCTGTTGTATGGATATTGATCTCAAAGGCCCAAACAGTTAAAGGTGTTTATAAGCTCTCTCGCTGTCCAACGTTAAACAGTGATAAATAGGTTTGGGGCTATTTTTTAAAAAAGCCCTTGGTTTTACTCGGTTATTTGGCAGACACCCAAAAGCATTCATTCAAATTAAAAGTTCATTGATTAAACACAAGAAAGAACAAGAAATAAAAACATGCATTTATATTTAAAGTTGGTTGAGTGACCATGCAGAACAAATTTAGTCAAAGACTTTGATATTTTGCCTCCAAAAAAAGAAGTCTTATGTTCAAAACAAGCTTTGTTTGAAAAGGAAAGAGCTATTTTTACTTTGTCCTGATGCATAGGGGCATTTACTTACCTATTAACCAACAGACACAAGCTGGAGGAGATAGTTTAAAAAAAAAAGGGAGAAATATGTGTTTTGTTGATGGTTTTTGGAATCTTGGACTTCTGATTAGTTATGAGTGAATGCTTTAGTTGGAAAATTGACCACGACACCTACTGGTTGCATCTTGGTTTACAATCTGGTCAGGGAGGTCATCTAATTGGATCTAGCCTTCTTAGACAAGGCAGGGTTGGATGAATGCAGCATAGTTCATGTCAGGATTTGATAAAAAGCTAAGAGCAAGAGCGAGGCTAGAAGGAAAGGAAGGAAGGCAGAAAATAACACAATTAGATAAGATCAGATATTGTGATTGGTTGAGGACAAGCTGTCACAATAATGTGATGACTTTCAGCACTCACAGGTGAAAACAAATTTCCTTGAACAAGATTAAGGCCAGCTGGCTTTCGTCTTAGGTGGAAAGTTCTTTAAATGAGTAAAGATGAGTTGCATTGCTGGCACTTTGGGAGAGGAGCAGGGATTCAAAGTGGGATGGGAGATGAGAGAGAGAGAGAGAGCTGAAGTGATCTGAAGTTCACATTTCTTTTTTCAAAGTCTCTTTAAGGAACCCAAAAAGGGAAAAACTGGGCATCCTAGTTCATCTGCCTCATTATTTTGTCCGCCAGTTAGGCCTAACATCTACCACATGGATTCTGGTTTATCAACTTCTGGTTCCACATCTTCTGTTTTTACCAAGCATAATGTCAACTGGTTTTGAATTATATTGACATTGCCTTTTTGGTTTAAACTAATCCAGCTTCTTTGTCTTGCTTTTTTGGAACATTCAATCTTACAAACAACTTGACCTATATTTCATGGTTATTGTAACATCTTATGAACGTTTACATACTTTTTACATTTGAGGCTATGCTTTGTAGGCCCAATAATCACAACCATCCATGACCACATCACTAGAACTACTATTTGCAGTTACAGCAGAGGGGCAAAGGATTGAATGGACACTGATAATGCCCACTCTTTCTCCCTCAGGGTAGTCCCTTCTCATCAGGACTGAGGCACCATAGGAATGTTTGTGTTGCTGTTGTCTATTCTGAGTACAACCAGAGGAATTCAGTCTCTAGGACTGTCAAGTTGGCACATTTTTTAATACTTAATTTAGGTTAGAAGGAAACAGTAATTGAGAGCAAAACTGATTAAATCCATTTGGGAAGGGATATGGAAAAACATTTAATTATGTTCAAATACGTGTAAATTTAGTTTGAGGTTCTGAGGGGGAAGGGTAGGAACTCAGAACCACATACTTCTGCTTCCTGATTTTTTTCACAGCTATCCTTTTTCTGAACTAATTTCAGAATTGATGTGACTGAATGCATCCCAGTATTCACACCCTACACGGTATTGTATTAATCTTTGTACAAACTATGCTTTGAGGTATCATTTGAAAATTAATAACTCACTGGTCAATAATATCATGGTGAAATGTATGTAGCAACATTATATGTAAAGTTATAAACATAAACTTAAATTAGGTCTGAAATGTGTTTACCAGGCAAGCCTGGGTACATCAATTCCCAAAGGCGAAGGACAAGCTGACGCTGTAGCCAGGTGTCATAAAGCTGATGGGCAATCACTTGTCAAGTTCGCATTCTTTGGCAAGAAAGGGGGCAGGAACAAACAGATCTGCATTTTAGCAAAAAATGTAACCTATTTTACCATGAAACTCCTTGTCTCCATCCTCACAGGGGGAATTAACTTTATCTAGGGGCAACCCTCAAGAAAACGCATTTCAAAGGGGGGACTGGACTATAAATTGAGGGGCAAAACACCCCAAGGTATCTCTCCCTATCTCTCTTTAACCTAAGACAACGAAAGAAAGCAGCCGTTTGATTTTGAGAGAGATCCTGACCTGGAATTTGCTCAGCCTTGTTGCTAGAAGGTAAGGTTTTGATCTTGAACCAAGTCTAGTTCAAGTTTTAGCACTAGAAAGCATTGTATTTTTATTTCTCTTGTAACTACTTCTGACTTTAGTGCCTTCTACTTGCACTCATTTAAAATTTATCTCTTTGTAGTTAAATAAACTTGTTTTATCCTTTAATCCAGTGTTGCGGTTAAACTGGGCTGTGTGGTAACTCCATTTAAAGTAGCAAACTGTTGTGTATGGTTCCCTTACAAGGGCCATGAACCTAAAATATCTGAACAGTCCAGGAGAGAGCATATTTGGGGGAAAATTTGGGACTGGGAATGTGTTGGGCTGTGAAAACCAGAATGTAAGTGACTGGAGCATGCTGGCAGACTACAGCTACACACAAACAGTCAAGGTGTGACTTGCATGCTGTTTGGCTAATTGAGAGGAGCCCAGGTTGGGACCTACAGCAGCAGAGCATCGTGAGGCGCCTCAACTTACAAGGGTGACACAGCCCCTCACTGGTCTGGATTGCCCCCCGGGATATCATAGTGTATATTAAGTGTCTTGGAGCAAATCAAGTAAAACACATGGCAACAACAAGAAAAACAGCCAAGAAACAGATGGATAAAAATAGTTTTAGAGTAGATGTAAATTATAATGTTGAAAAGGTGAAAAATCTCATGGTTTTCTAAACAGTGGGGGTGGTGTCTGTAATGGTGCACTGACAAAAGATGATAGTGATGATGAACATGATGGTGCAGCTCAAGGTGCAATGAGAATTTCTCGATCTTTAACCGGAGAGGATGTGGGTAACCTCACAAAGGTGGTGTCACTGCTAATATATTGGGTCAGTAAATAGAACAGATATTTTGGTATGCTGACTTTGTGAGAGCCTCCAGATCAAGTGCCATGTTTTCTAATCTACTTACAATATTTTATGGCAGAGATGTTCGTTTACTTGTATGCTATAGAGATGTAATTCCTATAAGTTCTATTGTAGGTCTGTAGTCATATGACTTGCACCTGTTCCCTAGACGTGTCACTTCAGTCATACCGCCTTGTACTGTGGTTGGGTCAGATCTCACAAGACAAAGCAGTTTGAGCAGGATCAGTATTTTGATGGTAGACTTCCAAGCAAAGTCCGAATGATGCAGAAAGTGGTATTGGCAATTCAGGATGTGGTACTCTTTCTCTTGGGTCACTACTGAGCCAGTATCACAGAGTGCTGTCAGAGGGCTGTGTTGCTGGAGACGCTCTTTCAAATGAGATGTACACAAATTTACTCCTGATCGCTTGTGGTGATTGATTGCACTTTTTGTAAGAGTTAAGGAGCTCATTCCTGGTTTCTTTGCCAAATTCCAGCTTAGGCAATCACATTCTACTTCCCTGTGTCTCCCCTCTGCAACATCCATTGTATAAGATACTCTTTGTATTCTGTCCTATACCATTGTGTAGTTAGTGTTAAACAGTTGTCATGTTTCATCTCACTGACATGTGAAGTAGACTCTGATTGTATATCACTTACCCAGTGCCACTGGAATGTTCTGACTAAAGTTGAGTAATGCTCGCAAAGTGCTTTCAAATCCTCTAATGAAAAGTACCGTGGTGCTTATTACTTTTGGAATTGAGCTAAACTGCAGTAGGTTACCAGGTGTTGATGCATGTGTCTTTCATGAATATGTAGAGTGGTGACTGGCCAAATATTAAAGCAGGTTTAAGCTGTTACCAGCATTTCTAATTCAATAGTTCTGCTCTCTGGATGTACATTTCCTGCATATTACATAGCTGAGACAAAAACTGGAATCCATTTTGAGTTGTGCTAAACCAGTTTGGGTCAGCTTGGAGTCACGCTTTGTACCAGAACATATCATTACAATAACACCATAAGCTTTTGAGGAACTTCTTCCAATACAACTATGTTTTTTGCTGTCTTCTAACTAGAGATTTCCCGCACAACAAAATTTTGGTCTGCAGCTAAACTTCACCAACATTTGTAGATGATATGATCTGGGCTTTGGTTTAGATCCATGCTTATGTAGTAGGCTTTAATGAACATGCTGTCTTGTCACAGCAAATGTGAAATAATCCAATATGAAGAAAGATGCTTCCCTGGTCATTCTCTGAATTACAGCACTCCAGAACCACCTTAAAATTCCTTTTAGAAAATCCCTCAATTTGAGAAACAAAGAAATGAGGGATTGCATATCTCTCTGCCCTGTAAATCTGAATTTCATTGGTTTTGTAGATTTAAGTCAGAGCCTCATGGGAACATTGTAGTTTGTGGTTTAGCTCGCTTTGTTTGGTTTATTTTGGTTTACAGTCAGTATTTTTTTAAAAGGCATTAAACAGACCCAATTGGTGTGCACATATTTGTGTGAGAGAGTGTGTTTTGTGGTTTTGTGTTTTTTAAAGTGTGGCAATTCGAAGCATGAGGTTACTTCAGGGAAACAACTGGCAATGAGTGTTCAACTAACATATAAACAACTGCATTAAAATAGCATCAGGAGACTTTTGACAAAGCAAGAAGAGGAATATGATTCAAATGCAAGACTTGCAAAACCTCCAGAAAGAAAGCAGAAAGTCTGACGCTGGTGGCTACAAAGTATTTTTCTGTGTAGGTCAAAATCTATCACTACAAGGAAATAGTTAGAATTGAGGAACATTCTTGGTACTTATTTGGTAATTTGCCCACACAACTCTTGCAGCATTATGAAGTGGCTGGAGAAGCTTCAGCGTTGAGGTTGAAACTAGTTTTTCATTATAAACCCAATTTTTAATCTCCCCTGCTGAAAACCAATCTCTCTTACATTTTGCATGGCACATCTCATCCTAGTGCTGAGTTTATCTGATTTTTACCAAACTTCCCAGAACAAGATTTTGTTATGCTGTTCTAAACTTTAGCTGTCATTTAGTTTATAAAAAAAAAAAATGTAAGCACTTTTATGGCACTTCATATCCCTAAAATGGCTTGGCCACAAAACACTAAGTGTGTTTTGCATAGCGGTCCTCACAGAGGAGAAGTGCCTGCAGTATTTAGAGGAGAGATAAAATGGTAAATAAAAAGTTATTTTTAACTGTATAAAGAATAGATGAGATTTTACAGTATTTTATAAATAAATATAAATTGAATATAAACTGAACTACTTCTGACTTCAGCTGCTAGGAGGAGCCAGAGGCTGGAAAGTTGAGGAGAGAAGAGGCCAGTGAGAAATTTGATGGAGCAAGTGGGCCTAGGAATGGGCACAGGAACTGGGTATGGAGAAGAAGAACATGGACTGAGGGACACATGGAACTGTGCTTTCTGGTGTGTTGCAGGGGTTTCGCTCATTTTGAGGCACGTGGAGGGATATGTGACAGTGGTGGATCATGAATGGAGGGTTTACAAAGGTTGTTGGAGGTCCCAAGAGCATAAAGAAGGGGAGCATGTGAAGACAAGGGGGAGAGAGCATAGAAGGAATATATGGCGAGAGTAAAAGGACCACATCCTTTCTTCATGTGGAATGAATTCAGACTGTGATGTAAAGCTCTGCAATGCAGTCTGGGGATAACCTTAATCTTATAATTTGTTTCTTATTAGACTCATATTCTCTGAGGTCAAAAGGGACCCTTGTGATCATCTTGTCTGACTTCATGCACATTGCAGGCCACAGAGCCTCACCCACTCCTGAAAGAAACTCCTAACCTCTGACTGAATTACTGAAGTCCTCAAATCATGGCTTAAAGACTTCAAGTTACAGAGAATCCATCATTTATACCAGTTTAACACTGCATGTGGCCTGTGATCCATGCTGCAGGGGAAGGTCAAAAACCTCCAGGGTCTCTGCTAATCTGACCCTGGGGAAAATTCCTTCCTGACCCCAAATATGGCAATCAGTTAGACCTCAAGCATGTGTGCAAAATCCACCAGGCAGATACCTGGAAAAGAATTCTCTGTAGTAACTCAGAGCCCTCCCCATCTAGTGACCCGTCTCCAGCCGCTGGGGATTTTTGCTATTAGCAGTCGCTGATGGGCAACATGCCATCGCAGGCAGTCCCTTTGCATCATTATTGAATATGACATGCTTATTTCTTTTACAACGTAGTTTAATCACATGCAACAAAAGCCTTTTTGGACTAAGTCCACTGATAGTTACACATTTTCTCTACAAACTGTCTCCTATTTGCAACCTTCCTACAGCTCAGATTCTATACATATTGAGACTGCTCCATGCAAAGCCTTTCTCTTTTCTACTCTAGCTGCATAAATGTTACAAAAGATATCAACCTATGTTGATTACATCCAATTATCTATAATGCTTATTGCTGGCATTAGTGATATCATAGGATTTCACTCTGTATAGCCATTAACCAATATGCAACTCCTATTACTAAATAATAAATGAAATATTATTGACAAATGTTACAACTCTGTTGGAATTATGAGTCATATAATTTAAAATGAATTTTAAAAAATGCTTTTTGTCCTCTAAGCTCCCCTCGTTTTAGCTTCTCTGCAGTAGCAATATTTTTAGGCACCTGCTGCAATACTGCTGTATGAGCCAAAACTAAGTGGTAAACACAGGGTCAACTGTGCATCTTCTGTTAAGGGTTTTCACTAAGAATGTTTTCATTCCTATGTGTCAGTTACTAAGATGGCAGGAAATTTTTGTTTGGCATTCGGCATGCAGTCGAACGTTTAGCCGAGGGCAGATGGTAGTATTTCCGTGGAAGATTTTTCTCTGTGGGATTTTCTGCTCTTACATGCTGAGTGCTCAGAACGCCCCATTAATGTAATAGTAAATTAGACCCGTCAGTACCTTTCATGGTTTATTATATGACTAGCAGCCCTTGTGAATCATTTGGGGGAATTGTTCAGACAGACCTGCAGTCAGACAGGTAAATCCCCCAAAGCCTACAGCATGTCTAAGTTTAACAGGTTTTGTTTTCTTCTTGACAAGCAATTCAGATATCAAAGTGAGTTCACTCACTTTTCAAAATGGGCTGTCACGACCCCCTTCTGTCTTCCCTTACCCCGTGGCTTTTTCTTTTTAACCTCTCCTCTGAAAGTAAGTGATGTGAAATGATGCTCAATGGTACCTTGATTCTGATGTGTCTGCCATAATCTCCGTCCTTATCCTGTAGAAGGAATTGCCAGTGATTCTAGGGATTCAATAAAAAATGACTAAGCAGATTACTACGTACCTTGATTCTGATTAGACTGTTCACCAAATGCTGTTTCCTGACTGTTTCGATGCTGTTCCTTACATTTTGATTAGTGAAGAAAAGGGTCTCTGTGAAGGAAGAACGGCTCACTCAGACAGATCTGTTTTGCATGATCTGGCCCTAATGAGAGACATTATCTTTTCTTCAGCACTATCTAGATAGGAATGATCCTAGGAGGGTCCCACCTGGACATTAGTTAATATAGACACTCAACTTTCAGCATAAAAAAATCTGGCCTCCTTCCAGCTCAAAACTGCTCTCTTGTAGTATTCTCTCTCGCCATGGAGGAAAACCACACAAAGGCTTCTGAGCCAAACAGCACCACGAATATCAGTACTACAGACTGATTTTATTTAACATCATAATTAATAATCTAGAAGGAAAAATAAACAGCACAGTAATGGAATTTCACAAAATACATTAAACTGGGAGGAATTGCACATACCTATTTGGGCAGGATATAATACAAAGGATCTCAAACCAGTTTTAATGTATATGGCAAATCATATTCAACCAGCTATAGAGCTAATAGAATATTACAAATAAATTGTAAGAAGAAAAGTGGTAAGATGTTAAATAACATATTCATTTACTACTGTTTGACCAGCTATAGGAACAGATGACCTATGGAAGAGACAAATAAAGAGCTGGGTAGGGTTAAGCTGGGAATGGCAAACTGGTTACTGACCAGATTGCGATACTTTTGGAGGTGCCGGAAGACACTTTGTGGGTGTGGGTGTGTGCGTGGTTAAATATATGTTCGACTATTTGTATTCCTATTTAGTGCAGAGGATCCTGTGTCTATCTAGACATCACCATCAACCTCATAATGTTTTACAAAAGTGGGTAAAGTTTTGCCGATGGGGAAACTGAAGCCCAGAAAGATTAAGTGACTGCCCTATGGTAAAAAAGCAAGTCATCAGTAGAGCTGGGAGTATGCGACCTTTGTTATGCAGATGAAAAGACATATGTAAGCAGGTCTGCATGAGCTCTCCCCTGACACTGGGTGATAAGCTAGGGAAGATGACTTCAGGAACTGACCTTATTTGCATAGACATGCCCATGCTGCATGTGTGCACAGCATCAAGGGCCTGCTTTTGCCCAAAAGATCACTTTTGGCTGTTGGATCACAAATCACTTTTGTATTGAGTGGTGGTGTTCGTGTTGTGTGAATCTAGGGCAGCAGAACTGTGCTTGGCATGCCCTGATTGAGGGACCCATCCTCAGCTAAACTGCGCATGCTAGGCAGGGATGCCAAACGCCCAGTGGAGTTGAGAGAGAGTGTGCAAAGGTGTGGTGTGGGCCCTGCACAAAGATCCCTGACACCATTTGACTCTCCCCTTCTCCACTGTATAATGACAGAGCTGATTAAGAGTCAATTGTGAGTCTTACGTTGCACATCAAAAGAACTGAAATCACTACTAACCAAACTGGACATGAGTCCTGTGAGGAGATTTCTGGTGAAAGAGACCTCCCAGCCGGCACAGGCAGTGAGGCTCCACCACTAACAGCTGAAATCTGTGCAAATGATGGGAGCTCAAGACATCCTAACAGTAAGGTGAGCAGTGGGGTGGCTGACAGGGTGGCCCACGGAGCAGCCAAAACGGTGAGCAAGGTGTTGTCTTTCCCTCTGCGCCATCCCTCCCCATCCCATTGGAGGTGGAGCTACATGAATACACCTGGGTCTTCACTGATCAAGGACAACTGTGATTTGGGTGTGGTGGAGGGATAAGGGAGGGGCATGTTTAAGGAACATTTTTTGTTGGACTGAACAATCCTTACTCTGTTTCCAGTCTGATAAGTGTTACCAGTAGGCTGTTTATTTGCTTCCCTGCAGTCTAGCCTGGCTGAAAGAGCACTTGATTATTTAGGAGGCAGTAACAGGCATACGCATGTGGCTGTTGCTGCTGCTGCTTCTATTTTCTTTTCAACGGAAAAATAGAAAAGCCTCTGGCAAAGGAGTGGTGGGGATTCCCTTATCTGCTTTTTCTGTGTACATCAGATTTTTAATGGGCTTGTTTAAATGGCAGAGAATCAATGCATTTGCCACTTATCCAGGGCCGTGTTCATCCTAAAATCAACAAAAAGAGAGAAAAAGAAATTCTCCCTTCCTAGTTGTTCTTTATTTCCAGTGACTTTTAACTATTGGTATTAATAAAAATAATTATTTGTTTTCTTGTCAAGTCCAAGAGGCAGTAGTGGAGCGGGAGGGAGTGGGACCTACACAACAGATGCCTAAACTAAATAATCTAACTTACATAACTTTGTATTATATCCAGTGAAGCCAATGGAAATTGAGGGAACTCAGTATCTTACAGGATCAGGACCTTATAAGCTTTTTAGGACAGGGAATTGATCATCCTGTATTTGTTTATAAAGTGCCATCTATGTGAATGGAACTGTGGAAACAAGACGACATTAAAAAACAGGTTGGAACATCTGGTTTGGCACAAATGAGAGTGCCGATGCAGTACCAAGTGTTTGCCCACTTCTAGAACCAAATTCAAAATATCAGTGAAATAAGGATAATATTTAGATATGGAGTGAAGATTGTGAAGTCTTTGGGGCAGGAATTGTCATGTTTTTTAGTTGTCTGTGCAGCTTCTAGCACAGTGGGGCTCTGATCCTCAGCTTCAGTTCCTTAGTGTTGGCCTGCCTTACATAGTATTATGAAGTTGACTGACTTAACGACCAAGGGCTATGGAAGCGCTAAGTCGTGTTACCAGATGCTGCTGCTGCTGCTGCTATGTCCTTAAAGAAAGAGCTGCCAAAATATTTGAGGAGTGTCCATGAGGTATTTCCAGGAATTGGAAAGCACCAAAAATCCTTTGATGCTTCCTTTCTTGAAATTATGCTCCAAATTATACAGATTCACTAGTTTCAGAAAAGCTTCAAGGAAACATCAATTACTGCCTGATTCTTGACTGGTGTAAATTGGCAAAACTCCATTTACTTCAGGTGGTCTAGATCTATTTACATCAGCTAAGGATCTGGCCCCATAATTTTTGCGTTTGCCTGACTCTTAACCAAACTATTCACTATTCCTTTCACCATTATCAGGCTCCTTTTCCAGTCTGTTGGCTGATATGACAGGCAATGCCTTCAGTGAATGATCTTGCCTTAGCATCTCTGCCCTCTTTTTTTTTTTTTTTTAAATCCTTTAAATCCAAAATCAAAAGTTCTCCTTTTAATGATGTTTTCTAGCATCTCCGTGGTTTATGTTCAAAAATCCATTCTCCCCAGCATACTATAGACTTCAGCTGGGCAATCCATTTTAGCAGTGGTTTAAATCAAAGCTACATTCTTTTTTAACTTGCTCCTGTGGAATTCATTTTAGCTCCTGTACTGCTGGTTCTCAGTATGAAAGAATCTATTTGACTACCCATTTCTTGGATAGCTTTTAATGTTGTTTTTAGATTTATATCAAGAGTATTTTACCAATAAGCCCCTTTATCTTCACCACTAGAATAACTTTTAATGGACGTTCAGTGATTTCATACTAAGCAGTTTCCTTTAGCTTTTTTCTCCCTAGGGAAGAATGCATTGAACGGCTGGAAGTGTCAGTAACAGCATTAGCTGAAACCATTTTAGTTGCTGCAGCCCTAGGCATATATTGCCCTTACTCATTTTCCTCTTCCTCACAGCTTCCCCAAAAGTCAAGAAGCCAGAGAAACTTTCTGTAGCAAAGTAGGTCATAAAACAGATTATGTACTAGTACCATACTAGTGTAAATGGGCACATTTCTGTAGACGTCAGTGGGGTATCACTGTTTAAACCAGCAGAAAATTTGGCCTCATATACACAAAATAAACATAACTGAAAGAATAGTGAAGCTGAGAAAAGGAAGGGAAACATGATGGCCTAAGTGCATTTGTGGCATCCTACATTGTTTTAGCACAACTGTGCTGAAATTGAAAAAAGCAAGAAGCAGGGGCCTGGCTAGCTGCATACATGGGTAATGAATAGTCCCATAAGCCTGTCAACTCCTGAGGCTCTTCTTAGGGTATGTCTATTCTTTAGTTAATCCAATAAATGAATATCTAACTAATAAAGACCAGGATGAGAACTAATGTGGGGAGCCGATTTTTCCACATCAGCCTACTGAAGATTTCTTATCTTCCACAGAAGCATCTGATATTGACCACTGTCAGAGACCAATTACTGAGCTAGAGGGATCTTGGGTCTGACCCACAATGGCATTTCCAATTACCATCTGCTGGACAAAGCCATCACTGCTGATGATGATATTAAGGAAATTGCTAATTTGTGTTGCCTGAAGTATGACACATCAGACTTTCTCCAGGTAATGAACAAAGCTGATGTTAACTTGCCAGTAGTTCCTGTTTAGTTCATTTTTCATTCATTAATACAGATATGTGCAGAGTCTAAAAAATATGAATCAGTTGGCAAGGGAGATATTTTGCGACACAATATTGATTTTGTCAGTTAGTTGAAGCATAATAAATGACTAGTTAGGGAGAATCCATACCTTTTTTTTTCCAGTGTGGTTTTCAGGTTTGTTATGATTTAAGTTCAAAACAGTTAGTGCACAACCCACCATATTACATAAACGTATTACAGGCTGATCCTTGAGGTATACATACTTCTTTTGTTCCCCCACCTAATCCCTACTACCTTGAAGAAAAAAAATCAAGCTTTTTAATATATGAATTATATCAAACATGATGGGGTAGTTGGTAGGTAGAATGATGTCGACTTAAAATCCATGCTGGTCTTGAACATAAGAAACTTTAATATTCACCCCAATGTATCTGACAGATGTGCAGACATTTCTAATTCGCAGATACCATCTTTTTAATGGTATCCTTTTATAAATGATATTTCCTGGGCTATCAGCATGGATCATCTTTTCAATAAAGTTAGTTATTTAATGCCATGGATAATGGGTTATCAGTCTACAGAGTTACTTTCAAAATGGGTATTTTTACTGCTGCCTGGGATTAAAAGAATAAATAGTGGTATAATTTGGCATTCTCTACGTTATTTTTCTTAGCCTCCAAAAATGGGCGGTCATGCAATTCCCATGGTGACTGTTTTATTATTGAGAGTAACTGGAAGTTTTCCCCAAAAATATTGTAGCCATACTCCTCTTTTCATGCTGTGATGAAATGTACCTTCCTATTCTATGGACAACCCCTTAGGAAACACAACTCAGTATGTGACACTAAGGAAAAGTTTGGAATGGAAAGTATCTGTTCATATTCTTCTCAGTTTAACATTTGTAATCTTCATTAACTCTGGGGACAACAGGGTTGCCTTAGATTTGACAAAGCATTTTATTATTCATTCCACTTGGCAGTGAAATAATAAACACTGAGGGGTCGATTGTATCTTTTGGCCCAGCAACAGGAGGAGATATGACTCAGAGATGCACCATAATGCAATTTCTCCCTGGCTTCCTCCTTGCTCCTGGGGAGTAGTAACTTACCGCTGGTTAATACCAGCAGTAAATTACAACCCTGTGCACATTGTCCTGGCCATTCTGGCCAGCGAGGGTAGAACCAAAGCCCTACTCTTCCCCTTCCACCTGCTGTGGGGAGTGAGAATTATTCTTACACTCCAGGATCCAAGGTTTGAGTAACCTACTTAGGGGAATTGGGGGGAGAGGGCAGGGTACTTACTCCCGGGCAGGGGTGCATTGGCCAAATAACAGTCTAAATCTAGGTCACTTAGCAAGTTACTTTGGTATGTAGTATATTCAGCTGCAGTTTCTTTGTAGTATCATGAAAATGAGATTCTCTTAAAGTTAATTTTAAAAAAGTGAAATCCTTATCTAGATACAAGAGTATGAAATAACATTCCTTTGAATGTACTACAGAAGGGCAATTTCTTCCATCCTTATCCACAGGGAGTGGAACCCTACCCCATCAGTAGTTTTACTGGAATCAGTGGAACAAATTGTGGGTAAAGTGTGCTGTGCAGCAAGAGTAAGGGCAGCAAAATCTTGTAAAATCCAAGTCCTTCTAGAAGAAACGGGAACCTGTACCGTGCTACTAGCATACTCATTTTAATGAAGATGTTGTTTTTTAAAAAAATGTATGGGTTTCAGCATGCTCTAGCCAGTCAGGTCTGAAGTTTTAGAGGTTCAAAACATTGTTTCTAAAAGGTAAAGGTTTTAAGTTGCCATTCATTATTTATGAATACCAAACCTATTTTAATACAATTTCCGCAAACAGCGTTGTGTGATTTATTTCCCCTGGGCTATCTTCCTTCACTAACTTATGTCCTAAAATGTATTCATCTCAGTATGGCAACCTGTCAAATGGTTATGTAAACTCCAGTAGGTAGAACAAGTCTTTGAATGGCGCTCATAACTTTGCAGATAACATCTCATCTCACTTATCCGCAACCTTAGGCAAACTAAGAGGCCACACATTTTCAGCTGTAGAAATGAAGACTCTCAAAACTGCTTTTCCACAGCAGACTTAAGTAGAGAGAGACCAGGGTGGTGCAGGATTACATTCTGCTGCTTCCATGCGTACTTATGGATAATGTATTTAGGGGGTATCAGATTTGTAATAACCTGGAGCCATTAAGAAGTGTTCATGCACATTCAGGCATGCATACATATTTCGTACTAATGAATGCATTTATGTGCATACTCATAGAATGGTAACAGGTTGCAAATTATTAGTGGAATAAATGAAATTGGTGCTTATACTATGTGTTTTCAGTTTCTATAATCTACTGCTAGAACATTAAACTACAAAACTGGCTGGTAATTACTATAACTACTGATAAAATGCTTGTATTCTCCAGCACCCACACAATCTTTCTTTTTTTAAAAACAAAAAACCATTTTGACTGTTTAGAATCTTTCATCACGTCAAGTGATGATTTTAAAATTTAAGGATTCCTGGCTCAATGGCTTCTAAATGGAGATTTGAACTACACAGCCAAATTTTGCATGAAACAAATTATTGGAAGCAGAGATTTGGTCGAAGGATTGAATCCTGTTTCAGTGTTACGGTTGCTTATTGCTGAATTTCTGCTCTATTATTAAACAGTTTTACAAATGTTTCATTACTGCAAGCTAAAAACAAACCTTTTCCTTCCAACTCAATGTTGAGATGGGAAAAGGGAAATTGAAACTTGAGTTCTGTTTTTTCTGCATACATATTTCTGTATTTTAAAATCTAACACCAAAAAAAGGAATCTTTCAAAATCACATTAATTTATGTCCATGACATGATGGAGAAGTTTCAGGATAGGTAACATTCAGCATATCAGGAGAGCCATATGCAACACCTATTCTAAAGGACATACAATGATCTTCTGAATGTTCTTTCTTTTCATTATATTACCGTTAGAAGTCATTATATAGTTAGTTGTCAGTTATACTGTAGTCAAAGTTTCATCCTTTCCACTGTAGTCATTGGAGAATGTAGATCTCTGCCATCTTATTTCCCATAGGAGTGATGGGATGATCAGTAAAGTCTTTTTTACTTAAAAAGACTTAATGTAATTGAGAATAGTTGCAAAATACATTTTGGATAGCCAGCTGCTTCATAGATCCACTGTAACTGAAAACCTGATCAGTTTGAAATCATACTTTGAAAACATTCATTTCTTAGTGTGCCTCTTACTATTTTAATTAAAGACAAAAGCCCTCACAAGAACTTTAATGACATTTACTTTTGGTCTTCAGCTGATGGAGTAAAATTCTAATAGTGTACTTAGTGTAGAAGATAAAAAGGGTCTCTGATTTTCAATGTTTATTCTTGCTTTTTTTCAGGGTTTAGTTTAATGTCAACTTATAATAATAATAATTTATTTTATTTTTATTTGTGCATATTAAAGAAGATGTAGAAAAACACAGTCCTTGTCCAAAGAGCATATAATCTAAATTTAATTATGTTTAATTTAAATTTGGATGACTACTTTTGGAAAGAAAACATTCATTGGTGTTTTCTTCAGTTAAATGTTTTTTTTTCTGTTTAATGAACCAATTATAAGCTCCAAAACTGCAGAAACTTACTTCTGGGTGTTATACTTACCGCAGTGAAACTACCCATGTAGCAAGTGTGTGTTTGCAAGAGACACATACTCCTGTTTAAAAATGCTCCATAATACATTGAAAGTATGTTATGATCTTACTGACATACAGACAACCTCCTACAGGTTTTGCAAACTTCTTTCTATGTTTCGTGACTGCTGGCTAATAATGAAACTGCTACCCAGGTACGTGGGACAGTGCACATGAGATTGTTACTCAAGAGCCATTGAACTTATTCTGAAGGCCACACAGAATAATTCCCACACAGTATAATTCCCAATCATTGAAGTGTTTCTTTGTCAGATTTGTTACTAATAGCCCAGTAACAATCTGACTATGAGATGGATTTCTAGGTTAAAATATCAGAAATGGTTAAAATTTTTAATTCCCTTTTATTAAGCTTTTTGATGTATGACATGAACAACACTGGCAAATATTGCCGGTAGCTGTCAGATTACATATGCGCTATGAATGTAGTCAGTTTAAGTGCAGGACCACATCACTCTGAAGATCTTAGCATCATGTATTCCAATTCAATTTATTTTTATATCTTGTCTTTCACACAATTTCTGAAATGCTCGACAGTGAGAGATAGAATAATGAGATAATGCTTTACAGAATTGTGGAAAGTGACTTGCATACAGATAGCAAGACAGAATGAGAAAGGTGGAGATGGACTTGAGCAAAAGAAGACAGAACTGTAACTTAAAAGCAGCAGTAATATAAGGAAGCATTCTTGCAAACTAATTACATAATTATGCAAGAATGAGAAGAGGAAAATGGGAGAATGTTATAATGGTTTATTATCAGGCATGGGCTAAATGAAAGAAATTTGGTAAAGGAGAGCTTTGAAGAGAGAGGTTGAGTAAGTGGCTTGAAGGAATGGGGAAATGGAAAGAAGGTACCAAAGGTGATATGAGCAGGCAAAGGGAATATCAGCAGCCAAGTTGGAAAATGATAGAGGCATGAATAATAATTTCTGCAGTATTCTGGAAATAGTGGTAAGCAGACTTTCAGACAAGAGACGGGAAAGGGAAGTACAGAGTTAAGGGTGGTTTAGACATCTGGTAACTGGAGGTGTAAAACTGAGGTCTCAATTGAGGAGATTGACAACAGAATTGGGAGAGGGCAGCAGAGAACTTTTCACCCAGAAAAAATAAAAAAAACTTGTCTTTGAACCAGTCTGTAGTAAAACCAATATACTGTGCCCAGGTGCCAATAGAGTCGAGACAGCTAAAAATACAGGGGATAAAGAGATAAGATAGCGAGTTAGAAAACTGCAAAGCTGTATATTAACTGCATAAAAGTGACAACCAATGTTGCAACTACAGTAGTTGTTCTTCCTAAGGGAAGACGATAGATGGAGAAACAAATAGTCAAGGGCACAGCCTTAAGTAGTGAGGTGAGGAGATGATGTAAAGACTGAAGGATGTGAAAAAAGCTTAAGAGGCAGAATTTTAGCTGGGAGAGGAGAGCACCAAAGAAGCTGTCTTCTTGCTTGTAGTGTTCAGGAAGGACAAAATAAATAATCTGTCTTGTCATTCAGATAAATTAGCAGAAGAGACCATGATCCAAATCCAGTGGGTTTTTTTTTAAAAAAGGGGGAGGAGGGCAGGTCATGGATAACCTGAAGAAGAGCAAAAATGCGAAAGAGTCAAAAGCTAGTGTGAGAGAAATCAGAGCGGTTGAGCTAGGAGAGATGGTCAGAAAGTTGAGGGAGAGGCCACCTTCCATAGAACATACTAAGGAATGCTCAATGAGAGGTGAGATGGTGATTAGCAAGCAAGGAAGGGTGTTTTCAGGTGGTGGTGATTTTCCTTCTCACATGGAGATGATTATGGCAGTAATTTAAGAAGCAAAGGTAGGGAAGCAGGAAATGTACATGTGAGACTGGGAAGGGGAGATAAATGAGCAGCTGAGACCTGTGGTAGCAGTAAGTGGGGAAAGGAATAGGTTCAAAATGATAGTGACAATTCTTAATACCTTAAAGGTGTAAAAATGGAGGAAAAATCACACTGCCCCCCTCCCCCAATCCTTAATGTGCTAAATTCATCCCTGCTGTAACTCCATTAACTTAATGAATGAACAAAGTCAATGATGAATGACCCAAGGAATGAATGTTTTATACTGGTGAAGTCACGTCTGATTTGGCCTTAAAGCAGGAACGTTAAGTTGTTTCTCTTCTAATATAGCATAGTTGAATAGCTGATGCGTCTTCTGCTAAAAAACTATATCCTAATGGGTGTAACTGATAATCTAAAAAATCTTTTTCTACCTCTAGCCATTAAGACTCATACCATCTCTCTATCCATGAAGGATAATGATGGTCCTTTCACTTCATCAGTTGACTCTCTCCAGCTCTGTCTACACTAGTGTGTGGTGGTTGTTTTTTGACAGAATTTTGCCACCACTGTTAACACTAGAACAATTTTGTCAGTGGTAACAATGAACAGTGAGAGCCAAATAGTAAAATAGTCTTTACCACTTGCATGACCTTTGGTCCTTCTTGGATCTGTGCAAGGGTTAGCAACAGTGGGAAATTCTTGCAAAAAATCCTAGTGTCTGGCAGAACAGAACAATTCTCTCTAAAGGTTTTGTGATTTGACACTCTTGTATTAAAATGTTCTGTCATAGTTCAGGGTAACTGCACCTGTATTTTCCCTCTATGGTCCCTCGAGGACTCCCCATTTTAAGGCTTCCAGCTCCTATCAGTCACCTCTCCTAGAGACTCGTGTCTCACTCCTTCTTACCTAGGATTCTTAAGGCTGCACAGCTCTCTGATCTACCCTATGATAGCCTCAGCAAGCCAGACTGCCGAAGGCTATATCTACACTTATGGCAATGCTAGAGTACACACGCTGCATGCACACCTAGCACGGGTATAAATACTAGTCCAGATGGTGACCCACTGATTAGGAAAATAAAGATAACCCAGAACCTTAGGGTGTGTACCCTACGCAGCTCTCTACGTGCCCGAGCAGTATCTCCCACATCTACATTGCTATTTTTAGCAGTGTAGCATTACATTACCTCCCTGCTGCTAGAGCAGAGAAAAGCTTCAGCTTCCTGGAAGAGGGGAGGCATCAGGGAAAGGCTCTGGAAGTAGGTGCTACATGTAGCTCTGGAAGTAGGTGCTACATGTAGCTATGCATCACAGTGTGCATGCAGCCTGCTTTTCACTGTGGGATGTAGGTCGACATCACCTGCACGCCACAACCTGTGTAGATGAGGTGTAAAAGGCCCTTCCTGTGCTTTGCTTTCTCTCTGAGGGCTTCTACCAGTGTATTGCCAGCAGCTAAGGTACCATACAGCTCCTTCTAAGCAAGCACATTTATTCTTAAGGTAAAAGCACTGAAGAGAAGCATGTAAAAACAATAAAATAACCAATATACGTGCTAAAATGCTTTCCAGAATTCACCCCAACTTCAGCGTACAGGTCTGGTAGATGTGAGTCCTTCAAACTCCACAGCTGGGCCTTTCCTGTGGTTACAAGCCCATATCAGGCTTTAGATCAGGAACCAGAACAAAGGCTCTGAGTCAGTTTAAGATCAAGCTATTTATCCAAAAGTCCTTTTTTGTCTGTTGATCTCTGGAGAATGCAGTTTGAATCAGAATATGGTGAGCTTCCCCAGGAGGTGCTGCTCCTCTGTAGGTGTCACAACCTGAGTGATTTGCCTTAATCATCCTCTACTGATTTTACTTCCTGGAGGAGCCATGGTAATTATTTATTTTTTTAACTTTTTATTAATGACATTGGCACAAAAAGCAGGAGTGTGCTGGTGAAATTTGCAGCTGATACAATGTTGGGAGGCATTGTCAGTACAGAGGAGGATATGAATATTAGACAGGAATATTTGAATGACCTTGAAGACAGGAGTGACATAAATGAGATAAAAATCAGTCGTGCAAACTGCAAGGTCATGCACTTAGGGTCTAATAAGAATCTCTGCTACAACCTGGGGGCTTATCAATTGGAAGAAACAGATGAGAGACACCTTGGTGTGTGGGTTGATCACAGGATGACTATGAGCCACCAATGTGATGTGGCTGTGAAAAAGGCAAATGTGATCCTAGGCCTTCCCAGCAGAGGGAGAGCAGTGTTACAATGCCTTGCATGAGGGCACTAAGACGTCATTTGGAATATTGTGTACAGCTCTGGTCACCCACGTTAAAAAAAAGATGAATTCAGATGGGAACAGGTGCAGAGAAGAGCTACTAGGATGATGGGGGAGAGGAGGGCCTTTCTTATTAGAGGAGACTAGAAGAGCTTGGCTTGTTTACTCTAGTAAAAGGAAGGCTGAGGAGGATATGATTGCTTTCTATAAATCAGTGCTCCCCAAACGGTGAGGTGTGCCCCCACTAAGAGGCACAGAGGAATATTGGGGGGGGGTTGGCAGGGCATGGGCCAACCTACGTGGGGGGAGGGAGCACCCCCCAACCCTGCTCTGACCCCAGCTGCAGCTCCTGCCATTGCCTTGGCTCCTGGATGCAGCTCCAGATGCAGCCCTGACCATGGCTCCTCTCCTGGCCACAGCCCTACTTGTAGCTCTGGCCCCTGGCCTCAGCTCCTGGCCATGGCTCCAGTTGTGGCCATGGCTCCAGTTGTGGCCACAGCCACGGCTCCCAGGTGCGGCCCTGTTCTCAGACTTGGTGCCAGCTGCAGTTGCAGCTTTGGCTCCTGGCTGTGGCCCCTACTCCCCGTTGTGGGTCCTGGGGGGAGGGTGCAGACAGAGTCCATAATGGGTAAGGGGAGGAGAATGACCTAAAAAGTTTGGGGACCACTGCTATAAATACACTAGAGAAGTAAATACCAGGTAGTGTGAAGACCTATTTAAGCTAAAAGGCAATGTTGGCCTCAGAACAAATGGATCTGATCTAGCCATGAGTAAATTCAGGCTGGAAATTAGAAGAAGGTTTCTAGCCATCAGAGGTTTAAGGTTCTGGAGCAGCCTCACAATTGGAGTTCTGGGGGCAAAAAGTTTAATTCATTTTGAGAGAGAGCTGGACAAGTGTTTGAGTGTGATTGTATAACAGGGATGCTTGTGGTAATGGAGGGCAGGGTTCGACAGCCCTGGGGCTCACTTCCGGTTTATGTCTTAGGTTTCTAAATCTCATGCTTCAGGGTTTCAGCCAGCCACTGGCACGGGTCAGGAAGGGATTCCCCCTTTCCCTCATCAATGTGTTCTGGGAAGGTTTTTTAATCTTCTTTCTCTAAAGCATCAGGCAAGACCAGAGCCGGAGTGGGATATTTGGTAGGGTATGCTGGGGCTGTGAGGTGGTATGGACCATTTTTCTCTCTCAGGTGCTTGGCTGTTTGGTTCTTGCTCACATGCTCAGGGTCACCATATGTGGAGTTGGGAAGGAATTTTCTCCCAGGTCTGATTGGCAGTGACGTGGGGCTGGGAGTTACCTTCTTCTGAAGCATGTGGGTGTAGGATACTTGCCAGTATTATCTGGTATATTTCATGCACTACATCATTTTCTTGCCATTGCAGGCACCTCAAGTATTCTCTGCCGGTGGCACACAGTAGTCTAGCCTCTTGTGGGCTGTAATACTTTGATCTAATTTTGGTTGTTGGGCTTAGTGTGCGGGTGCTGGATGGTGAGGGTGGCCTGTGATGCACAGAGGTCAGGTTAGATGACCTGGTGGTCCATTCTGTCCTTAAACTCTGACTCGATAACCCCATCTCCCCCTGTAACGTGCATACAGTTCCTACATAAACCATTCATATACTTCATACAATATGGTCTCCCAAAGATACTTCAGAAAGTTGCCCTATCTCACTCATTTTTGCTTCCTGCCTAAAAAGCTTTATTTTCTTTCACTTAAGCGCTTTGATTTCCTCAAATCAAGGAGAGAACATCTTTCAGTATTTATTTTCACATAAGCAAAGGATATGTCTGTCTTTCTTCACTGTACCTTGAGGTTTTTTTGAAGCTGCCCATGGGTATGTGTGAAATCTTTCAGCCATCTATATCTCATTGCTGGACAATGAAGTGAATTTCTCCTAGCAGAGAGGGTGTGGCTAAGGAGGTCTTCATGAAAAGGTCCATATAATCTTTGCTGAGTTGCATCTCCTCCCTCCTGTGTGTGTTACATCTAGCCATGCTGCAATGAGAAGTGATGGAGAATTAGCAGGTTTTGATATTGCTTCTCCCGACTGGCGTATGCTATCCTGGGATAATCCCAGTTACCTTGATACAGCTCTGTCTACATTAGAACTTTTGCCAGCATAGTTCTGTCAATGCAAAATCACAATCTTAACTGATATAGCTATGTCACTAAGACACCAAGCCACAGAAGTGAGCATGCATAATATCTTTTTGGCAGCTACAGCAATTGCTCACCTGGAAAATAATATTGGGAAAATAATTATGGCTACGTATTCAGAAATGATGTTGGGTACTCTCTTTTTTTGGATACCAAACTTGGGACATCTTAAAGGAGATTGATTTTCATGGGATGGCTATTCAGCACTTTCTGAAAACAGGGACACTTTAAGAGTGTCAGGTTGGATACCCACAATTTGAGGCAACCAGAATCACTTCTGAATATTTGGGCTTTGATGTACTTTAACTGTCTTTAATTGGATGCATATTTTGTCCTTATTTTTTGGAGGGGGGAAGAAGGTTAATTGTCTAGTTTTGCCAGACCCAACACCACATGTTGGTGAAAGGTCTCTGTGGACTACCACCAAAGTTCTGTAAAATGTAGTTTGGAGACCTCTCCACTAGTCCAAGCAAATTGTTAGAAAATAAGGCATCCGGTTAATGTGAATATATTACCCCAGTAATAGACCGATGCTCCACTGTTGGTTATGGATACAAAAAAGTCAGCTTCTCATCAGTAGCTTTCATAGGCCATGGTAGTGATACCATGAAGATGACAGTTTGAGATGCTTCAGAGATGATTTGCCAGGAGATTTATTCAGCAATTGATTTTAGATAAAAAGCAGATGTCAGGTAACGCAATTTCATGTAATCTATGTTCAAAAGCTATCCAGAAAAGATGCAGCAATTCACAGCAAGAGTACAAGTAGGAGAAGAAAATTAGTCAAGTTACAATACGTGGATGTCTTAGGCTCAGGTGTCTGTGCAATCAAAGGGAGAATATGGAAATCCAATTCCAAAAATTGGTATATGTTGTTTTGTCCTCTATATGAGGGAGCCTTCATATAGTTCTGGCAAAATTTGTAACATGTTCACTATACAGTCCCTTTAATACCATCCTAAAATGTGTACATGTATTTTGTATACACATGTTAACACTGCGAATAAAATGTTATAATATCTAATTACAGCAAAAGGCATTTACATTCCTAACATGCCTTCATATAAATTAACTAGCTGGAAATCTTTATATGCCACAGTTGTATTTTTTCACGGATGCATCTGAGTTTTATATAACACTGTCATATAATTAGAATGACAATAAGTGGAAATGTTAATATATTACCTAATAGTAAAAATAATCAAACTATTAATGTTGTTACACTAGAAAAAACAATGACCCTCAACATTTGAGACTTGACATGATTTATTATTGTTGTTTACCCAGACCTCCTACCAGTCTGTTAAGTGCAGTGTGCCACTCAGTTTATAGTCAAGCTGCTTGAGACAAATTGTTCTTTTATGTACACAACTGTGCTACAATGCAAGTTATGGAAGTAACAGTGCATAAATAAGCCCCACTTTCTGCTTCTCTTCATAATGTCATCCACTTTCTGAAAGTAGAGACGACTTTTGAAATGCTAAACCTGTAATTTATCTGTGAAACCTGGATCTTTCCTTTATCCTTTTATCAAATGGTTTTTTTCTATAGCCACAGTAACCGTGCACCATGATCAGAAAGATCTCCTATCTGAAAGATTTCATCATCTTATAACTAAACTAAATGGCTGAGCTAAGTTACACTCTTGCTCTACAGGCTAATTAATAAAATATGAACTTAACACACAGGCTAACACTGAATTCTTGGGAAAAGACTCAGTTGCTATTAGATAATGATGCTGTATATGGACAATGAATGACTTAAAAGAATCCCTTAGCTCTTTGATCTTCACACTGTACTTTCAACAAGTTCTCCAAATATCTCTGTAGGTTCCCTATCTGATCAATTGTGCTATGTCGTATTATGGCTGATTCTTTTTTCAATTTTGAAAAGTCGATTGACTTTCTCTTGATGTCTCACTGAGATAATGTAGGTCAACTTGTGTGACTTAGGGGTGAGTGTCTTGGTTCAAGAAAGCAGTGATATAGCCTCTGATAGTCAAAATCATAAAGATTCCTTATGTACCTTGAAATAATAAAGTCATGCTTTCATGATCCAAGAATGAATTTGAATGAGCTCTTCTGAAAAGAGTGTGCCTTAGCCATCCACCAAGTACAAGAAGTCCTAGCCTTTCTGCACCCTGGAACCACTGATTCAGAATCCTATAAGAAAAGAAACTTGCATAAGAATTCTGTGTATCACTGTTACTTTCCCTGAGCATGAGTCATAAGTGGCAGTGAGGGCCATGTAATAAAAATTCCCACTGTTAGCAAGGAGTCATGTTTATATGGTTTCTTGGGAATGCAAAATATTTTTGCAGCTTTGCTTCAGGTTTTGGGCTTGTTTTTATGAAGAAAATAAAATGCACATTTGCAAAGGTATAAATGGACATTATACTGCCCAGAATCTGTCTTTCTGCAAAAGTGGTGGCCTTTCACAGTGAGTCAAATTCACAGCTAGCTGCGGAAATCTGAGTTTTTACATGTGAATAAACATGAATTGAGTGGCAATTTCACAGAGCTCAAGTGTCAGCCCAGCCTCTCCATCAGAATCGCCATCATTTCAAGTGCCAACTTCTACTCCTTCCCCATTCTTACTAAGTCCTTAATTCTAATGAGAGCTATCACCAGATCTCCATGCATCCTAACTGTCTTCTAGATAACTCCCACCCTCTCCAACATACAAAAGACTTCGTTTTGGTTATGAGGACAGAAAGGCACTACCCCTCCACATTTCCTCACTGCAGGGAGGTGGGGAAATCCCCAAATGCCATCTCCTAACTGCTACAATTAACTCAAACCAAAATCAATGCAATTGCTAACATGTAAAACATAATTCTTGTGGCGTAAAATGATGTTTATTTTAGTCTCTCCAAATCATTCAGGGTTAGCATTATATAAAATCAATGCAGCCCACGTTAAAGGGATTAAAAGCTGGTTAACTGATCAATCACAAAAAGTAATTGTAAATGAGGAATTGCCATCCAACAGAGATGGTTCTTGTGGGTCTTACAGGGTTCTGTTCTTGGCCCAGTGCTATTCAGTATCTTTATACATGATCTGGAAGAAAATATAAAATAATTCTTGGTGAAGTTTGGAGTTGACACACAAATTGGTGGAGTGGTAAAAAATGAGGGGTCAAGGCAGCTAAACCAGAATAATCTGGATCATTTGGGAAAGGGGGATCATTTCAACAGTGTGTTTTTTAGCACAGCCAAATGTAAGTCCAGACATCTGGGAACAAAGAATGTAGGTCACACTTATGAGAGGGGAGACTGTATCGTGCAAAAGAAGCAAGTCTGGAAAGGACTTAAGGGGGGGGTCATGGTAAGTAGCCCACTGAAGTTGAGTTCCCAGTCCAATGCTGTAATTAAGAGGTTCAGTGCAATCCTGGAATGTATAAACGGGAATGTCAAGCAGGAGTAGGGAGGTGGTATTTGTGACACTTCCTTGGGATACCTAGGGCTGTGAGATGCCTCGTTACAACTTGACCTTAACATGAGGAAGCCATCTCTGTGCCTACCAAAGATCAGCTACCTGACTCCACCAGCCACAGGCAACCTAAGCTCTCCTCTCTCAGCCTACAGAGTCCCCCCCACCCTCCAGATTGGCAATAGGCACAGCTATTAGTAGTTAGTATTAGCAATAGACCCTGAGCCCAATGAGCATGTCACTGAAGCATCCAGCCCCTGTTCTGCTGGACACTCACAGGCTTTACAGTCTCATTGCTTTCAAAGAAGCAGCACGCCCCACTTTACCAGTTACGCCTCCGATCACGGCTCCGTTTATCCCACAGCAGTTTATATTATATATATTATATTGTATTATGTTATATGTATAAGCAATGTTTATACTGAGAGCAAGTAGAAGTACTGAAGACAAAGGTTTACCTATAAAATATAAATCATAGCTTGAATTCTAGATCCTAGATTTATTTAACTAGATACTTTCATGTCTTATAGAGCAATGGCAGGCTTGGCTGCGACCCTCTGTTCATAAGAGAAATATGCATTTAGCATACCTCTTTGGTGAAGGATCCAGGGTATACATCTGCACCTCCAGATATACCAGGCATAGGCAAACCTTTTGGCCTGAGGGCCACATCTGGGTATAGAAATTGTACAGTGGGCCATTAATGCTCTGGGAGCGGCTCCAGTCAGGGCACCGCTGGGCCCACATGGTGGGAGAAAGGCAGAGGGAAGGGGCAGGGCGGGGGAAGGGGAGCGGCTGCCACTCTTCAGCCAGGCTGTCCCTGGGCCCATGTGGTGGGAGAGGGGCAGAAGGAATATGTGAGGTTGGGAGGGGAGCAGCCGCCACCGCGCCACATAGCTTGTTCTGCAATCTTTCCGCAGACCACCTGAGTGGAGCTCACGGACCACTAGTTGAGCTGGAGGGACTGATGAAAAGCTGAGATGGGCTGTATGCCCACCCCTGATATATACCCTAATAAAGCATTGTCTTTACTCATAAACCATATCCCCTCATGCTGTTTATTCCTTCCTGTAAATTTCTTCTCTTGATGATTTCACAATCTCTTGACTAGCATTTGGCTCAGTATGCAAACAGGCATCTACTGTGAAACACAAAAGGCCCATGACCAGACAGAGAGAGCAGAGTCTGTTACCTCCTGCTGAAAGGAGCCTGTGTGGTTACCCCATGTCACCTTCTGGTTACCTGCCTTAAGAACATAATTTTCAGTATAAACACACAATTCCTTAAATATTATGTGTGCATACATGTTGCAGCCATTATGATGAGCAATGGTCTACTGGCTCTTGATAGAGGCCTCACATGCCAAATTTTAATGAATTATTATGCATCTCTCTGATTGAGGGGATCCCTGTCAAACTCTAGGCACCCTTTGTGCCTTGCACGAAGCGGTTCCTGGGTCACAGTATTACCTCTGTAGACAGCATTAGTGAAATCATTACTGGAATACTGTCATTCTGGTATCAACAATTCAAAAATGTGCTGAAAAATTGGGAAGGGTTCAGAAAAGAGTTATGTGAATTATAAGAGATCTGGAAAAGCTGCATGATGGTATGAGAGAAAGAAGCCTGGTCTGTTTAGTCTAACTTCTGTTAGAGAAAATAAAGAGGTGTCTTGATCATGATCTAAAAGTACCTCCATGTGGAATAGATTTCTGACAGTACATTGCACTTCAATCTAGCAGAAAATGAGATCCCATGGTTGGAAGCTGAAGGTAGGCACATTCAGGCTAGAACAAAGCACACATTTTTAAGTGAGGGTAATTAACCATTGGAACAACTTCTCTAGAGATGACGGGTTCTCCATCAGTTGAAGTCTTTTTTTTATTTGAAAAATAAAAAAGACCTGGTTATATTTCTAAAAGATACAATAAGTCTTACAGAAGTTTCGGGCATGAATTATTGGATGAGGTCTTTGGCCTGTGTTATGCAGCAAGTCAGACTGGCTGATGATAATTGTCCCTTCAAATCTTAAAATCTATGAATTTAGAGATAAATGTATTTCATAAACTTGAAGCAGTCTGGAAATTTTCTAGCTCTGATTTATGTTCGAGAATGAGTCTATACAGAAGAGCTTTTAAAATGCCAAATCAAAATGTTTGTGACCCAAAATTCTGTCATCACCTTTTTTGCAAAGCTAAGGTTGAAAAAAAAATCAAGTTTTTCCCATCCAGCAATTTATTCTAGTGTAACCAAAATCCTCCCACCCTCCCCACATACTACTCTTCTAGTTTTAAAAAACCCAAGTCTATCCCTGTCTTTCCATGTGGCGCCAGCATTGACCAATTGTTGTCAGCCTTTTCACATATCCCATCAGGGGAAATAGAGCTTAGTAATATTTGGAGGTGACATTGGCATGTTTCTGTTTCTTGCAGTGCAAGGTTCAACTCCGGTGCATTGAGCCATATATATAAAAAAATCTGATAATACACCTATGCCAGAGACCATACAAACAACACCACCGTGTTCATCCCTCAATTGTAGAACAGTGTTGATCTTTTTTGGAATATAGTCTTCCTAAGAGACATATTATTTCATAGTTTAAATAACTACTAATTGCTTCATGGGATTAAACTGGTTGAGTAAGGTGCTGATGGCATATACTATTTTGGAATGGTTTAAAAGATTTAAGTCTTGGCAGAGTTCGTAAGTGGTAATTAAGAAATCTATATTGTATAATTTACTGAACTGGTAAAACCATCATGTACATCATCACAAACAACTAACGTGTGTATCAGGTTACATGCTTATTTAGTGTTTTAGTCATAAAACAAATGACCTTGGGGGGCTTTTCACCTTCCTGTACAGCATATGGGTGCAGGTCCATTGCCAGGATTGTGTGGCCATATCTCACTTAATCTTTTCCCTGCCATTGCGGGGGCTCTCTAGCACTGGTGCACGTTGGTCACTCCTATTGCCTGCCTGTGGCACAAAATAGACGTAGTCTCCTGTGGGTTGTAATGCTTTAGTCTAATTTGGTTGTTGGGTTTAGTGTGTAGGTGCTGGGTGATGTTAATGGTCTGTGATAAACAGGAGGTCAGACTAGATAATCTAGTGGTCCCTTCTGACTTTAGACACTATATAAAAAGGATTCTGAACATTTTCACAACAGTTTTAAAAGATCACTCTATACTTTGAATTATACACTTATTCTACATATTAAAAAATGAGATTACTTTTGTCTTTTTTAATGTTTTTATAAAATTATTGTAATTTTATCTTGACATGCACTGATTATTTATTAAAATAAATGTAAACTGCATCACAGGGAAAGACTTATCACTTCCACTTGAATGCACTGAATCCCCCTAAAATAGTATTAGCAAATAGGGAAAGGTAGGTATAAAGACTTCCATTTAAATCAGTTTCATCCAAAGTGTCTATCTCCTTTGGAAACAGATTACAACATACATGTAGCATATTATGTTGCTGCAATCATTTAAGCTACCATTGAACGGCAGCCATCCAACCCGATGGACCGTTGGTTTGATGCCCGCTGTGATCATTCTTATATTCATCTCTGCAGTGGAAAGTAGCAACTCTCTCATTGTTCACAGTAGCAGGATAAAACTTTTTAGCACATGGAGTGAAGAATACTTTATTCTATTGAAACAGTAGAGGGAAATATGACACAATACAATTACTCAAAATGGTATTTGACCAGGACACTGAGGGTAACAATCTGCTCTTGAAAAAAAGTGCCGTGAGATCTATTGCTTCAAGTGGCAAAGAACCTTAGTTGTACATCTAATTTATCAGGCAACATCTCCAGCAGCAATAGTTCCTTATGCTCTTGCATTGGTTCAGTACCATCTCAAAGGGAAGAGTGCCACCTACTGAGTCACCGGCAGCACCTAGGTTTTCCATGACCATGTCTGCTCCACATACTGAATAGTTCCCAGGTACTGGACCTGTTTATGTATGAGATTTAAAGAGATCAAAGTCCTGGGTGCCTGGCTGCATGTACTGATGCAAAAAAGACTGAGATTCCTGTACATGGATATACATCGAAGGATGTATGAATCCTTTATCAGCGTGGGTGTTGGAATTTGTAATTCAAAAATGCAAATTACAGTAGACTGCAATAAAAGTAAAATGAATAAGTCCCCGTGTCGTGTGTGTCATCTGCCCTGGATTTGAACCTTTTATTCCTATGCGTGTTAAAATACACTGTTACTAATACACTACTGTCTTCATAGACACACTAATAATTGATATAATATTTCACTTCTATTATCACAAAAATTAGAAATGTATTTTAAAAAAATTAAAGCAATAAAACTCTTCATGATTCTGGGTAAACACAGTAGTGTACTTCATCAGAGTGTCTCATGCAAAATAATTCAGTTATCTGCCCATAAATATGGATGAAATTAAAAATAAAAAAACCCCTTCATATATATTTATCCCATAAACTCTTCTATTCATTCCTGCATGACTAAAAATCATGACTTTCCTTACAGGATCCTCTTATGAAAACTTTATTTGGCACAGTGTGAAGAAAAAATAACCCTTCAGCCTTTTCCATGTGCTTGCCCACCCAAAACCAAAACTGGACACCTTTAATTTTGCAATAAAGTTAAATAAATCTCATACAATGAGCACACTGGATGGAACCTCTGAACATATGCTCAAAATATATAGGTTTTATTTTTCCATTGATCACCTGGCTGAAACACTCATCGTATGAACTGCATAGAATTAAACCAAGAATTTCGAGAATACTTTACCCTGTGCTGTACAAACAGCGTGTGGAAAAAGGATTAATGAAATGATGAATACAGTATGAACACACACGTTGACTTACTGACTGAAAAGTCACTTAGAATATTCCTAGTAGAGATCTACTTAGATTTTTACCACAACCTGACAAAGTCCAGCCCCATTTGTGACATTAGACAGTCCTTCTGCCTGGCCTGATAGGCTGGACTCTTGTTCTCAAGAGGAGTAACTCAAATGTAAATCAATTGAGTTAACTCTGCAGTGACAGCATACCCCTGTCGTTCAGAGTGGTTTTAAAGCCAGTGGGATTTTACTGGGGATAAATTCCCCAGTGTAGACAAGGCTCTTGCACAGGTTAATGAGCAGGATTTTTCTGATCACACACCTCTAGATTTAACACTTAGCTGGAAAGGCTTGAAATGAAAATACTACACAAGTGGTTCAGGTGAGTTCACTGTAATGGAGGCTTAATTTTTGCATTTCCTCTGTCTTTTTTTAAAAAACTCTATTATGCAACATTAACTCTGCATTAACATAGTTTTAGGCAGTTGATAGTTTTAAACACACTGAAGATACACTAAGGTATGCAACCATTTTTATTTGATCAGAGTATGTGGGGAGAAATGAGGTTATAATTTGCTTGGTCCTTCTCGCACTCTCTCTCTCCCCTGGTTCTCCGTTCTCTGACTCCTTTAGGACATGTTCTCCCTAACTTCACGATATGCCTGGCAGATATCAAAGATACACACCAAGCTCCAGGAGAACCATCTGGTTCCAGTGAGGTGAGCATCTTTACACCAAATTTCTGCTTAAAATGCACCAACCCTTAGCTGCTCGTTATAGGGATCAAGACCTCAGTTCGACGAGGTGCTTAAACACATGAATAATCCCATTGACTTCAGTGAAACTACTTACGTGATTAAAGTCAAGCGTATGTTTAGAACTTTGCTGAATTGGGACCCAAAGACCTTCATTCATTCATGAACAATAATAGTAAAGACTCTTGTCTCTAATACTGGCTACTAGATGAAATTTGTTAATGGCTTTTTCCAAAAAAGGTTCATGTTAGGAGCGGATCCTATTTGCAAAAGAAATTTAGTGATCCTGGGTGAGATCTCTTATGCACATTTTCCTCCTTTTCTTTTCTCACATTGTTTACTCTTAAGATGCATCTTTTCTGTTTATCATAAATAAATATGCAGGTTGTTAGAAGTGCTTTTATATGTCATGCTTGTTATTGTATTCAGGAACAAACTGATGCTTTATTCTGTTTCGCAGCAAAATTGTCACTGGGTATAGACTGCACAGAGCATTGAGTTTCATGTGTTGTCTTTGTTTCTCTGCAGAAAAGTGAAGTGACAGGTGCTTAGCCTCATTTTTCATGCTAGCTTTGCCATGCCATTTTCACCAATAATGAAGGCAGCTGCCAGAGCTCGAGGAAGTCAGGCAAAAAATTCAGCTGGCAGGTAGACCCAGTCACTTTAAGAAACGTAATCTCATGTTAGCAGATGGTAATTAAAAGGCAGAAGAAATAAAATTTTGTCTCCGTTTTCTGCACTGTTACATCAATTAAATCTGCAACTGAAATGCAAGCAGAAAATATAATTTATTTTCATGTGGCTACACAACATGATTATGTTCAAATCTAATTATTTGTTTTGCAAAAACTATAGCAAATTTTTAATCCAAGTAAAATAACTAATCATTTCCAAAGAAAATGTATAACTAGATATTAAATCTGCAGTCTTTAGGCCCTGCATGTCTTAGACCTCTTCAATAGCATTTTCCCCTTATTTTTCATTTACTGGAAACCCAAAATTTAGGTTCAGAAATCTATTTATAGATTTATTTCCAATTTGTAGTAATATCAATTGTAATCCTCTGTAATTCTTAGTCTAAATGGAAAACTACTCTACATCAGGTCTCAAGAGTCCCATGCTGTTAGAAGAAGGGATCCAGAAACTCCAGGATTGAACCTGTTCACATCTGTCAAAGTTTGACCCTGTGAGCAATCCTAATCTAGGAAAATAATTTTTTGATGCTGAAAAGGATTCTGAGAATTTTCTATTGTGTACCTACCATTTAAAACATCTAGTATTTAGAGGACAAAACTTAGTAATTCCTAACATGTATTTGTCTTTATGACTGCAACTAGAGTAATGAAAAACATGTGCAAATCAAGAATCTGCGAATCAGTTGAAGTGTGAAATAATTACATAATTAAAGCTCATTATGGTATTGATGAAACTGAAATGTTGCTGAAGTTATGTCACTCTTTCCATTACAAGACCTAATTTGCAGGGTTTATAAATCAGTCATAAAAATCCACACAAACTCAAAATTTCCTATATAAAGTCTGGCTGGAATATTTTTTTAAAAATCCATTTGGTCATTTTAAATATATGGGTATGCTTAAAGAAAAAAATGGGTATGTGTGGGTTCAGATGCTTATTTTGTGTTTCTACAACTCAAACCAGCTTTGTTTTTGATGCTGAAACTTTACATCCTTTGAATGTGGCTTGTGCAAAGTCTGCCTTAAAATACAAGGAAAACGACTGAGATATTTTGTTTTAGTAAAAACTCATAGTACCTGTGTCCTAGGGACCAATTTCTGCTACAATCAAAGATTATGGAAGTTTTATCTTTTGTTTTCAATGGGTTCAAGATTTAGAAAAAGTTTAGCAAACAAAAAATTTAAGTAGTTTTTTAAGGCACAATGAATGAGCTGAAATGCAAATACTTGAGAAAAGAAATTGTAACACCTCTGATCAATTAGGAAACTACAATCTAGTCCATTTGAGAAATAATACCTGTACTGAAATAGATGTTTAATACATTGGATGATTGAGTTCATATAATGAAGAATGCACATCCGTTTTGAACTAAAGATCATATTCATACCATAGTTGCCTTCAATATTTGAATGATTCCAAGTGAGTAGAACCTTTGAATTTGGAAAATTCTACTTGGAAATTCATTTATGCCTCTCTGTTGAAAGATGCACATTTTTGGAAAAAACTTAGTGACTACTACAGTTAATTGGGAAAAAGTTCTCCTGGAAAAGGGGAGAACATTATCCCCTTCTTTTTGTCAGAGGTAGATAAAATCGGGGTGATCCAATAGCATGATCACCGGTTGTGAGAGATGGGCTAGGACTGTGGTGTCTGTTCATGCAAGGTTGCACAGAGGACAAACATTTGGGGGCATTGAATTTCTTTGGAGACAAGGTACTTCTAGGTCCGAAGTTCTAATATAGGATAAGTTAACAGTGAATGAAAGCATTGCTGTCTTACAGACGTGATGTATGAGAAATGAGTTTGTGGTTTCATTTCAATTGGGTGTACTGCATTCGCCATTACAAACAACCTTCCAATCATCTTTATAAAAAGATGGGCTGTAGGAATTATTTTGGGGAAGTTCCATGGCCTGCGCTATACAGGAAGTCAGACTAGATGATCACAGGGGTCCTGTCTGGCCTTAGAATCTACTGTTGAGTGGGTGTCATAGTCACAAAATAAACCTGGCATCACTGTTGGCATTAATCATTTCCCTTGTTACCTGGAGGCCAAATCAGGGATTGGAGACCAAAATACTTCTTAGCCCTTGGTTTGCTCCCTTCCATGTTAAGGTTGGGCTCCATTAGTAGGACACTGTGGGGAAGCATAAAGATAGGACCTTGGTTTCTGGAAGCATCAACCTTTCCTAATCACAACATTTACTAAAATGTTTTGATTAGAGCTGGAAGTTCATTTTTGACCAGAGAGCACATGTGTGAAGTGTGGCATATCTCTCCTAACTCTCACTGTGTTCAAGTTTTGTTTTCAGTGCTCATGTAAGTGAGAGCCTAATGGTACTAGCCATTGCAGGCCGCATTACAGGAAAGTGCTGTGAAGGCACTCCGTTTTCTCTGTCGTCCTCGTAGTCCTGACCTGCAATGCCCTCATTATTCCATGTCCGGATCTTTCTCAAGCAGAGACTACTATTGTACCCAAACTGTGTGGTGGTTCTGAAATAAGGACAGATGTTCACTAGAGCTTAGGGGTGAGACCACCATGCTTGTTTTCCCGGTGACCTAAGACAAGATTGAATCCAGGACTAAAGGTGAAAGGCTAAAGCATAACCCGTCCTCCCCAAGCCTTAACTTTTAACTTCCTAGCTTTTGTCATTACCTTAATGAGGTTTAAATGCTTTTGTATTTAATAGATTACAAATGAACAAATGGAATAAAGGAATAAATGAGCCAAAGAAAATGTGAAAGAAACCTTCCATAGCAGATCTGTTACATTGGGTTGCCCTTGATAATGTTACTTACTATTTCCCCCTTCTTTCAACAGGCATTGCCATTGTAATTTGGCATCTAGAAAGATATTCTTGCACTGCTAAACCCCTCTCTTTCCTTAGATACTAAGCATCTCCCCTCTAATTTGTTCAGTCGATGATAGCCCCAGGCTTTAGATCTGGAAGCCACATACTTGGCTTTCCCACACATGCAAGTGTGTAACAATCTACTAACTCATGGGACAACTGGGGATGTGTTGTAGTTCATTATTGTATAGGATGCCAGGGCTTGCTGCCTTTGCTCTGTGTCCTCTGGAAGTATGCATCACCTTGTATTCTGAAACGGTCAAAGTTGTTCAGAGTGGGGTCTCAAAAAATTAATATAGGGTGCCCTTCTAAGGATTTCTTGCTGAGGAAGGAAATAGAAGGATGATTAGTCTGGTGTCTTCTTTCACCAAAAAAGCCAGAGAAGAAGTGAGAATAGGAAGCAAGAGATCTGGAAAATATGAAAAGCTAAACAGATACAGTTACTATTTTAAAGAACATGCTCAAGATTTTCAGAAATGGTTAGTGCTTTTGGATGCCTTAGCGTTTTGGAGTTCATACTGAGAATTAAGTGGGTCTAACGTTTCAAAACATGCTGAGTTCCTGCCTTCTGAAAATCAGGCCTCTAAAATGTCTCATGTTGGTCACCCAAAATCACGAGTCACTTTCAAAACTTTGGCTTCAGTATTTATAAATCGTGGGGATGTCACTTAGGAATATTGCAAGAAAATCCTTTCGCCACCTACGGCATCTTAAAGACCGAAATGTAAAAATGGCTGAGAGTAAAGGGAATGTGGTTGGTAAATCAAGTCAAAGGAGTTAAGAACCCACATCACAAGGGGGATGAGATGGGAGGTGGAGAATAGTTGGAATTCAGGTTGACGTTTTCTTTTACAACACTTGCCCTCCGTGACTTCATACAGTAATAGTGTCAGGTACATAACGAAGTGTGACAACCTTCTCTGCTAACTTAAGCTGCCTGCTGGACATTTTTATAATTTATTATCACTATTATTTTAACTGTGAGCCTAATCCTGCTCCCGCTGAAGTGGAATGGCAAAAATCCCACTGTCTTCAACGGTGCAGGCTCAGGTTGGATGCTCCTGATTGCCGTTTAAAGACATACAAGTGGTTGTCTGTGATCATATTTACATTGTGGTGATTGGAATTCATGTTCTGATTTGTTAATGAAGTGTGAGAGAGGTTCAGCTGTAAAATAGTAGCTGCTTTTACTCCATGAGAAAATGAGGTTTATGTGATTTCGAAGTATTGCTATTATTCATTACCAGATGTAGCCATTCAGTCAGCGTAATCACTTTCCTTGGACAGTATTCTGATACAGTGGATAAACTTAAATAATTACTCTGCCACAACACTAAAAAAAAAAAAAATCTCATCTAGGCTCCTTGATTTCTAATTTGTTCAAGTTGATAGGGAACTGATGAGCTGGAGTTTCAAATCCTCTGACATATTACCACTCAGCAACATTCAAATGCAGAATATTTTATCAAATCTGTAAGCCTACACACTGCTTGGAAGAAACGTGTCAACAAATGCTGTCAGCTCCTTGCCTCCTGACAGGCTGTGCAGCCTTCAAATATTCGAAGCTGCAGCGTCGCCATCAAATCCAAAAATGTTTTTTCCGGGGCTATTGATAGTTATTTTTAAGAAAGCAAGAACTAGACGGTAATTGTAGCTAATGTTTAAGATCTGCTGTCAGGGCAGGAAGCAGAAGTGAGCAAGTGAAACTTCAGGCAGGGAATGAAAGCAGTGGCATTCTTGGGATCTGGGAGGTGGAAGGAAACCCTGCAGACATTCACACTTTGATCATTCGAATTCAGTGTCCAGAATGGCTAATTGAAAACTTTCTCTTCCCCAGCCCTGGAAAAGGAGACAAATGCTTTAGAGACACAAGGTGGGTGAGGTAATATCTTTTACGGGACCAACTTCTGTTGGTGAGACACACAAGCTTTCGAGTTTACACTGAGCTCTTCTTCAGATGCTTTGGAGCAATCTTTGTGCTGTACGTCACCTACGTTGATTTATTTTTCTGCTGTCGTAGCATGTAATTTTCTTGCTTTTCAAGAGGCACAGCATTGCAATGTCACAGATTTTCTATTACGAGAAAATCCTTTGCTCACAAGATACTTTTGGTTGCCATTATCTATGGTTATTGTGAGCTGGCTTGGCTGGGTGGATTCAGATGTTTCTGGTTTGCACTGAAATGGAAGATAATACATGAAGTCACTGGGTTCAATTGGTTTAATATTTTGCATGCCAGCTTCATAGAGAGAAATATCTTGTTACAAGTTAAAACATGGTTAAAAGTTAAAAGAAATTCTCTCTCACTTACATACAGTATCTCACACACTTCCATGTGCTTTTCTTATCTGGGGCCTTCACGAGTTCATAAACATTCTTCTGTTGCCAATGGCTTAACATCTATATATATTTCTCATGTAACACAAACTGAAAGGCTACTTACATTAAAGTGACCCAAAAATGGAGGTAAGAATTCAGTTATTTATTGCAAAGCTTAGTCAGGAGTTAAAAGATAAGACCATGATCCTGTATCCAACAATCCCAATATCCATTTAAAATATGCTTTGACTGCTATCTTTCGTTCATAAATTAAATCTGATTTTCCTGTGTGTCATAATACCTATTCTTCTATTTTTCCTGGCACAAAATTCCTTCTTTAGTGTCCTTCAGTTAGTGGAAGGCAGAATGTTCTTCTTGAGAGAGAGAGCGAGAGAGAGATTAATTTGTTTCACTGGAATTTCATACTGTAAGATGACAGTCTTCTCTGGCACACATTAAGTTCCTCACAGTCAACAGTATACATGAAATCATAATCAAAGACAGATGCCTTTCCCTGTTATAAATAATCATTGCTTCTTGCACAGTCCAGGAAAAATCCTTGTTTAGACTGTTCTTACTTACTTTCTTGGACCTCAGTATTTCCCTTGGCCTTCCCCTTTTTCATCTTTTCTCTGTCTCTAATTCTTGATATTTGCCTAAGGAAATAAAAGGAATGGGGAAAGTTTTTCTTGGCACTCTCCATATTCTCACTGGATTACCCTATAGCGTGAAATTAAATACACATGACATATAAAAGGGGAATGGCCTTTTAATTTATTGAAGAAAAACACAATTCAAAATAAATCTGTGCTTTCCTGTTTGTTCATGTGTTTGATGGGAGCATGTCACATGCTTATGCAAAACCAATATAAAAGCTCTTTGTTCAGAGTAGGATTAATGTTTTGGAACCAGTGAAATATTTCATGTAACATCAAACAGCAAATGATAAACTTTTAAATTAGTGATCCAAATTACTTCATCTCCAGCAAAACCAGTATATTACTGTTGAATAAAAATACATCGTTTGCTTCTTGTACAAAGCATGATCTTCCAGGTTAAAAACACCTTCAGACACAAATAATATTCGTGAAATTTGAGAGCATTTAGCACCAAGTAGGAACTACTCATCTCTTTTGCAGAATTGGTCCGTAAGTGGTTTCTAAATGAGAACGTGAGATTTACAGCTAAAACATAGATGCAGCACTCAGTATAAATAAGATAGCACAAGATTTTTCATTCTAGTCCACAATTTCAACTTTTTGTCATTTTTGCCTTTTGAATGAAAATTCACCAGACTTATTTTCTTTCTGAAAGTGAATTTTATTTTAGAAGTTTAAGCAAAAACAGCTTGGCTATTTTTGAGTATAGGAGTGAGAGTGGAAAGGGGAACTACACCATCCTCATTTAAAAACAAAACTAAACACAGCTACAAACTCTTGGGGCCTCATTTTGATCAGCTTGACAACTAAAACAGCAAGAAATTTGGTCTGGAAACAGCCCTCGTTGCGAACTAGTATCTGGGTGATCAGGGGAAAATTGGTTTTGACTTGACACTCTGAAAACTGCATGCTGCGCGCACACGGTATATTTTTCACTATAGGGTTTTCCACTACGCTTGTAAAGTGCGTAGCTAGGAGCTAGGACTGAGCTATGAATAGCTAGCTCAGTCACACTGAAAAAGGTACTGAAGATGTGTATAGTGAGCCAAGGGTTCTTTAGGAGCAAAGTTAAAGTTGTACATGCATTTCTTGACTTTCAAGTGCTTTAACCAGGCAACCTTAATGTTCTCCTTTACACAGGTTTCGTACAGAATTGTATTCTTGGGGTGAAGCCTGCAGCTTCACTTAAGTCCTACAGTAGGGCCGTGGGTGGATTTCTCTGCCTCAGCTGTGCACTATGGAGGGTTTCTCTGTGCCAGCCATACATAGGCTGGCCAGAGAGTGACACTGGAAGTGGTCAGGGAAAGAAGTCGTCATAATCTATTACTATATGGTGGGCAATTACACAGTTGCGTCTGTGCTGCAGGTTTGCACAAGGCTACAGGTTGGGGGTCCATCCTCATCCCCACGACCCCACTTAAATCTGTATAATCTATAAATCCGTGCTGTGCATCAGAGCAGGTAATTGTGTGACCGTGTCACCTCGGCATTTTGGGCTCCTCACTCGTCATTCTCCATTCTTTTCTTCAAATAGGTTGTTCAATACTGGAAATGATGACGGCCGTGATTGGTCTTTGGCTGCTACGCAGCCAATATGAGGAACCCTGACCCTTCTTTAAACATCTGCACACTATTGCTGTCAAGCCTTTCTGGTATTCATTGTAGTTGTAGGATTATGGGCAAGGGCCTGTCATTTAAAAACACAGGTGTCCTGTGGCTTTGCTGGGAGGCTTGCTAGGTATGCCTAGTACGTTGGTTTCCCTGTTCATTCATTCAGCCGCCAAACTACCTTGCTGCAGAAATGTCTACTTGCAAAATGCACTATGCTCTGACACTGAGCATACTACTGCGGAAGTAGTAGGTGTGACCACGCTCATGCCATCCATACCTCAATGCATCTTTTTGCTGAGAACAGTAATTTAATAACAGAATAACAACAACAACCACCGAGAGTCTTGTAGCACTTTTAAGACTAACAAATTTGATTTAATGTTAAATCAATTTCTGCAAAATAATAGCCATCAAGCTTTTGTAATTATATCCCAGTTTTTGTTCTTATATCCCAGTGGGTTAGCTTTTAAAATGATATGGTAAACTCCAGGTTCAGCTGCTGGTCCCCTTCTAACATGGCGGCATTCCTCCCACCTTCCCTCCCTGACTAAAGGTCAGCTCTATATATGATAATCTGAGTGCTGAAAAGTGCCACTTTAGGGGGGAGAGGGTGTATAAAAATAGCCATTGGGGTCAGTTACCTGGTTAATTACTGGCACGCTTCTATTTTTCCCCTCTGAGAAGGAAAGAAAGAAATTGCTAGACTCAGGTGTCCCTGCTATTTAGAGCTTTCTCAGGTCTCTTCAACCTACATAAAGGCACATAAAAATAATACGAGGCGAAGGAGGGTATGATCAGTTCTGCCCTTAAGACATACACTCAAGCTTGTCAGCAACACTTATTCATATTAATGAAACATTTAACTGACTCCAAGTTCTTTAGCAGTATCTCCTTTGATTTAATATCCAGTTCAAGCAAACAGTTTGGATATCTGATAAGTCCCCACTCCTGGTATAAAGGTGGCTTATCAGAAACCATCTCCGTGGAAAGCACTGCAAATAGATGGACTGTAACCAAACTGGCTCTAAGATTTCAGTGAGTGGCTGTCAGGGCAACATCTGCTTTGCCTATTATAATTTTGCATGGTTCTTTGCTGCTCCAGGAATCACTTAAGGATATAATAATAGAATTATAATGAACTGACTTCCCCTGCTTCAGTTGTCCTGGCAAGATTTTTTCTTTCTGCTGCAGAATCTGCATGCATTAAGCTTACCTATGTTTTTTTTCTCGCTTTCTAACATACAGATGATTAGCTGCGCAGAGTTCATGTGAGCAGTGTACAAATCACAGGACATGTATGCAGTCAGCAGTATCTTTTGCAGCACGTTCATCTTTGACACCATTCTCTGGTAATATAAGTCTGAGGACTGTGAGAATGAGGAACAAGCCAAACATGAAATTATTGCTGAAACGCCTGCTGTACCTGAAATACACTCAAGACTTTTCGAAGGCTTTATATTATAAAGCAGCATATTTCCTGATGGCTGATATTCTGTGTTTGGGGTAAAGTCATGGCAGAGGTGTCAGACTGAAAAATTGCCTGATGTATATTTATCTTCTATTGGACAAGTGAGCCACACATCGTTGATGACATGAATGCAGTGTGTTGACTCACCACTCTGCTTGACGTAGCTTAAACCCATGACTAGGTCTATAAAACCAGTATATGAAATAACTTATCTGGAAGACTTGGCCATGTGGGCTGTTTTTGGTGGGTTTTTTGTTGTTTGTTTAGACTGCTGCTTGGATTTGCTAAATACTGATGATAATGGAGAAGGCAAAATAGTGTTAGCTGGTGCAGTGATAATCCATGACCAATTGGCTCTGTGAATCAAGGTATCTTTGGACTAGAAGAACTGCAAACCCTTAAGCCTTGTCTATACACAAAAGTTGCACCGCTTCAACTAAAAATCAGGTTTTGAATCAATTTAGTTAAATCAGTGCACTATATATACATTTAAATCTGCCTACTTCTATAGTTATATCTTAAATCTGGTTTATATTGATTTAGTTTAAATCAGCCAATTACCAAATTAAGCTAAATTGATATAAACCAGTTGTATATTGAAGGAAGGTCTACACACACTTTGAGCTTAAATCATGTCTTGGTTGACTGTTGTTTAGGGAACTGAACAACAAAAGTTGAATTAATATAAGCCAGATGTAAACCCATGCAAGGCTTTGCACTGACTGAGCTAAATTGCTGTTAAAATCTTATTTTAGTTAAAGCTTTGTCTGCATACAAGGCCTGAACCTCTCACCTTTCAAAGTGGTCTCTCTGAGTCAGGGCTAGTGTAGGGTGAAGCCCCTGCTGCCTAATGCAGTCTGTTCTGTGTATAATGCAGCCCCCAGAGCTGTCAGTCTAGCACTTTTCATGAGCGTTGTAGAAAAACTGTAAAAATGCTTACAGTTGAGCTAGTGGTTGTGCATTCATCCTTGTGTATTTCTACTACATTTGCCTTTGTTTTAATTGATGCCTTCTAGTCACTTGCCACTAAAGCTATGTCTTCGCTGATGGTGGCAAATTTGCCACCATCAAATGGATTTCTCTGGATCAACTGAGCGGTCAATGAAGACCCACTCAGTCGATCCAGAAATTGACATATTAAGAGCACTTTCTCAAGTGGTGTAGCATTGCATTGACGGGAACACGGTTCCCGTTGGCACAGCACAGTGAAGACAGCGCACAGAACCGAAAGCAGAGAAGTCGATGGGAGTTACGCAAGTTTTTTGCATAGCTTGCGTAACTCCTATCGACTGCCGCCGAATCTCAGAGGTAAGTGTAGACAGGGCCTAAATCTCTTTAATTCCTTCTTCCCGCCAGTTAATGGAGGATAGCTATGAATTGAAAACTGAACGAGTATGTGTTTTCTAGCTTAATACATATTCCATAAGCGAGATGCCTGGCTTAATGTTACTGTTCAGTGGTGAGCTTATTTGCATGAAAACGTTTGAAGAGACCCATTCATAGGTTGGTGCACAATAATATACTATTTAGAATTTGAAAGGCAGTGCTGTCAATAGTAAACTCGTTATTAAAGTAACAACAAATAGAAAAACCCACAGCGATGGCACACTAGAAGAACCTCCAATAATGGTTATAGGCATTAGGGTAAATCACTTACCAGCAAGCCAGCATGGCTTGATTTCTGTGCAATACACAAACTGACCTCGGCCTCTAGAGGTTCGCCTGGAAATCAGCCTTCTCCAGCTCATCTCATTTTACCTAACCCTCTTCTCCTGCTCCTTGCCTTTTTAGATGGCTTTGTAGAAGGATATAACTTCCTGTCATGCTGCATAGCCTGCTCTATGGCCCGCTTTAGGTACTGAGGGTGGACCCTGCTATTTGCTCTTTGCCTCAGCAGACTTTTAATGAGGCTGCCAGGTAGGCTGCTAGAACTGTCTTTTTCAATCCTTAAAAGTCTAGGATGATTCTTGCTAGTATGTTTTAGCAAGGAAACCCTATTTTCCTACCTGTCCAGTGCAAAGGAGGAGATTCTACCTCCCTGTGATTATTGTCACAGTTTGAGCTTGACTAGCTCTTCATTCCTATTTGGTAGGTGTTGCCAAATGAAGGTTCTCTTGGCTCCCTGAAAGCCCTTTTTGATGACTGGGTGGTTGTTCCTGCTGTCCCTCCAAAGGGTTTACTAAGCCAGTCTCACCTGAAGAACCAAGTAGGCAGGTGTCCTCTGTTCATAGAAGGGAGTGGGAACAGGGATCCCAGCCTCCCAAAGAGACCTACCGATAAGTGTCAGAGTTACGGTCCCTAAGGGCCACTAGGGTGTGCAAGGCAAACAGGATTTACCATTGTGTGATTGAGTTGATGTTCACGTGCATTGAAAATCCTGATTCCAGGTTGCTTTAGGTTCTGTGCGAATGTTTCTCACAGTCACGGTATCTTTGTTGTAGCTCAGCCACTACAATGAAAGACTATCGTACACTTGAACAGGTCTGAATTTCCATTCAGGAGGGAAGGAATTTGTACACAAAACTCATCAGGCAGCACATTAGTGTGTGTCAAAGGTATGCGAATGGATTAGGGATGATCAATGACTTGGTGTTGGCTGGAGTTGCTGATTACTCTGAGACCATTTATAAATCACTGTTTAAACAATAGCCATTTTCAGGAAGGTTTGATTTTAAAGCAATTAGGTGGATTTTTCTATAATAATGCACTGCTATGGTAGTTTTGCCCTGTGCTCTTGAAACCACAATGCTCCATTCTTGCCGGTAGAGGTCCTGGTCTAGGCAGGCACTGTAACTGACATTCTGAAAGGAATGAAATGAAGGGTGGATGAGGATTGGGTTATTCCATTAATATTCTGTGTCACAGGCATCAGCCAGTCCCTGTTCTGGTGATCCTGACATTTTATATGAGCAATCTGGTTGGTGCAACTGAATCCTAGACAAGATTCTGAAATAAAGTTCACATCACAAGGTTTCAAGCTCCATTTGTGGTTTTTTTTTTGTTTTTACTCCCTCTGCCGTGGCATAGGTGATTCCTTTCACTTTAGTAACTGAACTTTGGAAGGACCCTGAGGCTTCTGTAACATAAAAGTGCACGCGTGCGCACACAAAGATGGAGGCAAAAAGACTCAACTGCTGGCATTTTTACCTCTGATCAATGACTATTAGTCTCTCATAAGTACGTAGCTCACAGCCAGTAGAAGCACTACAGTGCAGGGCTGTGGCTGACCTGTTAGGGTCTACACTGTGTCTACACTGCAGTTAGACACCCATGGCTGATCTGTGCCAGCTGAGGTGGACTTGTCAGACTTAGACTAAGGGGCTGTTTAAGTGAGGTATGGCTGTTTAGGCATGAGCTGCTGGCCAAGGTCTGGGACGTTCCCAACTCACAGGGTCCTAGAGTCTGGGCTCCAGCCCGAGCCTGAACGTCTACACCACAGTTAAACAGCCTGTTAGCCTGAGCCCGCAAACCCAAGTCAGCTGGCATGGGCCAGCTGCAGGGTTTTAATTGCAGAGTAGACATACTATACATACCCTTAAAAGTGCTATGCTTCTGATGAGACCTTAGCTGAGGTCCCTTCCTTCCATTTTTGGTGGAAGTGTGAAACTCCAGCAACATTTCTCAGTGTGGCACATAATCCCATTGTTTTAGCTAACATCTCCCCTTTCATTAATAGAAGATTTTAATAATCAAGGGTCTTTGTGAGCTACTCTGAGTACCTAATAGCTGCCATGCACTACTAAACTAGGGTTAAATTCTACCCTCAGTTGTAACCTTACAACCCTGGTGATGTCAATGATAATGAAAAGCTTTCTTTTCCAATTTTTTTATTTGGAAAACCATTGAAGTGGGTATAACGGGAGTGGAAGGGGGCAAAATTTCACCCCCAGTATTTCACACAGTTTGTAAAGTAATTTGAAATATGAATGTAACATCTTAAAAGAAAAACCTGTACTGTCATCATATAAAATTACTAAGCTTTGTTGCATCTTTCATTTTTAGAATTTTTTTGTTGAGAAATTTCAACTGCTGCCTCACGAAGTTTGGTTTAACAAAGAGGTGCCTTAGTCTGTTACTTTTCAATGAGGCAGGAAGGTGGAAGTGGAAATTAGCTCCATACAATACTTTTCTATACTTCCCCTAGAAGACCAAAAGAGACTGTTATGATCTTGTGGCACTGATAGCTGAGAGATGGACTCACGGGTGCTGTTGCCTGACATCACTTGACAACAGGCAGCTGTTAGTGTGAAGAGACTGCTGTCTACTATACTAACCAATATTTTCTCATTGTTCATTTGTTCTTGCGTGTCTGTTTATATCTATTTGTTGTCTCTTAGATGATCCTGGGGGCAGGGACCATCTGTTTGTTCTGTGTTTGTACAGTGCCTAGCACAATGGCATCTAGTCTGTGACTAAGATAATACAAATAATAAATTATGCTGATCACTGATAACCATACTTATGCCTCCAAAAAGCAGAAGGGTTTGACACTAAATCAACCAGAACTTCTGTATTGTAGAAAGCAAAGAGTTGAGGGCAACAGTCACCTAAACTACAATAGTTTTCTAGCTGGAGTTGGAAAAATGTCAGTAGTTTGCTTGGGGGATTTATTCCTCTCCTTTTTGCAACCACCACTGAATGAAAAGTGTTCTACTGTTAACACTGGCTGTCTTCCCATGGCCAGGATTCTCTGCTGGCTATTATTTGATGTTAATTTTCTCACAGTTTGTTTCCTGTGTTGTGGGCCCAGTTGATGGTCCCCACATGATTTTTGCGTGCACAGCCTGACTTTGCATATGCAAGCCAGGCTTGTGGACACTCAGCTGCTTGAGTTGAGCAAAGAAACAGATGTTTGTGCATATACAGCGGCTATATTGCCCTATTTGTGGATGCAATTGGTTGCTGAACAAAGGTAGGTGTACAAAAATCAAAGGTCAGGGCTAATAACTTGAGGCTCAGAGTCAAAATATCATTACATATTTTTGTATTGTATGGCAGTAGCACCTAGAGGCCTTAAAGAGGCCCATGTCATACTAGGCACCATGGACACATATAGTAAAAAAGACAGCATCTGCCCCAAAGAGCTGGCCTTTGAAATATATGAGAAGAAACAATAAGTTGAGGAAAAACCACAAAGGACAATAACTTGAGTAGAACAGGTTTTTGCAAACAGCTTTATAAAGGACCTCTCTCTATTCCTTGATATAGGGATATGAAACTTCTTAGCCAAGTTTACACCTTTTACAAAGCATGATATTTATATAAGAATAAAAACTTCTTTCAGTGTTTGACTGAAATGCTGCATCTGCATTTCAGCTGCTCTGAAATTTATCTAAATTGACTTTTTCATCAGATTTTCTTCAGCATATAAAAACTGAAGACATTTATCTCTAGTCTGAGTCTGTATAGAGAAACTGAACAGCTGTAAATAGGAATCCTGGGATGAGGATGATACCCATAGTTTAATGGTCAAAATATCTAAAATGATAAAATGAATTTCCCTCATAGAAGCAGGGCTTGAAACAGTCTATCTTGGCAGTTTAACATCTTGTCACATTTATAAAGATCGTTCCAAAAAAAGGGCAATATGAGAGTGAGGAAGGAGGCCAATGATGAAAGCAGTTCATCCTCTGTCTGGGTCTCCAACTTCAAACAACTCCATGCTTTTATAACTTGTGAAAATTGGGAGCGCTACTCACACTCAAATCTTTTCATCTGGCAACGATGATTTTTTATGTACTTTATAGCAATTCTGAGTTTTATTAAAAAGACTGAAGACAGACATTGATACAGAGGACATTGCAATAAAACATGAAAATCTCCCATTTTATGCAACATAGGCTTATTTTATTACCTTGTGAGTTTTCTTCCTTTTTTTTGTCCCTGTTATAATTACAATTAGTAATAACTGGAGCTTAACCAAAGCTGAACCTTCCTGCAGTTGTAGACAAACAAGAGTTTTTATCATGTTATGGAATGGCTTTTATTAGGCTTGGCAAAATAATATACAAGACCAGCATCAAGACTTTTCATAATCATTTTTAAGAAAAGTGATCGCCTCATTACACAGGTCTCCTGTCACTATAAATTTACTGCAAAGGCTTCTGTTTCCAGACAGTTTTGCCTTTGTATTTGATATCATAAGATTACACAGAACAGCTACTATTAATGCTGAGTTGGTATAATCTTAGCAAAAGGTTAACACTGCATTGAGCTTTGTTGAATAAGGCATCTGAGGTTCCTGAAATTCCCCTGTAACTGCCCCTTTCTTGTAAACTTGATGCACAGTCTTTGGATTGTGGCAGAGAGGAGGAATAATAATAATAATCAGTAATAAACCCTGCCCATGAGATGTTACTGGTTGAGCCATCGAAATCCAAACCACGTAGCCATGGGAACTGTTGAGACACTGTGAGCTCACTGGAAACAGGGTCCTTTTCCTGATGTTTGAGACTAGGCTGCTGCTACATTTGTTCAAGTTAGTGAAAGAAAATGAGAAAAAAATATATAGACTGTGAGTGTGAAATACAGTGAATAGCAGAACATTGCAAGCAGCATTTGTGGGGTTGGTCTTTTCTTCCAAAAGTGTCAGGAGTTTGGAGTAATCCTCAGGATGTGTCATAGGAAGAGAAAGGGGGAGAGGAAACACGTTTACAATCAAATATATACACCATGACTTGTTCAAGTTTCCAGAATCCAAAAATATTTTGTTGATGTTTACATTTTCTTCTTATTGACTTTCATTGCATGTACATGAAGTTCTTGGACCCAAGTAATTTGGAGACCATTTTATTTACATGAAAAATAATAATAAACAAGTTCTCACAGCTCAGCTGAAAATGCTGGGGCTTACAATTATTTTCCTTCTCCAGTTTCGTGCAAGCCTTATTTTTATAGGGGGAAAACGTCCTCCATGTAAAGGTCCTTATTTCAGGCAGGACTGTTAAAACCACTCCCTTGAAGGGTTTTGGGCTGTCCTTAAGGAAGGAGGTTAAGGTTTCTATGGCTATGATGCCTGTACAAACTCCACACTGGCCAGGAAAGGGCTAATGAGTGGCTCAGCCAGCCGTACCCCACTACACCAGCAATAGGTGTCATGGTTAAAAGAGAAGAGCACAGCTCAAGTTGGAGCTGATTAGGAAGGAGAACAAATCTGCTCTCACTTAGTGCGAGGCTTGTCTAGGGCCAGGAACTGCTTGAGAGACTGCTGCCTGTCAGAGGCTTTCTGAAGGAAGGTAGGTCTGACACTTGACTATCTTTTGATTTGCTACCAGTTACTCAGCTGTGGTGGCATGCGGTTAAAGGTGGTGCTCTGCCTGAAGGGGTGACAACCCAGAAAAACCCTTTTTTGTTTCTTTACACCTGGACAAAGACTCAATAGTGATTTGTCCCAAGCCTAGAAGTGAACCCGGCTCACATTGGCTTCCACATAAAAAGAGCATGATGATCACAGTCTTGGCAATTATCAGCGTGCTGGAACAGGTCAAAAAGAGGCTCCATGTGGTCCCTATGCCAGACTAAATCCTGGGAGCTGGGGAATACTGGCCAATCAGCACCCCTCTTCGCCAGCTGGCTAATGGATGCCAGAGACTTCCAGAGGGGAAAGAGCCACCTATTGTTCTTTGGTGACTATCTACCTCTGTTGCTGCTGGGCGTGTTCTCCTTTTATCACTGGAGCCATCAATGTCCCCCAGCTAGTGGTGGTAGCATATTTAGTTACCTTGATAACGGTATTCACATTTGTACTGGTTTTTAACCTTTTTAGCATGTCATTAAGAAAGGCACTAATAAGCACCATAAAAATAATCAAAGGCTTTAATATAAATGGTCCTGATCATGCAAACACTTACACACCGGCTTATCTTTAAACATGTGAGGAGTCTAATTCACTTCAATGAAAAGTTTTGCTGATTTATTTTTTTTTAACTGATTGATTTCAGTGCAATTATCATCATGCTTTAAGTCAAGCATGTACATTGATATTTGCAGCATCAGGGCTTCTGTTATATATTTGCTTTTGTTCCCCTGTTGTACTCTTACATCTAAACAGTTAAATTTCCTTTTCTTTTCCCCTACAGATTCAGAAGGTTAATAAGATACAATGGTCCCAACCACTACAGGCCCCATTCTGGCAAACAGAAATGCACATGAGTAACTCTACACATGTAAGTAGTCCCACTGGGACAATATTGAAGTAAGTGGGTTCTGGAATTTGGGCTGTGTGGGTGTCATAAGATCTTCTATTTTACCTCTTCGGTCTGGGATGTAGTTTCCTCTTCAAGTCTCATATTGCCCAACTATGCTAATTTTTTCAAGGTTGAAAGTACTAAACCAACAACAGCCTCTACAGGTTTTAGAAGGGAGAAGCACAATCAGCCTCCACATACTATCGCAGTATTTATTTGTCTCTCATAATGTTTTGGTAGCAAACTTTCCTTTTGTTTTGTTTTGGTTTTAAATAAAGGTTTTGGTTTTGTTATTTATTCTTTCTCTCTCCTTCGTGTCATAGCTTTCCTTCGCCTCTTTCAGTGCTCGGGATTTTCCTTAGGCTTTTTTTTCCCCCTGTATAATAATTAATAAAATTTCTAAGCTATTTTATTAAATCTATAACTCCAGGGTAGCTAAGAAAAGAATCATAATACATATTTATAAACAAAAGATCCAACAGGGAAAACCATTTTGGGGGGAAAAACAGGATATATGTATGTAGAACATTTTGACTCTCTCGGTTCATTTTAACATTGCATCAGTCCAGCTAAGATTTTCAGTTTCATTTAATCCTTTCATTATTTATTTTAAATAGCTGTAGGACAAGTCTATCAAATCGTGTGCCAATTGTTCTGCATATCAAGTCGCGTTCTGGTTTTCATATCCAAACTATTTATTGTTTGAATCTTTGTTGTTGTACCTTCCCCTCCTCAACACTGATTTAAGTGTTGTGTAATCAATATGTATATTTATATATATATATAGATTTAATATTTATTTTTATATTTATATTTTCTATTTTATACATTTATATTTATTGATTAAAGAAATATATATATTTATTTTCAGCTATTGGAGAGGGTTTTTTTAAAATTTTTATTGCATCCCTACACCCTGAAAAGTCTAAGTATAGTAGTTTTTTTTAAATGTGTGAAAAAACTTCTGAAATAAAGATTGTATGCGTAGATTTTGTTGTACATGTTTTAACAAAGGATATATTTACAGTTTGATTAAATCACTGAAAAATGGAGTTTGGGGTAATCAAAATGTTTGTAAGTGCTTTATTCTAGGGGCATAATTGGCAGCTACACACTCACCTACAAAAAATATGAAGGGACACTACCCACAACTCAGGTGCAAAAAAACCCTGCCTTTACATCTGGGATGGCTGTTTCCATTTTGTCCCCATGAAGTCACAAATGTATTATAGATACCCAGTAAGTCTGTCAAGCAAGAAATTGTCTATTTTGATATTATTAGCTGATCCCTCTTCATTCAACCCAGAGAAGCACTCTCACTTTTAGTCTGTGTTGTGTTTGCATGTTTTCCTCGTTAGGCATTCAAATAAAATCTAAACACATGAAATTTGCATTACTATGAATATATTTTTGCATGAAATCACCCAGTGATACAGGAAGTAATTGATCCTGAAATTAGATTTCAAATATAACTTATGAAATTAAGGCTCTTGAAAAAAGAAATTTTAAATCCTATCAGTCTGGCAGCAAAATAACCATAGTTAAGTCTCGTCGGTTAAAGAATGCTGACTCCAGAAACTCCATTACATACCACATTTCGTCTCTTCTGAATTTTTCTTCAATAAAATGTTTCATCTCCTAACTAGAGAGGCATTATGTCTGTAATCAATTTTCAACTTAAATACATTCTAATACATTTCCTATATTACCAGGGTTTTATATTTTCCTTCCTTTTTTAAAATCAGATTTGTGGCTCTTTTGGAGAAAATTGAGCTAATATAATGGAAGTTTTTAGTCTCTTTCTGATTTGTTATTTAATGAGTCATTTAGGGCCAGATTATGAGCCTTTTACAATCACTGGCTTGGTGAGTCCCATTGACTTAAGTTGGTCTGCTCATGTAATTACCTGCTTACCAATGGGAGTAAGGGGTTCAAAATATGGCCCTGGTAGGATTATATGGAAATTGCCACTTTTTTTTTTTTTAACGTATGAAACAGTTTTATACGCAAGACCACACAGAGTAGTTGGTCAGGGTGTTGATATTCTGTATGCATTGCATGCCATGGAGGCTGGCTTCAGACTGACTTTGTATAAGGTCGTGTGGAAAGGAGCATAGAGGAGGGGCCACTGGATGTTCTCTTAAATGGAACCAATGGCTGCAAACAAAAGAAACAAAAAACAAACACCCCACCTCCCCCCCCCTTTCACACCTAGGCAATGGGGAGAGGCAGCAGCTACAGAAGGATTGCACTGCTGCTCCATCATGTGCCTACGGTTTGGGATAGAATTCTATTTTTCCGTCTTATCTGCACGCACCCACACTTACCTGCTGATTGGAGCATCCAAGTGCTGACTTTGGATGTACTGTTGGTGCCTTAATAGCTTTGAAAATTGGCTTGCAGAATCATTAAATAATCACTATTGAGACAATGGGGGAGATGAAGAGGCAATATGTCCCTTTACTTGGAGCTGCCAGCAACTTCTCCATTATCTTCTGCTCTCCCAGATCAGAACCCACTGGCTTGTGTCTTTCACCTGTCTATGATATAGCATGCTTTATTTAACACGTTTTACAGTTTACATTTTGAAACATTTTTTCACAACAAAAATAGTAAGATACATTTTTTGACTAGCTTCCCTTTTCTGCACACTGTAGTTTTCTTGAAACATGAAGCTAAAGATAATTTCCTATCCTACAACGTTTGTTACCATTTCAAAATCACCCTGGTGAGACTACAAAGTGGCCTTGTGAGAGAAAATTTCTGTAGCCCTAGACTGAGGTTTGAAAATAAATTGAAGAACAAGAGTCAGTTAATTAAAAAAGGATTATTTAGGTGGTATGCACTGTTCTTGTAAATCTTCAGTGCTTGAATCCTGGGGAATACTGTAGAGACCATTTAATAGGAAAAACATATGACAAAATAAGCAGACGGTCAAAGCAAGCTTTTAGATGGGGTTATCAGTCACCATCCAGGCACATACTTGCATCTAACTTCAAAGTCAGCAGAACTTTTTTTTAAAAACAGTTTCTGTAAGATACATGGCTCCTGTTCTCCTGCAGAAATCATGTAGCACATTAATCACTTGCTACAAAAGAGATGCCTTTCGCATCAGTGAATGACATTAAGCATCAAGTAGCATTCTGGAAAGCAACAAGCCTATCTTTCCAAGAAACATCCACTGAATGCAGAAGGCGTGCAATGAGTGAGTGTGTTTACAGTGAAATAACCTTACAGCTCTAGTTTGGTTTTACTTTTCAATCCCTTTAAGACTAGGATAGTATTCCAAATAACACAGTAACCTTGGAGTATATTCTACATGATATTTAGAAAAAAGAAATAATACCAACTTACGTGTTATACATGTCATTAATATCAGGGAAGGAATGTAAGCAGTAGTTAAAATAACTAGAGTCAAGATTCTTTAGCTCAACTCCCAGCTCTGTCATTAATTTGTTCTGTCACCTTGAACAGGTCATCTAATCTCTTTGCATCAGTTGGCCAATCTGCAAAAGGAATGCCATAATATTTGCCCCACAATTATATTTGCTATTGTGTTGTTTGTATTACAGTGTTATCTAGAGGAGACAGCTTAGATTGGGGTCCTTTTGTACTAGGTGTTGTATACATACATAGTAAAAGACAGTTCCTCTCTTGAAGAGACTAAAATCTAAATCAACAATACAGACAAAGGGTTGCAGTAAAAGATGCAGCATATAAACAGAAGATGGGGAACGAGACATATAATATTAAATAGCTTGTTCAGTTTTACACAGACTGGCCTACTTAAGAATTGAGCCCAGATCTCCTGAGTCAAAAGCCAATACATTATCCACAAGATCTTCCACCCAAAGGGTTAACTAGTGTTTGTGCAGTTTTTTGAGCTCCTTAGATGAAGTACAAAATTTAACCATAGCAAAAGAAATTTAAGATCCAGCAGGAATATGTTATTTTCAAAAAGGCTATTCTTTTTAGATTAACAAAAGAATAATTTTAGTATGCATTGAATTAAAAAAAACATACACACAAAAAACCACTCATCCATGTGCCTCAGTTTCCCATCTGCAATGGGGATAATGATGTAATATTCCTTGAGATCTACTGATGAAAAGTACTACATAAAAGCTGGATCTCTTGATTATTAACTAGCCATAGTAGCATGTCAGCTGCAAACCTAGGTGAGAACTACAGCTGAATAAATGACCATTAACTCCTATCCTATTGAGTGATGCTTCAGTATATCCAGAGCACACACATTCCCAGTATGCCTTTTCACTGTTATGAGCAGGCACTAGTTGCATTTTCGCTGCACTCAACATTAAGCCCAACAGAATACCACACTCAGAAAATTTTACAACTATTTTGTACCCTTTTACAACCCTTTCCCACTTGAACACCTCGTTCCTTTGATAGCGCACCTACGGTAATTCAGACCCAGCTCTCCTCATATCACAATTACAGCTCTCCCAAGCTGTGCCAACGATTCCTCCACCATTCAGTACAGCTGCCCCTAACACCGTGAATGCAGCTTGAGTGCATGTGGATAATTCCCAGTAGCTATTGCCAGTTCCTGGGGGCAGAGTTAAGGTTGTATGGGCATGTACCTTTACTCTGCATTTCCTGGTTTTCAGAAGTTTAAGTTTTGCTCAACTCAACATTCGGAAGGGCACAAACTATCACTGGGCAACCTTAACTCTGCGCTAACAAAGGTTTGATACCATTTAATGAGTGATAAGTGAAGTAAGGCACTCCCCTGTTCAACGCCCACCTCCCCAAGCTTTCAGACAGTCAGCGAGGGAGGAGTGCCCTGGGGAATCTCCCACGTTACTGGTAGACTTGAAAGGCAATGGGGCATGGTTGTGCTGACTTTGTGTCATCTTTTGAAAAAGTCACTCTGTTCACTTTCTCTCTGTGCATGCTTCCTTCATGCTCCCAAATTTCTGGTCTGCTGCCTCTTTACACATCCCACCTTCTTCCATTTGCCCTCTTTGTTGCTTTATGATCTTTCCAGTCTCTTCCACTTTCAAAGCCATACAGTGAGTACCTATTAGCCTTCCTTTGCCTCAGTTTCCCCATCTGTAAAATAGGGATAATACATGTACCCAGGGTTAAGAATTAATTAGCTGTTTTGTAAAGTGCTTAGAATGTATAAAGTACGAGATATTATTTTACTGTATTTATTATTGACCCATAAGGATTTCATTTTAAACACTTCTTTTATATATTTAAACATTTATATATAAAAAACCATAAACTGTAATCACATCCATTTTAAACCTTCTTTAGCAATTTTAATACCATAATTTTGCTATCATACTTCTAAGGCTGAATCTATACTGACGGCGGCAAATTTGCCACCATCAGATCAATGTCTCTGGATCGACTGAGCGGTCTGTGTAGACCTGCTCAGTCGATCCAGAAATCGACGGAGGAAAATCACCCTGTAAGTGGCGTAGCACTGCATCGACAGGAATGCTGTTCCTGTCAGCGCAGCGCAATGTGAAAGACGCACGGAACAGACACAGCAAAGTCAACAGGAGATACGCAAGTGTTTTACGTCACTTGTGTATCTCCCATTGACTGCCGCTGAATCTGGAAGGTAAATATAGACCAGGCCTAAGAGAGGATTTAATTTCTCATCTTAAGTAACTTTGAAATTAGTACAACTCTGTGTATCTAAGGTTACCGCTACACAGGAAAAAAAGTCAGAAAGCCTCAGAGCCCAGGTCAACTATCTCAGGGCTGTAGGGCTCTCATTGCAGAGCTAAAAATAGCAGTGTAGACATTCAAGATAGGGCTACAGTCTGGCTTCTGAGACCCTCCTCCTCCTCTGCATTTCAGGGCTTGGGTTCCAGGCCAAGGCCCAATGTCTATACTGCTATTTTTAGCTCTGCAGTGTGTGCCCCACAAGCTGAAGTCAGTTGACCAAACTCTTTGAGACTCACTGTCACCAGTCATTTTTTGCTGTGTAGGTGTACCCTAAGCGTGTATCATTCTGAGGAGCTGAAAAGTATGCAAAGGATATA
>ML675644.1:8437281-8461443 GCA_007922155.1 Mesoclemmys tuberculata
GGCCTATATGCATGACATTCCATACCTGTACTGTGCAGCATCAAGCCCCAGGTATTACATGATTTCCTCCTAAAGCCATACATCAGGCCCTGGTTTACTTTCCACTCAATCACCAAAAGGTTCACAAACCTCAGCAAACTATTGGTTAGGGATGAGCCCTTACTGAAACTGCTGATCCCAAGTACTCTCTGCACTGTAGAGAAATTCAGATTCCAGTGTGAGGGCCAGATCCACTCTTGGTGTAAATTACCTTACTCCCATTAAATTCTTGGCCTCCGTTTTGTATTGGTCATGTTTTAAAAAAAGCTCTTTTGACACTTGAAATCTGTGCACTGGCATTCAGCAATGCTCTATGAATACTTGTTTTTCCAAGGATGGCCTGCTGGTTAATTGAGCTCATCATTTAAGCCTCTCTTTAAAATTAGATAAGCTAATTTAACCACAGGCCTGTGTGTAAACATGGTTCTTTTTTTTTTCAGTACAATATTACGAATGAGAAATGTATCTGCATGTTTGTGCATAATAAAATACAATGCGTCTTTTTCTTAACATATAAAAACAGATCACAAAGAAGACAGAAATAGAAGTTTCTGTTAAAAAGGGCTTGATTTTTGCAAAAATAGAAATGCAGAACACATGTAGCCAGACCCCACCCCATGTTACACTTATGCAACCCCACTGAGGTCAATGGATTAACTTTTTAAAACTCTGCATGTACAAATGTGCATATGGGTAATTACCATGACTGTACATGCAATTATAACAAATGTCATGCAAATACACCTAACAGATTATACAGACATACACTTCTTGCAGCTGTGTATGCAACTGCAGTAAGTGAAAATGATGAGGATGCAAAATTTTAAAAATCTTGACCTATATTGTTTGTTAGGATTGTAGAGCTAAGAAAAACTATTGAAGTTTCCTCAGCCATTTTAACTGTGGCCACTTTTTTATTTACTGTTCCTTGAGACCTTCGAATTAGACTAGATGAAACATCTTTTTTCAAGGTCTTGAAATGTCATGGGTCTAATGTTGGAAGCTGTCTCTAGGGTTTTGCATTTCTGACCTTAGCCTGAAATTAACATGATGCCTGCCCTGAGATTTAAAATAACAAAAGATATGTGAAATGGAATCATAGTTGGCCTTTTTCATTGATACTAATTATAAAAGTCTCTGAAAATTTCAGAATATAATTTCAATATAGACTATCTTAATAGCTACCAGGCAAATTTATCCACCATTCTAATCGCATTAGAATTCAACACATGATGTAAAGAAACATAACAATGGAGATCTTTCTAAATTCTTTTTGGATCTCTCTACATAGCAGGTAATTATGATGTTGGAAAACGTAATGTTCAAAGTGAAATCAAAGTGTAGAGAATATTATGTTGCTGGTGGAATATGGAAAAATTAAAAGCAAAACATTGATCTCCTGTTAATAATTATCTGCTTTCTTATTTTTATTTTAGTAAATTGTTTCATTCCAGACTCTTTTATATAAACGTTCAGAAGGGAATGCTTAAAAAACAGAAGGGTCCAGCCATGTGAGATACTGATCACCCTTTCCTACTGCAGTGGGAGCTGAATATCTCAAGGGACTAAACCATAAGGACAAATCTCTCATATGGTTTTGGAGGATGATTTTATGGGGAGAAATTTAAGGGAACATAGCTCTGTCATTTTCTTAACAGCAACTGCTTTTCTATCTATTCATTCTTCTAGAACGCAATAGATAGCAATAGATCCCAGTAGGTGTTCTTGTGCCTTTCTTTTCTATGGTGCTCTCATCATAATACTCCTGTCTCCATGCTTGACTTTATATACTGTGTGTGCATATATACATATATATATATGTATAATACTGTACCTCCACACAAAGCTGACCTCTATATCCATTTTATATGTGTTATCTACCCTTTACATCCAATGAGCAAGTCAGTTAGAATGGAATAAGATCAGTGAAGTTGGGGGTACAACGCCATTCTCTTTCCTGATGGTATATATAGAACATGAAATCCTCAGAGGTCTAGCTTAAATTTAGATCTGCAAAATATCACATGCTGTATATACCAACTTCCCCAGAGAGTAGGGTGATTCTCTGTAATGTATGCTAGTTTTCTACAGTGGCTCAGCTTGAAATTATTCTTCACCATTGTTTCGTCTCCAGTCAGTTTGTATGTTCTCCTTCCTTTCCATTTCACGCATAGAGTACTGAATATTTTCCCAACTTGTGCTTCTCAGATTTCAACTTTGCCTCCTTATGCCATTGCTATTAGAACATTGGTGCAAAAAATGTATTTTTTCCTCTTCATGGAATTGTTTAATCTTTCAAAGGCTCTCCATCAAAGCTTTATTCATGTCTTCAACTCAGCATTATGTTTTAGAATAACAAATCAATCAGATTACATTCTAATTCTTTTTCCATCTACTGTGGTTGTTTCTCATTCCATATTTGCATTAAACATTATTTTTGATCTTTGCTGTCTCTTTTCTCAAAGCTTTACTGAGATATTCTTACCTGCGGGAACTGTTTGACCGCCAAGTTTTCTTGTGAAATGCTTTTTATTTAGGTTTTCTAGGTTTATTTAGGACCTGGTTATTAGGTTTATTTAGGACCTCATCTCCCATTCATTGGAATTCATCTCCCAGTTACACCTATGTAAAATCTGGAATAACTCCATTTTTATTCCAAATTTACACCAGGATAACTGAACAGAATTTCATCTTTTTAGAAGACAACATCAGGCTATCTCCTCTTCTAGTTCTCAGCTTTAATATTCTAGCGAATCAAAAACCTTGAAAAGGTAGGTGGTAAATATCCCCTGGAATGTCTGTGCTGGAATATCGAGACATGTCAAGATGCATACTGTGTTCTTGACTCATAACTGGAATATACCCTTGTTTGTTGCAGCTTTTCTAGTTATTTGGGGTGGATTATATATTGAACACGTGACCAGATCTTGCCCTATGTTATACCTGTGACCATGACACAAAAAAGAGCTAGTAAAATAATGTTGATCACTGCTGCATACCTATTGCTTTGCTAATGTTGAGTATAAACATGAGATTAGTCTTCATATTTGTTTTCTGTGCTGCTGTTTTAGTAAATTCTGTAAACTGCAGGATTTTGCAAGTTGAATAAAATAAAATGAAATATTTGGGGCAGGCAAGAGTGAGCAAATGTATTCTGGTAATTCTGAAAACTAATATTCAGAATCTTGAATACTAGCTATACTATCCAAACGCCTCTAGTTTGTGAATAGATTTCATATATAAACAGATTCTTGAGCCACTTTTAATGTACCAGAACTAATCAACTGATAACTTTTGCAATTGAGAGAAATATTAAGAGTATCTTCCATAACAATTGCACCAACCTTTACGTTTCACTAGGTCTGATTTACTTCAAAAATTTAGTAAATCAAATTTAGTTTGTGCATATGTATACATACACAGCTATATACAGTGGGTGGGTGTGTAACACATACTGGCTGTGTTTATTATATGCAGAGAGAGCGAGCTGTAGAGAATGTGAATAAGTTCACTCGTCATTTACATGCTGACCTCTCTGGGATGAAAGCAGCTGATGTTAAAAAGCACACACTACTGTTACACAGCAGTTTGACATAGTTCAAGACTTCTGTATCTAATTTTGAAGTAAAAGGAAGTTGTATGTAAGCAGAAATAGACTTCCCTATTTAAAAATATATTTAAGTTTTCTAGTCACCTGAAATATAAACAGTATTTTTAATTAATAAAAAAAATATTTTATGAATAAAATCTTGCACATTTTTGGTCTTGTCTATTGATGTAGCCCAAAGCATCCATAATGCACAACAAAAATTGGGTTAAAAAATAGCTCAGGTACTAACTTTTCTGGTAACAGGCCCAGATAGTGTCTGCCTAATAAAGTATTCCTGCTTATGTTTTAAGCATTGTATATATCCTGCAGACCAAGAGATGTGCAACTATAAATAAACATTCTCTATTAATAAAATTATTTTTGTTAATTTAGAGGGGCCTCTGTAGTGATGGAGTTATCAAGCCATTAAGTAACAAAGGATATTTATAGTGCTTTTAAGGACCACTCTCTTTTCCAGCTCTCTGGTGCCATCTTAAGTATGTTCTATTTAACAGAATATTCCAGTAGCAAATTTTCACTAGTTGCAGCATAATGCATACTCACATAGTGGAAAGACAGAGGTCCCTCTTGCTGGCAAGATCAAGAGAAACATAATTACTTAGCTTCGTCAAGACTGTACAAACCATAACGACCTTAAGACAGTGTTGACTGTGCAGCAGGGTTTAAATTTGTTGTAGACAAGCAATGCTGCAGTGCATGCGGGAAGGAGCAATTTAAACTCATTGCACAGAATAATGAATTCTAAATAAAATGTAACAGTTGGCAGCTCTGGGGATCAGAGAAAACATCTGCTCAACTGGCAGTGATGGTCACAAAAGCAAACAAGATTTTTTAGGATATATGAAGAAGGGGAGAATGTATTGAAAATACCATAATTCCATTATATAAATAAATTGATGCCACACAAGATTCCATGAATATCCTTTATAGAATTTTTATCCCTGCCTCTGAAGCAACTGTGTACTAGCCATTGTTGGAGAAAAGAGTAGATGGCTCATTGTCTGATCAGACACTGCAATTCCTATGCTTCTCATTATTTATGAAATAAAATCCGTGCATTCCAAAGTCACTTGTGGAATATGTGAGTACAGAAGCCGTGGTGCTGGATATAATACAGCCATATATTTAAGCTGCAGCTTATATGATTAGTTATAAGACAACCTCCTTCTCCCCTAATTTTTCCATATTTCTGCTTGTGGCATTTTAGCTTATAGCATTGTTCTCTCCCTTTTCCTTTCCATTGTTTTATTTCATACTCTCTTACAGAAATGGGTCAGTCAGGATTCAGTGCTCAGTAGATATTGTGAGTCATCAGTTCCCTGGGCAGCAGTAATATGATTATAAGACCATCATTACCACTAAAATGATCAATGGTATCTTCCCCTATCCTTAACTGCTAGAGAGATACTACGAAGATCTTATTGAGTGCTTTGCCTCCAATAAAAATCCATCTGAAACCCACTTTACATTACAGGCACTCTCCGCTGTAGAAGCAAAATACAAAGTGCAATGCGTGCTTATGCTGTCTTCCCACATTTACATATAAAATAATGGCATATCCTAGTGCTTCCTGCCTGCGCCACCCCTTGCCTCACCCCTCAATCCACAGACCAACTCTTTCAGTCTCCATTTACACTCTCTGCACATAACAGTAATTCACCACCAGCCCAGCTCCATCAGAAAGCTAGATAACACAGTGGTGGAAACATCTGGACCAGATTCTCTGCCTTGCTTTGTCTTTTTTGTGCTGCTCTGGTGGCAAAAAGAGGATGGGAACTGCTCCTCCCTTCCTCCCCTCAAGGATACGCCCTTGATGTGGAGGAATCCATGGTGCTTGATGTAGAGCCATTGTGCTCAGTTCCCACATTCCCCGTCTCTCCAGCCTGCTGTTGGGGCCGTATTGGAGTGAGTGGTCTGTCACACAGACGTCACTGTATGTTGGGAGCAGTGCCTATGAAGGCATTGTACATTGGGAAGGAACATTACCTCTGAGAGCTACCAGCACAAAGGAGAAATGTACTTAATGGGGGAGAAGGGCATGTGCTCCCAGCCATGGCTGAACAAGTAGCTCCCTCCCCACATTTTTTGGAGTGGCTTGTGGCATTAACCCTGTGCTGTAAAAGCTCTTCTCACAGCTACTATTGTCTCCCCAACTTCTGCACATCCCCACAGTGGCTGATCACTTTCTAGCCCAAGAGGAGCGTCTCCAAACAAAGGTGTTTAATTTTGTAATGCATGGGAGTCCATTAGATCATCTGACTGTTAGTGGGCAATGGATCTAACACCGAAATCCGTTGGAGGTGCCCATTAAATCTGCAGGGCATGGGCGTTCAGAATTGGTGGAGGTGACCTTTTCGAATGACACTCTCAGAAGTGGTTGTCTCTGAACGGTGGCATTTCTGGGTATCAGATCACAGTGCTGCCTTTTGTATGGAAGTCCTGAATGTTTCACATCTAGGGGCACGGGAGTTCTTTTGGAAATGAAAGAAAATGACACCTTGATACCCACCAAATTCACAATACTGACCTTTCCACATACATAGCAGTCTCTGATCATAAAGCAGTCTGTCAAACAAGTTCATTTAATCTCATCCTCTGTTCTTGATGCCAATTTGTGTGCCTGAAGCAATAGCTTTTTATTTCTTTCCAAAAAATGCTCAGTCATTTTGAAGATTACTTTGACGTTAATTACAGTTGGGGCCAGTTTGTTTTTAATTGGTTTACATTCTCCAATAACTATTAGCAGAAATTCATATGGATACTATCAATCATTTCCAGCTTGTCCGTAGTTTGCTTGTTATTGCAAACTTATGTGCATCAAGGAATCCTAGCACTATTTAAAACTGTGCAGTGTAAAGAGGATGAAACTATCCAAATCCAGCTGAGCAAATAAGGAGATGAAGACAGTCAAGCAGGCATCAGTGCATTCTTTGGAACAGCCTGGGCAGAAGGAGCAAAAGGAGAGAGCCCTTTCTGTGCACCATTTCCTGGCCATTTTCCTGTGGGAGTTCATACTGACAGTGTCATTGCCAGCAGGTGGGCAGGGCAAAGGTGAGGCAATAATTAATAAAAGTAAGCCAGACTGCCGGGGTTAAGGATGTATGGGGACTAGTGTGCTGGGTGCACAGGTACAAAGCGATCTTGTAGGTTTTCCATGGAATCTCAGGACATTCGTAGGAGGTGGCACTTTTGGTCCTCTGTTTTTTAATTTGGGACTTACATTTAATTTGAGCCTTTGTTATTGTGGGGTTTTTTAAGTTTCCATGCAGCTTGCAGGCATTTCACTCTTGTGACTGTATTTTTTTAATTTCCATTGAACTCGGTTCCTCATTTTTGTATAGTTCCCCTTTCTGAAGTTAAATGCTACTGTGATGGACTTCTTTGGTATTTTCCCTCCCACAAGAATATTTACTGAATTACATTATGGTCACTATTACCAAGTGGTTCAGCTATGGATCAGATCCTGTGCTCTACTTAAGATCAAATCAAGAATTGCCTCTCTCCTTGTGGGTTCCAGGACTAGCCTCTCCAAGAAGCAGTCATTAATGGTGTCTAGAAACTTTCTCAACTTCCCATCCTGAGCTGACATGTACCCAGTCAATATGGAAATAGTTGAAATCCCCTATTACTACTGAGTTTTCTATTTTTATAGCCTCTCTAATCTCCGTGAGGATTTCACAATCATGATCACCATCTTGGTCAGGTGGTTGGTAGTATATTCCTGCTGTTACACTCTTATTATTCACACATTTCTATCCATAGAGATTCTATGGTATAGTTTGAGTCCTTTAAGATTTTTACTATATTTGACTGTATGCTTTCTTTCACATATATTGCCACTCCCCGATTAACATGACCCACTCTGTCAATCCTATATAATACCCTGGTAGTACCATGTCCCATTGATTATCGTTGTTCCATCAAGTTTGTGATGCCTATTATATCAATAACCTCATTCAATACTAGGCACCTCCAGTTCATCAATCTTAGTATTTAGACTACTATAATTTGTATACAAGCACTTATAAAATTTGTTTGCCATTATGTGATGTAATTGACTGGGACTTTTTCATTTGACTTTTTCTCTTCAGTTCCTACCTGTACTCTATCAACGTCTATTCTCTCCTCTTTACTAGGACATAGAGGATCCCTGTTAATAGAGTCACAAAACCAAAGAAATTAATAAATAAGGCTGAAATCAAGTTCTTCCTTATGTCCATATCATAAATCATAGAGGTGTTTTTACCTGAGAGACTGCAAATCATCAAGGATCAGAGCATTTACCTTGAGCCTACTGCAGTCTGCTGTGGCTTCCCTGCCTAGCTCATCGGTCCCCAGAACAGCCTCACAGTTCCAGACTTCGTTCTGTCTTAGGTGGAGGCTTCCAATCATCATAAATTATAGAATGGTTTTGTGATGAACACAAATGACTAAAGAGTCAAAGATGAGACACCACACTTTACTGTCACTATACTTAAATGGAGCTTGTAATCCAGGTCTGCAAAAGTTAACACATTTTCCCAGCTGAACATGTAGGCTCAAATCCTCCCTGCCTTACTTTTGTGAATAGTCCTATGGATGTGAATAGGACTAATTATATATATTTTGTAAATAAAATATTCATAATAGTCAATGGAGTTACAAGTCAGTGCAGAATTTGACCCAAGGTTTTTTGAATATGCATGTTTTTCACCCCTCAGCCATAATGCTTTCAATCAGATAATTAACCATTTTGTTAGCATAGTCGACTTAACGGCTAGTATTATTTGCTTGATAGACTGCTTGTCATTTAAACACATATTTAGAAACCGCTTCAAAAGTATTTTTTCACCCAGTGGGCAACAAAGACACTTTCAGAGCCATTATGATACCCTAAGGAAAATGGTCTTAGTTCAGAACTGGTTAACTTGATAGAATGGAGCTGTTCGTTGTGAACTATGCTGGCTCTTCCTCAGCTATTATTTTGTCAAGCAAGCTGCCATGCAGGGTAAATTTTACTTGAGTAAAATCCAAGTAAAATTAAACTAGCATAACCATATATTATACATAGATTACTTTTAAAATCTTAAATATTTTCCCTACAAGCATGAAATGCTACATTAGACCATATCATAAGATGAATTGCTTACTACCATTTTGCTTGATACCAGATTGGTTTGGAGTTACGCAAATACAAACAAAAAAAGAAGTATATAAACATTTTTTTGACATGGCCAGAGCCCAATTTTAATTCTCTCTTGCAATCAGTTTAAAAAAAAAAGTATTGCTTCTAGAGTCAGACCTTGTTAGCTAAGTTTATCCAATACAAATTTGTACAGCCATATTATACCATCCAGAGAATAAGAGTTTACAATGGAAACATTGACCACCACGGAACTACTGTATGCTGATGTGAATGACATTACTATAATTTAATTACTCTTCTTTTCCTTTCTGCCACAGTGTGAAATGTTAGATATATGCATTAAGAGAGCACAAGCTATAATACCATAGTACTGCTCCAATCAATGTTAAATGAATTCATTCACTGTGCAATTACATTCTGAGAATGTTCACTTTAATGGGCTGACTACTTTGCTAATTTATCAGCTAATCACTACAAACACATTTGGCCTCAGTTCAGAGACTGTTGGTTCCTGAGATTCATGCTGGGACTAATAGTAACTGAAAAACCTAACATAATTCTGCGTAATGAAATTAATGCAATCCTGACACACACAGCTGGGGACAAGTTGGAACAAATATTTGGTTGTCCCAAGGTCATGTGTGTCTTCCCTTCCCAACTCTCCATGTACACACAAGAAAAGATCAATATTTTAATTAATATTTCATAGTGTCATTGCTTAATAATTGTAAATAAAAACACATGACATGATAGAAAAGTCAATTTTCATACAAGAAGAAGAGTCTTGCAAAATTTTCCTTCACTGACCCAGAGGTAATCTTTTTCTGATGGGGTGAGTAAAGCATATTTTCATAGTGATGAATGCAGGCTAGCAGATATTGTGCCTGGCTTGGTATATTTTCCATGGGTTAAAGAATGGCTTTATGGTACCACACTGAGCTGTGACTTAGGAGATTTGAGCTCAGTTCCTCTGGGCAAATCACTTACATGACTTCAGTTTCCCCTCTGTAAATGGGAGATAAATAAAGGATGGGAAAAAGTAGCATGTCTGTCTTGCTTATTTAAATTATAAGCTCTACGGGGCAGGAAATTTTTTACTAGGTGTTTGCTCAGTGCCTAGCATAATGGGGTTTTTATCTCATTTGGGGAGGGGAGAGTGCTAGATGCTACTGCAATATAAATAATTAATAACCTTGCAAAGCTACAAGAGTGATTTTAACTGAACTAATAAGGATAGCCAGGGTTAAAATGATCGTTGTAACCTGGTTTCTTATAGCCCTATTTATGTGGTAGGTTTTAAAGGGGTAGGGCAATAGCAAATCTTTTTTATCTAGGACATCCACCTCATACAATGCTCAACATGAAAACTGGTGTTAAGTGTTGGGTTACCCACCAGTCTGCATTCTTTCTGGAGGAACAATAGTGCAACAGATAGGTGCAATAAATAGGTATTTAGATTTTGACACCCAGAGAAAAGATGCACACAGATAGGAAAGCATACTTTGGTAAGTCTCGTGTTCCTTCAACAACTAAAGCCACTAAATGAAACAACTAAAATGATAACATTAGGAATATCAGATTGTTCAAAAGGAACGTGGCAGGGTGAGATGTAGCAAGTAAGGTGCTTGAGCAGAAAGCCAAATGACCAGCCTCTTAGCCCTTCATGTTGGTGGAAAAAACCATAGCATGCTCTACCGCAATGACAGAATGCTCATCCTTCTGCTCAGCTTCTGAGTCCCCTGTGCCTTCTGTCGGATGATGCTCAATCCATTCGTAGCACAGCCCATCACGTTTCTTTCTGACCATTGAATCGTTCAAAAGATTGGATGGTTCCAAATGTTCCTTAGATCTCTGGGAGATGATGGAATGATCAATCAGGAGACTGGGGCCACCACTGAGATATGAGAGGACAGACAAGTACCATGGTAGCGACAGAAAAAGGTAAGCAGATGTTGCTGCACCGGAAGGTTCCCAATGACTTCTGTGGCCGTTGAATCTGGCCCAAAGGAAAAGGGAAAGTCCAGTGACCTATTTCCTCCCGATGCAGTGGCTATTAAAGCTCCTCCAGTGTTTTTCTTTTCACTGGGGAGTATAAACAATGGTCAAATTACAAAGATTTCTTTAACAAAAAACGCCTGGCAGCTGTTTTACAAATTTAATTAAAACCAAAGAAATAACCTAGCCGAAATGTATTGGTATCACGCTCCATTAATGGAATCTTGCAAGCAACTAATGTGATTACTGCTTTTATGGCATATTCACTGAAACCATCACAAATGGGTACACAATAAGATTACAGATGTTCCTAGCACAACACTGCTAATGCCACTGAGCCACTTAAGTGTTGTTTTGCTTTTCTACGCTGTTTAAAAACAGGTGATAATTCAGAAGACGAAAAAGTAAATTGGCATTGCAAAGTTTCTCTGTTACCACCCCATTTCGTTCCACAGTAAATTAACAGATTTTGAAATGTTGGAATTTCCTAGGGGATGGAAATTGTTTCCTCCTCAATTCTAGCAATTACTCTTCCTACCATGTCTGTCTTTTCAAGTTATCATACAAGAAATGATGATGTTTTTAAGAATAAGATTTAATACTATGCTGATGCCTTCTGTACTATGTTTGTTTAAGCAAAATATCCAATAGAGATAAGTTTCAATCATAAGATTCTGGTCCAGATTTGTAGCTTTCCAAAGTTTGGGAGTGAGGCTTTAGCCTTCTCTAAAATATAGGATGGAAGTGCTAGTAACTTTTTAGATACAATGCTTAACAAAACTTATTTCAAAATCAGGCTGTCCAAAAATATGATTTGGTAATCTCATAATAGAAAATCTGATCCAATATATCCTTAATTCCTGCAAATGGTGGTGTTTTGGGCACAATCTAATGTTTCATTTACTTTTCAGGGAATTCCCTATAGATAGCAGCTACCACTTGAGGAACGACTCTTAGACTGAGAGATTCAGACAAGAAGACATTTAGACTTGGCAAAAGTTTTTCACAAAAACTCCTTTTCAGTGAAACAAATTTGCATTGATTTTGGAAAACTGTTTTAATTAAAACAAAAAAGAAAAAAATCTCCACAAAACTGAAATATTTTGTTTTGACATTTTTAAAATTAATGTTTCCATTTTTTTATTCCAAACAACTTTTTATTTAGAAGTTTTCTTTATACATTTTTTTAAATGGTCAAACAAAATGTTTCATTCAAGCTGAAGTGAATTTATTTTGGCTTTTTGATTTGCCAAAAATATGAACATTTTGTTTTCAACTGAAATTTTTCTCATTTTTCAGAACTGCACAACTCGAGTACAGACTTTATGGCTGATTGGCTCATTTTCTAAAAAAACCCAAAACCTCATCACAGCTGACTAAGCATTTTTTCCTCCCCAAGAGCTAATTCCTACCTATTCAGAAAAACAGAACTAGCAAGACCCTCTGTAGTAATGTCAATGATATTAGACAACTTATACAATATTTAGTGCCAAGAAAAAAAGATAAGGAAATAATTATCATTAGTTGTTTAAGCAATATGATTCTTTATGGCAGCTACAATATTTAGGAAATTATGTATAGACTAACCACAGAGTTTTGATATACCCAGGGCACCTCAGGAAAAATTATGTACTAAAATATCATTGGAATTCCTTTTAGCTAAGATCAAGTGTAGTTTAGTCTGATGTGACTCCTGTTGGGAGTACCGCATCCTGCCCTTCCAGGGAGATGTACTTTATGCTCTTAGCTCTTTTCCATTTCTAACTACCAGTTATCCAGTCAGAACTGACATAAGCGTTGTATATCTCACGCATTTCTACCCCTTAATCAGGAGGATGGGGCAGAAGTGGGAGGGATGATTTGGAAATGGAATAAATGAGAAGAATGTAGAAATCTGGCAGTAGAAGAAATTAATATTCATAGTAAATAGTTGAATTCTATAATTATGAGACATAAGGGTAATGCATCTACATCTTGTAAATTACTAAAAAGTACTTAAGAAAACAAATCTATCCCATACTGATAAATTACAGTATCTTAAAGTAAACGCAGCCAGCTCAATGTTCTTACACTCTGGCCTTGGCTCCTTCTGCATTATCTCACATAGGTTCCCAGCCACAATTTTCTAATTTGACATCTGAACTCTAAAGAAGCTTATACACCCTTCTTTGTTCTAAGGGCCCATCTACACTATGGCCCCTGACATCAGTGGGATTTAAACATTTACTTACATGCTTAACTTAATCAAGGCCTATAAAACCACTGTTAGGGAACCAAATTACAATTCTTGGTTACATGAGAGCTCAATCTTGTGTTATAGATAGTCTCTTCCTCCCACCACCATCCCCCACTATCAGTTGCCAGGGATTTGAAGCTACATGGTCTTATCAGGAAAACTGCAGAGTGCCGTCATTCTAATATTTGGTACTATAAAATCTTCCTGTTTCAGTGATGTTCACAGCTCGCTTCCAAATGTGGGAAATGATTTTAGTAAAATGCAGACACATGAAAAACATTTGAGGAGAATGAGGGTTAGATGTTTCTCTGATCAGCAGATTCATTGACTATCTTGGTTGTCTTTCATTTGTACAATTGTGTGTTTCAGGAAAGACAACACATCTTCTATAGAAGGGAGAAAAAAGGATGTTGCCAAAAGAAACTCCTCAAACTGTCTGGTATTTATGGAAGTCTGCCAGAAAATATCTTCTATTCCACATTCTGTAACTATGTGCATGCCTAAATTCTTGAGAAGGTAATCAAATGTCCCACTATGCCTGGGATAGGCTAAGAGATTGCTGACCTTATCCATTTTTTCCAGGAGGGAAGCAGGAGTGGGTGGTAGGGAAATGAGGGCTCCTGCTGACTTCTCCTACAGTACAGACCCTGCTTTTCATGGAAATCTGCCAGAAAACAGCTCATTCTGTGTAGCCCAAGTTCCTTAAAAGAAGAGCTGAAAATACCAGATGCTCCAATTTGTCTTGGATTTTCTCATTGCTGCTAATATTGCTGTTCTGACTGGTAGGGGTTTAGCCAAATAAGGGTTGGATTGTGCCTCCCTAAATCCACATGCAGATATCCCCCACCCCCTCTCCCAATCAAAATGAATAGGCCAGCAGGCCGTGTGCACTCTGCACTAGATTCCGCAGAGAGCCATGCAAGGGAAGAGCTGAGGGTAGTGTAATAGAACTAGCACATCTCAGCACATACCTTCTCACTCATGACTCAACTGCTATTCTGAGAGCTTGGGAGAAGAAAGGAGGCAACCGGTACATGGGAGAGCTGACAAAAACAAAGAAATCTGTTTCCACAAAAAAATTTGCAGTTCAAAAATTTATTCTTGAACCAGGATGAAATGGTCCAATGTGAAATATTTGGCTGAAAGGGTTTTAAAGAAAAAATCTATTGTGCGAGAACTGAAATGAAATTTTTCCACTTCTCAGCTGCCCACCGGGAAGGCTGCTGTCAATTATGAAATTGGCAAGAGCTTTCCAGCCTGGTTGCTAGAGAGGCAGAGAGCCCGGGTGCTTGGCCTGCCCTCCTCCCCCCAGAGCTCTGGGGCTGGAAAGACAGAGAGCCCAAACACTCAGCCTCCAAAGCCCTTCAAGAAAGATTTTGTCCGTTTCACTGGCAGAAAGTTAAATTGATTAGCCTCCCAGGAGGCAGCCAGCGAGCCGTTATTTTTAACAACAGAAGATAAAAAATTTTCAGAAAAACTGAAATTTTCTTATTGGAAAATCATTGGGACTAAACAATATTTTTGACCAGGACCTCAGATCTGGGATACTTGCACCAGCAATGAGTTACCCTACAGCAGGGAGTTCTCTGCTTGCCATTTCCAGGCCATTTCCAACCCATTTGTGCCTCCCAAGCAGACCAAAGCTCAACAGAGAATCTGCCCCATTGGCATTAGCAATCTTTGAGATGTTTTGAACATATATACATGGCATGGACATTAATGAAAGCTGATACTGTGGAGTATGAAAGTGCTTCTTTTGGACATCACCACAGCTTTGCTTGGTTATACAAATAGGAGACTCAACAATTACACCATCAGATAAAGCAGACTTCATTGAGGAGTGGCTAGAATCAACACTGATCTCAACACTGGATACTGCAATGACTTTAAAATATACCTGTCCTTGGCATCAGTTGCTTGCTCACATAAAATGAAAGTCTTAAATGCTTAATCTGTCCTTGATAGCTGATTTATGAGTCTGGAAAAGTGCTGGTAGACAATGGTTGAGCTATACCAAAGACATCAACATTCTGTAGGTCACTTTCAAGGTATACATTCAGTATTTTTTTTTATCTAATGTGATGTTGTTTTGTTTTTAAAAAATGTTTCCTGGAGACAGAGGAATTAAAAAGGTGTTCCTATTGAACTAGGGATTATAAAACAAGTTTTGGACAACCTGATGTTTTTAGCAGCACTTCAAATTTTGAAAGCTAGTCAGGCATAAACGTATACAGAAATGCGTATTGGACTAGGTGACCTCTGGGGTCCCTTCCAACTCTAATATTCTATGATTCTAATCGGTCTCCACAACATAAAAAGATTCCAATTTTAAGTGTTTCTTGTCATTGACCATGTTTGTGGCATATTTCTTGACACATAGCAAAATATATGTCTCCTCCCAGTGTTCCCAATGGCTCAAGCAGAGCAAGTCCTGCACCAGGTGGGTAGGAGGCCTGTGGGGGGGAAGGGCAGAGAGTTGTAGAGAGAGTCTGCCCTGTACTCATCCTGCAGGAGCAGCTCCTATCCTATGGGGCTGGTTGGGCTCTGTCTGCTCCAATATTCTGAGTTTATGTTGCTGAGCTCAAGAAGGGGAGGGGCCAAGGAGGACTGGGACCAAGGAGCAAATCAGGGAAGGATGGGGTTGAGAGGGAGGAGTGAATTGGAGAGCAGACAGGGAAGAGTGGGAGCAGGTGTAATGCCTGGAACGGGGCTCGAGCCCCACCAGACCTGCAGAACAGGAGGAGCTGTAACCAGGGTGGGAGTTTTATAGGTCAAAGTGAGACAGTCCTGCAAAACTCAGGACTGTTGAGCAGTCTGCCTATGGTGGCTTATAGGGATCTTGCATTATATGATTGGCCTTACATGGCATTTGTTTGAGTAGTGTGAGCGGTAGCCTGTCCATCTGTGAAGGCAACTGTTCCTCCTCTCTCTTTCTCTGCTTATGGATACAGATTCCTCCTTGTTACAGGTGTTTTCTGTGTAGCCTTTCTTATGAGGCCTCTGCAGGCAAGGTTGTATGGCACTTCTAACTAGAGCTGGAGAGAGAGAGAGAGCCAAAATTTTTCCCATGATAAATTCCGCAGGAAAAAAAATCACCCTTAAAAACTTTTTGAAGATACTTTACGTTTTCCAAAGGGATTTCCATTTCAAATTTATAGATTCAGAGATCCAAGGTCAGAAGGGACATTGTGATCATTCAGTCTGACCTCCTGTCTAACACAGGCCAGAGAACTGCCCCACAATAATTCCTAGAGCAGATCTTTCAGAAAACCATTTAAAAATTACCGGTGATGGAGAATCCACCATCATCCTTTGTAAATTGTTCCAATGGTTAATGACCCTCACTGTTTAAAATTTACACCTTAGTTCCAGTCTGAATTGTCTAGCGTCAGCTTCCAACCGTTGGACTCTTATACTTTTCTCTGCTAAATGGAAGAGCCCGTTATCAAATGTTTGTTCTCCATGTAGATACTTATAGACGGTAAACAACTCACCCCTTAACCTTCTCTTTGTTCAGCTCCTTGAGTCTATTGCTATAACATGTTTTCTAATCCTTCAGTGATTCTTGTGGCTCTTCTCTGAACCCACTTCAGTTTATCAACGTCCTTCGTGAACTGTGGACACCAGAATTGGATGCAGTATTCCAGCAGTAGTCACGAGTGCCAAATACAGAGGTAAAATTACCTTTCTGCTCCAACTCATTTTTTCCACTTTTAATTTCAGGTTTCCCAACCTCTCTTTTTCTACCCCTATCCTTTTGTTTTCAGCAACTGGAAATAGTTGTAAAAAAACAAAAACAAAAAGGGAAACCTGATTTCTCCCCACTTTCTCCATCCCGCCTCCCCCCACACAACACACACATGCTTTTTTCCAGTTAAAAAAGAAAGGGAAAGTTTAAAAATAAAAAAGGCAGGAAAAATGGATGGGGGGGGGAATTGGCAGGGGGTCCAAAATGAAATTAAATTTTAAGTTGAAACTGAGTGAATTTTGTTTTCAAATTAACAAATTTACTTTATTTCAAAATGCAAATAAAAATATGTTTTTGTTTAGAGTCTCCCAATTGGGAAATTGAAAAATGTCAGCAAATTCATTTTCTCATGGAAATGGAAAATTTCAAGTTTGGTTAACTTTTTTTTTTTTTTTAACATGAAAGTTTAAAATTTTTCAATCTAAAAGTTTGACCAGCTGTATAGCTACCCTGTTAATCACAGTGCTGTTGTCCACCTACCCACTGTGCCTAGGACCTGGATTTGCCTTACCTGGAACGTTCTGCCCATGTCTTTTTTGCACTGTTAATACAGAGTGATATAATTTACACCCTTTTAGAACCTTCACCATAGAATTTGCTGCAGTGCCCTAATGAGTGACAATGAAGCAGGTGGGAGCATGTGTCTAATTTCAGGGTCTCAATTTAGTGAATTCGTATCTGAGAATATCTTTAAAAGACAAATGGGACGTGCCTAAATTCAGATTCTCATAATAGCTTCACAGATGGTTTCAAAATCAGATATTTTTAATGTATTTACGTGGTTCAAGGCAATGTACCAACTCTCACAATGTTTTACACGAGTGACATGATTTGGGCTGGGGCTGGAGTCAGTCTTATGATGGCAAACAAGTGCCCTCTAGTGCACGTGAGCCCTCTCATTGGCTGCCATTTCCTGTAAGAGCTTTCCCCCCATCCCCAGCAGCATCTATTATTTTGATTTTACAAACAACATCCTTGGTTGTAATCTTGTAGTCTCTGCAGCCACCTACTGGCCAGCCCATGCATATTGACTGAGGTTAGCACTAAGACCATGGTCCCCAAACTTTTAGGGTTGCACCCCCCTCCTTACCTGGTCCACACACACCCCCAGGAGCTGCAACTGTTAGCCAGGCTGGGAATGGGGTCAAAGCCACGGGGAGCCAGGACCCACGCTGCAGCAAGGTGGGGAATGAAGCTGCAGCTGCTAGGCCTGGGGCTGGGTCAGGGCTGGCCAGGAGTGAGGCACAGGCCCGGGGCCATAGCCAGGAACCACAGCTGGGGCTGCAGCTGAGTGGTGGGACTGGAGCAGAGATGGAGGCAGAGTGGGGCTGGGTGGCGCTTCCTGCCCGCCCCTGTGGGGGCTGGCCCAGTTCCCGCCATGCCCCCTCAGAGAGTGCACCCCACAGTTTGGGGATCTCTGAACTAAAGGGAAGGCGGAAGAAGCCTTCTGTCTGTAATAAGCATGGTATTCAGAAGTATTGGCATGAACCAAATCAAAACACCAAACTTTATTTCCTTGCCGCACTCACCTAACTTTGGTCAGGATCAGAAAGGTGAATGCCGGGGCTGTCAGTTAATCGCAGTGAATGCATGCGATCATGCAAAACAAATTAACTAGATTTTAAAAAATAATTGCGATTAATTGCACTGTAAAAAAGAAAAAAAAAGTATTTTTCTATTCATCTTATATAACTCCACTCAGTCCTACTTCTTGTTCAGCCAATTGCCCAGACAAACAAATTTGATGCTTATGGGAGATAGTGCTGCCTGCTACTTATTTACAAAGTCATCTGAAAGTGAGAACAGGCATTTGCATGGCACTGTTTAGCTGGAGTTGCAAGGTATTTACATGCCAGCTATGCTAAACATTCATATGCCCCATCGTGCTTCAATGGGTAGGCTCTGAAGTTTTACATTATTTTGTTTTTGAATGCATTTGTGTAAAAATAATAATTCTCCATTTGTAAATTGCACTTTACAGTACATTACAGTACTTATGAGGTGAATTGAAAAGTACTATTTTTACAGGTTAAATATTTTGTAATAAAAAGTAATGTGAAGTGAGCACTGTACACTTTGTATTTTATGTTGTAATTGAAATAATAGATTTGAAAATGTAGAAAAACACCCAAAATATTCATAATAGATGTAAATTGGTATTCTGTTGTTGTTTAACAGGGCGATTAAAACTGTGATTAATCACAACTATTTTTTTTCATCTTGTGATTAATTGCGATTGTTTTTTTAATCATTTGACTGCCCTAGTGAATACCCCTGTCATGTGGGTCAGTACTTACTGACTATAGTAACTACCATTATCCTAAACTTCTAATACCAGGTTCCTCCATAGTAGCACATTGAATCTTGACCTCAGCCATTATTCTTCAGCCAACCTATGATAGGCCTTGGAAAGCCTAGCTATTTATTTCAAATTGATCCAAACTAACATAAATTATAAATTTTTATGTCTCTCTCCTCCTTCCCCTTCTCTGACACCTCCTTCTTCCTTCCAGTTCAGTCAGATTGCTTTGATTCATATAGCCCACCTTCTCTTACTTGTAACTTCTGCTCCGCATGCCCACCAGCAAACTTTGCTCAAACTTTCTCTCTTAACCTTCTGTTACAGGACAGGTTTAAGATAAGGCCTGGGTCCAACTCAGCCCTTCTCCAAGTGCTACCTGATGAAGACAGCCATTCTGAAATTTGTAGTCCCCCAGAGGCTCATATGACTACAGCCTAGAAAAAGGTCTGCAGGGAACAGGGACCAGCCTATGAAACAGCTGCTGTTGCTAAGTACAGGAAAAGGTCCAGGAAAGAGTCTAAGGCCATATCTGCACTACTACTTCTGTCGGCAAAACTTATGTCACTCAGGAGTATGAAAAAATGCACCCCGATGGACATAAATTTCTCTGGCATAAGTGGTAGTGTGCACAGTGCTATGTCGGTGGGAGACTTTCACTACAGAATGGATGTGGACAACTTGGAGAGAGTCCAGCAGAGGGGAACAAAAATGATTAGGTGGCTGGAGCATATGATTTATGAGAAGAGGCTGAGGGAGCTGGGCTTGTTAACAGCAGCCTTTAACTACCTGAAAGGAGGTTCAAGGGAGGATGGAGCTAGGCTGTTCTCAGTGGTGGGAGATGACAGAATGAGGAGCAATGGTCTCAAGTTGCAGCATGGGAGGTCTGGGTTGGATATTAGGAAAATCTTTTTCACTAGGAGGGTGGTGAAGCACTGGAATGGGCTACGTAGGGAGGTAGTGGAATATCGATCCCTAGAGATTTTTAAGGTGCAGCTTGACAAAGCTCTGGCTGGGATGGTTTACTTGGGGTTGCTTCTGCTCTGAGCAGGAGGTTGGAGTAGGTGATCTCCTGAGATCCCTTCCAGCTCTAATCTTCTATGATTCTATGGCCGTTGACTGAGAGCTGGAGATGCAAGCAGTACTCCGAACAGGATCCCTGCTGGCATGACACTGAGAAGCTGGAGGAAGACGAAGAACCTAGTCATAATGGATCAGACAGCACCTAGTGCCCACTTCAGAGCAGGTACCATTATGGGTAGGAAAGGAAACATTATCTTTCAAAGTCATTTGATTCATAACTGTCCTATAATTAATCATGTTAATTTTAAATACTTTAGAAAAATATTTTAATTATGGGATGCCATCCCAAATGAAAGAAGCTCCCTATGTTGCTAAATGCCTTCCAGCTTTGTCATTATATATGTCTGGATTAATCCAGTGTGTTTCTTTCTCTGAAAAATGTAGGTTGCTAATCTGATTGATATAGTTGTTTCCTATTAGATCATGTTCAGATTACACCAAAATCAGATTAGTTTCTGGTTTTTAAACAAAAGAGCTGAATGTCTGGTATTTCTGAATGAGTGTGTTACAGCTCTTGTCTGATTTCTCTGCCCAAGAGGAAATAAGCATTCAGTTGTATCCCTCTGCAAAATTTTAGTACAGTAGATTTTCCATAGTAAGTGGATTAGTGTCGCAATCTGAGAGTGAGGTATTGAAAATGTTCTGCCACTACAACAACTCTTAAGGTAGCTAAAAGTTTCATTTGCCTTCTGGCCATACTGCCATAAACATTTTATATGATGCACTGTCTGCACTCCAGATTTGCTTTTATACTCTTCATCATTACCCATGCAGAGGCCACTCAAGACAATCTGCTGCCCTACACAAAATTTACACATGCCACCCCACTCTCACCCATAGAAAAGAGGTTCTCTCAACCAAGAAGAAATGTTCCCCAGTCTGAGGGTAGAGGTGCAGCAAGCCGTCGATGTTCAGTGGTTATGGTAAAAAGGAGGTTGAGAGGAGGCAAGCCCCAGGTTGCAATGCCATTCACTCAGGTTTGGCCCAGCCAACCCTCCATCACACACTTTGTCTGTGCTGAGTATCTTTTATTATAATTTATATATTTTATAGATCTGTACTCCAAAGAGCTTGCCAATGTCCTCCAGCAACAGAGTGCGAAATCAGGAGCTGATATGCTTAGTATTTCTAATATTAAACTAAAAAAAAACTTTTTGAAGAGAAAATGAAGCAGTTTATATACCTAATAAAAGAACAGAAAAAAAAATAGAAAACCAATTATGCGATGATGCTTGTTTATTTTTTTGTTTTGTTTTGTTTGCTTCATATTCAACATAGGCTGTAATTCTGGTAGTTTTTTTTTTTTTTAACTAACTGTCCATCCTCTTGCCAAACTAGATGGCAAGTTTTAAATGTTAGTCTGACATTTAGTTGTTATTGGACGTTCCTCTGAATTTTTGTGTGCAATTAATATTTTTATTCTCGTTAGCCTTGTAGTGCATTTTATAATGTAGAATTATACATGATCCATAAAATCATAATGGAAATCAGTTTGCTAGCTGAAATAGTCTTTTTACTAGACCCACTTCTAGTAACTTACAAAAAAAATGAGTAACAAGGGAAAATACCTATATTTTAAAAAACTAAAATCAATCAGGTTTATTGATGTTAGAATTTCTGCTATAAAGTATGGTTAATTCAGTGTACAAAGAAATAATTTTACCACATGGTGGAGCTCTCTGCTTACTCTACAGATAAGAGACAGTCAGTTAGCAAGACAAGTTGATCATTTCTCAGCATTATTTATGTAGCTGGCAGATATGTACTCCAAGGACCTTTTGAAAATCCTCCAGCAAAAAGAAGTTAGGACCTGTTAAAAATATAGAATTGTCTGTGGAGACACTTGCATCTATGCCTTAATGAGAAGTTAGGACAGCTTTTAGACCAGCAAATATTTACATAGATAAAATGCCATTTAGAAAACTTATCCATTTATGTATTTATTTGTGTTTGTTATTTATCACTGCTGCCCCATCACAGTAGTATCTAAGTGCTTTCTGATCCTTCACAATCAACAGTGTAGACGCATGGTCAGAGTTGCTTTTAATAGTGAAATGACTAGTTGGCCAATGCGTGGGGCTGGGCAATGTTTTTCTGCCAAAACTTTATTTTTGCTAAAAAATGCAGATTCACCAGTTTCATAAACAAAAAAGCCACAAAAATTCTGAAAAAATTAAATGTTTCTTTATTCAAAATGACTTTTCATTTTGAAATTTCCTTAATTTTTTAAAAAATATTTTATTAAAAAATCAAAAAGGTCAGAAACATAATGAAACATTTTGTTCAATCAGGACTGAATTTTTTAACTAAACCCTTTGAAAAATTTCAATTTTTTTGTTTTGAGTCAACTCAAGTTTGAGTTTTCAGAACTGCAGTATTAACACTGCTCTGCCTTCCATACATATCCCAGACACCGGACGCAAGCACTGACATCTATGCAGCAAAATTTAAAAACCCAAAAACCATGCCCCAAGAGAAAGTGGTTGATTTCTACCCCTGCAGATCATTGGTGTCTTTACTATGCTAGATTTAACAGAAGATTCTGCCAAAAAAAAAAAAAGTATTTAAAAAACAAATGTGACACAACTGTGGCACGTACCATCTGTCTCAAAAGCTAATGCTGTTTCTCAGTGTGCCTTAATTCTGAACAGGAGGGACCACCTCCAATAATTCCTTAGCTTTTCTTTTGGTACTAACAACAAGGCCTCATTTATGCTATGGACCCCTGCATCCTGTGACATAGAATCTGTCTGCCAATTTATTTCTAACTAACAGATTCCAATGCCTTTCAAGCACTTAGATCAAGTGCTGGAGTATTGTGTCCAGTTCTGGGCCCCATATTTCAGACAAGATGTGGACAAATTGGAAAAAGTCCAGAGAAGAGCAACAAAAATTATTAAAGGTCTAGAAAACATGACCTATGAGAGAAGATGGAAAAAACTAGGTTTGTTTAGTCTGAAGAAGAGAAGACTGAGAGGGAACATAACAGTTTTCAAGTACTTAAAAGGTTGTTACACAGAGGAAAGAGAATATTGTTCTCCTTAACCTCTGAGGATAGGACAAGAAGCAATGGGTTTAAATTGCAGCAAGGGCGGTTTAGTTTGGACATAAACTACCCTGACAGTTAGGAAGTTTTTCCCAATCACTGGAATAAATTTCTAAGGAGGCTGTAGAATTTCCATCACTAGTGATTTTAAATAGCGGGTTAGAAAAACATCCGTCAGTGATGGTCTAGATAATGCATGGTCCTGCCATGAGTGCAAGGGACTGGACTCGTGAGGTCCCTTCCAGTCCTATGATTCTATGATCAAATCTGATACTGTGGCATAGAAAGGGAAGGTTCTGTATTACCTGGCCACTCAGCCATCAATCCATTCATACACATACATTAATTTTTAAAAATAACAGTTACATATATTTTATTTGCCTTGGTAGCTCCCTGAAAGCTTTCACACAAAACCACGTTAAGAAAAACATCATCATCTTCCCAACTCACTTGGTGCAGCCTGGTCTCACATCACACTGAGGTAAAAGGCTAAAGACACTGCATCAGATGCAGATAAGTTGAAAAATAAACAGCTAAGTCATTTTCATTAACAAAGAAGTCCTTCCCCCATGGATGCAGAGGCAAACAGAGTATGTGGTGTTTGTGCAGTTTTAGGGAACATCTGTGTTTGTAATGACAGAAGATTCATTGCATGATAATGGAGCTAAAAGCCCAAAGGAAAATCCTTGAACTGGCTAAAGGAAGACTAGAGAGTCAGCTCTCACAAAAAAATTTTTTGTGGATTTGCTCACTGGCATGATCTCCTCCCATTAAATGCTATGGGTGGCATTCCTATGGGGAAATGAGTACTAGTCAGAAGGGAACTAATTACATACTCACCACTATAGGCTTTAAAGTTGTAGTTCATCTTTTAGCTTCTTTGTTTAAGGGAACAATGTATTTTAGTTTAGAATGCAAATGTAAGGGCTTGTCTACACACACACACACACACACACACACACACACACACACACACACACA
>ML675644.1:8461453-8511431 GCA_007922155.1 Mesoclemmys tuberculata
CACACACACACACACACACACACACACACACACACACACACACACACGTTGCACTGATTGAATTAGATCAGTTTCTAAATTGATTCACAGTTAAATTACATGGGAACCTTAAACTGTTTACCAAAGTAACCTAAATCAATATTTGCTACTCTTAAATCAGTTGAAGGGTATTCACACAAGAGGGTTGCACTGATTTAACTAAATAACTAGACATTGATTTAATTACATCAGTACAATTTGTATGAGTAGATTAAACCTAGGTTTTATTTAAAGAGGAGGCTCAAGAAGGGGAGATGTCTTACAAACATTAACAAGAATAGTGAAGCTGTTTTTAAAACTGTATATGGAAACTACCATGATGTTGGAAGCCAGAACAACAGAATTGCATGAGAGTACAAGAAGCAGAAAATGAAGGCAACTGTAAACAAAAAGTGAAAATGACCCAACTAGTTTTATTATCAGAGAAACTTCAAAGGAGCCAATAACAATATGCAATTCTGACAAAATCAAAAAGCTTTGCAAAATCAGGTAAATTTTGCTGGAATTTTGTTTTGAAAAAGAAGTTCTCTCAATAGCAAAACTTCCAGTTTCAACACTTTGTGAATTAAATATTTTGATTTTGTGTTTTGAAACAACTTTTTGTTTTGAATTTTTATTTTGTATTCTACAATACAAAGTCTAAATTGACTTAGTCAAAACAAAACATTCTGAACAACCCATTATTTTAAATTTTCCTTTGTGGAGAATTTCAAAATGTTTAGTTTTTTCTCCAATTTGGAATAAAGGCAAAACCTGAAATCTCAAAAGCCTTTGCAAAACATTACTTTTGTCCTCTGCACAGCTCTATTCAATATAAGTGAAGAGCAAAATGTTAACTAAAGCACCTAGAGTGGGGACCATTACAAATGTTTCACTTACTAATATATCATTCTAAAATAGGGAAATATCATAAATATAATAAACAGTAAAAGGGAAGTTCTTAAACATGCCCATTGTACTTTACAAAGAGAAGAAGTATGTGTTTAATATGGATATTACACAGGGCTAGAAATATGGAGATACTACTGAGTTCCACGGTATTTCAGGTTTAGCTTCTGAGTTCTTTGTGTGACCTTGGGTACATCACTTAACCTCTCTGTGTTTCAGTTTGCACAGCTGTATAATGTGTTAAATTTAAGTTACGTTAGGAGTGCATTAAATCTATTTTTTAGTATTCATATAGCATTTGAGATCCCCAGATGAAAGGAACTATTTGAAACACAAAGTATTACTATTATTTAAAACTATGTTTTTTAACTCCATGCTTGATATGTTGTTTTTATATTAGGGTTTTTTTTTTTAAATGGTTGCACCAATAATAGTGTAATTAACACGCTTTACAAGTGATGGATAAGAAAGGAATTTTCATTGACAAAGTGAAACAGAAAGACTGATAATAAATTATTATACTTTGCAAGCCTTCTTCGCTGATGTCTAAAAAACAGTACGTAAGAGTTCAAAGTAAAACATAGATCTGGTCCTAATCCATTGATACTGATGGCAAAGCTTCCATTGACTTCAGAGGGATCAGAAATGCACCCTGGATTTCACATTCTAGTGGAGTAAACTTGTTTCTAAGCCTTGTTAATGCTGTTATTCGTAATAACTTCTTTAAGATAAATACTAAGTCAAGTTAGGGTTAAATTTGGTGCTGTGCCTTGATAGGCAAAATGGGAATGAATGAATCTGGAGTTTTCCCAAGGACAAAGATGTTATACATCCCTGCAATGTGCCTTCTATTCAGATCAATCAATTCACCTCCATTTCGAATACTCCAAAGTGATATATAATGCGTCTTTTCCTTTTGAGAATTATAAAAAAAGAATATGAGAAAATCTGTTATGTTGAAAAGGCCAAGGTGCTAATGGCTTATCAAATGTCTCATTCAACCTTTGTGGAAATGTTTCCATTGGGATAACTCAATTTAATTCAGCATAATATAATTTGTTGATACATTTTGAAGTCCAAATAATGAGATTTAAAAGCAAAGAATGAACGTCCCTCTAGAGCAATCTAACACTGATCGTTTGAAATGGCCATAACCTTATAACTTTTTGGTTGCACAATGCAATGATGATATAATTTGGAGCTAGGTGGTACAGTGATATATGCTTCATTTGTATCCATTCTACCAAGTGACATTTATTGAAAACTGACTGTTGAACTGCTTTCCATGTCTGTTGCTATCTATCTGCTTTGGTGCTGTTGGAGATTGTAATTACATTTTGCTTCATTTCCTGTATAATTTATGTGAAAAAGCCTTCAATGGCAGGGAAGCACAAAGCCCAGACAATGAGAACATGACACTGTGTAAGATTTAAGATGGCTGTTTGGGACTGAAGATAGAAGCTGGCCATGACTCAGGCAGTTTCAAGGTCACTCAACATGGACAGAGCCCAAGCAATGCTTCAGTTTTGTGACTGTGGAAGCTATAAATATTTTGATACTTCTGATAAACATTGATCTTATGTTATTCTTCTCAGAAATTAAAGTGTCTCTTATGGGGAGAGTAAGTAGAGAGTATTAATTTTATTATGTCTAATTACCAGGACATTTAGAGAGTAGGATACTCAACGTGTATAGTGATTGCAATGTTTTTAGTTCCAGAGCTTAACATTTTGATGCATTGTTTTATTAACCTCTCTGAATTTTGTCTGTTGGCTGTTTCTTGATGATGCTAGCCATTATTTTTTAAATTAACAAGTATTTTAATGCCAAATGATTATCAGCTGGGTTTCGTTTTAGGAAAATTTTCTTACTAACTCATCCTCCTCCCAGCTTCTCTCAGCACCACTCAGGCGTAAGATATTACAGTCGAGAAATAATAAGCGAGGTTCATTTCTTCAGGAAAAAAACAAACCTCTCTTCAGTTTGCTTCATTGATGCTTTAAACATGGTTCAGTGTTTTTCATTGGAAAACATAGGTTCTGTCTGCTAATGACATTGCTATATATTTACATAATGGCATACGAATAGTAAAGGAAGACAACCTGCAGTATGTATCCATAATCTGTGTTTGAATAGCACCTAGCACAATGGAGCTCTGATGCCTAACTGGACTCCTAGGTTTTATCCACAATACAAATAATTAGTAATAATAGTATTGTATGTAATAAATAGTGCTGAGATAGATTTCCCTTCCTGAATTGCTGGTGGACACCACCTCTTTTGTAGAGAAATCATTTAATCGTCTTAATTGTTGAAGGCTTTTTTAAATTATGGTGCTGTCTACAAACACTGAATTTTACTGCTGCTAAAAACAAGAGATACTCAATTCTGTTTTGTGCATTGGCCCTTCCACATGTCTGCTCAAACCCATGGCTGATGACCTGAAAGACACTTCCCTAGCATCTCCAGATCAGAATTTGTCAATTCAGACAAAAAGTTTCTACAAGTTTGACAGAATTCCTTAAAAATTAATAGATTGTGCTACATCAGGTGTGAAAATAATTTCCAGCATGATATTATACATCATGTTAGAAATTAGAGACAAGGCTAAATCAACCCTCCTCCCCCAGGTCTGAATACCGACCAGATTTATAGTGTTTGAAATCTGGAACTAGAATTTGCAAAATCCCACTGTGTTTATATTAGTTTTGTCCGAAGGCATAGATCTGAACACCTCAGAACATTGAAATGTGTGACCCTTGAATCTAAATTTTGGGGTTGGGCCCAGCACTATTTAAAATGTTTTTAAAGGAGAAAGCTGGTAAAATCTGCAAGATTTATTTTATTAGTCTTTTAATGCATCTATTTTTCTTCGTTTCCCTTTTCAGACACTCAATGTCTCCTTCAATAATGCTTACCAAGGAAACAGTTTTTCACTTGATTAGCCAACACCAGGCATATGGAATGTTCTTTTCTAAAAGCCTTTTCCAAAATATTCACTGGAGACCCTTTAAAATTAAGTCTTTGTGCTTCATATTTAATGTTTTTTATCAATGTTTCAGGACACTATGATTCTAACTAGTCATCTTGCAATTGGAATGCAAATGATATTTCATTTCAGAGTGACGTTGATTCTGCACATATTATTGTTGAACACTATAAAGACATACTCCCCCAATACAGTTTTTCAGATTTATTGCAGAGCAGAGAGCATCCTCTGTTGAATTAACCTAGAAGATCATTATCATTCATGTGCCTGCCAGACTTTCTATTGCAATTTACCACTTTCATTTTGTTGTATTTGATTGTGCTGTCATTATTTCATTGCAGCCTAGACATCTAATTGTACTTGCCCTCAGTGCAGGAAGATTTCCATCATCCCCCTTACGCATGTGGTGGTTTATGGCTTTACAAAAATATAATGTAAGAAAACGTTTTCCAATCCAAATCGCTACAGGGTAAAATGGAATAGCTCTGACTCCAATACCCGGCCGTTATATATAGGGCCTCTCAGACCAGGATCTCGGAGTGGTTTACAAATATCAATTAATTAAACCCGAAACCTCAAAACAATCCCATTTTTCAGATGAGGTGAAATGATTTGTCATAGCCCAGCAATAAAGCGGTGGTAGAACAAGGGTTACAAATCACACCCTTGATCTTGCATGGTGTACCACATGAATAAATCCCTTGAGTCTATGCAGAAGCCCATTGAAGTCAATGGAGCTCCACACGGTGCAGGGGTCCACCCCACTGTATACCTGAGGAAGCAGATACTCAGAAAATGTTTACAATCCATTATGGGCAGTACAGCAGCACTGCTATGGAAAGGTAGCTCTGCTGCTGTAGCACCATAATTCAGATGCTTCTAACAGCAACAGAAGGGGTTTTCTCATCATTGGGATTAATCCACCTCCCTCAGCTGCAGTAGCTAGGTCAACAGAAACATTCTTCTGCTGAACTAGCTTCGTCTACATGCAAGGTTAGGTTGGCACAGCTACAGCACACAGAGGTGTGATGGGATACCACTGACTTGAACTGAACCACCACCAAACTTTCTGATGTTCAAACAAGTATGGATAACTTCACCCCTCTCCCATTGTCCTTCATTTCTGCAGGTCTGTGCACTTCCTGGAGCTGGCCAGAAATGGAAAAAGAAAATATTGTTAATTTCATGAGAGTCTATTCTCACAACGTTTCTAGCACAAGTCTGCAAACTCAAGGTATTCAAACGGTCAGAAAAGCATCTGAATGTTTGGCTGCTTTTCCCAGTCATTGAATTTCTTAAGGTTCCTCCCCTCGCTAATGTGCTGATTTTATAGATATAATTTTTTTTACTGCATCTTTTTTTTTACTGCTTGTAATGATTTGTGTTATCTAGAAAATAATTTGGTTAACATGCTTTCAATGAAGTCTCTGATGAAATTTATGTTTGTAATATACTTAACACTTTGGTGTGCAAAGGACAGTCAGACTGGAATGAGGCCGTGTGTCATCTTGTACTAAGTACAGTTTTTGTAATGGTAACAGTAGCCACTGCCTGAGGAAAAAACGAGTCAAGCTTTTTTACAGTTCATAGTTTGCTCCTCTTCCCACCACAGCAGATGATGCTATAAGTCACAGAGCCCAGCTTCTGACATGTGGGGCCAAAGCTAGGGCATATTCAGAGGAAGATACTCTCTTCCACTGAAACCCAGGCCAAGCCAAAGTCTCCTCATTTTCAGTGCAAGATGTAAGACTCCACTCTTTCTGCATGCCTTCTCCTGCCATGTAGGTTGTGGAATGGGCCCGGCTGCACGCCCCAGAGAAATAAATAACCTGCATTACTTTCTTTTAAGTGGCTTTATGATTGAGAAGGAGTGCTTGAAAACTGAGACCCTCTGAAATGAGGGACCGGATGTATTTATGGCATACACTCCCACAGGGCTAAACCATGACCTGACATCAAAGCCCTGCTCCGGGAGTCAAGCAGGTTGTGCCCCCATGTTGGGTCAGCAGTACCTCCACCTGTGTGACGAGTGGTTGGGGCATTCCTACTTCAGCAGAAGTGACCTCACAACACGGGTAACTGGTGCTTCGCTGTGCTGGTTGGAAAGGGCTGTTTGCGGTCAGCTAACACCTCATTCCAGGCACTGAGTTCCAGCTGGACACATGGTAACTTGGTTCATCTCTCGCAATCAGCACAGTTCGTTAGGGATGGTGGCACTGATGACTACTTGCTGGTGTCACACAATCTGTGTAGCAGGATTATTTGCAAGAGCAGACCCATTTGCTGCAGCCCTGTGACTCCGTTTGCAGTTCTGTCAGCGGGACAGTGCATACCATCTGCCGTACTGCTGCGCAATTTCTCCGAAGCCTGCGGCGTGTGTGTACGCTCCCTTACTACCAGTGGACACAGAGCTTAGTCTTTGATTATGGGCTCTACAATGCTCAAATAAGTGAGGTCATGATTTTGCCTATGCCATTTTTCTAAATCTGATACACTTCTAGATTTTCATTATGGGGTGTGATGCCATAGAAATATACACAATAGTAGTAATGATAATCCTGTAACTCGTAAAAATAATCCCCTTATGAAGACGTGCTGGTGATCTTGGAAAATCCCTTAACTAAGCGAGAGCTTTTTAAACTGAAGTTCAGATTTTATGCATGATCTGAATGCAATATGGTAAACTGATGGGATTATTTCCCCCTAATCCAAGCCCATATCTCTCATTAATATCAAGGGGAATTATGCGCACACGGCAATGGAGAATGAAACCGTTATTATTAAAGCTCTATTCAAATAATTTTATAAGGATGATTTAGTAAGGTTTTGGTCCAATAAAGTGATGTTTACTATCACAATGCAAAGTTAGTAGATTTAGCATTCTGTAAAAATAGAAACCCCATCACTGTTCTCATTTCAAGCCATGAAACACCACTGACTTTTTTTGGGATTGTACAGACGTAAATGAGAAAAGAATTTGTCCCATACAACTTACTGACGATAGGGTACTACAGTATTCATTTCTTTCATAAGAATAAATGTGTCAGAATATTCCTAGTTTAATTTATTTTAGAACTAATTTGAATGAAAAACATAAAAATCACTTTTTGGGGAATTTCTTGAATTTCTTTATCATCTTATTTAGCAATTCAAAAGGTTAATTTTATTCCTATAAATCCTGTAACATATTTTGCTGTCTTACTTGGAGAAATTAATCTTGACTAAAATAATGAAACATTGGCCAATAAAGTCACTGAATACTGACTAGAACAGTCAGAAAACTAGCAGGTAAAATTCATAAGAATTTTTGTAAAAACTTTCTCATTTTTTTGTTGAAATAAAAAATGTTGATACAAAATTTTGTTGGTATTTCTCATTCCGATAAATTTCTACCAGGTATAAACTGGCCCCTGTCATATCAACACAGACTCTTCTGAGATAAGTGTGCCAAGAAATAAAGCAAATGGGTTTATGGCAATTGACACCAGCTAAACAATTGCTCCCAATTTCACGTCAGAATTCCTGTGTCATGTTTATTACACATAAGATCACCCTATAATTTTTATAGCTCAGAGCAAAATATAGGTAGGTGTTCTAAATGCTCAGATAGCTTGTTTTCATTACAATATTTTACCACATTTGAGCAATGTTTTGAAGAATAAAAGGAGAGTATAAATTGCAGTCTGTATTCTATGCCTTATGCTGGCCATTGGAGAAAATATATCAAGAAGTCATTCTAGTGGCTTTCTTTCTGTCCAGGAAACTTAGTTGTACTTAAAAAGTGCAGCACTACAAACTATCTTATAGTAATTTAAGTTCATCCTTCATCCCGGTTCTTTGAAATGAGATCTTATTTTGAGCAAAAAATGTAGGAAAGCAGTCTCCTGCAGAACTCATGTTGGTCTGGTGCCATACTGCGCTCTGTTCTACAAGAGATACGTCATGAGTAAGAATCTAAAGTCTTTCTTCTTTGAAGATCAATTGTATTGTCACCTAACCTTAGCCTCAACCAGCCCTGAAAGTGAAATGTTCCCAAACCATGTGTCTCAGTTTTTCAGTGAGTTCTCTGTGCCCAATAATATCAACATTTTTTAAAAAAATTGTTTTGCGTGTAACCTGGTTGCTGCTTTGCACTTCTTAGGATGGGGCTTGATAAAAATGCACATGGTTCTCATTTTCCAAACTTTTGAAATATATAGACAAGTGTGGAGATACACAGGGACACAGCCCGATAGGGACTTAGAAGGCTAGATAGATGCAAACCCTGATTTTATGGAGCTCTGAGGGGACATCCTTTACATTTACAACCTTTATAAAACTGCAGGTTGAAATAACCAGGAGGTTCAATCCTATGAACCTCCTAAGCACAGAAAGGTCACAGGGATTTAAGGGCTTAATTTCAGTGCCATGAATCTCCTTAAAACTGAAGCTCCACAGTAACATGCAAACTCAAGGAACATAACTTTTTGTTAACCTGGAGTTTCAGTTAACCAGAGTTCAGAAAATCTAGGTTGTCGGGTCTATTTTTAAATATATAAAAGTTGCTGCATGACAAATCAGTCTTCCTGTCATGCACAGAAAGCAGCAATTATGTGCATGTGTTAAAAGGTTACTGTGTTCTTTGAAATCCAGGGGATATAAAATATTAAAACATCAATTAGAATTGAGCGTATAATCACTGTAATAGTCACAAGTGATAGAATGAGCCAAAATGCATTTTTGGATGAAATACAGTATGTGGAAATTGGTAGTTGGATTTTCTAGGTGTTAAACTGCTGAGTAAAAAAGTTAGCAAAGGATTCTGCACCAGGCTCCGCATTCATAGTTCTCTTTTTAAAAAAAAGTCATTATAACGGCAGGAATTATGGACAAGAGTAGAGTGCCATTAATTTGTGCAATAAGTGCTCGGTGCCTGCTTTCCAGTCGCTCAGAGAGAGTACTTTGCATCCCTTTGTGTAAGACAATTGCAGAATCCATGACTCTCACTGTTCATTTTTCTTTGTCAGCACTGGCATCTTTAGAGCAATGTTGTGCTGAATTGTCTCCTTGTTTTAAGATTAGACTTCAAGGATTTTTTTTTTAATGAAAGGGAAACTAATATCTTCCCTTCTGACAAATTAGGAAACATTAGACAATTACATCTATTTATAAAACTCCACTGCATCATTAGTGTTAGCATTCTCCCAAGCTCTGTTTTTCGTTAGCTCAGCAGCAAACAGTTGCTGGTATATAAAAGGACACGGTTTTATTCATGGAATGAAAAAATCCTAATGAATAAGTATTAAACCTTAATCTTTGTTGTGTTATTCCCTAAAATGTAATCTAGGGCTTCTGGCAGCCCAAACTAAGGTGAACATTAGAAGTCTTGCCAGGAGATGTGAGAACAACAGCACAGAGAGGGACAGGCAGGTTTTCTGCTACTTCTTAGTCTCCACTAATCTGGAATAGGAGGATGTGAGCCAGCTAGGTACCATGAATAAAATAGCTGCTCTTTCGATCAGACATCTCCAAAGACATCTGAAAGTATGGAGGTATAAAATGCTCCAGGCCTTCAACCAAAATTGAGTAAGTTAAAAGGGGTAGCAGGAGCTTTTTGAGAGCAAGGGTAGCTTCTGGGCAGAGAGGAGAATTTCACCTGTAGTGACAGAACGTGCCCAGGTGGTAATGTTAAAATTTTAGCTTAGCTTTGGGTTTGCAGCGGTTGGCCTTGGTTTTCAGCGGCTAGTGTCATCACAGCATCTAGCTTCCTTAGATTGCTGAAAACTACATCAGAATCACTACTATATGTCAACTACTGAGAAACAAAGTCAACATATCACCGCAATCCTTCCTCCTTCCCTGTTCCCTCCCTAATCTGTGTCAACCTGATTCATTGTGTCACCTTGACTAGTTAGATTGAAAGCTCATTGAGGAAGATAACATGACCTTCTCTGAGGTGCTTACTATATCTTTAGCTGTTATTGTGGTATCTTGCCATTGAGCAGATTAGTTTCAAGATATAAACTCTTTGTTCAGAATGGAAATTATGTTAAATTTCTATAAGGTCACAACGTTCTACTGCTCTTTGGCTATAGCCTGCAACTGTGAGGTCGTGCGTTCCTTTGTGTTGGCTCCCCAGCAGCAAGTGTGTCTCAGGTAACACAAAAACCACACAACATCATACAAGAAATGTGGTACCTCCTACACCATAGCACACCTTCGTTTTTTCGATCTCTTTCTAAAAGTCCTGCTTTCTCAGCATATTGTAGCTTAATGGTTGGGTTTATTGCAGTTTATGCATGTTAGTCCCCATGCTGGGCATTTACTATCGTCATGCAAATTGCCACATGACTGGCATTGTTTCTGGCTTTCCATGTTTCTGTCCTTGGTCATTTTAATTTCAGCGGATTTCTCCCTTGCCGGTTTAACTATTGTACAAAAGGTCATATGCTCTATATCTTTCTCTTGGATTTCAATTTGTTCACCGCTTAGTATATACATATTGATCTTTCGAAAGTAAGTTTCACCTCCCTTAGTCCTCCATGGATATTCTTATTGTTGCACACCAGATCTGTCTAGTCTTTCATGAGCGAGTCTTTTTTTAATAGTCTATATTCACAGAATCGACTTTTTAATTATAAGCCTGTGACAGACTCCTCTATTGTTTCCCCTTCATTCTGTGTTCTCATCCTGAACATAGATCTCTCTCTCTCATAAATTATGTTTTTTTTCTGGGGACACAGTGATCCTCAAACATTTGCATTATCTCTGCACAGCTTTCCTCTTTTTCCTCACCAACGAAATTCATTGTATACAGCTAGCACTTTTGTGTTTGCCAAGTAACAGTGGAGCAATATTTTGCTCATCCTCCAGTTTGTTTGCATCTATGGCTTTCATATACAGCTCAAATTGCTGTGTGAGCCATTTCTGGGCACATTTAACATTTCTGCTGATTCTCAGGCCTGGTGGGGGAGTTATTTGCAGGTGCACAGACTGCGTAGCAGCCACTGCAATGTTACTTCTCGTAGTGGGGCTTCTCGTATGCTGTGCCTCCACTGTTGTAGTGTCTCACTGATGATCAAGCCAATTTCAAGATAAGTTCTTTCCTGGGAACAGAAACTATGTGCAGCAATACATTAACAAAATCTGGGCCTCCACACATTTTGTGAGGTCTGCTCTATTTCACTAACTTTCAAGGTCATCTTAAAAACCCACCTTAACTATATCAATCCGTAAGATCATCTGAGGATACATTCTTCTATGGGCTCTGGATCAGGTGCCAGTTAAATGGCATGACTCCTATTAAGTTTATGGCCTTTAGACTGCCTGGAAGGAGCTAGCTGGCTAAAGCAGTGTACAAATGGCAACAAATGCAAATACAAAATAAACCTAATATCAGTATTTCTTGATAGTTGTATGAGGTAACATTCCTACAACTGTTTAACAGGGTTATTTGTTTGTTTGAAACCTTTGCTTGTGTGGTTTAAAGTTAACCCTGATCGGTGTTTTTGGACATTTTACTCATTAATGGGACTCTGACAGTGGACATATATTTGAAATTTCTCTCATTTCAGAAGGTGGGATTATATATTGTGTTACTCAAATTGTCTTTTGCAAACCCTTTTGAAAGCGCCTCTGCTTTTAAATTAACGTGAAACAAACAAAACAAATTAGGACATGAATTTTAAAGTCCTGATCATCAGAAATAATGTGACAGTGGTTGGCTACGTCAACTTACTTCACAGAGAACTGAACCACATGGGACATGAAATCAAGCATTTGAATTTCATTTTGATGTAGTTATTGAAGGTGATCAGCTTGAAATCTGTAAGATGCTGCATAGAGTTTTCTAGAGGCTTAATTAAATTACATTTGTAATGTGCTTTTGGTCCTTTGAGAGAGAGACAAATTCAAATATTTTAGTTTTCAAAATGAGAACAATAGATAAATATCAGAATATAGCTGGAATAAATAACATACTAGTGGTTTTCAAAGGCTCAGCTTGTGGAGGAAGGTGTACTGTTCAGCATGAATGAAGATGGTATAATCTTGCTCCTAAATACTAGTCATTGGCCAAGATGGGCAGACAAATGACTAACCATAACAAAGGAAATACACTTGAACTGACTCCTTATTGCCCTTAAATCATAAAATCAGTGGCTTATCTCGCAACTCTATAGAGAAGTGGTGGCTCCGGCTCATTTGCAAGAATATCTATGAGCTTAAAGGGTTTCATGGGCTTTTCTGGCATTCAAAACAGCCCTCTTGTTTGCTCATTCCATCTGGAAAGAGGTGATAATCCTTCTGCTGGCAGAAAAAGGAAGTGTGTGTTTCTGTACTGATATACCTGTGACACTTGGTTGCTTGCTTTAACCTGATTTATGTTCTGATACATAGCTATGTAGTCAGGAATTTTGTTGTGTTGTGAATTAGTAGCGAAACAAGCGTGCTGTCCCAAGGCTGCTGGATTTACGTACAGTACACACAGCTTGATATGTCAGTGTTCTAGCCGTCTCTGCTCTATAGATTTCATTATTAGGAATATTAAAGTGTGGCATAATGAAAGTCAATATTGACCTCTTTTGTGGATTGGGGAGCAGATTACGGGGAATCTAGGAAGCAAAATCCTAGTTCTCCGGGGGCTCAGGGAGGTATGTATCAAAGACACGTGGAGCAAAACTGGCCCCAATAAAATTTATATAAAAAGTAGAAAGCTGCTACTCTCAAACTGGTTTTCACTGCACATTAGTGCACCCAGGTGTTGTGGACACCTAATGTGCATCATAAAAGGAGGATTAAAGGAGATGGAGGGGAATGATTGTACAAGATTGGGTCCTGACTGTGGACATTTATTTATCCCATGGTGGGGATCCAGTTCCACTCTGTGCGTGCGTGCGTGCGTCGCTGATTTCCATGGCAGCTCCACACAAGAAGCAACTGTAGAATTAGATCTCATTGTGGAAGCTTTTAGAGCACAGGCTCTTCTTTATCAAACCTGGTCCTGCCCTGTCTGCTAAAGAACGTACAGTGAATTAAACCAACTTCATTTAAATGAAACCATAAAACCTGCTGAGTAACCCAGAGACAGACTATAAATTATGAAGCCTGCGACCGTTTAACATTTTGGTTACTTAGCTGTGTGCTGTATTACGTTTATAACAACGACCGTCAAAAAGTGATATTTCTCAGCAAGCCTCAAACGCTATAGATTAGCCAAGGGCATGAACAAAAGCAGGCTCCATGCTGTACTGTGCAGCAAATCTAGTGGAGAGAACTTAATGTTCTGTCTTGTCAGAGGATGCAAATAAAACTTAAGTACCATGGAACATTGATTTATGCAACCTGAAGCCTCATCTCGTACAGAACTAGGAACCTGCAATATCTTTTCCAGCTTTTTTTTTTTTTTGACCTGAAAGGGCCAAATTGTGCCAGTAAAATCTATTGATTTCAGAGCCTGTGGGTTGTAGTTTTGTTCTTTTTTTGTAATTTGACCCAGATCCTCTGCCAAACCTAATCTGGGTGCAGCAGAAGGGAAAAGCCACCAGGGGGCTATTTACAGCTCTCAGATCCTGTGGCTAGTTTTTGCCCAGCTATGGTCTCAGCAGAGTTTAGCCTGGGGATTGTTCTGCTTTCCACCATGAGTAGCAATTCCTAAGGATGCTAAAGGAGAGGTGACATAGGAGCCAGCTATGAAAGCTCTACTCATGCTGGTGGCTCTTCTGTGCCAGGGGAGTTCCCATCAGGGGAAATGCAACCGGTTTCTGCTCCTGGGGTGACAGGATGTCCCAATTTATAGGGACAGTCCCAATATTTGGGGCGTTTTCTTATATAGGTGCCTATTATGTCCCACATCCCGATTTTTCACACTTGCTATCTGGTCATCCTATCTGCTCCCATTGCACTGCTGGAACAGCACAACCGCATTGGAGCAAAGTACCAGCATTTGGACCCTAATTCCCACCAATACTAGGCTAACTTGATTGGGTGTAAATAATGCGCCCAGTCCTGTTCATCTTCAAGTCATTTTAAATTAATTTTAAATATTTTTTTAAATGTTAATCGATCAGTATAATTAATATCACTGTTACAAAAACTACACCAATACAAAAATAATTGTAAATCAGGTAATGTGCAATGTATTTGTAAATGAAAAGTGCAATATGAGAGCTGAGTATTATATGGAAGAACTGCTTTTTAAATAAAATGTAAAATGGGTAAAAACTGCGGCTACTGATGTTTGGTGTTAAGATCTGCCTTTACTAAAGCCTGAGATTTCTAAGATGTTGCTGTTTCTTAAGAATGTCATCTCCATCCATCCCCTCAGTTACTTATGCTCAGGAAATACATATGCATTTTAAAACATAGTAGTTATTTTCAATTGAACTTTTCAGAGGCCATTTCAGAGTCAGTTTATCATGCAGGAAAATACTACATAAAACATTGTCGCACTAGGGAAGTCCAAAAATCATACATATCAACAATCGTGACTATTGGGGAAAGTGTGGCCACAGAGTTTAACTTTGTGACTCAGGCCCTTGGAAAAGCATTAAAAAATGACACCGGGGGGAGATGAAATGGTTTATTTCTTGACAAAATTATACTGATTTCTGTCTACATGTAATCTGAATATTTTTATATGGTTATTATATAGCCACCTCAATTATGGTAGCATTCAAGCACTTGGCACAAACCCCTTTATCCTCACAAAACCCCTCTGAAGCAGGGCAGTGCTGTTATCCCCATTTTACAGATGGGGAACTGAATTACAGAGAGACTAAGTGACTTGCCCAAGGTCATTCAGGAAGTCTGTGGAGGAGCAGGGACTTGAACCCAGGTCTCAAGTCCTAAGCTAGTACCTGAACCATAGATTCATTTCTTTTAAAGCAGACATACATTCTCTACATATCATGTAGACAAAATCAGTGTAATGCCTATTAAATGTATTTAAAAACTGGCTCCCTGATAGATCTCAACAAGTACTTGTTAATGAGGAATCTTCATCAAATGGCAGTGTTTTCTAGTGTGGTCCCACAGGGACCTTCCTGACCCTATGATAATCAATATCTTTAGTAATGATTTGGAGGATGTTGCTTGTAAAATCTGACGACGAGACGCAGATTGGTGGAGTTGTAAACAATGACAGCTCAGTTACACAGAACAAACTGAGTTGCTTGGTAAACTTTGCTCGTTCAAATAGCATATTATTGGTGTGTTTACCAATACATCCGAATGCAAAGTCGTACATCTAGGAACAAAGAATGTAGGTCACCTTTACAGAATCCTCTTCAGAAGTGACTCTGAGAAAGACTTAGAGGTCATAGAGACATCTGGGTCAATTGAAGATCTGGAGGAGTGTTATGCTGAGGCACTGCTAAACAGCTGGATCTGAGGCTGAATATCTAGCTCCATAGTCTGTTTATCACACTTATAAGAAATCATTCTGAACGTGCTACATTTGTTGCAATACATCGTTTGCAGTGGCTTCTATCTCTTTAAATGCTCCTCTTCACACTCTTGATTTGTGCTGGAAGAAAAGTGATGTCTAAGGCTGCAAAGCAAGGACACTGTAGACAGCCCCTCTGTATTTAAGTTCTTCATGGTGCCTTGACTCAAAAGAATTAAGGTAAGGAGGAGTTGTGATTTATCTTCAGTACAACCTTTCAATACTGAATTCGCCCTCAGATACATGGAGATGGTACTGGGGGCTATGTCCCTATGATCTCTAGCACTTTTCTAGAGAACTGTGTCCCTGTGACTGTTAATGCTGTGTCCCAGGGACCTCTTGGTGCCACATGGCGGAAGGCACCAGAGTGCATCAGCGATCACCTAGATCTACTGTCCACATACTAGCTCACCAAAGAGCATCATGTAAGGTGTCTAACAAAAGCCTATGGCACGCTGGTCTTCATGCTCAGTGCAGACGTACGTATGGATAATATATAAGAAGTTATGTACATATATTGAAAATTATGTTCCCAAGATCTGTGACTTGGGGCTAGTCATCGAAAGGTGCGAAACCAGTTCTTTCAGACAAGAGATGTTTGTCTATCTAAATGTAAATTGAGTATCATATGGTTCACAATGGGAACCCATTTACAGTCTGAGCAAATTACTAATCAAGTGGTTGCACAGTCTCCAGGGTTGATTCTAGCCAGAAAAATATTAGCGGGGGTGGGAATCCTGGTTGCAAATGAAGATGATGGATTTTTGGACTTTAACAGTAGGGACAGAGCAGAACTCTAGATCTGTCCACTGAGGAGGCAAGAGAACAGCATGCTTGTTTCATGAATGGAAGATCATAGCCAAACTTGGCTGTAATACACTGGAAGGATTTAGGGAGAGCTTTTGCTCTCTACGATATGCAATGTCTTATTAGTTAAGTTTCGACTCTAGAATGCATGCTATGGTTTTATTTTATCTGTAACCCTTTGTTTCCAATATTTCTGCTTGCTATCCTTTACATTTCTGTTCTGTTATATAAACTTCTGCTTGCTTCCTCTACAACCAGATGTAAACGCTATGTGTTAAGTGGAGCAGTTTTCTATGGTTAAATGAGTGAGCTGTGGTGTACTGGTGAACTGATCCTCTTTGGGAACAGATGATCTGGGAATTCCGTCAGTGTCCAGTGGATCTGGGGCTGGGCACTCCACAGAGCTGCTTGGAAGACTTAGGGTTGGTGTGCTCCTATAGTTAAGCTGTAAAGAGAAAGTGGGGCCTGCGAAGGTCTGCAAGGCAGGGCTTGTGTTACCAGAGGCTAGTGGTGCAGGAGAACTGATATGCAGCAGACACAGACAGGGCTTCTACATGGTAATGGCAGGTGGTAGCAAGGTGCCTCAATTGTGAATACCTCTAGGAAGCATCACAAATGCCATGCCATGTTTGTATGATATATTTACGTATATATATATATATTGCACAAGGTACTTATGTATGTATTTTGTTAGGCTTACTACTGTGTTCTAGGTCTACGCTGGTATGAAACTGACAATATTGTGTCCGTGATCAAGGCGATATGTGATTCCAGAGGTTAAATAACAGAGCTTTATTTGCATTACTTTTGAACAAATAGAACAAAGAAAAGGTGTGATCCCAGATTCCTGAGTAAAGCCCTAATCATGAATCTCTGTGTGAGGGTAAAGAGAGACAGATTCCTCCCTCCTTCCCTAGTTGGGAACTTCTGAGCATCCTTCTGTAGCCACTGCTACAGCGCACGGTCTGCTGTAACAGCCGTTTCCACTGCACATCCACCTACCTGTGTGCAGGTGTTTTGGCCAGTGGATCCACATCCCTGTCTAGTCCATGCCACAGCCACCATCACTGTGATGACAGGAGCCATGGACCATGTTTGTTAGTTTTCCTCCCAAACCTTTTCTGAAATCTTCAGCGGGGGAGAAAGAGTGTCTGCTGTTTACAGGTGCTTTGATCTGGTGGGATCGTCTGCTTTAGGACTCAGATTATTCATTGCCTATGGCTTGTCAGGCTGGTAAACTAGGTAATCTTCACTCAAGTGTAAGATTTGAGCCTAAGCTTGAACCCTGATCTTGTATTGCAGTATAGACATAACCTAGAGATTGGTCACTATCATACTTAGCAATGCCATCTGTGCTCTGGATTTTGGGCTGCAGGATGCCCAGACGCTGTGGGCTCCATTTTCTGCCATACCCTGTGAAGCTAGGCAGAACGCACCAAGGATACCATACTGAGCATCTTGTGCACTACCACTTTAAGACTGTATGCATTGCCAGGTTTCAGGTCTTTCCCACTCTTAGGAGCACCAGATGCAGGCGAGCAGTGTTCTGCTTCAGCAGGGTTAGGGAGTCATTCTATGCTCTCTAGTCCCAGATAATAACATTTGCTGTTTAAGGTACTTGACCTGTGAGCCTAAGTCTTCCTTCTAGCGTTCCAGAATTCCACCTGCTGCAACTGGGGCTAGCACAGCTTCAGATATTACCAGAATGTCAACAGTACGTGGGTCTGCTGCAGTGAAAACTACGAAGTCCTGCAAAAGGTACAGAAGTGTGAGGCAGCATGCCAGCATGTACACGTACAAGGAGCCTCCCCACAGGTGAGAGATTTTCCGCTGTTCCACTTGTAATGCAAATTGGATAAAACATCATTCTTGATCTGCGTGAAAAGAGGCATCTCTCCTCTAGTTTTACTGCTACAATCTATACAAATGAGGAATAAGAAAAGGGAGAGAGAGAGGGAAAATGTCATTGTATTTTTTTCTTAAATCCTTCGTTTATTTTATTAAAATCATGCTCTGTATAGGGCCGAAATAATCTCCAATGAGATGATTTCAGGTTAGGATTTATTTCTGAGTGATTCCAGAAGTGTCACGTTTTTCAGCAACGCTGCAGAGAAGTTTTAGTGGGTGTCGTTCCCAACAAATGTTCAGGGGATGCAAATAGGAAGCTGATATTAAATTGTTGGCTTTGTTTAATGTAGCATTGTAATTCTATTTATATTATTTATAAAGGAAAATCTTTCTTGCTGCAGCTTTCAGATACGCTCCCCTGTAATCATGAACATTGCTTGTTCTTTACTTTACAGTAGATGGATGCATTACAGATAGGGACTGAGATCTTTAGCTCAGCAAATATACTAACATCAGAAAAAGATAAATGTCTGCACAAACCAGTGTCTGGGTACATGAATCATTTTCAGGGATGTGCTACTCTTAGTACCCCAATAAAAGGGGATCCCCACAGTTAATCCCTAGTACTCCTAGTGTGGAGGATTGAGGGGCTAGATTGTTCTCGACATTTGTTGTCCCTGTTTTAGCAAAGAAACACTAACATAATAACAATCAAAGTAGAAGGCAGCGCTGCATGTGGCAAATACATTTGTGTTAAGTGCACTTGCTGGAAATATTTATATAGCACGTAGTTCCTGAAAACTATACTGAGTATATTGCATTGTGTTCAAGCTGTACAATTTGAAATGGGGGAGCTGGAAATTTGAATTCCTATTGAGGGATACGGGGTACCCCAAAATGCCTGACACTGAGTGCAAGCTGATGTGCATCAAAATAAAAAAAATTGCTCTTCAGAAGAATTTCTATGAGCTTCTGGGATAAAGGTCATCTCTGGCAGAGATCATTTAGGAGTAGCCAGAGAAAGTGGTGACTCCATCTATGGCAGAGAACCCAATCCAGTCCTCTCACCAGTTTGGTGTAAAGAAGGGCTCCTGTTGTTATAGACTGGATTGTATGTGTGTCTATTCATTGCTGCTGTTCTGAATGGGAATAACTTGTTTTGTGTTTGTCCCCTTTGCGGTTGGGTGTGTTCAGTAATTCAGATGATAATGCTGATGAAAAAGCAGACAGCAATGACCCAGAGCAGATCTTCCAGAATATACAATTTCAAAAGGAGATTGTGGCAAATATCCGTTGCAGACCATGGCCCATGAGACAGAAGCTCGGGGCACTCAGGTAACAGAGTGTTTATGAACACTTTCAATCCCATCAGTTATTGCTGCATTTCCAGCTCTCTCAGGTTTACAACTGCCAGAAAATCATGCAGCAGCTATTTTTCTGCTAGTCTGCTAGTCTGTAGAGTAGGATAGGAGTGTGAATCATGGAATAAGGAGTTTGAAAAATTAAAAGGTTTCTAAAAGTTGATTACAGCTCATTTTTGCATGTGCCCTGTATAGAACAGGGTGAGATTGATCATGCAAATATAGAAGACGGATGAAAATATTTTCATGTTGCATACAGTGATTAAATCCTATAATGCTAATTTTAACTCCCTTAATTTTCGCAGCTTGTTTTAGTCTCATGAAAGTGCCCCCTTACCAATGCTCCATGGCAAGTGCATGATACAGAGTTCATTGAAGTCAATGGGAATTTTTCCATTTACTTCATAGAGCCATAGGGCTAGATGGGACTGCAAGGGCCATGTAGTCTAACCCACTGCCAAGATGCAGGATTTGTTGTGTCTAATACCTCATGGCAATGAATTAATGGGTCAAATCTGAGACATTATTGACATCTAAAGGAAATTACCTTTCCAGTGAGGTGGGCATGACTTTCATCTCCCAACAGCCTCAGAAGAGTCCATGAACGAACTTTGGATCAGGCCATAATATCCTTGTCCTTACCTAGCAGAACACTGTTGTTTCTCTTTGCCCAGAATGTACAAGGTGCTGTAGGTATCCCACAGCTCTTCATTCTTCACCAGCTGAGCGTTATCTTAGGCCCCAAATACAGAATCCTTGTACTGTTAGTCTGTGGTGATCAGAGCTTTTCCTGAGCCCTTTGGAATATTAAAACTATTAAATGATTCTTTCATTAGAGCGCTCAGGAAGGATCATTGTGATATATATGGTACGTTCAGTTGACGATACTGAGCAATACGTTGTCAGCTAAATTCTGTCCTGTTGTGTTCTGTGTCAAAAACAGCACCATTTCCCACAATCCAGGAAGGCTGTGTTTGAAAGTAATGAGGCTTTGTTGGATGAGGGGACAGAATTTGGCAATTTAGCTTTTAAATTATGTTTCAAAGAGCAGAAAACAGTATCCATTTTTGCAGATTAATGAATTACATGTAGACTGTAGACAGCATGGAATGTAGTGTCGTTATGACAAGAGAGTTCAAAGCTGTGTTACGTTAACAGTTCCAAATTTGAAACAGTATAAAAGTCCATAACTTTCTCTAATATCTTATCTAAACTGCATCAGTCCTTTCAGTGTGCATTCCATTTGGCTTCCCCCCCCCCTTTTTATGAAATCTCTCCCTTGTCACCTCACCGTGTGCTGGAATGGCACTTTACTAACAAGGAAGGTCCATCACTCAAGACAGCTTTGCCTTGTCTTAGGAAGCAAAAGGAGACTTTTTTTCATGTGCATGGAGTGAGAGTCCATAACTTGCAGCTAACACAAGCCACATTCATGGATGTGCAAATGCACTGCTCCTGTGCTGTCAGTCTGCCTATGGCCCCTACCCAGCTCCCATTGAAATAAAAAACTCCCAGTGACTTTAGTGGAAGGAGGATCAGGCTTGTCTACATACCCTGTCCAATATCTCTTATTAAAATGTAACCACTACTTTAATATTAATCAATTGCTATATTGACCAAAGCCATGCTTTAGACTGTACTTTCAGAAGAAGGGTCAGTATCCACATAAACTGAACTGAATGAAGTATTATAATGTTTTTATTTTATGAGACAATTAGGTTAAATTATTATAGAAGAATTCTAGAAACCATTGAGCACAGCTCTCTCTACAGTGAAAATTTTACATTTGTTTTGTGAACTGTTGGGATCAGATCCTGGGGTTCTATCTGAGACAAAACTCTCATTGATTTTAAATTGCTAGCAATACTCTTATTTGAAGTAAATGAAGTTATGCCTGAGCACAGATGTCAGGAATGGGCAGGAAGTCTGTTGTGACAATGTTTCATATTACCTGCAACTTTCATTTATGTGTGGTGTGGCCCAAGTTCAGAGTGTAATAAGATTTTGGTTACATGAAATGAAGGTTCTGTATTCCTCTGCAGACAAGCTAAGGAGATTGTGTTGAAGTATGAAGGCAGGCTCACTAGAACAAGAGGTTACCAAGCAGCTGGTGCAGAGGTACGTCAGCTTTTCATTAAAACTACAGCTCTTTCCTATAACAATTATCTGGAATTCTCATTCACAGAAGTACATGTTGTCTGTGCAACACTGCTGTTCAGTTCAAGAATTGTGTGGAAGAAAAATCTAGTTATAAGCTTCTTTTTTCTATTAAGAATTTAGTAATTTCATTTTTGCAAACTAATTTGATGTATGAAGGATGGGTCTCATTCCAGTAACATGAGTATTTTTTCCTTTTCAAGTACTCTAGCAAATAATGAGTGTCTGCCAGAGCGGAGGTGATGGGAACAGGAGCCAAACAATTTGTATTCTATATAGAGTTGTTTGTTGAAGTAGGGCCATTTGCTATGAAGTGTGTTTCTGCCTTTTTTGTTTTCATGTGATGTTTTATGAACATTTATGATAGCAAGCCTGTGGAAAAATAGTATGTGATCATGTAATTTAAAGACTGCATTGTGTGTGTGTAATATGCAGTGCAACCGAACTAAAAATTGTAAGGCTAGATATTTCTCTATTCTACCAACACACAAACAGCAGTACCTTTGCTTTGCTCTTATATCATCAGAAACAGTGGATAAATTCAACCTTCTTGAATAGTGGAGAGTTGTGTTTTGTTTGTCTGTCTCTGTGTGTGACGGCATGCATGCTCTGTATATACAGCCTGTGCACACATGCACACACACATTAAGCATTATGAGTGAAGTTTTGGTATTCATTCATTCATTCATTGCTTGAACATCTTGAAAGCAGGATCCGTAATTAGCAACCTGTAAGAATTTGTTTAACCCTTCCTTGGGTTTTGCACCCACCACTGTATCCATATTAAAAAAGAGCTTTGTAATGCTGGCAAATGGCATGTAGCATTATTTTCTAATAATTAGATGAAACCACTTCTACAGTATTGTTCGTTATGATTAAAACTAAAAGATCAAGGTTTGTTCCTATGAAAATGATCCAGAGTCTTGACTAGGAAGATATAATTATTATTCCTTTTTATTCAGGTGATCAGTATACAGGACTAGAAGTCTGTTTTTTCATCAGTGCTTCTCCAGGCTTTTTTCACATTGACATCCATATTTATAATTTATACACCTGCAGTGCAACCTGGACAAGTCGCTTGATCCCTTTCTCCGCCTTCTGAACACTGCTTTCTAATTAAAGTAGCAACTTTTCATAGCAGTTCATAGCATCTGTTAACTCTTTCAATAACACCTTAACAGCACCATAAAAATTCATTAACTTTGACCATGTAGATTGATGTATTTATTAGTTAAAATGTGAGTTTGCTTCTGCTTTAGATTATACTATCTGTAATATAATGTTGACGTTAGTCATTTGCTGATATATATATTTTCAAAATAACAAGATCTACTGTAAACTTGTGGTTAAAAATGACTAAAGTACATAAATGTTGCCATCCTGATATTCAATAAAGAATTGAATATATAGTATTTCTCTCTACTTCTGATGAAACAGAAACAGATATAATAAGAAAATGTCTATGAAATCTTGAATTACCTGATAAAAGACTGTACTTGCATACAGTAAATTTACAATAAATAGTAAAGTTACTGTTCATTTCTGAATTAAATGAGGAAAGACATTATAACTTATAATGTTTTGTGAATAGAGGTTATTGGCATGAAATAATCTGAGAGCATGCACATTTAAGGTTATGTTTTTATTTCAAGGACTTTCCAAATTGGTCCTGTTTTGCGCACACAATTGCTTGTTCTTATTTACACATGCAGATGACATTGTATGTGAAAAATCTGTTTCTTCTCTATGAAAATAATTGTGCACACAAAAATTAAAGGTTGAGAGGTTGAAAATCTCTCCTTTGAGGTCGAAGTAAATCCTCATGCGTTGAGCTGAGACTGTGACGTGTGATTATGCTATGATTCAGTATTAATGATCACTGTCTTTAAGAAGAATTAGGGCTTGGCTCAGAGTTACTTGCTCTTATACATTTGAAATTTGAAGCTTATACTAGAAATCTAGTTGTTTGTTCAGTAGGATTCCTTAATAAATTACATAAACACTGTAATTAATGTTGGCTTAGTCTGGTAATAACTTCTGAGCTTGTTTAAAATTCTTTGCAAACACTTGCGCTCATAGATCCACCTACTTTTGCATTCTCTTTCTGATACATATTTTACTTCACTTAAATAGTCGTTTTCCTTGACGCAGGTAAAGTTTATTCTTCTCTTTCTTATTTCTTGTCTAAGGGCCATAGGGGTGCTCAGTCACTTTTGTGCAACACTCATTAAGTTTGTTCGGTAGCCGGAATTTGGGCTTGAAAGAGAGAGCGCAATGTTTGCATCTCTCCAGAAGGAGAGTCTTCACAGACTAGGCAGATAAAGCAAGATCCCCTACATCAAAGCAAAATAAATCTTTCTTGTTCTGTTGACACATATGTTCCACAGCAAAACTCTTATAACATAGGAGATGTAAGTATAACAAGTCTCACCAGCAGTGAAGCGCTCTACCATTTGAGCTAAAGAATTAACTGCATTTGCTGAATGCAGAAGTAGGGTGTTATCCTCTGTGTGGGCGGGACACAACACAGACTTTACAAGCATGTTACATGAGGAATTCCTTTCAACTAAGAATTTAACACCTACGCAAAGCATTAAAGGTTCTGTGCTGCTGTTAATATATGCAGCTTCAGAAAAATAATGTATGGATATATTAAAATATATCTCAAGTATATTCCAAATGGTTCTAAATTTAAAATATATCGTATGCCTTGTGAGGGTACCCTCATTGGTTGTTCCAGATATACAAAGTGTATATTCTCTTAAGATTTTTAAAAATTCTCTCTTACATATGCTTGTGTGGGTTAGTGGTTAAAGCTTGCACTTGGGAGTTAAGACTCCTGGGTTCTCTGTTTGGCTTTCTGACTTTTGGAAAGTTTCTGAACCCCTTTTCCCCCTTCCTCCTTTGACTCACTTTATACATTTTAGGCACCTCACAGGAGTCTTGTGAAATTTTTTTGTTGGTTTTTATAACATGCTTTCTAATACTAGATGGAAGATGCTACACATGGACAAAATACTCTGACACCTTTTTGACAATTATTGCTTTACATGGAAAAGTTTAAAATCTCATTTTCTACCCTTTTCTTAGCTCTGGAAGAAGTTTGTTCGGCTTGCATATAACTTTGTGGTAATCTTCATTCCTTGGGAAATGAGAATAAAAAAAATAGAAAGTAAGTATGGTGAGTTAGTGGGATTGTGCAATGCAAACCAGGCTGAAATGCTATGCTTAAGGACTACATTTGAACTCACTGAATTAGTGAAATCTATAAGATTATTGTAAAAACTTGCAAACTTTCATCAAAGTAGTGTCATTAAAAAGTCAACACATTTATTACTCTTGGGGTGTTAAATACAACTGCAGTTTGTCCGTGGTAGTCTTTAGCAATGCTAGTATATTATCACTACAGTGTGGCGACTGTAGTTTAAAGGGGCTGTGGCACTATAATTTGCGGAAGTATTTTTGCAATATAGACATAGGGCCAGATCCTTGGGTATGTGCAAAATGTGCTGGGTACAGGACATGGAGTGGGAAACATGGATCAAAGCCATCTATCCAGCCATTTGGCCTCTGATATAATTTAGAACAGCCCTTAAGAGAGTGGCAGTTCAGACGACACTCCCTTTTGACCCTTGTCCTTCCTCTCTGGGAACAGGTGTCAGAGATCCAGCTATGTAAGGGGAATTCCCCTAAATCAGAGAACCTCCACTTGCCCTGTTAGAAGCAAAGGAAATGGAGTTAGGAGCCAAGACCTCACGCACATTTAAAGACTAAACTTTTCCTTCTTTGTAAAGTGTTTGGAGATCTATGAATAAAAAGTACCATGTAAGAGCTAAGTATTACGATTAATAACAACTATATGAAAGGTGATCAAAAATGGGAAATATATTTTCCTGAAAATGTTCCCATCTAGCTCTAATCTTGTTCTAAGTGGAGTGGATTTTTCTGTATTGCAGTTATTTGCATGTGGCTGAAAACTGCTCCCTAATTGTGTCAATTTATTGGCAATTACTGTCTTTATTTAGTTGTAAAATGAATGCTCCAGCCACTCAGACTTTTTACAGCACTCCCTGTTCATAGCAACTGAGGAGCCAGCAATGTATGTACCAATGAGTTCTTCCTGCGCCTTCCAGATGATAGAGAAAAAATGCTCCCCATCCGCATTGTGCAGTACTCCCTCTCCACATGCAGTCATGGCCTCTGTCCCCTAATGCAACTTGCCTCCACCGTACAAACCTACCTGTTAAAAACCTTCTGACCTTTTTGTAATTACAAGCACTTGGACTGCACATTTATCCACTTGTAGAAACCCTTCTGCATCCTCTTAATGACCAACATCTCTGGTCCAGCCAGTTGTGTATCGGGTCCCAACTCCCACTTATGTAGTGGAGATTGTAGATGTCTGTCTGAGGCTCTATGTGACTTGCTTTGCGCAAAGAACCATCTGTGATCATGTGCCTGGTGGTGGAAATCAGAATGTTTGTGTAATAAAATCGTAAACAAAGAAGGACTGAGTCTCAACTCATTAAAGTGGTCGTCAATCATGAATAATTCTGCTGTAGCCAATGAAGTTACACTGGTGTAAGAATTACAATTGGACCCACTATTTTCAGTCCAGACAAAATCAGGAGATACTGGAAGTATCACTTTTTTAAAAAATGGCTGATCTTATTCCATTTCCAACCTGGTTTGCAGACCAAAATGGTGTGTGTAAACTTAAAATGAGAATTATTAGTTGCTGAACTAAACAGATGAGATTAGCTTTTACTAATATCTACATGTGCATTTTGATGTAAGTTTCTGTTAACAGCAAGTAAGAACATATGTATAACAATCATGAGGATTCCTGTGATCATAAATACTGCACTTGTAAATATTGTTGTGATTTTAAACCTTTGAAGAGCAGTTTATTCCAGATCTGTATTATTGATGTTTTTAGCATTTTCTCTGTCTTGATCTGGGCATTGCAGAAAAGAAAAAGTTGTTTTTTAATGATCAAATAATACTTCATCCATAAATGATATAGACTCTAACAGACTTCATAGCTAATACAACATTTTCCTGTGGTTTCAGGTCATTTTGGATCTGGAGTTGCCTCTTATTTCATCTTTTTGAGATGGCTATTTGGAATCAATATTGTGCTTACCATCATGACAGGAGCATTTGTGGTTTTACCAGAGGTAAGGACATATCTCCAGTATATATAGAAAAAACACTGACTGTAACATTTCCCTTCCTGAATTAAATAAATGTTCTGCTCAAAGGCATAAATGATTTTTTAATGTACAATTTAAAGTAAATTTATTTAAACTATATTCCTCTGTTGAGCCTTATTTCTGCCAGAGAAGGAGAGAAACTTGCCATTAATGTGTTAGTGATGTTTTACCAACAGACCAAGTACTAAGGTAGATGTTTCTGACTGCTAATATATAGGACCCGATCCTGCAAGGTACACAGCATGTGTTGAGCACCTGAAGCTTCTGTTCACTTCATTTGGAGAAATCGGTGCTCAATATCTCTATTTTTGGCAAACCAGGCCTTTAGTGTCTATATTGTCTTATATATAAACAGAAAAATTCTAGAACACCAATATAGTAAACATTTAATACAGTAGGAAGCAGGTTTTAATTTGCATTGTTACGATAAATGATTTAAAAACTTATCTGCCCCATACGTTAAACTGAGTTTTAGTAGCTCTTATGTCTATAGAGTAATAACTTACCTAAAAATTAGATTTCAGGGGCTAAATCTACCATCAGACATTCGTGCTCAACATGACCTCAGCAGGTGTTGAATGCAGAATTTGTCACTATGTTTCTAGTTTAGGAGAGTGAATGACAATCGTACCTCTGACACTGTCGCTACAGCTTGTTTCAGTCTGTGCTTATCAGATATTGAGGTAGATCTGTCTGCTTTATACCAGTTTTGAGAACTTTCCTCTCTTATCAGCTCCTGGCAGGAGCACCATTTGGAAGCACGACCAGCAAGAGCATCCCAAAGGAGCAGTTTGCATCAGCACAGGACTTGGACACCATCTGGTCACTGGGGGCAAGGCTAAAAACACACTTCATGGCTTTGTTGCATGAATTCTTCATGTGTTGATGCGGTTAGGTGTAGATGCTGATGCTGACTGTACGTTGTCTTTTCAGGGTTATCTCCAGTACTCCGTTTTATTTTATGGCTACTATGGCCGAGATAGAAAGATTGGGAAAGCTGGGTATCGGCTGCCACTGGCCTACTTCCTTGTTGGAATGGCAGTGTTCGCTTACAGCTTCATCATTCTCTTAAAAAAGTAAGGTTCACCTTTTATTGGCATTTGCCCAGAGAGATGTATCCAGGCCATCTGAATGGTGTACTCTTTCCCCTTCCCCAAAGAGCTCCTATCCTGTATTCTGTAATCCCCGTATCATTTTCAAACCTGCTGATATCAGAGAGGCAGCTCTGACTGATAGATTAAGGACAAGACGGGGATCCAGGAACTCCTGAACTCTCATTCTAGCTTTCTCTTTCACTCTCACTTAACCTCTCTCCTTCAGCTTCATTCTTTATAAAATGAAGCTCATGTTCAGCAGCCTCTGAGGGGATGGTGAGCTTTATGGAGTTAACGTTGTACAGTGCACTGAAGATGTAGGGCCTGGTTTTCACTGAGGCCTTTATGTGGCTTCCATTCTTCCAGCACAAGTAGTAGTATGACAAGAAACTTAAATTGCTACCATACAGTTGCAGTGCTACCATTCCTGTCCAGTTAAATACAAACATAAAAATGCTATCATAAACCTCTTCACATTGCTTGAACTGGCACACTGCACAGTATTCAAATGTGGGCCTATTTATTTCCTCTGCTATTTAGGTGGAAGGACTGGAAGTAACCCAGGCAAGAGAACCTGCCAGGGCTGGCCATAAATCTAGGAATGTGCAGTACTTAGTGGAGCAAGGACACTTCATCCTCTCTCCTTTCAGTTTCCCTTCCTCTCAGGGTAACTATTTGTCTGATAAGTTGCAGTCCAGGAGGATTTTTAATATGAGCTGCAATCACTGTGTCAGCCATGAAAATGATCGCTCCTTTTTCATTGTATATTATATCCATCATATGTGACCTCAGGGTGGCCAGTGTTTTGGACACTGGTTCACCCAGTGATTACACATTCAGGTTCTGTATAAGGTCTGTTTTTCTCTACCTACAAAGGGGTGTGCTGCCTTATGTCACTGACTCTTTGTTTGCCCATCTTTTGTGGCCCTTCTACCATTTCCTCTCTGAGGTGAAACGATTCCTATTAGCCTCTGGTAAGCCACACCAGATGCACATTGTACTGTGCTATATGAAACATCTATGGAATAATATGGCAATGGCATACACTGGTAGGGCCACATGACTATTACATACAGATATTGGCCAAATGTCCAGAGAAAAGGAACATGCTTGAGGAAGTGCCTGAATTTTCTGACTGCTACACTGATACATGGAAGATATTTGAACAAACTATTTGCTGTATAGTAAAAATTCTATCTGTTTATTTTCTATGATAATTTGATAGAAACACGGTCTCTTTAATGTATTGTACAGCACAAAGTCATATTTAATATTCTGAAGAAAACAGAGCACAAGTATTTTTGATTAAAACAATATAATTTATTTTCAGATTGTTGGGTTTTTTTTATAATGATATCCTAACTCCTTAAAAGACTTTAAACTGATTTATTACATCCTTATGAGGGTCTACTAACCTGAGATGAGTAGGCTATTTTTTTTTAAATAGCTGAGTAAAATGTCACTAAGTTTTTCATCTGACTTTTCATCAGTTGTGCTTCTCTGTGCCATCACTATAGTTATTTGGATTCATAATAAAAGATAGCTATTGATCCTGTGCGAGATCATCAGATTTTTGCCAGGCTACCTCTTGATCATAGTAATAATGATCTTACATTGCTCTGATACCTTTCCTCTAATAGGGTCATACACAGAAATTTTAAAAGTGATTAGGTATTAGAAGTGAAAAGGTATTAGATGGACAGCCCTCGAGCCTGAAGTCTTCTATGAGACATAGGCAGCACTGAACATTTCCCCATAGTATCCAACCAATGTGCTTCAGCTTTGGACTAGAGTGTGCGTTCCTAGGGACAAGAAGTAGTTTAGTCTCTGTATCTTTCCCTAGTCTTAGCTTCTTTATTGAGACTGCCAACAAAGAGAACAGTTAATTCCAATTTTGGTTGTGTTTTGTGGTGTAGACACCTGTGAGCCAATTCACATCTCATAAACCATCACACATTTACAACAGTTAACATTTAGTCTTACTGTTCTTTTGCAGAATGGCAAAGAACTCAAGAATGAGTTTAGCAAGTGCTTCTGATGAAAACTATACTTTCTGCTGGAGAGTTTTCTGTGCTTGGGACTATTTAATAGGAAATCCAGAGGCTGCAGAGAGCAAAGCTGCTGCAATAGTTAATAGTATCAGGGTAAGCAACTAGTCTCTGAACAAAAGTATAGTTTAGGTCTATTGCTTTCTAAATAGCAGAATGCTTTTTCAACCATTCCATTACATATTGTGTTTTTCCTGCTGTACATTGTTTGTTTCTGACTCTGATTCGCTAGCAGAGAGCTAGTACCAAATCTCCTGCAGTTCTGTCATGCTCTTGATCTGCGTGTCCGATCTTCACTGATGACATGAGTTATGGTCAACAGGCATGATATTTAAATCAGAGGCTCACATCACTTTGTTATGTGACATTTTGTCAGCAGTGTCATGTCATTTCATTTATTGTATGATGTTCCAATACTGACATCTTATTTTTAAAATGGGGCTTTTAATCCCCATTATTATGTGTGTTGTTTGGAGTTAGAAACCTTGAGACAAATTCATGCCTGGTGTAACTCTAATGAATCTTTGAATCAGGATCCTTTTCATATCCTGATAATATACATTTACATTGTGCCTTCACCAAAATAGTCCAGAGGCATTTTATAACTAGATCAGCATTAAAAGCTGCATTAAACATGAACATTTTCCATTTAGATTTTAAAAAACAGACACAGCTTTCCTAATATCCAGAAGTAATTGATTCCATAACCTTGGCACATCATCACTAAAAGCTCTTTGTCCAAATGACTCCAAATTGTCTAGGACAAACCAATAAATAATTTGATTTTAATCTCAAACACTGGGGTGACTTATGGTGATGTTATTGTTTTGTAACATCTACATGTGGGTGTTGGGTCTTCTGGGAAACACCCAAGTGATGCATGCAGTATTGTTGTAGCTGTGCTGGTCCAAGAATATTAGAGAGACAAGGTGGGTGAGGTAATATCTTTTATTGAACCAACTTTTGTTGGTGCATGAGACATGCTTCTGAGTTTCATAGAGCTGTTCTGAAGGTAAGCTCTAAAGCTTGTCATTCTCACCAACAGAAGTTGGTCCAGTAAAAGCTATTAGCTCACCCAGCTTGTCTCACACAGGTGATGTCCTTTCACCGTGAAAAACTCATAATCTAAGGCTCCTATCCTGCATGAATATCCACTAGTGGGGACCTCCGTCTGCTGTCCTATAGAAACAAATGTGACAACACAACCCACAGGTCCACATTTGTGAATCTTAGAACAGGATGAGGATCTAAACAATGGACATATCTGGAAGGAGAGACTCTAGCATGGGCCAATGTTATTAATGTCTTTGCTTCCCCAAAATCTCCTTCACTGCTCAAATCTGCAGCATGCGGTACTTTTATTAAGTCAAGAAACACAGAAGCGTATGTTAGCTGTTCCCTAATGCAGTGCAGGATATGGCCGTTTTCACTTTTATGGTTTGTAACAGGTAGAGGAAATGTTTGTTGCTTTTATTGAATGCTGCTAAAATGGTAATGCTGTGTTTCTTTCAAGGAAGCTATATTGGAAGAGCAGGAAAAGAAGAAAAGCAAAAACCTGTATGTATACATAGCTGAGGCTATTTTCAAAGCCACTGCTTAAATGCAGATAACGCAATACTGACCTGTTTGTTTTATGACCTTAAAAAATGCAGAAAACACCTTCTTATGCAAGATGGCCCATCTATAGCATTGGTTGTGTGATTCTTTTCCAGGGCTGTGACAGTATGCTTAAGGATTATTGCAAACATCCTTGTGCTTCTCTCACTTGCTGGAAGTATTTACATCATTTACTTTGTTGTGGATCGATCCCAAAAGTTAGAGCGTACCAAAAAGGAACTGACACTTTGGGAAAAAAACGAGGTATGGTATGTCAGCTGCGTTGCACCTCTTTGTTCGACACAGGATGACCGTCTGTAGCTGTGTATTCTGGTTAGAGTGTTGCCTCCAGCAAAGGCTTCACAAGCCTCTTGGGCGGTTACAAATGATGGTTGATTTTGCTGATATCCACCCATAGTATAGGGCCAATCCCTGCCCAGCAGCTCTTCAGTGGGTATAGAGGAGCCCTGAGATTACTCCTGGGAGTAAAGAGAATCAGGCTTTGGAGGAGACCCACAAAGGAAGTGTGCACTTCCTATGTGTCATGGAGTGTAATTCTGCAGGGGTCGATTACACTGGAGTTTTAGAATAAGGAATAGGTCAGGGAGAAGTTGGGGTGGAGCTTCAGCTACATGGATCCCCTGCACGATCATTACCTCCGCTGTGCAGCAAGGGGTTCTTAGTGGCCACACTGGGAGAAGGGATGCAGCAGTTTTTCTAGGTGCAGGGCCTGCAGTTCTACTTGGCACTTACATGGGCCACAGATGGAGGAAGCTCTTTGTGCACCCACATAAGAGCCAAGCAGACTCCGGCCCATGGGTGATAACTATTTGAAAAGCATCAGCTTGAGGATAGCAACTAACTTCAACAGAAAGATGGAGGATCTGTGAATATTTCCTTTTACAAGCAGTGACGGGTGAGATCAGAGAAGGACGTTGTCTTCAGGTTTCTTATTATAAATATAAAAGTAATCATTTTATAATGGCATAAACTATAAAGTGTCATGACTAAGGGGGGAGACCTAGAACTCTGGGTCACAAATGTCATTACTCTTGTCAATGACGCATTTAGAAGTAGAATTTTCTGAACTGCACAATCACCACTAAGCATTTCTAGTGCCTGATCAAGATTTCAATCAGCAATCAAGTAATTCTTCAAGTACCAAAGGAGGTCTATGGGAAAAGCATCATAAAGACTGACTGACTCTTTCTATTCTGTAGGTGAGTGTTGTTGTTTCACTAATTACCATGATTGCACCCTCTGCATTTGAACTTGTGGCAGCACTTGAGATGTATCATCCTAGAACCACTCTTCGCTTTCAGCTTGCCAGGTACATGACATATCAAGTAGGAAAGCAGTCTTTGTTTTGTTTTGTGGGAAGAAAGAAATGTTCTGATCTCACATTTTACTTCAGCCAATGTAGAACATGAATTAGAAGTCTTCAGAATAACCGTGCTGGATGTCTGTGTCCCATTATGACAACCATACTTGTTGTTTTCAGGGTTCTTGTTTTATACCTGGGAAACCTCTACAGTTTAATCATTGCTCTTTTGGATAAAGTGGACAGCATGAGTGTCATTGTAAGTATTGATGGTATTATTATGAGTCTTAAAACTAGCTAACTTTACACACACAACTCTTTCATTTATTGTGGCACATATAAAGTCCAAGATAAATTTGTTTGGAAGCAAAATATACCTATTAAAGTATAGTGAAACTCTGATTAGAAGATCAGTTCTGATATTCATTTATAAATCTTTGCAGTCAGCTAGAAAATTCAGATCCATCAGGATGATGATAAATAATAGCCGTGCTGTGCATCGTTTAACTACTTTAGTAAAGCAGGTCACCATTTTAGACCAAATATTTCAACGTGGTCTAAAATCAACTTCCAGTTTTGTGCCTGCAAAACTAGTTGATCATTTGCACATACAAATCAGGAAATTGGGTGACTAGCCACCAAACTCATCCATGAAATTAGATGGCTGAGTGCATTAAATGGGCGCCATTGCAGCTTTGGATATATGGACATCTGCATGGTTTTGCAGACAGATGGAGACCAGAACTAACAGTGTAGCACTTAGACACTTAGATTAAACTCCTGTGCTATTCTTTCAGGAAGCTGAAGCTAACAGCAGTGCAAATAACTGGATAGATTCCACCACTTTCTTAGCCACCAGAACCCTTCCTCAAGAAGACAACTTATCTACCACTGTCCCTGATATAACCATTAGGAGAAACAGTACATTGGGTCTGGAAAAGAGTCATACTCAGACCTATACAATACCTGTCGTGCTGGTTAATAAGACAGCTTCCTTTCACTACAACATGCAAAGTCAGAAGGATCAGTGCTGGGAAACATATGTTGGTCAGGTAAGTCCCTTTTTTTCCTATTCAGAAAAATAGACCAAATATGCTGCTTTGCCTTACTACCAAATTAAAAATCAGGTGGAGTTATATTCCTTTCCAGAGACCTTATCAAGGCCAGAACTAAGAATATGCAGAGTAACATGGATCCAAAATAAGTAGTACTGTTGTCTTTCTCTGGCCAAGCCTCTGGTTTGGCTCACCTACTAGAACTACTGCCCTTATACAATGACAGCTCACCTAACTGACTATTTATATGCCAGATTCAAAGACAGCAAACCCAGCTGTTGAATCAGACTTGACTTAACCAATTAGTGTGCACGAGGGTGGGGGTACAGAACGGGGGCTCTTTCATCCAAGCAAGGCATCACTGAGTGCAGCAAAGAAGCATGAGCCCCCCTGCTCTCAGAGAAATCACCACAGCAATCCAGGGTGGCTAGGTGGAGTCACTGCAGGGCAATTCCTTTTCCGGTCTTTGCAGTCCTGCTGGGTGCCTGGGAGAGAGACTTCAGTAGGATCTGGAATGAGTAAGAACATCTCACAGGAAACCCTAGGTAACCATTACCACTTATTTTCAAGATTCTAAATAAAGAAAAAAGTAAGACGAGAGTGTCAGCAAGTTCCACAGGCCGACTGTGCGTTGTGTGAAGAAGCACTTCCTTTTGTTCGTTTTCAATCGGCTGCCTATTAATTTCATCAGATGATCCCTGGTTCTTGTATTATGTGTAGGGGTAAATAACACTTCCTTATTCACTTTCTCCAAATGATTCAGGATTTTATAGACCTCTATCATATCCCCCTTAGTTGTCTCTTTTCTAAGTTGAACAGTCCCAATCTTGTTGTTTTCTCCTCATATGAAAGCTGTTCCATAGCCTTAGTCATTTTTCTTGCCCTTTTCTGTACCTTGTCCAATTATAATACATCTTTTATTGAAATGGAGCAAACAGAACTGTGGTATTCGAGGTGTGGGCATACCATGGATTTATATATAGGCACTGTGATATTTTCTGTCTTATTTCTTGCTTTCCCAATGTTTCCTAACATTCTGTTACCTTTTTGACTGCCACTGCACATTGAGCAGATGTTTTCAGAGAACGATCTACAATGTCTCCAAGATCTCTCTTGAGTGGTAACAGTTAAGTTAGACCCCATCCTTTTGTATGTATAGTTGGGGTTATGTTTTCCAATGTGCATTATTTTGTATTTGTCAACATTGAATTTCGTCTGCCATGTTGTTGCCTAATCACCCAGTTTTGTGGGATCTCTTTGTAACTGTTTGCAATTTGCTTTGGATTTAACTATCTTGAGTAATTTTGCAAACTTTGCCACCTCACTGTTCACCCCTTTTTCCAGATAATTTATTAATATGTTTAACAGCACTGGTCCCGAACAGATCCCTGGGGGACACTGCTTTTACCTCTCTCCATTCTGAAAACTGATCATTTATTCCTACCCTTTGTTTCCTGTCTTTTAACCAGTTACTGATCCATGAGAGGGTCTTCCCTCTTATCCCATGATTGCTTAGTTTGCTTAAGAGCCTTTTGGTTAGGGACCTTGTCAAAGGTGTTCTGAAAGTCCAAGTACACTATATCCACTTGATCACCCTTGTCCACATTTTTGTTGACTCCCTAAATGGTGTCTAATAAATTGATGAGATGTGATTTCCCTTTACAAAAGCCATGTTGACTCTTCCCCAACAAATCCTGTTAATCAAGCAGAAACTCTTTATTAAATATATATATATATATATATAATTCTCTAGTTTGGTTTAATCATCTGGGGCAAAACTCTCCTTCTGGATTTGTCTGGCAGATCTCTATTCTGATATTCTCCTTGCCTTATATGTATGCAGCTTCAAGGAAATCATTAGGACCTGCACTCTTGTAGGGTGAGGAGAATAGTCATGTCATAGAGTGTAACTCTGCCAGTTTGGTGTAACTACACGCTTCAGGTTCTATTTATTATCTCATGTTTGGGGGCAGCTGAAAGATTTGGATGATTGAAGTTCTTAGAGGAAAGAGATACTTATTTATAGTTGGATGACTTTTAAAAAAATACATATATATGGGCCAGAATTGTTTGGGGTTGGAGTTCTCTTGTTTAATTATGTGTTTGAATTGTGTATTTTTAAGACTGTTAAAGTCCCATGAACCTTGGATAGCCACTCGTAAACATAAGTTATAATAAATAAATCCAGTGTGTCTCTTTCAGTGCACTGTGATCTTATACTCTTGGTATTAAGAGACTGTATTTCTCAGCACTAACCAAAAATGCATGAGAACAATCACGTACAATAAATCCAGAAGCATGACTGCCACAGGAAAAGTAGGAAACTTTCTTTGTTAGTTAATAAAGATAACTCTTCAAAACAGACAGATTGAGTCATTAAAAAGAACATACTAAGCCACTCTGACCAGTACTTTATCTGATGTAAGCAATAAGCAGCTTAATGAACACTGGCACCAGACGTTTTCCCTTCCTGAAACAGAAACATGTAAAAAAACATTAAAGCAGGAAAAACTAATCGAAGGGTACATTATACATTCAGGTCATCTTACATCAGGATTGTAAGCATGAGTCAAGTGCAAATACATCCAGAGCTTTATGCAAATCCTTTGCTTTGAACTTGACTCAATATCTTGGCACAAACTATGTTTCAGGAAATGTTGAAGCTGTCAATTATCGACATGATTTTCACAGTGGCAAGCATTCTGCTAATAGACTTTTTCCGTGGACTATTTGTCCGATACTTGAGTGACTGTTGGTGCTGGGATCTGGAAAGCAAGTTTGTAAGTATAGGCTTTGATGTTAATAAAATCATTCTGAAATAAGGTGATGAAAATTGGACAGACTAAGTCTGTCCCTTGAGGCCCTCAAGTTCATCAGTAGTGTCTTTGGCAACAGTTACGTTATCTATTTGGGCACAGCAAGCCTAACTGTGTGTTTACACTTCAAGATGGGAGTGCAATACTTGCTAAATACTAGCTTAAGCTAGCACACCAAAAAGAGATTGTGGCCGTGGCAGCAGGAGGTGCCAGTCACCCCAAGTGTGTGCCTGTCAGAGACGCTAAGTTAGGTATTCAAGGAGGCTAGCCCCTCCTGCCACTCATGTTGCTTCAGCTGCATCCCGACCTAGCTTGAATAAGTCTCCTTGAGCTGGGAATCACACCCTGAGCTGGAAGTGTAGATTACCGTCAGGGCGTAATAAGCTGAATTTAAATCGGAGGGCACAGAACGAACAGTGAGGTTACTTCAGGATCACTACCAGTGGTGGCCAAGGCACAGACTCCCACATCTTTCTCAAAATGAGATCATGGATCAGTTCCACAGTCAAAGAAGACTAATACAGGGACCTTTTGAAAATGGAGAGAATGGGTGGCTTCTCACTTCCTCTCCAGCTATGAAAATGCTCCATGATATATCAAATTAGGCACAAAGCAATAACTAGAAGCACACAATCCCTAAAAATAAAGATCACAGTGAGTAATGCTTGGCTCGGGAGCAGCTGTTGGCATGAAATCCTGATATACAATCTTTGACTTTAGCAGCTAGTTTAAAGAGTGGAGTGGAGAGCAATTAGTTCATTTGAGTGTCTCCTACTCCCACTGGTAGGTTTAACTGCGTGCTTACTACGTGTCAAAAGGGCAATACTTACACTGGAGATTTCAGAATCTAGTCTATGAATTTATAACGGCTAATATTTAGGTAGTAGATGTAAAAATATTGAAACAAGTTGTTCATCATTCTCTGTATTTCTTGTAGCCAGAATATGGAGAATTCAAAATTGCAGAGAATGTGCTACATTTGGTCTACAACCAAGGAATGATTTGGTATGTAATTTATAAGCATTTTTCTTGTCCTTGGTTGGTTAACAAGGTAATTTATTACCCAAACCTGAACCTCACCATATATCCAAATAGGAGTTTAGTAAAGGAGCACTGCATGATTATTATATTAACAGAATCACACTGATACAACATGACAGGTTGTTTAGAATTACTCACATATGCTTTATTGTAACATAACTAAAATTGATTGGAGTGATGTTAATTACTTTGAAATTACATATTTCTTTCTAGGATGGGAGCTTTCTTTTCACCCTGCCTCCCAGCATTCAATGTTCTGAAGTTGATTGGGCTGATGTACCTGAGGAGCTGGGCTGTGTTAACATGTAACGTACCACATCAGCAGGTTTTCAGAGCTTCAAGGTTAGTTAAAATAAAGACAGTATTCAATGTAGGGAAAAGAAATGTATTATCTGGTGTAAATGAAATGAGTAGCTTTGAATTCTGAAAATGGAAAATAAAATTGGATTTAATATATTAAATTTGAGACCTTCAGCAAAAATCTGTAAAGGAAAATACAGTCAGTGAACAGAGGGTGGTAGAAAGCAGGGTTGTATTGGAGAGAATTAGCAAGTGAATGTGCATCACAAGAACATAAAGGAAGCTATTTGGCTGGGGTTTGTGATTGTACACAGAATCTTTCGCTTCTAGGTCACAGGGTCAAAGTCAGTAGTGATCATAAGATGTTATTAAATGCTTGTTGAGGTTTGAATCAGACCCTGTAAAAGTAAATCATATGGAGTATCCAGTTTATAGACTAGAATAGATACAGCTTGTGCCGTTAAAAAAGTGCTTTTGCTGTATAGCTTATACAGATTTCCAGAGTAAAATAAGCTATACAAGTAAAAGCACTTTTTACACCAATATAACTCTGTTTACACACTAGCACTTTTGTGAGTGTAGAAACATTGCCAAAAAAACCCCAAAACAAAACCCCACCATACCCTTAACTGTCATTGAGTTCAATAATGCAAGTAAATGTTTGTAAGATCCCTGCCTTAGTATTACTTTGTATATAATGAAGTATCAAATACTGTTACACAACAGTGTTACCCTTGTTACATTTTTTCTCAGGAATACCTCAATTTTTTTGCCAAAAGGTAAATAATTAAGGATTTTTTTTCCAAGTTTTTAAAATATCAAAAATAACATGTTCTTAAGATCTAAAAATACATGAAGAACCAAATCTTGATATTTATTTTTTAAACAAAACTTTGAAATGACCTCAGTGTTTCCAGCATGAATACTATAAATATTTATCTGGCTGCATAAGAGAGATCTGGAGAACAAAGAAAATAGAATGTTGATCATTAAGAGTCTGCACAAGGTCAATGTGCACAAACTGCCCAGATTTATTTCCTCACCAAAACGAAAAACAATATGGATGTTTCAGAAATGTAGCTCTTGCACTTGTCAGGCTGACATGGGTTTATATCCTGCACATTGCTTCTGATTGTCTGTGATGTTAACACAACATGAAAAAATGTTGTTTTCTTGCAGATCTAATAACTTCTACTTGGCTATGTTGCTGTTTATGCTGTTCTTGTGCATGTTACCAACTATTTTTGCAATTGCCCGATATAAACCGTCTTTAAGCTGTGGTCCATTTAGGTAAGTTGTACTAAAATAACAACTGTATAGTGTTGTTAGTTCCCTTGTCTCAATGAATTAAGCAGTTTTCAATGGAAATATCTCTGAATTACTGATAAATAAAAGTTGTTAATTTGGAACTAGATATGGTATCCTACTTATGACAAAAATTTCTAGTTCAGATATAAAATGATGTTAAGCTACCTGAATGGACATTGGTATGTGACCCAAGTCTTTTTGTCTGCTTTATCAACTGCAGGCATTTTGTCATTATCTGCATAGTTCAGTTGTCATCTGTTTGCATGACGTAATGTAACTAATACAAACCACAGCATCTCTGAACATCAAAAACAAGTCTGACACCCACAAACTGAGGCACTCGAAATTGGTGAACACTTGAAAATTCTGGCCATATTTTAAAAATAGATTGATCTGATCCATTTTTCCATTGATTTCAATGGCTTAGTCATCATGGTGTTGCATAAAAAATATGCCTTATTCATTGCAATACTACTTTCAAATGATAAATACTGAATTTTCTTAGAGTTCAATTTAACTTTTTCCCCCTTAGTGGACAAGAGAAAATATATGATATTGTGTCTGAAACAATTAAAGCTGATTTTCCTGTATGGTTCAACACCGTGATTAATTATATCAGCAGCCCCGTAGTTGTCCTCCCTGCATTATTACTTCTTTTGTAAGTATTTTACATTTCATAGCGATATTCCACTGTCCTAGTATAGTACCTACGTGTAAACAGTCAAATCTTAATGGGAGAAAAATATTGTGTGACAGTAATTTTATAAAACCAATTGGAGGTCTTGTTGGATGTATGGATTAGGGATCAGTCAGAAATGGGAGCATGGCATGCTTAAAGCATGACCTCAAATGTTTAAGACAAACACTTCCTTCTTCCAATGGTTTCATTGGAGTGAGTCCCCTTAAATATTTGATGGCATGATATGGCCATTTATTTTTCAGATTCATATGAGTCAATCTATGTTTGTCTTTAATTTAAGCAACAAGAAAGACCTGGCACAACAGCCCTTTACAGCAAAGACCAATAGGGATAGTTAAGTGCCTGAGACAAAGCTGAGAACTCTTGCCAACCACCTGGAATACTGGGTTTGCCCTCCCATTGTTCAGTAAGGTTACTACATGCAGTCAAGGCTTGGCCTAATAGTAGTTCCGTGGTGAGCTTTCCAGACCCCTATTTCTCTCTCAGCAGTGACTCAGAAACCAATTTCCTGTTTATTATTGGTCAGTAGTTCAATATCTGACTGCACACAGGGTTTAATCTGTCATCTACAGAAGCTACTCAATCATCCTGATTACTGACAAGATAAATCAATTATTAAGGCCTGCTCTCAAGTATTAATTTAATATAGCTTTCTGCAGTCTCTCCACTCGAAGTCCTTCCCACGCCACTCCTTAAATAATCACATCTGGGAGTTGATATTTATTTTGAGCTGTTTGAAAGATACATCACTTTCACAAAATATCATTCAGCCCAGACTCACTTTTCTCCTTCATGTTCATTTCCAATGGTCAGGCAGTGGCGTAGCTACAGGTGGGCCTGGGAGGGCCATGGCCCACCCACTTTGAAAGCAGTGGGGAATCAGTTGGGGAAGTTCTGTTTGCCGATGCTCCACTTAAGCTACCTTGGCAACAGGAGCATTGGGCAGTTTAGTTTCTTGGCTGTCACTTCCCAAACTTCCGACTTTCGGTCATGTGGCCAGAATCCAGAAGTTGGGTAAGTGCTTGTTTTTCGGCCAGTCGAACTGATGCCCACCCGTGTCAACCACAGGCCCTGCCAAAACATTAGTTCTGGCTACGCTTCTGTGATCAGGCCTGGAAAACATTACGTTTGAGCTGGGCAGATGGGCATTTCCCAATTAATAACTCTACCATTGTTCCCTTAAAGATCCTTTGTACCTTATCTCTGTCATGGTTTTGTTTCCTGTTAGCTTTCACCTAACATCCTTTTTTCATTTAACTTTGTGTGGTCAGGCAGGATAATATCAAGCAGGTAAACTGAGGTGTATATGATATTCATAGAAAACAACAATAAAAAACCACACACACACACATACATTCTTCAGAGAGGGTGAGATAGATGTTGAGATGAGAGAGCCATTACGGAGCAAACACTTCACAATATGCAGAAGCATTATATAACACTAAGTTGCATTGTGTGTCAAACAGACAAACCTACTATATTTGTATGTTGTCTTCAAAGCTGCTGCTAATTTCTACCCACCTCCACAAAAGAACTTAATTTTCAAAGCTAAAAGAGAAGGGGGGAGGGAGTGAATGCCTCAATGTGTATTACTTTGTTTCTGTGTGCAGTAGTCAGAATGAAGATCCAGATTCTCAGCTGGTGTGAATCAGAGCAGATCCATCTAGCCCTAAATATAACAACACCAGGGAGGGGTTTTTTTGCACATGCAAATAATGTATGCACAATTGGGAATGTCTGCTGAAAATGTAATTTTAATGTCACCTATCGGTTAAGTTATGAAACTCCAACAAATTGTTTGTTTGACTTTCAAAAAGCTTGTTTGACTTTTACCTCTCTGTCCCAGTGCAAAGGAAAATGCTGGAGATTAATTAAAATCATGTTCCATTTCTATGACACATGAGCCTTTCTGAAAGAAAACTGCTAGGAATGTTTCAAATGTGATTCATAGACAGCCCTGTGTTCCTTTATTCTAGCATGCTAATTTATTACCTGCAGAGTATTGCAAGGTCATTAAAATTCACCAACAGTCAACTGAGAATGCAGATCCAAACTGTAAGTACTAAATGAAAGCATTTATTACACACTTCTTGGTAGCTTTTCACAAAGCACTAGCTTTTAATTAAGATTCTAAAGTTGATTTCAGTGTTTTGCAACAGAAAACTAATCTTGTATTCATACCCCTTATTTGCTAATTCGTTTGCTTTCGAACATACAAACTATAGTTATTCATAGCAAACTACTAGTCAGTCATCCCTGTATATATATGTTTTAGGAACGAACTGAAGACAAGAAAAAGGTAGTTCAAATGGCAGTAGGTAAGTTGGGAGCTTTTATAAACATATATATACATAAAGAATTTGGCAACTTACTGTCATTTTCATCTCTCATATGGACAGCAGATACAAAAAAAATTATATTGTCTGCTATATAGACCTATTTCTTCTGCTGTCAGATTTAGCATTAGCCTAGCATGGACTGTATTGTTTTTATTCTATGAGGTGATTATGATATGAGGAAATGATAATATATTTTACGGCTGATAATAAGTGAAATGTGGATCTGTCTAAAGAAATTCTAAGGGCTGTAGGTTTTCTAATCAAATTAAAATGATGGGGCCAGATTCTGCTCTCATTTACACTAGTATCAGTCTGTCATAACTCATTGACTTCAATCCAATTTCTATGGATTGACATTGATGTAATGAGAGCAGAATCTGGCATATATAGTGTAAACATGTAAGCATAATTGCATCTTCTATGAATTACTAGCAATACACAAGCACAAGAATTTACATCTAGATGGAACGTTCAATTTCTACTTCATTTACTTCTTTAAAGTTTACTTCTTTATCTACTTATTACTGTGTAAGAATGCTTATCATGTTCAAACCTCTACATTCATGAAATCCCTCATTAAAAATAATTTCTTACTGTGCCAAATCCAATAGAGACATGATAGTTACTCATTGGGTCAAGAAGTAGGAATGTAGTATGCAGTATATTATTTGTAATCTCCAATGTAGTATACAGTAGTATTTTACATTGTGTAGTATATGGTAAATTACACTAATATGGTTTCATCCAATCAGAGGGGGCAAATTCAGCTCTTGGCATCGGTGGGTGCAGCTACCATTGAAGTAGATGGAAGCTTTGCCCACTTACATCAGAGCTGAATTTGGCCCAGCTGCTGTTGGTAATGGTGCAATATAAGTTCAACTGTTGTTTTTGGAAAGAGACTGCCTTATCTTCCAGTTGGTTTCTTTTCCTGTAATACCTTATTTCATGGAATTGGTATGTAAGTTACACTAATTTTGCATACCTACTAAATGCCAAATCAGTGCAATTTACAATACTTTTGCCACTTTCAACAATTTTCTGATCAACAGGCACCTGATATGCATTGTGCACCCTCCCCCCCCAAAAAAGAAAGAAAGAGAGTCCTGTAGCACTTTAAAGACTAACACTAAGACTAATTTCTGCAGGCATAAGCTTTCGTGGGCTGCAGCCCACTTCGTCAGATTGCTTATGCGTGCAGAAATTAAATGTGTTAGTCTTTAAAGTGCTACAGGACTCTCATTGTTTTTGCTGTATACAGACTAACACGGCTACCCATCTGAAATTGTGCACCCAGGTTCTTATACCGACTCCCATACCCACACCATCTCAGTGCTCTATCCCACTGTTTGTCTCCACTGAATTTGCCCAGAGGATTTCATGGGTGTGGCATCTATTTACTGCAGGCTGAAGTTGAGCCCATGTTTTTTTCCTTCTTAAAGGTCTGACAGCTCAAGTAACAATCCCGTTCTGTTTTTTCTAGCCAGAATCCAGAATCTAGAGGGAAATGACAAAAGACCAGAACAGGAAAGTGACCTCGCCAGTCAGGAGTCCTCAGCTCGGTCATCAACACCCCGAAAGAATGGCAGTGTCTTGAATTTTGAATCTCCAGTGACCAAAGGCAGCAGAATACAAACAATCTCACAATCCATACCCCAAGCTGATGTTGCTAGGCCAGCGAATATAACTCCAAACCCCTTAACGCCAACTCCCTCTGTTCCTAGCGTACAGAAGCGTAGAACTGAGCATGTTGCAAACAGGTGAGGCTGTCTCCTAATTCTGAAATGGAGCATATTTCAATATTTCCATGAAATACTTGTTTTTAATTACAAAATGTGTATCCAAACTAACTCTGCCATTAACAATAAATTGACAGAGTAGTCTTTAAAAGCAGCTTTGCTCACAGGTACTTTTCAGGATACTCTGGAATAGTGGAGATCACCTTTGATTGCTGGAGTGGATTATAGTACTTTTGGGTACATATAGTTTATAAAGTCCCTACAAGTTTAAAGAGAAAACCTTCCAAATTACAGTACATTAAAAAAGCAACTCAAATAGGATATTCTTTTCATGAATTTGACAAATATAGTAAACACAAAGCAACATGTCAGAAGATTATCTAAGGAACAGTCATTGAGTTACATAGTTTGAAAGGCTTTGTGGTTAAGGCATTGGATTGTTGCTTAGGATGGTCTGAGCTGGATTTCTTGCTCTGCTGCAAACTTCTTCTGTGATCTTGGGCCAGATTATGAACCAAATTCACAGTGGAGATCACTTGCTCACATGAGTAGTCTCTTTAACTCCAGTAAGACTTTCTTGAGTAAGTAAGGGAGTCACAACCTGGCCCTAAACCTCTGTGCCTCAGTTTCCCCGTATGTTTAAAATATGGTCAGACTATTTCCCTTTATTCCAGGACTATTGTGGGGATAAATATGTTAGTTCCTTTTTTTTTTTTTTTAAAGGTATCCAAGTGTTGTATATGGAAGTGCAAGTGAACTCTGTAAAACAAAGTCCTACACTCCTGTGACTTTCAAGAAGCGTGTTGAAGACGTTCATTCTGACCCACTCTTTCGGAAAGGTATCCGACAAGCAAATCCAGATGCTCTTGCGGGAGGAGCTCCAGCTTTTGTGGGACGCAAAGCACAAGCCACAAGGTATTTTATTGTTAATGAACATGAATCTCGCAAAAAGCTTCTCCGTTCTACTTCCCGGCTCCCAAGGCATTTCAGAATGGAGGAGTCAGGAGATATAGTTGAATTATATCCAAGGAACATCAGAAGGTATGTGGTTCGAACACCACACAGGACATACTCCCCTCACTTCAGTGAAGAGGAGGAGGAGGAGGAATTAAGAAGAGACTTGATAAACAGATCCTACCGTCCACGCTCACTCTCAGATCTTCGCCCAGCTCCCCGATTTTACATTGGTGAACGTGTTGACAGTCAAATCCTTACTGGCAAAGATCTAACCAAAGTGCACTACAAATCCTGGGATGATGGCGTTGAGCTAGAACTAGATAGGCCTCCACATGCCCCCCACAAAAGGTCACACCTGAAACATGTTGAACTTGATCAGCACTATCCAGAGCATCGTGTGAAACCTAAACCCAAGCATAAGCTTGAACAAGCTCTAACAGAATCTGATTCCATTTCCATTGGATCCAGCAGTGATCAGCAAACCAGCAGCAATGATCAATACATCCAAGTAATTCATAGTAAAGAGAAGTACCTAAAATCTGGGGCAAAGCTTACCAGAAAGAAATCAAAGACCAGTGTTGACCTAAACATGTCTGAGTCAAATGAACTGATATGTTCAAATGTGTAGCAAAATGCTCCATCTGTTTGGTGTTATGAACATATGTATTTGTAGAGACCCTTCAGCTGCCATTTGAACCACAGAGGACCATTGAAATATAGTGTCGTCTGACCTACAGTATATGCAACAGTTTAAAGTGGATTAAACATTATTAAGTTTTGTGTTTAATTTTAATTGTACCCAAGTTTAAGATCAAAGATACGTTACAAAAATCTGAAGAGAAAATTATTTCTGCATTATTGCTCATTACTATATGGTAAAAATAAAATACATACTTGAGGTACCAGGAATACTTTTGCATGAGTTTAATTATGTCAGGTGAGGTTTATTTTATCTTCTTCTAGCTCTCAAATATGCTTGTACATAATCTTCCTGATCATAACTGAAGATGCCATAGTTAAACAGGTCTGTGTTATCCTAGGAGATATCCAGTCCATCTCCCGGAAAATAAAGGCTTGTTGCCTACAGTACATTTTATAATTTTGTCCAGTGTAGCTGAAAGCTATGCTGTAGCTAAAACAGAAGTTATAGGCTTGATTCAGAGATTACTGGATGAGGTTCCTGGACCTGTTATACAGGAAATCAGACTAGATGATCATGCCTTTTGGGCGTACAATCTATGAATCTCACACATCCTAAGTGACTGGACTTCCACTAATTCTCTTGGGAGACTGTTCTACTTCCTGATTCACTTTACTGTCTGAAATATTTTGTGGATATTCAACCAAAATGTTGCCTTTCTTAATTTCATCCTATTGCTTCCTGCGTTCTGCCCCATTATTTACAACACACTTACCTCTTTACAAATTCCTTGTTGCGTTTTGGACACTTCTTTTTCCTTTGTAATTTGTTTCTTTTGTAAACTCATTTTATTTACATATTCACCATACTGGGGTAAAAATTGTTCAACTTTAAACAAGGCAGCAGCATTTCCTTCCAGAAACTTTCTTCAAATTGCTCTGTATTTTGTTCACTGAAAGTTCTTTAGTGATATATTAGTTCTGAAGATGTACTGCTGGCCTTTAATCAGTCCCCAAAGCTTTATAAAATAAAACATGGTTGCTCTGATATACAAGCCAAAAATTGCTAATGTGTTTGCGATACACTAATACGTATCTGAGCTAAACTGTTCAGATTTTAAGAAGCAAAGACGTACTTTCCCCCAAACCTGGATCCCCTGCCTTTTTAGAAGATGGGAACAGTTTGGAAACATTTTCTCATTACTTTCCTTTATTCTTTGGCTATGCGTTTCCAGCCAGCCTGGAAGCAGACTACCAAAATGTTGCAAAGAAGCCTATTAGTTCATCTGATATTTTCAAGAGGTTTGGGTTTTTATTTGATTCAAAACGGCCTGCAGAACCTTCCAAGTTTCGCTCCTGACTACTGGTACCTGATACTAAAATACTTGGTCAGATCAGTGCTTAAAGTGGGCTGAGAAAAGTAGTGGTGCTGGGGTGGGAGTTTGAGGATCTGAATCAAGCATCTTTGGCTGGTAAAACAGCGTTTAACCCCCCTCGGCAACATGCGAATGGTGCGTGCGTGTGGGTAGGTGGGTGTTGATTTTTTACACCCCCCCACACCCAGTATCACACTCAGACTCACACCCGCCTAACCCCCTTCTGACCCCTCCTCACACTCACTCACCCCCACTCACTCTCACAGCCCCCACACTCACTCCCATTCACACCCACACTCAGATGCCCACTCACACACATGCTCACTCACACCCCCACTCAGACCCTCGCTCACTCACACTCCCACTCAGACTCTCACTCACACTCCCACTCAGACTCTCACTCACACCCCCACTCAGACCCTCGCTCACTCACACCCCCACTCAGACTCTCGCTCACTCACACTCAGACCCTCGCTCACTCCCACTCAGACTCTCACTCACACCCCCACTCAGACCCTCGCTCACTCACACCCCCACCCCCACCCCCACCCCCACTCAGACCCGCTCCCTCCCACGCGCTCGGCGCTGGCCAGCTCGGGCAGGAAGCGGCACGGGCAGGGCTCTGCGCGGCCGGGGGCGGCGCGGCCCAAGCAGGTGACGCCGCATGAGGCGATGGGCGGCGCCGCGCTCGGCCCAGGCGGCGGCTCCTCCTCCTCCGCCGGGCCGGGCCGGGCCGGGCCGGGCCATGGCTTACCGGGAGCGGGCCCGCTCGCTGGCCGACACCGTGCGGCGCTATCGCGCGGACCCGAGCGGCTGGCGGAGCTGTAAGCGCACGGTGAGTGGGGGGGGCGGGACGGGGGTGTCAGGGCCCCCCCGCGCCCCCAGCCCCTCCTCCGCCTCGTGGGGCAGAGCGCGGCGCTTTGCCTGCAGCCGGGGCGCGGGGGTTCTGCCCGCGGGAGTCCCTCGCCCCCCGCTCCGCCCGGGCCAGGAGCCCGGAGATCCGCCCGGGGCCCCCGTTCTCCGTCCTCTGAGGATCGCCCTCAGCCGCTGCGAGGGGCACGTTCGGCCGCCCCTGGTTCGGACCCTGAGCTGGGTCCCGCCGCGGCCCTTCCTGTGGCGTTCCTCGCACGCCCATCACCCTGGTGTCTAGGCACCCGCCAGGAACAAAGCTCCGTGGCCTTTACCAGGAGGGGCCGCCGCTCAGCCCGAAGTTATCTTTCCAGCAAAGTGTTGGTGGTTAGCAACGGTCACAGCCGCCTGCATGTTCTGCTGTTAACAGCCCCCCCTTTGGTTAGAGACCCTGAGGTCGGATTGGTAATTAAAATCCGTGGAAGTTGTCATGTTGTATTTGCCAGTCCTTTAGATGAGTCGCTGACCGCTGACGCAGAATACTAGCTCGCTGTGGCAAAGCGATTGGTCCCGTTAATTGCCACACGAAGTCTGAAGACTGTCTTCACTTGTTTCCATAGAATGAAGTTTCAGTTTATTGGAGACCATCAAGTGAGTTTTGTGGCAACATGTAAGTAAGCATGTGTATTCCAAAGTGCATGTGTGTGTGCGGGCGTGCATGCTTGCTTGCTTGTTTGTTTTGGGGGGAATAACTCCTGTCTCCAGTCAATCCATGTCACTGTGTTTTGCTTTAAGTTTTTAGGGGCAAAAGCAGGAGAAAATGCAGCAGTAATTTCAGTTTCATTTCTGTTTTCCTACAGATACAAAGGAGATGGAATAGTCTCTGCAAGTCCTGAGGCTGTCTGGGAGTGCTTAAAACCAGAAGTTGGTGGACTTAGAACAAAGTGGGACCAAAATGTGAAGGACTTTGAGCTGATTGAAACTATTAGTGATGTAAGTTCCATGAAAATAAGAGCATTGTGGTTAAACTCCCATTGATTTCAATGGGACCAGAAATGGACCCTTATATTTTCAATCACATGGTTAGTGCCTTATGTTATAACTTACAGTATATACATAAGGAGATATTTACAAGATCCTAAAGAAGATATTGCAGCCTGGTGTGGGTATCTCACCCACCAAGTCTTAAATTGTTATTAGAAATTGGTCATCAGGAATTCTTTTGTTTTGAACAAGCTGTACAAAATTGTTGTATTTTGACAGTGTAAATCAAATAAGTTTTAAAATGTTTACACAATGCACTGTAACCACTTTGAATGAGCTGCTATAGCCCGTTGGCTAAACAATACACATTTTATAACCATTCTAATTTCATAATTGACTCCAGAGTTGTGTTGTATTTGTCATGTTAACTTTTAAAAGCATTCATAATTTTTTTTGCAATAGTTCTTGGTAAAAGAAGGTAATCTTTAAAAAGAAATAAAATAAACAAATCTATGTTTAAGTGATGACCAGGTTGTCACCATCCAACAAATGCAAAGTTGTTTATATCTTTAACTCACCACCTTTAGTTCAGGCACCATCTATTCTTTTGCCATTGCAGCCTATACTGCATTGTATTCATCCTGCTTTTCCTCAGTACCTAAGCACATCAGTATGAGTGCAGAGAACATTCAGTAAATGGCACTGCTTATCGAGTAAGCTTATCGAGTAAGCATGATAAAAGAGATCACAATCTGGCACTTATGATGTTAGAAGCACATCACTGCATTTATATGTACATATATAGTGCTTTAACACAGTTTTGTATTTTGTAGACTCTCTCTGTATGCAGAACTATTACGCCATCAGCCTTCATGAGGATTATTTCTCCAAGAGATTTTGTAGATGTGGTGCTAATTAAGCAGTATGAAGACGGGACTATAGCATCTGCTGGTAAAATAGTTAAATTTCCAATCCATTCATATTATAGTAGCTGTAGGTGAATATAACTGAGAATCTTTCAGGATATACAATTTTGATTTATTTTTATATATATATATATATATATATATATATATATATATATATATATAT
>ML675644.1:8516431-8530358 GCA_007922155.1 Mesoclemmys tuberculata
ATGACTGAGAATCTGCCCTAAGGTTTTGGTCTGTTTCTAATTTTTCTTAAATTTGGTGGTTAAATTAACTTTTCACGCTAGTCTGTGACACCATCAAATTGATTTGCATAGGATAGACTACTGCAATTGTCACATATTTTATTATACACATTATATTAAGACCTTTTTTTTAAAGCATTCTACAGTTTGCAACAGCTGCTTATGAATATTGTAAAAGGAATTGTGAGCATTATAAAGCCTTCTCTTATTCGGGACAACTTGCTTTGAGATTGCAAAGACATCTGTACCTTGCAATATGATCATCTGCACTTTCACAATACCTGTGCTGTGTTGGCAAATGTCTTTAAGTAATGAAACATAGGGGGTGGAGGGAGGGTTGTTTTAATACTGGCAGCAGTTTTATTCTTCTCCTTGCAAAGTTTCAGATAATTTGGCGGTAACAGAAGTTGGATTTTTCCTCTTGATGGTAGCAGTGATGGGACCATCAGGTAATGCCTTGATGATATTCCAAGCTTCAAAACGGGTGAGTCCTTGCATAACAGTTGTGTGTAGCTGTAGGAGCTCATCACCAGGCTGAACAGAGCTGCTTTGTTCTGATGAGACTCCTGCGGGAAGAAAATGAATCTGCTTTAATTCTTTTGTGTGGGGAGATCTTGATTGTTGTAATTATGGCTAGCTGTATTAGGATGTTACATGGAAGAGGTGTGCACCTGATGCACAAATGGAGAATCAAGGATTTGCTGCAGTGCCACGGAGACCTCCAAATCCATTTTTACATTTCTAGGAGGTATAGCAAAAGTGCAGTCTGCATCCTCAGAAGCCCTCAAATAGATTTCAAACCTTTCTACTAACTTGTAAATGTTGCTATTTCCATGCACAAGAAGAAGTGTGTTGCTGTATAAACTGTCTGGTCAAATTGCAAAGCAAGGAGTTCATACCACACAATAAAATGTAATGCCTTAATTTAAAACAAAAATTACCATGGGCTGGATCTTCATCTGGTATAGATTAGTCAATGGAACTACTCTGATTTATTTATATATAATTTACACACACACAGAGAGAGAGTGTTTAAACATCTGTACCTTTAAAAATCCTGTTGATGATGATGGGTTTGTCACCTTGGAGGGAGCCTTTCCCTCCTTCCAGACTGAATCCTAAGCCAGCAGGAGTCTTTTCCAGAGTTATAGTGTAGATTGTGTCTTCGGTTGCTGGAAAGGAATGGACTAGTATCAGGAAGGGTACAAAATATTCTGAAAAGTGAGAACATCCGTACAAAGAATGCATCTTGTTTGTTTAGTTTTGCATAGGCAAGTAAATGACAGATCAAAACATGACAGAAATGACATTTTTCTTCATCTTTTTGCTCACTGTAAAGTTGTTTATTGCCCCTACAGAAGGTTATTGGGGGGGGATGTATTTTTAGTGTATTGAACTCTGATTAGAATGGAAAGGTTGAAATTAATATAAATGGCACTTGCTGGAATTACATAAATATGCTAAAGGCATATTGACATTCCCATGTACTGTATGTGCCTTTGTAAAGGGTAAGGATTCTGTAGTGGTGGGAACAGGAAGGTATATAAATACCTAGATAGATAGTGGATGTGGTTTAATGCAGCTGTAAAGTACTCACTAGAATCTGTTGAGGTTTCACTTTCTGTAGAATACGTGGTAGAGTCAACTGAAACATTAAGACTATTTTCTTCCTCTTTAGCTTTTTTAGTCACTATGACAGCTTGCCTTGGCTGTCGAGCCTGGCGCATGATCGCCAAGGCATCGTTGTGAGTGGCACCTTTAAGAGACTTTCCATTGATGGATAAGACTTCGTCTCCTTTCTGGATAGTTCCTTCCTGAGATGCTAGTCCATTAAGAAATACTCTGTGAACCTATTGGAGACCCCAACCACCACAAAAAAAGAGAAGACATGACTAAATCTCACAGCTAGTAAAGTTCAAATGTGACAAATTTTCATTTCTTAGCAAGAAAGAAAGCTGTTTTTTAAGGATCATAGATTGGAACTGTTATGGTAGAAACCGATTAAGATACAAGAAATACTGGATGGCTTGTTAGCCGCTACCACCTTATGCTATCAGCCATCATTTCACTGAGTCTAACCAAGTTAGGGAGATCAGATGTCCTGATTTTATAGGGACAGTCCTGATATTTGGTGCTTTGTCTTATATCTGTTATCTCCTACCCTCTGTCCCAATTTTCCACACTTGCTATCGGTCACCCTAAACCAGGTCACTCTTTGTGTCTTGAACCCGCACCGTTGACTTAAAAAAATAAAGAAAGAATAGGAATCAGGAATCTGGAAAGAGGGATTTGGTTATTTATTAGATGACCCTCTTCCTCTGAATCCATGCTGAATCCCTGCTGCAGCAGGTGTTGTGCTCCTGAAGGAGCTATTCTTTACATGAGATGCAAAAATGAGGCCCTGATTCTTACTGATGATTAAACATCTCATTGCACTTAAAAATAGGCATGTTAATCCCAGTTTTCTGGCAACATTCCATTCTAATTTGCTAATTACCTTCTGCCACCATAAATTCCCATTTAGATATTGATATTCTTTCCCATTTCCTGCTCTGTTCTGTTATGTGGGGTTGCTGGGTCCCATTAAGGAGCTACATTTTTTTAAAAAAGGAAGTTCCGAAAAATGGGGGTGGCAAAATTAATTCCATTTTTCCTTTTGTCACTGTAACTTTTTCAAACGACGAAAAGTTACAGAAAAGGACAAGGAGAACCTATATATCATTGTTTGGTTTTTGCATAAGGTGGCAAAAAGGGGAAACCTTTTTGAAAACCAAAATGAAATGAAAACCTCAATTTAAAATGAATTTTTTGTTTCAAAATTTTTAATTTGAAATATTTTTCCTGAAGAAAATTTTCATTTTTGATTAAACGCTATTTTTTTTGGCGAGAACATTTTTCAGTTGAAACTACATTGGCCAGTTCCTAATATTTCATTATGTATAGACTGTTGTTATTCTCCCCATATTCTTATTTTCTCTAGCCTTGAACTTGCCACTTTCTTTAATCTATCTCATAAGCCTTAGCTTCCAAACCGGTTCAATTTCTGATGTCCTCGTCTCAACCCACTCCAATTTTTCTGCCACCTTTTTTTAGCCTGAATGTTATTTTGGGAGTATTTTATGAGAAAGATACTACTTACAGTAATAGCTTTGTTTTCTAGATCTATTCCTCCCGCGAGGCTGAATCCAAGACCAGTATCTTCTTCTTTATGCAAAATTGTAACATGAATATCATCAAATTGCTATACAGAGAAAAATTTAAAAATTTCAGTACATCCTATTATAATTCAAGATTACTAGAAGAACTGCATATTTTCTCCTGTATCCATTGTGTGTTCTGCAATGGCACTTAGATGGCTAAGACAGACTCTGTTTTTATTCAGTGTGCTAACTTCACCTTGGTATCGTTTTTATCAATGAATTTGTGTCTAAAAGTTTTGCTGCTTCAGCGAATGTGCTGTAAATTAGAATATATTAGAGGCTCTGGTCATTACTGAAATAGAAATAGAAAAATTATTGGTTCAGTGGTGAGAACTAGGTACAGGGTCTTCTAACCTTGAGAGGAAAATTTTTTTGTCATCTACAATTCATCCTACACAGGGAATATGGTCTGTGATTCAAAAATTACTTCTAAGCCTGGTTGCTATTTTTATTTTACATTTTGTTAGTTTTAGTTGTAAAAATAGCCTGGACTGAGCCATTTCAGTCTGTGTTATCCTTTTAGATTCTGGTTCGTATGAGAGAAGATTCCTTCTTTTAGTAGCATGTATACAGTATTCTTAAAGGATTCAAGTATAACACTTTTTCGTAAGAGAAACTGATTAATTTACATTCACTTGTCCCATAACAATGGGTTTTTTAGCTGGAGGCATAGATTGGTGGACAGAGCAGTGAACTAAGAGTGAGAACACCTGGATTTTAGTTTCTGCTCTTCCTTTGATTGATTGATCTTGGTCAAGCCACTTAGACCAAAGTTTTCAAAAAATGTCTACTAGTATTGATTGCCCAAACTTGAGACACTTAAGGCCTGATTTTCAACTCTTCTGAGTTCCCACAGCTCCAATTGAGTCCAATGGTGTTCACTACCACTGAAAATCAGAACTCTAAGGTATCTCCAGTTGGGCACCTACAATTTGTGCACACTTTTGAAAACATTGGCCTTGCCCTCTCTGCACCTCAATTAGCCCAACAGTAAAATGAGACTGATGATAATTAGCTATTTTTGTAAAGTGATTTAAGATTTATAGCTAAAAGAACTGAGCACCAGTATTATACATTGATATTGGTGTAGTGTTTGTAAGAATTTCAGGTAGCAAAGATTAAACAGTAGCATCCACTCCTCAGTTAGGCCAGTCTTTGAGAATAATGTGTACAGAAAAATGGACTTACCTTTAAGGTAGCCTCATCTAGTGATTTTACTTCTTCTATAAGCTTCTCTAATTCTTCAGGGGAAAGCAGAGAGATGACTGACTGCCCGGACACCCCAGATGCTTGAGATGAACAGTGTTCCTGTTTCTCTTCTTCTTTCTCACTGTCTGTCAAACCCACTGTATAGTCTCTCAATTCAGAGAGGCTTTTCCATTTTGAAAAGGGAAAAAAGAAACATTAATCTGGGATAACAGCCTATCCACCATGGCATAGAACAGACCATTTTGGAATCTTCATCTTTTGATCATACAGGGTTTAACTGGCAGTGGGTCAAGTGGTTCAGGTCTATATTTTCTTTGTCCCCTACAATATACTGTATAAACATACCAAGAGGTGACAGGGTTGCTGCCTCAGAGTGATCGCACTCTTGTTTGAGCATTCACATAAAGGAATAAGAACCATCCTGAAACAAATTGAACCTTCCCTAAGCGTTGAAAAAGTTCAGATAATTTTGTTTTCTCTTTTAATGTGATTCTGGACTCCCAGTTATGCCTGGGATTGGAAACAGAGGTAGCAAAAGTACCACATTCTTATAAAAGTATCAGACTCTTGTGAGAGAAGTTGTTTTCACTGTTTCAGATTTGAACTAGGAAGTACAGATTCAAGTTTTGCTGTTACAAGAGGTTCAGACAAGTACCTGAAAGTGCAGATTCTTATCCAAACCATAACCCCAGGGCTCTTGAAATTCATTCATTACAAACTATAATCTTTGCAAAAGCCGGTAAACACACAGACTCCCCCTCTTTATTTAATGACACTGTCATATCAAACGAGTAGCATAGATAGTATGTCTGCAAAACAGACTAGACTAAATTTTTTTCTGTACAATATAATATTTTAAATTACATACTGGGACACCCTTGAAGAATAGTTTTGAGGGGAAGCTTGGGAGGTTCATGTGCTGCTTTTAAAATAATGTCCGCACAATTTTAATTCTAGTTTGTTTAGCTATTCTTTTCCGGATTCCTCAGTTGGTTAGACATTTATAAAATAGTATGAAAAATGGGTATTAAAAAAATCTGTTGTTGATAACTCGAGCAGTGCAAATTCATATGAGAGCCAGGACCCTCCAGGGAGGTACAGTGCATTGTCTTGGAGAAGGCCTGGCTCCCATGCTGGCTACATCATCTGGTGTAGCACTGCTCAGACCTTTTCCTTACTGATCCAGAAAGACATACCAGCAGTGCAACCCCACTGCCATCAATGCACCACTGAACTAATGTAACAGCAGAACTTGGCCTGAAATGTTGACAGATTGGTGGCACTGAAATAAAGGGGTAGGAGCAGCTGGATGGACTTACTCTCAGATCAGCCTCAATACTGGCATTAGCGTAATTGGGTCCATTCTTCTGGCACCAAACCACGGAGAACCTAGGGATATTGTTCTGTGGCTCAAAGGGAAAAGGCAGTCTAAAAGCTTAGAAATGTGGTTTTATCAATGGCAGTATGCATTTGATCGATCCCTTACATTCCTCTGAGAAGTTGCTGACCTGTCTGCACTCTACCCATCCTGCTATTCGTCTGTCTACGTTGCCTGGGCCACAGACTACTGGCTTTGCACAGTGTGGGGAGGGGGAGGAGCTAGTCTATTTACCAGCACTGCTTTGCAAAAACGACTTTAATACGGTATCTTACTTAAGGGAAAATCCAGTGTCCGAATGATGACTCTCACTTGTAGGTGAGCCAGGAGTCCCACGCTCTTCCATGGAGGGCTGAGGTGATGCTTCCAGAGTGCCCCATGGATTGTTCCCAGAAAAGAGTGGAGACTGAGGAAGGCAAAGCAAAGATTTCATTAAAGCAGATGACACTTGGTTGCTGATGGAATAGATTTTGCTATCTTTTTCATCACGTGTCTTCATCATCTCACAAGACTGGTTAGCAGTAAGGGGGAAGCTCCGTGTTCTTTGGCTCTGTGCTTTTACTACTGAGCAGTGAAGTTCGGTGGCTTGCGAAGGTAGTAAACCCAAGGAAGTCTCAGTACTTGTGCTGTTGCTTCTCTTTGGTGGACTATGTACGATTGCCTCCTTGGGGAAGCAGGACCTATCTAGGCTCTGCGTGTCCGTAACCACGGATGGATTTGATGGAAGTTGGCTATTACCGGCATCTTGATTTGCAGCATTATTATAAGTGGCTTGGTGTAAATGAAGTGCGGGTGATTCTGGGTCTTTTGGACTGGGAGAATTTTCTTTCCAAACGGATGGCTTTGATCTGGGAGAGTTCTCCTTCTGGACTGATGGCTTTGGGCTAGCTTTTCTGTTTCCTTTTTCAGGTGACTGAGCAGCACTGAAGGTTTCAAATGAGTTTATTCTCAGTTTTATTGATGATCCTCTGGGTGAAACCCGTGATATACTGGAGCCCACTACTTTGCCAGAAACACTCTGGAGGTCAATGAAACTTCGATCTGCTCGTGTGTTTAGATCTGAATTTCCTTTCTTCAAACCTTTTAGGCTTTGGCGAAACCAGGTTGGTTTAGGTGCTACTGGAGGGCCCTTTTTCCCAGTGTCACTTTCATCTAATTTGTGTGCTTTTGAACCGTCTGCTTCCACTTCTGGTTTCTGCAGTACTACCTCTGGACAGCTGGGATTTTGATTTTCTTCATTTGTGTTGATGTTGGGGTCTAAATCTAAATGACTGCTTTCTTCACTCATGGTAGGATTAAACAAGCTTTTGATGCAATCAGAAATTCTAACCCAAGGGTCTTCTGCAGTAGTATCAAGACTGTAATCTACACGTGCTTGTCTTCTAAGTATAGGCCTTTGTATTGATGAGATAGGATTCCCTGTATTGTAGAAACAATTATTATAAATACGCTTTCTTTTCACTCTCTCTATATATTCTTTTCCGTGCATCACTGATGCTTCATGGCCTGTAGGGTTACTTAACTCAAGCCTCCAACAGGTTATTTAAGGTTACAGCTCTCAATCTAAAGTTATGCTTCACTGTGGCAGCGGCCATCTTGTCCTGATGTTGGATTTAGCTGCAAACCCACCTCTTTGATGCTGGTCACTTCCCTCAAGGGACATGTAACCTGTATAGGTAACCCTCTCTCCTGACATACTGTGCAAATCAGTATGCATGCTACAGCATGTTAAAATATGACTAAATTTATGTTGTCTCAATTACGAGAGATTGAACAAGATGTTATCGCAGTAGATAAAAAATGTAGTTTTTCCCTTTCTGCATTTTAAAGCGTGTTCTTTAAATATTGTCTCTCACAGAGACCTGTCTTTAATTGATGTGTCTATATGTTTCTCCAAATGAATCTGTGCACTTTTCTAGTGTGTACAATTTTTTCTTTGATGTAGGATGCTTTATATATCATGGACTTATTAACCTCTTAATGGCTATAGGTGTAGACAGGACAGTGGTGATATAAGGTTTTGGGGATTTTTTATAATTTACTTCAGTACAATGAAAGGAGTGACTGCTTAGGAACTGTTGCCATTTACATACTATTAAATAGCATTTAACTTAATTTCACTAATGGAATCTACAAAAGTGCATCAACTTTGTCATTTATTTAGATCACTTGCAGTTCAGTTTTGAAACTATAAATCAAAAATATCCTGTGGTAAATGCTAAAAACAAATTCAGTAACACTCAGTTTTTAATGTAAACAACAACAAAAAATAAGCATCAATCTGAAAACAAATAGTGATTCTGTGTACTTCTATTACCATTTATTCTCTTTAATAACAGACAGTCCATTCAGCTTCTTTTGGTGTAGTTCACATTTTGAGTCAGAGGTAGTTAATATGCAATTGTGTAGGAGTTTGTCTGTTTTCCCTGTAATTTAGTATTTTGCTGCATTTTTTTTAAAGATGGAATTGAAATGAATGTGAAACTCATTACCCCTGCTAAATATGTTATGCACTCAAAAGAGGTTGTTTTTGAAGCAAACAGAATGAAACACGTACCTGAGTTTGCTTTCCTCTCTTGGCCTCTGTCTGCTGAAACTGCAGCTGACTGTTCAGTACCTCTTGGTGTTACAGAAGTTGCAGAGAGACTGTGGGTTATAACTATTTTATTTCCCTGTAGCAGCAGGTCTTCTGCTTCCTGTGAAATAAACAGGAAATAGAACTATGTCAAAACGTAATTGCACAAACCACATTATATATCAGAATGTAGAAAAATGCTCTTCATTTTCTTGTTTTTAATCTGAGAATAAATATTAAACAGCAGCCAAACTTTATATTCAGTTTAGGAATAAATAGTTAAACAGCAGAAAGTCCCATTTGTTCTATGCTTCAGGAAAGGTGGCAAGGTATTTTATGTATGCATGTAAATACATTGGAAAAAAATATAATTAACATCTCAAATTTCGATAAATGTTGTGTGTTGTGTACCACAACAAAACAAGATATTGGCTGCTACAATTTTAGACTTCTAAAACCAACCACACCATAATCTCTTGCAAATCAGTGAAGCAAAGCCAGAAAACAAACTGTCTAGCCTTGGTCTTTATTTTACATAGTGCTTTTCTTTATGGGTCCTTTACCCCCCAACACAGAATTGTAATGAGCCCAATTCATGGCTGGAACTTAAAGACCTTTTCGCCTTTTGTTCTTGATTGGAAACACAGAATGAGAGGTTCTGTTTGAGGTCACAGTAGATGCTACTTGCAGAGGCCATTAGCAGATGCTCTAAAACAGTGGTTCTCAATCGGGGTACACGTACCCTGGGAGTACGCGGAGGTCTTCCAGGTGTACATCAACTCATCTAGATATTTGCCTAGTTTTACAGCAGGCTACATAAAAAGCACTAGTCAAGTAAGTGCAAACTAAAATTTCATTCAATGACTTGTTCATACTGCTCTGTAGACTATACATTGAAATGTAAGTACAATATTTATATTCTAATTGATTTATTTTATAATTATATGGTAAAACTGAGAAAGTAAGCAATTTTTCAATAATAGTGTGCTGTGACTCTTGTTTTTTTATATTTGATTTTGTAAGCAAGAAATTTTTAAGTGAGGTGAAACTTGGTGTACGCAAGACAAATCAGACTTTTGGAGGGACACAGGAGTCTGGAAAGATTTGGAACCACTGCTCTAGAATTATCAGATTACTTTTTAACTAACGTCACAAAGTTACCATCTGCTCACCTGTGATTTTGTGAGCAGTCCCTGCTCCACAGTAAAGTCTGAACTGCAAACTACCAGAGCTCCAGTGTTACTCACAGGAACCATAAACAAGCGAGAGAGAGAGATTCTGAAACAAATGTGAGATTATCCTGCGAAAATCAGGCAGTCTGGCAATTCTGGGTTAGCATTTACTCCTCACCATTCCAGTAAAGAGTACCTCTGTCAAGCCCCTGACCATTACTAACCTTGGTTCTCTTGATCTGGGCTCATTTTCTAAGCACCTTCTGGATGGCAGCACCTTGTATTCAATCACCAAGCAGGACTTGCCCTTTTAATATGGTATTACCTAAAGTTGCATCTCAATGTGAATTTATTCATCACTTGAGACCATGTGATAATAGTGCAAATGGACAGAGGAATAATGAATGATTTTCATTGGGGCAGAAAGTAAACTACTCTGATTCTAGTTTATAGCATTCCAGTGCAGTCAGCTTTCCATGTTAGTATCTTTGCATCCTTCTTCCAGTTAGGATCCTGATCTTGTATAACACTGCACACCCAAATCTTCAGTTGAAATGAAATGGGAATTTTGGATGTGCAAGGAACACAAGTGGATCCAACTGACTGTGCACGCCTTGCTGGTAGGGACTGTATCTACTTGCATATTGACACAGGGCGAGGTACCCTGCCAGTGCTTTATAAATAATAGTTGTGGTCTGTAAAATATTACAGTTTAAAGCACAGTCAGAAATTTCTATTAAACAATTTTGGCGTGAAAAAAGTAAGCTTATAATCTGCAGAAGTATTGACTGCAGACAAAATCGTGTCCAGTACATCTCAAATTGAGTAATATAACATGTTTGAGGAACAAAGGAAAATAGAGAAGGGCACTAACAAATGTTTCACTTAATTATCTGAAATACATTATGAAAAGTAGTAACCTCGTTTTCCATGCAGCCACCAGTTTAAAAGACATCAAAAGTCTTCCAGAGGAAGCCTTTTTTGATTGCACTAAACTTTGCTTAGTGCATATTGATCTTGATTTATTTTGTTCCCCTTATCACTGCAGACTCACATAGTTTAATAAGCAATAATTGTATTGTTTCTCTGCTCCAATAATTTTGTGTTTTAAATGAGACCTCAAGAAGCTGTTTACTCTAACAAAGCTGATTTTATAGTAGCTATTTATGTGCATGCATATAATTCTACTGCATGCCATCTTAGATGATAGGAAAGAATTCTTCTTATTTTAGATGCTAAGCTGAAATGTCCTTATTAATTAGCTTTATGCTATACTTTAACCAAGGCCTTTACTATTGTACAGGTTTATTTTCATCTCTGAACCTTGAGCGAATGGTTGCTCAGTTCTGCTTGTATTGCCTGGTACTAAATACTGTTAATTTCTACTAGCCTATTACTAAACCCTGGGTAAATGGGTTCCTTTTTTTAAACAAACCACAACTCAGTTTCCACACACGCATCACAGAACTATTCACACTTATGCAAATGTGCTTCTCTGTGTCTGTTAATATTCTTGGGGGTAGGAGGGATGTACTATAGAATAATTGTAGAATAATTCACTTAATTTTAAAAGACTTCAAAAGCCTTGTCTACATTAGGGATTGGGGCAAACTGTTCCCGTTGTTACTAATACCAATGCATTTCCTCCAGTGAGCGTGCTAGTGCAGAGACTGTTCCACTTTATTGTTCTTGTTGGTTACTGATCTCACTATTTATTGAATGGCTTGACTCTGTGAACTTGGTGTTGTAGAGTCTCGTAACTATACCAGCTTGACAGTGAAAGTGGTGCAAGCTCTGCCAAACCTGGCCTGCAGCTCACTGCTGTTTCAGTCCTGTTCGATCAGAGACTGCCAAATGCTCTGACTAGTTTTGTACCACTAACACATGTTCACTAGAGGACTCCAATGAGAACTTCCCATTCATTCTCACTCCTGTCCGCATTTGAATTTGAACACTGTTTTCCAGAAGTAATGCATTTATTTTTCACAGCACTCCTCAACCTAGCACCCCTCTTGTGGGGGTTCTATTTAGAACTGAGGTTCAAATTTCACTAAACAGATCACATATCACTATACCGTCAGACTATATGAAAATTTTAAAAGAAAGAAACCCTGCTGTTTTTCCTACAAGCCTGAGAACTATGCAGGATTTACCTCACCTGAACATTTTCAGAAGGGGGGTTCCCATCATCTCGTCGCATAGACTTCTCTTTCACATCTGTGTTACACTGGTCAGTGTCTGTGCAGTCTTGCTTAAAATACTTTCTTGGCGGAGGTTTGGGCTTTGATGATTTAGGTTTTCTAACAAGAATCTCTGTAGATTTTTTTACATTCTGTGAGGGACAGCCTGTTTCGTTGCCAGTGGGAGGGGAGTGATTTTCCAAACTGGTTCTGGACAATGAATCCAACAAGCCAGGGTGTCTGGTAATTGGTACATCAATGCTATGTACTTTTGCCTTCAAGTCGGCAAGCTGGTATGTGGTGCCATCATTACTGTAAGATGACCTGTGGTTGTAACTGCTGTCGCTGCTGGAACGGGTCATTAGCTTCTGAGATCTGCGGTTGCAATAAGCAGTGTTCTTCTCAATGTGTTTTTCATGCTGGTATCTGCCATGCCAGCTAGTTTCCAGTCTTTTAACACCTGTTTCAGCAATATGATTAAAATATATATAATGATGAAAACACTCAGATACATTAATAGTGTTTACTTCTAGGGTTTACTAGTGTTTACTTCTAGGGTTGTTAATTAAATCCACTGCAAAACTAAACCAGTTGAGCATAGCGATCTGATCAGTGTACTACAGTGAAAGGGGTAAAGGCATTTGTGAAGCCTTTTTAGATCAAGGAATCCTTATTTAATTGTTGGACACAAACAATATTACCAATATATACTGTTCTCCTGTGTAGTTTGCTGTTGGTTCAATCTATTAACCTCACTCTGTTTGAGAAAGAAAAGGAAGGCAAAACGAATTTCATATTGTAAAGCATTGCCCTAATAGCACTCCATTCTCGAGCTCGCCACATAGCCCTAAGGGCAATCTAGTGTGCCTTTGCCAACAAGGACAATGGTATGCTCATCCCATCCATGGATAGGCTGCATGTTATACAACCACCATGCTATTTATCTGCTGACAGATAGTGTCAGAAGTTTGAACAAGCCCCAGAGGAAGTGAGCATGAGAAAATGTAATGGTGAAGAAAAGTGTGTGGCAGGAACACGATTTAGTCTGTTTCTGACAGGAAGTAAGTCAGAAACGGAAAGTGAAATCGTAGTGGAAACGTTTTGGTGCTGCATTCCCCCTAAAGTTTGCAACCATGCCACCTTTTTGCAAATTTTACTCCTCGTCACCCACACCCGCACTGTGTCTCGGGTCTGAGGCCATTCCTATAAGCCAAGGATGCAGCTCTTCCAAGAGCCCATCAGTTGAACAGAGTGTTATTCAACCATGAGGATGATGGGGTGGGCGGTATCCCCCTAGAGCCAAACCTGCTGCCTCTGCGGCAGTCCCAGCCTGGGAATCAAACCCAAATTCAGTCTTCCCATTTGGCAGGGCATTGCTCTGGCTGTTTGGATCAGAAAAGTAGAAAATTACTATGATGCATCGTAAAAGGCTGGTTTTGGTAGTGAGATAACAGAGGGCAGGGTGTGGACTGCTGAGTACAGCAAGAAAAGAGAGGGAGACGGGAGGGTGCTCCAAAGCAACAGTTTCACTGGGGTTGAGTCTCAGGATATTTGGGGGATGTCTACACTGTAGCTGCGAGCGAGCCTTCCAGTCTGGGCAGACAAACTCATGCTAGGAGGGCTCAAGTTGGCATGCAAAAAATAGCAGCGTGGACATTGTAGCTTGTGCAGAGATCCCAGCTAACAACCCGAGCTCAGCACTGTCACACCCAGCCCAAATCTCTGCCCAAGCTGTAGCGTCCACACTGCTGTTTTTAGTTTGCTCGCTCAAAGCCCCCCCAGCACAAGTCTGTCTGCCTGGGCTACAGTGTAGACATACCTTTGGTGTTCAGTCAAGTGCCTTGAACTTTTTACACCATTGTCTGGCAGTACATCCCAGGATGGACTTCAGTAGAACAGCTCTGTGTTCTTTCCTCTGCTTCCCCTTCTGCTCCAGCTTACTTGACGATTAGTCTGGTGTCTCTATCAGGGCTAAGTCATAATGTCACAGCCACCTGAATGAATTCCGTTACCTTCAGTATTCCATTGGTGCCTGTCCCTTCCGAATCTGTTGTTTTCCACAGCTTGTGCCACGGCTTCCTTCAGCTGCTGTTCAGATACCTACAAAATGTCGTGCCATTCTGGGTCCTGCAAAGCTCACCAAAAGACTAGCTCACCACACAGCACTCCATTCC
>ML675644.1:8530368-8612381 GCA_007922155.1 Mesoclemmys tuberculata
CCTGCAAACCCTTTCTCATAAAAAGTGTCCTTACTCAGTGAAATTAATAGGCCTAAGCATGTGAACAAGGATTGCCTGCATGAGGAAGGGTTTGCGGGCTCTTAATTTGTGTGTGTTTTCTGTACAGTTGAAACCTTTGTATTGACAATCGAGACTAGATAAATGGAACATTTTTCACGAATAAATGGTATCTTATCCATTGTACAAAATGCATGAGTTTGCCATTATAAGGCATCTGGATAGTGCATTTTTGGGTGCACGAATTAACCCTGTTAATAGGCCTAAGAGACTATTGGAAAACATTTCTGCAAAAAAATCCCATTAGGACGAAATATTTCACTTTCATATCACTCAATCTAATAACAAGAACTGGCTGGGTAAATTTCAGTCAAAATGCGGATTTTTAATTACATTCTGAGAGAGCAGCTTACAATCAGTACTACTGAGTTTCACATTCTGTTCTTGGTGTACATTCATCTTTCCCCATTCTTACTCCGCAATGAGAAATTTCATTTGAACGAGTTTCAGATACCCTTGTTTTCTAAGAAGCATACGTTGTATATCATTATTCCTAAACATTTGTTTCTTCACCTGGTTTATTCAACGCACAATAACTCTCATGTAAGACTGTCTGCACTGATCCTCACATCTCCTATATCTCTGTACATAAGACAACACACTATTATGAATTTAAATATCTTGGGTTTGTACCTTAGCCTATACCTTAGGCACAGTCAGAGGTCCTGCATTTACACTGGCATGTTGTTATTTGCCAGACTGATTTGTACCAGGTTCTGCTACGAGCATTAATGTTAGTTGCTCAATATTTGCTTTATTCAAAATCAGAATAATGTGGAATACTACCTGTGGATCAGGGTGTCTGCTAATAATAATCTGCACAACACCAGGACTGCAATGGCTTAGAACAGCATAAACTTCATTAAGCGTCATATTTTGGACTGCGGCTTCATCAATTTCTATGATTTCATCTCCACACCTACAAAGGGATTTAAAAAAAATCCAGCAAGAGGAGGCTAGCAGACTTTATGTTGTTATTTATAGTGTATTGTTGCATCATAGCTTTGACTATGCAAGAAACATACATTCATGGGCTTAAACTCTGTCATGGTCACAGATTAAATTAACGTTTCCTTGGGTCCCTTCTCAGAAAATGGAAAGGGAATTAGCACTGGAACATGAATTTTCTTCAGATTCATTTTTGCATTCTCCATGAATCTGAGTTCTCTGCACTTTCCACAATGCACATTTTGTGTTGTAAGGGCAGGACAAAAATAAAATGACCCAGCAGGCTGTCCTGTTGTGTACACTTTAGGTGCTGTTTAAATCCACAGCTTCCTTCCTGACGATAATGTAGCATTTCCCTTTTTGTTTGTTTAAAGCCTATTAATTTCACTGAAAGGGCAGAAAGGATAACAATGGTGCCTGGGAGACAAGGTGGGTGAGGTAATTAATGTCTTTTATTGGACCAACTTCCAATGAATGATATTACCTCACCCACTTTGTCTCTCTAATATCTTCAATCCAACACGGCTGCAAAACCACTGCATAATACAATGTCTGTCCTTTATATTAAATGCAGAAGAGTCACTTATTTATAATGAACTTTTAGATACTAATGTTTGTAAGTTTTCTACCCATCGTTGAACTCTGAGTCTTTCCTAATGAAATCCCAACATGGCTTAGCTGAGAACTACCGAGTGCCCTCTCTCCCCTCCATTCCAAACACACAAAAGGTGTTGAGAGTTTCAAAGTTTCAATCCAAATGTTGCAGAACTTGTGGTAGTTTCAGCCAAGTTTCTGGGTATACTCGATGCAAAACGGGAGTTAAAACAAAAAACCTCTGTGTTCCTGCACAACTCTAAATACGCACATTGTATCAGATGCTCCTAATGCAGAGGTTCTCAAACATTTTGTGCTGGGACGCTCTTTGAAAATATTTCAGAAGGTGATGACCCCCCAAAAAAGTGATAACTCCCGATAATTACCTCACAACCCCCAGTTTGAGAACCCTTGTCCTAATGTCATAATCTGATGAAGAAGCTCTCAGAATGTATGAGATAAATTTCTGTTGTCATGGAAGGTCCCAGATACTGCAAAACTGTATTTTTATCATGCAATAGGGGATAGAATCTGGGGAGTGTGTGCAAATCTGCAAAACCATCTGAACCCAGGAACGCTCTAGGGGCACACAAGTATTGAGGAGGGGACAAGAAGAAAGGGGCAGGGCAGAGCAGTAAATCAGTGATTATGCAGATCCTCTAGTCATTTCTCATACAGAGCGGAAATAAACTCTCCCCTGAAATGATTGCTTGCATCAATCATAATTCATGGTCCATATGCTGCAAAGCCAGATCATGTGACTTTTGTGTGGAAGAGGGCAACATGTGACCACATAAGAAACCATGTCAATATTTAAATCACTCTTAGTTAATCCTCCATTTTTTCATCTCTCTTTGCTTGCTATGGGTAGGGGACTTGAGGCTAGGGTTAGGGTTCCTATGGGTAGGGATAACTGACCTAGGGTTAGGGTTCCCATGTGTAGGGGTCCATGCCCTAGAGTTTGGGTTCCTAAAGATAGGAGATTTGGGGCTAGGGCTGGGTTTCAATGCATAGGTATCCCCACCCAAGGGTTAGGGCTCCTATAGGTAGGGGATTTGGGGCAAGTGTTAGGGTGGCTGTGGCTGGGGGTCTCCGCCCTAGGATTAGGGATCATATTGGTAGGAGTTTGGGGGCTAGAATTAGGGTTCCTATGGATATGGGACTTGGGCCTAGGGTTATGGTTCCGATGGGTACAGTACTTGGGACTAGAGTTAGGGTTCCTATGGTTCGGAAACTAGGGGATAGGGATGCAGTTCCTATGTGTAGGGGTCCACGACCTAGGGGTCAGGTTCCTATGGGTAGGACACTTTGAGAGAGGGTTAGGGTTACAGTTCCTAGAGTTAGGAGACTTAGAGCTAGGGTTAGGGATCCTATAGGTTGGTGATTTGGAGCAAGGGTTAGGGTTCCTATGGGTAGCAGACTTGGAGCTAGGGTAAGGGTTTCTGTAGGTTGTGGATTTGAAACCAGGGTTCGGGATACTATGGGTAGTGGTCCCCAGCCTAGGGTTAGGGTTCCTATGGGTATAGTACTTGGAGTTAGAGTTAGGGTATCTATTGGTTGGGAACCTGGAGCTAGGGTTAGCGTTCCTATAAGTAGGAGATTTAGAGCTAGGGTTAGGGTTTCTATAGGTTGGGGACTTGGAGCTAAAGTTAGGGTTCCTATGAGTAGGGGTCTTAGAGCTAGGGTTAGGGTTCTTAAGTGTAGGAGACCTGGAACTAGGGTTAGGGTTTCTATGGGTTGGGGACTTGGAGCTAGGGTTAGGGTTTCTATGGGTTGGGGACTTGGAGCTAGGGTTAGGGTTCCTATGGGTAGGGGACTTGGAGCTAGGGTTAGGGTTCCTATGGGTAGGGGATTTGGAGCTATGAATAGGTTTCCTGTGGGTAGGGGACTTGGAGCTAGGGTTAGCGTTCCTATGGGAAGGGTTCCCCAGCCTAGGGTTAGGATTTCTATGGGTTGGGGACTTAGAGATAGGGTTAGGGTTCCTATTGGTAGGGGACTTTGAGCTAGGGTTAGGTTTCCTATGGGTAGGGGACTTTGAGCTAGGGTTAGGATTCCTATCAGTAGGGGACATGGAGCTAGGGTTAGTGTTGCTATGGGTAGGTGACTTGGACCTAGAGTTAGGGTTCCTATGGGTAGGGTTCCTCGGCCTAGGGTTAGGGTTTCTATGGGTTGGGGACTTGGAGATAGGGTTAGGGTTCCTAAATATAGGGTTCCCTACCCTAGGGTTAGGGTTCCTATGGGTACAGGTCCCTGGCCTAGGGTAAGGATGCCTAAGGGTAGGGGACTTGGAGCTAGGGTTAGGGTTCCTATAGGTAGAGTACTTGGTTCTATTGTTAGGGTTCCTTAATTCTACATTTCTCTTTTCTCGGGTCATAATCCCATTTTTGGCTAGTTCCTGTATATTTCAATACTTCTCCGTATGCTGAGAGAGAGGGGAAGTCCATCTGAGATGACAGAGCTTATCCAGTAAGGTAATGTTAAACATTTATTCTAAAAGTTACTTTGATGAAAACAAACTTACCTGAGCCTCCCATCCATGTGAGCCACGGATCCTGGTGAGAGGGTATGGATAAATATCCCGGAAATGCACTGGAAGTAAGGTACACTGCACAAGCCAATTCCTAGGCCAACGCCAGCTTCTGAAAGGGTTCATCAAAAAAGATACATAAGAAATGTGAACACCAAAATAATTTGAGAGGATTGTTTCTAAACTGTGCCCTCAAAAGACACCTATGTAAAATGGAGACATAGCCTTGAAGGTATGCACTTTCCATATACATGCAAATGCAGGTTTCTTGGACGTGTAAGGGGGATGCACACAAATGTTGCTAGCCATGTTTGAAAATTTGGTTCACATATTCATTGTTGGCATGTTACAGATACAGTACAATGCAGCTTTATTTTGCAAAGGTGTTGTCATGCAAACTGTATCCTAAATCATTTTACAATGAGAAATAACAGAGAGGGAGAAAAATTAAGAAGGAAATGTGGGGATGGGAGGAGCCTGAAATTGTTCTCTTTTTTTTGTTTTCTGTGTAATACACCTTTAGATTTCTGAGAACTCTTCCTCTTTATAGAGACAGCAGCCATTTTGCTCTGAATTCATACAACCTATTCAAGAGATGAATCACACTTATTTCATGGGGACTTTACTTTTGTTCTTTGTTTTGGTGCATCCTGTATTCTAAATAAATGATTCTTCCAATGTATGTGATTGCTTTTTGTCTATGGAAAAACACAGCAGTTTGAGGAAAAGACAAACGAAATTGATATGTTTTATAAAGCCAGGCATTTTAACACTGAACTAGACAGTTTGTATAATTAAGAATGAGAGCTGTGCTTAATTAACTGAGTTTGAACTCCCAGTGAGCAGTGTGTCTCAGGGATTTGCCTTGCAAAGGTTTGAAGAGATCTGAAAGTGTCAATCTAGTGCCTGAGTGGGAAAAGGATGGAAATATGGTGGGCAAAAGTCAGCAATTGATACATAGCTGCCCATCTTGACAGGCACTGACTCTAAATTAGGAGAGTTGAAAAATAATCTGTGCAAGTAGGGGAGGAATTAGGATAAAGTGAGAAGAAATATGCAGAAAGTAAATGAGCCATCAGTTTGTGAATCAATTTCTTGTTACATTTATTTCATGTTCGGTTTATTTTAGCAGGTACCTTTGTTTAGGGAAACTTCCATTATGACCCTGTCATTGGGCTTTGGGGTGCTTAATGAGACAGCAGCACAATCTGAACTGAATGAGCTGTTTTCCTTGGTTATAAGTGTGCCTGACCTCAGAGACCGACATAAGTGCGACGATAGATAGCTAGAGGCAGAAGAAGGTGTGCTGAGGCTTGTCCTGACTGTAAGGGTGAGGAGACCCTTTTTGGCCTGTTAGAAACAAAAAATAATGAGTGGGCTGAGCACACATGCATCTTTTGTATAAAGACAGAAATTGTGCTGTGAGGAGATGACATAACCTTGAATTTTTGTAAAGCATCGTAATGCGTTAATCCATACATTGATTCTCCATTCAGTTCCAGAATTTCATCACCTGTTTTGAAAAGGAGTAATTAAATTGTGTTACTAATTGCTGTTACCGAATTGTGAGAGACACACACATCCAAGACTGGTCATGCCTTGATGCAAATGCAGTAATACATAGAGATGAAAATATACCACTTTACAGCATTGACTTCCCTAGGCCCAGATAGGGCCTTTTAGTGAAATTAAAATGCAGCTATAAATATTATGTACTCTAACTTAATTTTTGCACACTTGGCTTAAGGTTAGACTCCTCCCTGATACTGGAAATTATTATATTTTTACGTTTTCAGTATTGCCAACTCTTGTGATTTTATCTTGATTAGCTATATTGGGTTGGGGTTTTTTTTCCTCTCATGAAAAGAGGATGAAAGGTTGCCCGCTAGCAAATTTTCCCTTTGTCAAAATGGCCACCATCTCCGAGTTCAACCCATAGGGCTGAAGCCAGCAAGGTAAATAGATTCTATGTGCATGTGGCAATAAGACTGTCCTTAATAAAGTTAGCTGCCACCTCCTGTTTTCAGTGAGACTCAAGCCATGCCCACAGACAAAATAGCTGCCATTTTATTGCTCAGAGGGCTAGACAGGACATGGAGACTGCAAGAGGCAGCAGAGACATTGTGAAAAGTGGATGGGGGAGAGGGAGCAGGGCACTGGGGGCAGCAAGAGGCAGCTTTAGGTGTTATGAGGGGTTGAGGGGGCTACAAAGGACTGTGACAGGATGGCAGGTGGAGGGATCGGATGGCTGCTCCCCCAGTTTGGAGTAATGGTGGGTAAGGGGAGTCCCCTCTGAGCAGCCAGCGGAAAGCGGTGTCACAGCATTGTCAATTCTCACAATCTGATCATGTCACAGGATTTTGGCGCCTGTAGGAGGAGCTGTTGTGGTGGTGCCAGAAACTCGTCGGATCCCATAATTTTCAGGGAAGGCACTTGGGCAGAGATCTGTGCAAGAGCTTCAGAGCTGAGGGTGCAGACTTGCCCTGCCGCTGAGCCCTGCTTTCCTGTGTAGAGCAGGGACAGTGTCATATGGGAGGGGAAGTTGGGGAAGTGGCGCCACTAGGTCCCAGGTAAAGAAGAGTTGTTCTGGGGTCAGGGCAATAAGAGGACATGGATGGCAGTTCCCTTATTTTAGGGGTCAGGATTGGGTAAGTGGAGTCTCCATCAGAGCAGCCTGGAAGAGGCATGCATTTTTCTGATCATTAAAGATTGACGTTCAGCCTCAAATCATCTCATAAGCTCACTGGAAGAGGAGTAGAGAGGAGTTAAAAACTCAAGAGACAGGCTAAAGAACATGATCTGATTTTAAAAAAAACCCAGAAAAACCCACCCTCCTAATCTGAGGGGTCTGACTCATGATTTTTTATCTCTGGAGGTTGGCAATGCTGCATTTGGCAGGCGAAGGGCTAAAAACTTTGAAATTTTTCTGAAAAATGGGGTTTGGGAGGAAATAGCAAAAATACTGGATTTCCCCACTCCAGTTTTCTGCCTAGCTCTATTTGTAATGGCTAAAAAGGTAGCAGAGACACTAGCCACTCTTCTGAGATTGTAAACAGAGGAGCCATGCCAATTAGCATGTAGATATTTGTCAAGTAGGCGATGAAATTAAACTACCATCTCATTTCACAGTGGTCATCAAACAATCTTCAGATGAGAACAACTTGCATTCACAGACAACCTGAGCTGGATTTGACCCATACATCACCAATCCCACAAGCAATCTGATCCTACTTCATTATACTTTTTAAATGTTTGTATTGCATGCTAGAGATTTTTAAACACCCCCTTCCTCGGCCCCCCAAACAATCATTCTAAATATTTTTTGTTAACTTCCTACCTTCTTGTAACCTTCCATCAGCAGCAGCAGCTCCACCTGGAAAGATGGTCTTAACATAGATACCAATGGGCCCATAAATGCTGTCTTTGCCTCCAACGATACTGAAGCCCAACCCCTTAGTTATGAAAGAGAGAGAGAGAGAGATCATGTTTATTTCTCATAATGGTTAAATTGTTTTCCATTCTGTATTAAGGTGCTACACGGGCAATCACAATGAGCACAACGGTGTGATGGGTATTAATACATTCATTGCAAGATTTAAAACAAAGGTGGATATAGTGATTACAACTTAAAATGTCAGTTAAATACCATCTAAGTTCTTTTTAAAAGTCACAAACAACTAATTTGATACTGTTTATGCACTGGAATAGTAATGTCTAATTATTAGAGCATAAGATTAAGATCTATACTCCTGGGCTTTATTGTCTGCTCTGCCACTGACATAATGTGTGGCCTTGGGTGAGGCACTTAATCTCGCTTCACCTCAATTCCCCCAGCCCTAAAATGGGACTGATATTCACCTCAGAGGGATGTTCTGAGATGGTATTTAATTAGCATTTGTAAACCAACTGGAAATCCTTAGATGAAAAGTGCTATAGAGGTGCAAAGCCATCATCCATGACTAGGGCCCCTAGGTGCTAACATAATAAAGATGATGATAATTTATTTTATTGCACTCCTGTGAAGGACTTTCTGACAGTTGTCCCTACATCTGTAACAGACATTGTTATTTTGAAACAAATCTTTATTAGTGAATTTACAAGCCTAAAAAGCCTGTTTAAGTCCTTAGCTTCCATATCTTATGCACACAAAGCTGCAAATGAAAGTCAGACAAAAATAATCACACATGCTACTGCAGACAGAGAGCAAAAACACCCCTTTGCCATTTATATTGGTAAGTGTGATAGCAATTGCCTTCTCTCTCTCGCTAGATATGGTCTTTGTAAATCTAAGTTTTATTTTTGTGCACGTGTACAAATGTGCACATTTTGCTGAGGGGCATGCTTACATAACTCTGCTTCACCATGAGCTGCATCTTGTGGAGTTTTGTGGCTGAACAAATCACCAGCATGATGCAAGCTGCAAGGCACTAGGTGACATAAACAAGCTAGGTAATACACTGCCATGGAGAACATGCTGTAGCTACTGTGCACACATGCAATTCCCATTGGTCTCAATGGTAGATATGCACGTGCTTGGAGAGTGATCCCTCACTTAGAGTACAGTAGTACTCTACGAAATACTGAAAAATGTGCAAAATACTGCAGAATAGAGCTGAAGACAAAATGCAGTAAAGACCCAATCCTGCAAGGTCCTGAATTCCCTCCGTTCCTGCTAAATCAGTTGGGAATTGAGAGAAGTCAGCACCTAACAGGATAGAGTTCCGTTTTAATTTTGTTGTGTGAACGTTTGGTGCTTGTGAAAAAGTGACAAATCAAATGCTTTGGAGGCGCTGCAGTCCTTTATTTACCTGGAGATCAGATACAGCATAGGCAGTGCATTCTTCCCCACACCGCCAATCCAGTACTGTGTCTCAGCTTTGACTTGGAGGGAGCATCGCTAGAAGGGAGAGGCTAATTCAGTCTCCAGACCCCATTCAGTCAATGCCCCTCTTTGTTAAGACTGCCAAGAAGGATGCCAGTGAATGTCAACATGGTGCTGATTGTGTGATATGCACATATGTCCATTAGGAACTAGCCTGGGACCACCAACACACCAGACATACCACCAAACAGTAACAGTCAGTAGAGGGTGATAATTTTTAATCATTTGGCCAAATCTGGATTAGAACTGGGAAACCAGAGGTGAAAAGCTCACTATCCCATTACCAGCCTCCCTGCACCAGTCACTCCACATTCGATATTTATGTTTACACCTGGAAAGATAACTAGCAACCTGTTTATGGTAATATACATAAACATCTCACCTTCCCTTGTCCTTTCATCAAAACAATGTTTGAGATTACGGAAGCCTGGGAGCCACAAGATGCATGCGTTAACTGAGCAGTGCTCAGCGATCTAGAAGGTTTTGAAACAGCCTGCAAAGAGAAAAATAGTTTTAATGCAGTGCCAGGCATTTGTTGTACATACCAAGTGAATGTGTGCAACTGGTCTGTGAGATTAAAGTTTTAACGGAACAACAGAGAGCCCAGAAACTGGGTTTTTTAATGCTGGAGGTAAATGTTTGCTTCATTCAAATAGCTCATTTATTCAGGAACCAATGAGTTACAGAATTGTCTGATCATGTCCTGGTACATTAGCCTTTTTTCAGATGCATTGGATATTCAGATACAACCCTGAGGTCCTTGTAGACTATGGGCTTGATTCTGAACTCAATTAATTTCTGTGCTTTTGTAACTACAATGATTCAATCAGATTTATTCCTGATTTACATGGTGTGAGATCAGAATCTAGACCCTAGAACTACTCTCTAGTGATATCAATTATTTGAGTCACATTATTTGTGATGGCATTTGATGGTTCCATGCCAAAATTATGTGTTTGGATATTTGGATCATGTCAAGAACTGTTGTCTGATGGCCTGAATACAGCACTGTGAATCGAGCTCATCTTCTGAGTTCTGTTGTTATTCATTTTTATTACTGTAGCACTTCAAAGCCCTAGTCATAGCCCAGGACACTCTTGTACAATCCTTACTTTGTTATTGACTAGATCTGTATCCTTGTCACCATTTTTCTGACTGTTTCCCCACCTATAAAGTAGTAAAAATAATATAAACTTACCTGTTGCATCTTATTGATGTACAATATTAGTTAATGCCAATATAAAGACATAAACAGCTATGTTCTGTGATAAAGTAGTAGTACAGAATTCTATCTCAGAGTGAGGGAAGTAGTTCTTTTTGCTTGAATCTATTCAGTGAGAAGCTAAAAACCAATTTGCAAGTACTCTGCTTCCTTCAGTTTAATAGATGGTGGATTTCTTAACTTGTTTCCAGCCCATCAGGCATGACCAGTTTATAGATGAGTCTGTAGTGGTATACATATAAGCAGGATCTGAATGAGCTCTCCCCTGACATCCATGGATGAACTGGGGCAAAAAACTTCAGGAACAGACTGTATTTGCACAGGTACACGTACCCTGCCTAGGTGTTCAACAGACAGCACTGCGTTGCCAGCGTGATCCATTTGGGCTGGTTTGGAGTTCCAGCTCACTTTAGTTGAATGCAAGGGGGTAATGAAATGCTCTTATCCTTATTGTGTAAGTAGTGGCCAGCAGAACTGCACTTAGCATTCCTTGACTGAGGTTGGCATCCTAAACTGAATCTCACTTGCTAAGCAGGGGTATAAGGATGCCAAATCCCACTTGAAGAGGAGAGGGAGGTGGGGATAGGTGTTCCTATCTGAGGGCATGTACTCTGCCTGAAGAGTCCTAGATAATTTGCCCCTTCCCCCCCCCCCCTCCAGTGTTTAAAGACAGAGCTGAGTGGACTCAACTGAGAGCCCTTTTTTTCTGTTCAGTGATTACTACAGCTGAAACCACTGATGAGCATGTCTAGGAGGTAAGCTTTCAAAGTTGTTTGGAGACAGTGTCCCAGTGAAAGACAACAAAGGAGCAGCAGCACAGAGGGTCCCTGCTACCCAGTGAAATCACTAAGAGCTGGACTCAGCTGGGGCCCTCAGAACACAGCAAGCAGCAGCAGCAGAGATGGGTGGTGGCAGAGATGGCAGCGAGCGGCCAGCGATGGCAGAGAGAACCGTGCCAGCAGCCGGCGAGCAGTGGCAGAGATAACAGCACCAGCAACCGGGGAGCGGTGAGAGATGAAAGGGGTCTATTAGCCCCTTACGGAAACTTAGTGGGTCTTCTCAGTTGGCCATCTCTGGAGGACCCTGAAACAGACACAGCCCACAAGGCCAGTGCAGAGAGGCCAACTCAGGTCATCCTAATGGACAAGGCGGGCAGGCCAAGAAGGGAGCCAGGAGAGCTGGAGCTCCCAGGGAGCTGGAGCTGCCTCCTGGGCAGAGCAGGTCCCAGCTAAGATCAAAGCAGCCAGCTGCTGGGAGGCCAGAAGAGGAGCACAGAGAGCTGAGCTGACCCACAGCTGCAGAGCCAGAGGGGCATCCCAGAGAGCCTCGCTAAGCAGAGCTGAGCACAGCTGCGTGGAGCAGAGCAGAGCTGGAGCCCTCTGGAGCCGGGTGCGGTGAGCGAGGGGGGACCCGGGAAGTGTGTGGCTACTGCCAGAGAAAGTGTCTGACTCTCTGCATTCCTGCAGTGTAGCCGGGGCCTGGACAGTGGGCCTGTGAGTGTGACGCAGACTGTGAACCTCCCTTACACCCCAGAGACGCTTTGTGGTGCCCCCGTGCCAGGGGGCAGTGTTGGGTGTTTTCCTTTAGCCCGCCTCCTCTTTTCTTATTTTTTATTTGATTTTTGATTGCTGTTTGTGTAATAAATTGTGTGCAATGATCAGTGGGTCAGGGAAACGCCCAGCGCAGAGTTAGTACCCGGAGTGGGGACACCCAAACTCCTGCCCTAAGGGACCACGGCAAGATTGGGGGTTGAGCCCCAGGAATCCTGGGTCCAGCCCTGTCGGGTTCCAGGGACCCCGCCACACAGGAGAGTGGGAGGGGAGCTCTCAAGGTCAGGTGGGCCTCTGGATAAAGAGAGTGGGAGCAGAGACACAGATCCTTTTGCTAGCCAACTCTACCAGGGTAGTGTATAAGCAAGGAAAGTTCCCCACAATAGAGGGCCCATCCCCCTGCTTACAGATAGCAGGGGTAAGGAGCCAGTTGAAGAGGCAGCGGCAGCAGCTAGAGCACTGCTCGGTGCTCTGCTCCCCTTTCAGGGGTGGTAGGTGGACCCATGTGTCCTCACCTCTTAATTCTGGGTCTGTGCTAACTAAGGACAACCAACCGTGAGTGGGGTGCAGCAGAGGGCAAGGGGAGTGTGGGTATTTGCTTATGGGTCCATGCTTTTGAATGGCGGTTGTGGTGTTTTCCCAAATTAATGTGTGGTTTCCTTTCCCTTTTAATACGTGTTCTCTTTTGTTATACTCAGACTCAGTGCTTGCAAGAAGGGAAGTATTTGCTTGTTAGAGGTGCCAGGGTTTGCTCTTCAGTTTTCCCAGATTACTGGGTGCGGACTCAAGCCGCTTCTGTTTTTTATTGTTAAGAGGAGCCTCTAGATATTGAGCCGTGTTGCTGCCAACTCCAGCTGGCAGAAGGATTATATGCATAATGAGGACTTCCTATTTGAACATTAGCACAAAGCTGATTTAAGCAGAGTCAGGTTATCTTCTAATGCAACATATTTATGAAGTTCACCGGGGCCAGAAATGAATACAGGGAAGCTTAGAGTTCTGGTATTCTACAAATCTGTTTAGGCAGTAATGTGAAACTCACAGCTGCATGAGGATCTAATGTATGCAACACCCATCAAGAATTCAGCTTGTGTGTGTCAGGAAATGAGGCTTGATTAGTACAAGAAAATAAGCTTCTTTGTGCAGTACTGTAGAGAGTGTTAAGAAGGTGAATATCAGGGAGATGGTGGCGCAATGCCAAAAATATACTCAATGAAAGGTACATCTCCATTCAATGGGTAAGATTGTTTATCCCCTGTGCTGTAGACCATCTTCTATTAGGGATCTGAGATATGTGCAAATATGTATGTGCAAGTTATACACTGTTGAAATTCATGACCCTGAGGAAGGGCCTGTGGAAAGCAGTTCTAGTTGCAGAAGCACTGCTGTATCTATATGTGGCCAGCAAGATGGATCAGTCATACAGGGGAGTTCTTCTGCTGTCACAGGGGCAGTGCTCTCTGCTAGCTCCAAATAGGTCAGAGAGGTATTGGGGTGAACAAGGAAAGGGGCAACAGCATTCACTCTCCCGTGAATCCAGGTGGAGCTGGAAAACCTGCATAGGGGATGATTGGGTGAGTGGCTGTTGGAGATAGGACAATGGAAGGGCTATGCTCCCATATAATCTTTCCTCCTTCCCTAGCCTTGCACCTCACAGTCAGTTCAATGTGGCTTTCTGTGGGGAGGGAGAAAATCCACCATGGGGAGGTTGAGGCATCACATTTGGAGGGCTTGCTGGCAGGGAGCATGGTTGGAGTGGCTGGGAGCTGCACTAATTCCCTGTATCCCTAGTGCAGTCTCTCCACAGGCAGGGCCCCTAAGGTGGGCAAGCTTTGTGAGGAAAACTAAGTACTACACTCATGCTGGAGTGTTCTTGTTGAGCCTGGTGAATGTAACCTTCTGGTGGCGTGTGATTTCCTGTTGCACTTACCGGACCTCTTCCTACCAAACAGTCTAGCTGCTGAGAGAGTGACTTCCGGTTACTATATAGAGACCGAGGGTGTCTGTCTCTATATGCTGCTGCTTTTTTTGTCAGTGGACAGTCAATTTCCCCTATCCAGTACGGATTTACACCTGCAGGAGACAGAAGACATGACACAGTATTTTTTATGAGCATTCGGTTCAAACACTTCTGCATCAAACACTTGACCGGGCTCGCAATAAATTCCATTTAGAAAGATTGTTCAAGTTATAAACATAACTGGCCCAGGCAGGGATAGGATTCCCTGACCCACCATTAAGAACCAGTTGCATCCAGTGACTTCACACGATTAACCTCTGGGCACACACAGCTAACAGAGAGAGTTCTGCATGGCAGACACACAAGACCTTGTCCAAAGGCTGCATGCTGTACACACGTTCCGTTCGCTTTTATGCACAAGCATCTGTGGTTACAGCCCTCTCTCTCTCTCTCTCTCTCTGCCTCAGGGGCTTGTTACAAGGGAGCATCTTAATTGCATCACACAATGCACTGAGAGCAAAATCACAGTACCCCGAAGTAAAGAAGACATAGAGACATTTATCACAGGGTCAGAAGAGATACAGCTGAAAAGACCTGTTAACTCAGCTAATCCCTCCTTCTGCCAATGCAAGGTGAGACTGCTGTAAGTGTTTCACCACTTTCCTTGAAAGACTATTCCACAGCCTAACAGGCTTCACTGTTTGGCAGGTTTTTTTTAGTTGGTTACAGTTTTTCAAGACAGTAGGCTGAATGTGAGGGGTTTTTTTCCCCACAGCAAAACCCTGGGTGTGGAATATCTGGTGCCTTATATTGCTGCACAGTGTCTACACCTCTCTGCTCCACTGAGGTACTTGCACCCAACCTGTGCTACCACACAAGTGGGTGGTGCTGACCAAGTTACGGAAGGGGGAAGGGAAGAGGATGGAATGTGATGACCCAGCATTTTCCCTGGGCAGCCTTTGCCAGTGTGGGATCCCATGAAGCCCTGACTGCAAATTCAAGCTCCATCCTTGGGAGAAGAAGCTGAGAAAGCCAGTGGTGCAGATGTTCCCTATACTTCTCAAGGAGTGGGACCCTATAGGACACAGCAACCCTAGCTGTCTCAGAAGGGTATAATGCGGCCCAGCCACCTAATGCTAGATCAGGGGTGGGCAATAAATTTTGCAGAGGGGCCACTCCACTAATTTTGGTAAGTCGCCGCGGGCCGCACCTTTCTACTAGATCAATGAAACCCCATTATGTTCTTTCCACAACAAAGTAATTGCACTTAAGAATAAGCAACTGAATACACGTTTCTCCAAAGCTTATCTTAGGAGGCAATTCCTATTGCAAGTCATTTTGTGAACACGTGTCAAATTTGTAACAACACAAACGCTAAACTTTTACTTACAACTTGCGGTCAAGCACTTCCCGAACTTCCTGCTTCTGGCCATGTGACCGGAAGCAGGAAATTCGGGAAGCCACCGACCGAAAAAGCTCCAATTGAAGGTAGCTTAAGAAGAGCTTGGGTTGACCTGCTTTCAAAGTGGGTGGCCCATCCCGGCTCACTCGTAGCTACGCCCCTGCATGGAGGAAGATTCTATTAATTTCCTCAATTGCCGGGTATCATGGCGGGCCGGACAGAAATGGTAGAGGGGCCGGATCTGGCCCACGGGCCATAGTTTGCCCACCCCTGTGCTAGATTGTGTCCACAAAAGGGTTCTGTTGGCATAAGCTATGAGGAGGTGGATCAGGCAGGCTAATGATGGTTACAGGCTTGCACCATTTATTTTCCTGCCTCATTGCGGTATATTTCTGTTCATATTGCCTATGTCAAACAGTCAGAGGAGATCAGAAGCTGATCCAGGTGTTCTGGCTACAATAAACTGTTGAGTCAATGACCACCATCTAGCCCAGTGGTTCCCAACCTTTTTGGCTCGAAGACTACAGATGTAATTTTTACTACCCTGAAGGGCCACCAGTCTCTACCAGCAGTCCCCCTGTCCCTCCACCCCCCAGCCAGATGGAAGAAGGCTCTACCGTCCGCCTGGCTGTAGTAGGAAAACCACATGCATCCTGTAGTCCCATGCGCTCCACCTGGGTCCCTAGGCAGTGGCTCCCTTCTGCAGCCAGGGGGGCGGGAGATCAGTGCTCCCCTCCTTCTGGCTCCAGCAGCGACCCCAGCACCTAGGGATCCAGGCAGAGCGCTTTGCTGTGCTTCCTGTTACAGCCAGGGGGAGGGAAGCACTGATCTCCCATCCCCTTGGGTGCAGCAAGGAACCTGCACAGGTCTTTTAGTCCCACAGCAATGTGCCCTGCCTAGGTCCTTAAGCAGCAGCTCTCTTCTGCAGCCAGTGGGAGGGGAGCTATGGGCCATTTTAAAAGCCCCTGTGGGCCACTTTTGGCCCCCAGGCCACAAGCTAGGAACCATAGCCCATGCCATGTCTAGATGAAGGAATGTGCAGGGCTGGGGGGTGGGGCCGGTAATTCACCTGCTAAAACTTTAACATGCTGACATACAGCGTACAGGATTGGGTTTTCTGGCTGTGTCCTGCCAGGCCTGCCATTTAGTACTGCCACCATTGCTGTTTTGTTGCTATGTTTTCACTTATGCTATGGACAGGCACATCTGATGAGGATTTAATTTCATAACAAGTTTATTTAAGCTACTGCACCGCCTCGTAAAGTTAAAGCTAATCTCAATTACCGGGGTGAAAGGTAGGTGTCCTTCCTTTCTTTTCCAGCTGTTTATATCTGTCTGTGCATTACTAGTGTGCCCATTCCCACAGTATGGGCAAAAGTGAAAAGTCTCTTAGAGACTCAGCTAAGTTGTTAGTTTTAGCTATTTCACTCGAAAAGCCACGTTGATTATAGTCAATGGAAAACAGACAACAGCAATATGAATAATCATCTCTGTATGACCAATATTTTATCACCAAAGCACAAAGTAAACTGAAAGGGTTCATTATGGGGGGGGAATGTCTCACTCTTCTGTACATTTGATTATAGAATAGATGCTGTACTCAGCCCACCTGAGTACCCCCTGAAAACTATTATTTTCATTTCCAGGAATTACAACCAGAACTTATTTACAGCTATTGTAGTACAGTAGACAGTCCTCTCACTTCTCCTAAAAGACATTAAAATGCAGAAAATCTTTCCTTTTTGGAAGTAAGGACTCAGTTTTAAAACTTTATGGATAAACTCAGAATACACTGTCAGAGATGTAACCTTGTGTGACATCCGTGTGTAGACAAATAAAGGGCGAGAACATCATAATGTAGCTCATAAACTGTATGTCCAGATGTCTCATTTAATGCAAACATTTATCATAGACTAGCACTAAAACTACAGCACAGCAGTTAACACTGATTTAGAGAGACATTCCCAACATAAAGGTGATACATATAAAAATGTCTGCCCCTATTACTAACAACACTTGCGAGAATGGAAATATAAATAATTTTAAAGCTCTAATTTACTTCTCAGCATTTATGCTGCTTGTTCCCTTTTTGCATTTTCACTCAGTTTGGTCACTCTTTCAAAAGGTTCAAATTTGAACCTATAAATCAAGCTCACATGCATCTTTGCACACACACATTGAGTGAAATCCCGGTCTTACTGAAGTTAATGGAGTTGACATTATCTTCAGTGAAGCCAGGATTTCACCCTTTACCAGCATAAATCAAAATGTGAGACACATAGTGTGCATGTTTGTATGTGCAGATAGCTACAGAATGAAATAGGTGTGCCCATATTTCTAACTACAAATATGGAGGCACATTTGCAAATTTTACCCTTCTTAAAGACTTGCTTATAGTCACACATCCTGTTTCTCAAGTGTTGAGGAATGTTTAAATTAAAAAAAGTCTTAAATTACAAAACTATTTCTGGTAATGTTAATTCTAATAAAAATCAACCAAAGCTTTTTTCCCAAAAAAGAGCCTGAACTAGTTTGCAGTATAGATTTAAAAGATGCAAAATGTTGTGCATGTGTATGTTCAGGAATCATGATGGATCAGTATGCATGGATATCTGAATCCATTCTTTAATACTAGCTTTTCATGCACCATTAATCTAACAGAAGAAACTTGAGCTAAAATCTTCCAGAGTAAAGCTTGGCAAAAAATGCTGTTTCTTTCAACATCATGATCTCATAACTTGAGAAAGTTTCAATCATTTAAATTTCCCAAGAGAAAATATTTCCTGTTAGAAACTTACTGGTAGAATTACTACGAGTCCTTTGGCAGATGACTTTAGAGTGCAGAAAACCATTAGTTTGTATTTCCAATTTAACAGGCCTTTCACTGCAGATACCTCTTGAGGAGTCCTGAAAAGAGACCCAGAATATTTGAAATACAAATCTGACCAGCTATGTTTTTGCTGAGAGGGCTAATCCCTTCACTGAGTGCGACAATGAAAAACATGGACATTAATCTCCATTTTTTTAAAAAAAATTCCCAATTTAATTTGCACAAACTTCAGTCTGGATTTTAACTTGTATCCCTGAAGTTGGAGGAAAACCGTTTGTCTAGCATATATGCAATGATGAGGGATGGTGGTTCTAAACTATTTGTTTGATAATGTTTCTTTCAGAACATCAGAAGTAATTGTAACTTGCCTGAGGACTAGTATGGAAATATACATGCAGTTTAGGAGTTATATTCAGGAGGCTAGGCAAAAAAATGAGTCTCTCTCTCCCCACCCACCCCTCACCTCCAACAAACCATACAAGGATATTTTCATTTTACCCATAAACTCTAGATGTGCTGGTCTGAATATCAGCTGTGACTGGTGGGTTTGGGGTGCCTCCATATCTGAGAGCCCGAACTTGACATTTTAAGGGGGCCTGATTTTTGGAGGGTAGATGATTAGCACAGTCTGAGAATCTGTTTCAAGCTGGGCAGCCAAAATCACCTTTGAAAATGGTGGCCGCTGTGTTCAGCATTGAAAAGCTTTCAGTTAAACAAAATTTGTCCAAATATAGGATTTAAAATAGTTTGGGAGTCTGGTGGGGAAAGAAAATGATTACGCCCAGCTATGAACCCCACTCTAAGTGTACTAAAAAATAAGAAGTTCGGTACATCTGTGGATCTAGGTGGTTTATTCCAATTCACAGGATGTATTGAACCCTATCAGTCCTAAAAGAACGATAACCATTGGCAGTGTAATTATGCTATAAAACAGTACTAAATCATGGAAAAAACCTCTCTTTCTCTCTGAGTTAAATCATTGGAAATATATCTATGATAAAATTGCATGCACCTAACCAACTATCACTTTGCATAAAAAGCCAAGCCAGTTTTGCTCAAGGGAATCTTGCAGGGGCTGAGGAGACCACAAAATGGTAAAAGAGCAGGGTCAATATGTCATAAGATGTTGAGAGCCAGCAAAAAGAGGAACTTACTTCTTGAAGTCTAATTTTAGTAGCGTCCTTTGGAGGTATCCTATCTGGGTGAGCTAATGAATGACAACTTTCCTCTTCAGCAGCAGGTGGCGCCATTGCCAAATCATAAAAATATACATCCCCTTTCCAGCCTGCTTCGCCTAGGGAATTCTTTAGGAAAAGAGACACAAAGATGAGTCTGAAAGGTGCATTGTGAAACTGATTTCATAGCTTTTGACTAAGCAGCCAGTTCCGGGATCTCATTTAAAAAACGTTGGCTGTTCACTTTTTATTTTGTTTTTCAGCCAACGTAAGGTACGTTTTAAAGAGCACAAAGGGACCTAACTTGGCTGAGATTGTTGGGTGCTATCAGAGTTTAAATGTTAAATAATACAGTAAAACAGGAGTCCTCTTGGATTTTGAAAGGAAAAAGAAATAGACTCTATCTGGGGGTTTAACAGACCTCAAGGTGAGGGACAATGCACAGTATGAAGGTGGTACAGGAGGCACACTCTGGTAGGACTGCAGTCTTCTCATTTCTCTAACTAAGCCTGTACTGGCCATGTGAGTTTCTTCTTGATAACTGAGCCTTTTTTTTTTTTACTTTAACATTTAGGTCCAATTAGTGTGTGAACACCATTGATTTCGATGGGGCCATGTAGATGCAAGGCAGGGAAGTACCCCCATAGAATTCACTGCAGGCACGATGCCTGAGAGCTTGTCTACACAGTGCTTTAGTCTGTATTAGCAGGGTGTAAATTCTAGTGTGCACTGGTGTATCACACACTAATTGGCCCGGGTGGACCCTGCTGGTGCACACTAAAAGTTCCCTAGTGCATGTTAATATAGTTCTCTTTCAAAAACTCCTACCATAACGTACACTAGACTCTGTCAGTATCTGCTGTTTTCAGGTAATTTTTGCCAACATGCTAGTGGCTTTTATCAAGAAGTGAATGCCCAATCCACTCATTTACTCTGAGTTTCTCCTACAAATTATGGAAGTAGGAAGTATGGCATTTAAATTAATGCATAGATGTAAAATGGCCTCTTTTTTTAAAAAAAAATGCCTTTACTGTATGGCAGATTATGGGGAGAGCCGCAAGGACTAAATTAGGGAAATAGCAGTACCAATCAGACATACTCTCGAGGGTGGCTTAAAACTAAAGGAGATCTGTATCCAGTCCAACCAACGGCCCACCCACAACAAATCAAAGGGCTTCCCCTTGAAAAAGGACTTATTTGTAATACTCCTGCCTCACTGTCCTGTTGATGCTACCTCATGATCTCCAATCCCCCTGGCAAACCCTGCACTCTCTAGCACAGTAGACCCTCAGCTATAAAGCCTTGGACCCAAGTCTTGGTCCTTTCCCAGCCTGGGGTCTGTATTCATGGATCTTCTCTTCATCCACCAGGGGTTTGGTCAGTTTGTATATACAAAACAGGGGTAGGGGATGTGGTTCTGCAAGAAGTGATTGTATAGTCCCAGCTAGCATTTCTGAGGACAGATGGCTCCCCATAGTCCATTTGTCCTGGAACAGCTGCGCCGAAGGTTAGCAGATTTAGACTCCATGAGATTTGGGTTTGTCATGAAGAGGAAAAACCAAATTTCCAGATGTTCGGTGCACAAATTCCTCTGGTTTTTTGGGTAAATAGTGTTGAAATGCCATGGAGATGCAGGATGGACCACAATCCTGGCGCTTACCTTGTTGGCAATCACTAAATTCACCAGGCCTGTTGCTGATTGAATGAGAGATTCAGCCTCTTTGCTGGAGAGCTCTTTAAGTGATTGTCCATTTAACGTTAACAGTTCGTCCCCTGGGCTTAGACGACCATCCCTTTCAAAAATGATCAAAAACACACCATATTACAGACCCAAGAACTATACAGCATAACGAAGATTGTTCTGTGTGTGTCGCCCACTAGGAAGCCACATGAAATCTCTCCTTTCCCCCGCCATCTTGAATACCCTGATGCGGGGCAGGCTATAGTCACAGCCCCTGTCCCAAGTGCAAGGACGGTGCCCTGCTAGCACGCCTCAGCTGAAGTATTGTGTCCATTTCTGGGCACCACGTTCCAGGAAAAACGTGGACAAATTGAAGGAAGTCCAGAGGAGAGCAACAAAAATAATTAAAGGTCTAGAAAACGTGACCTCCAAAGGAAGATTGAAAACATTAGGCTTGTTTAGTTTGGAGAACAGAAGACTGAGTGGGGACATGATAACTGTTTTCTAGCACATAAAAGGTTGTTACAAGGAGGAGGGTGAAAAATTGTTCTTGTTAACCTCTGAGGACAGGACAAGAAACAATGGGCTTAAATTGCAGCAAGGGTGGTATAGGTTGGACAATAGGAAAAACTTCCTGACTGTCAGGCTGGTTAAGCACAGGAACAAACGGCCTAGGGCAGCTGTGGAATCTGTTATTGGAGGTTTTTTAAAACAAGTTAGACAAACACCCGTCAGGAATGGTCTAGCTATTACCTAGTCCTGCCTTGGGTGCAGGGGACTGGACTAGATGATATTGAGGTTCCTTCCAGTTCTACACTTCTATGATTCTATAATCCTTATTTGCTCTTAACAGTGAGAAGAGTTAGAGCTGAGCTCAGCTGCGTCTTTTATTTCTAATACATTTACCAATTTCTTCAGCTCAGTGGAATACAAGATGTTCACTGTGTTCCTTTGGATTTAAGATCCTAAAGTGCAACTAGAGTCAAAGACGGATCCTGCAAAAACCACTAAGTCTATAATAATAATCATCATCTTAAATCAAGTACCTGTGGGCAGCCCCTCCATTGATCACTTGGCTGACTGTGAACCCTTTCCCAACCGAAGTGCCGTTGGGGCTTCTAGCAACTTGGATCCCCAGGCCATCATTCCCTGTGGCTATACAAAGCCTCCAGATGCAGCCATCCTGGTTCAGGAAGAATAAGACATTAACGCTTTACTGCATCAAAGTAAATGTGCAGAGAATATTAAACTTATTTACAATTAGTTTGATTTTTTTTTAAGTGTGAATTTCCATATTCCTAGATCCAGATTATATCTAAACACAAGAAAAGTGGGAGCTTAATGCAGCTCATCTGCAGGTAGCTGCTGTTGTGTGAGACAAAAATCTTAAACAATTCTTCTCCATGGGACTGCAATGGTTTCTGATTACCAAAGGAAAATATTATAGTAGGATGTGTTTTGCCATGAAGGGGCAAGGGAGCAGTTGACAGAGTTTTTTGCCCATGCCAACTGGACGGGAAGGAAGAGAGAAAAATAATACCTAGAGGAGGGGCAAGATCAGAGTGCTGATGTACTCTAATGCACTCGTTGGCATAACATCCCATTGGGGGCCATTACAACTCAAATAGGCTAGAGAAGCCCTAAGGCTGCTCTAACTTAAGGACAGATCTGCCCCCCTCCAGCCCCAGGAGTTGGGGGAACATAAAGTATCCATCCATCTTCCCCCATCCAATATGCAGGTTCTGCACCAAGTGACGCTCAGCCAGTCCTTTGGATTTTTAACATGAATTGGCAGTGATCCTATATCATTTGATTTATGGCAAAGAAAAACGTAACAGGTAAAGTGATGATCCACAAGACTTCTGCTTTTCTTTGTCGCAGGGTGTTGATGTCTGACAGCTCCAACTGCCCCCATCTTGAGATCACTCTCAGCAATTTTCTTGCTTTGATTTAGGAATTTAGGACTCCGTACAAGGCCCACCAAAGTCAAAGGAAGGTCTCCCATTGGCTTTGAGGGGCAATGGATCCGGCCCTTACTGAGACTGACTTACTGGTGAACTTGGTGGGCTTGATTATGGGCAGAATTTTCTGTAATTGATGGCAATAGTCTGGATTTTACTAACACTTTCTCTGCATGGGGAGGTGAGGGTGCTTGAAGTTCATAACTGTTGTTTTAAATATGGATAAAGGTCTATTTAAAACTAATTCATTTGTACTGTAGTATCAGTCTTAGAGTACATGTACTTATTTTGTATCCAAGTTAAAAACTCTAGAACAAATTCATACTTGAAGTCAGTGGAGTTACCTTAGTGCTACATTTTGCTCTGTTTTATTGATACCACTGTGTCTTCTCCTTACTACACTGCATACGGTTAATAGTCCTGAAAGAAGTACAGTAGAACCTCAGAGTTACAAACCCCTCAGAAATGGAGGTTGTTTGTACCTCCGAAATGTTCGTAACTCTGAACAAAACATCATGGTTGTTCTTTCAAAAGTTTACAACTGAACTTTGACTTCATACAGCTTTGAAACTTCATTATACAGAAGAAGAATGCTGCTTTCCCTTTGTTTGTTTTTGGTCTCTGCTGCTGCCTGATTGCATATTTCCAGTTCCAAGTGAGGTGTGTGGTTGACTGGTCCATTTGTAACTCTGGTGTTCGTAACTCTGGGGTTCTAGTGTACCATCTCTCCCTCTGTTCCCCTCCCCCCCCCAAAAAAAAGAGAGAGAGAGAGAGAACATGAGATTCAATTCTAGTAATATGTTCTAGTGTTCAGTCCCTAGTGGCAATAGAGTTAAACTATTATTTTTATTTTGTTAACTTGGTTTTATGCACTGCTAAGAAACTCATGCCAATACAAGGCCAAATTCTGCCTGTAGAAGCGTGCACGAGGCTGCCACAAAAGTCACTGGGAGCCATTCATGCTCCTTGCACTAAGTCTGCAAAATGAAAGTAATGACACATATTAATAAATAGTGGAACATTCTCCTTGTCAGATGGCCAAATACCTATAGGCTGGGAGTACAGTTGGTAGTGCCATGAGCTGAGACGGCTAAGGATAAAAGCAGGAACGGCAGAATGGTCCAAGGAGGTACACAGTGTGTGTTTAATTTTAAAGTCAGAATTCAGGCTTAGCTCTTGCAAACCTTTACCCATGAAAATAATATATATTGCCATAAATAGGCCCTTGGAAATGAGTGGAACTGCTCACATGAGCAATGATTCTTCATTCGAGTAAAAGCTTGCAGGGTTGGGCTCTTAAATGTAGAGGGTTTTATTTTTTGACACGTTGGGGCAACTTTTTTGCCATTCTCAAGCTCCACTCTATTCAGAAGCACTTCCCCCCCACTGAAACTCACATATGGTTATGCTCCATTCACCAACATGTGTACAAGTCTTAGACTTCCATCCTGCAATGAAAACTGCTTGATTCCCAATTGAGTTAGTGGGGCTCCGTGCCAGCGGCCTTATGGTCTTCTTTGCCAGATCAAAATCTTAGATTGTAAATTCCTTGGGGGCAGGAATTTTCTCCATATATGCAATGGGGACGCCATCCTGACACAGATTTCAGGGTGCTACTTTATTTAAATGTCAAATAATAATAATAAGAAGAGCAGATTTGGATTTTTTCTGGGCACAATCATTTATATGCATTAAATTAGTGGGAATGCAAAAATGAAAGCTAGTTCTACCGTGTGTGTCATAAAAACTGGAGAATGGCTTTAATTTTTGTTTTAAATCCCCAGCAGGCTTGGTTAATTTTCAGTTTTGCTCTATCTGTCAAACACTTTAGAAATTAATTTATGTGAACTACTTACACAAAAAGCTTTAATGGGGTTGAGGGATATGCATGTATTGTCAGCATTTGCATTTGTGAGTCCCGGATATAGATCATTATATTAACATCCAAATTATTGCAACATGACATAAAAGCTGAGCTTTAAAAAATAAATATTAAGAATAGCCAATGTTATAGCAGCCAATTTGTTTGGGCTTTGCTCTGTAATGTCTTTTATTTCCTGTCTCATTTATTATTTTATATATAAAAATGAGCTGGTGGTGCTTCCAAGAGCAGAGCAGTTATTTATTTTGCCCCTTTTTTTAAGGTGTCCTGTTGGTTTCGTTAAGTGACTCATAGCTCCGGACCTGGCAAATGTAGAGAACTTGTTAAAATAAAGTTGGCAGGTTTTCTGGGTGGGCAGGTGGGTTCCTCCTAGGGCACCAGACCGAGTCATTCCTGGAACGTATGTTTAATGCAAGTCAGTTGCCAATGAATAAAAAAACCCGTTTCCTTATAGGCACACAGAGCTTAATGAAGCTAGTGAAACATGTATTTCGCATCTGTTCAAATTTTATTGACCCCAAGCATGCAAATAAAACGAAGGATTTTTAGTAGTTCACTGTGAGTACGATTTACATTTAAGCAAAAAATCTCAGTCTGAAAGAAAAACCTAAATCAAAGAAGTATCTCAAGGTCTTTTTGGAAATATTTGTGTATAGATTCAGCTGATCTTTCATGCATTTCATTTTGCAATCCTTTACCAACTTCCTTCATTCTTGTCATGACAAAGGCCAAATCTAAGGATGTTTTTCTCTGCCATTTAAGATATTTCCTTTTCTGTCATTTTCTCATTAGACATTTCTAGCTGAGGGTCCCATCTCGAAACATTTCATTCCAGATGCTGTTTTGAAATAAGTGTAAATATGACATCACTGGAAAACTGAAACCTTTTGTGCACTCTGAATGTAACACACAATCGTTAGATTGTCTGAAATTAAATACATTGCTGCACACGGGTGGTTCAAGGAAGGTCTGGTAATCAGTTAACCAGGCATATGATGATAACTTGATTGACTCTGTTTGAAAAGCAATGAGAACAATACAATAGTGAGTGCACATATTAGGCTTCTGTATCCTGATGAATGCTAAAAAGCTGTGGTTTCCGAGGCTCTTTCAGCCTCAGAAAGAGGTGTAAAGAGAATACAGCCTTTCTGAATTTTCTTCAACAGAAATTTTATTCTGTGTCAGTTTTGAAAAATAGGACCCAAGGCCTAGCTCTAGATCTGCCTAGATCAGCAGAGCTCCATGGATTTTTGATATGTTCAGCTGAGACACTGGCCCTTTAAAAACTTTTAGACACAATTTCAGTTTATTTTCCAAGCATCTGGCTGTGGATTCCCTTTGCAATTAATAAAGGTGCCAGCTGATACCTGTGAAAAATTCATGGGCTAGTGGAATTGGACCATTGGAGCTGGCTACCTTACTCCCACCCTTTCCATTTTACTTTCTTCTCTCCAATTCCACCCTCTCCTTCCTGGTAGTGGGATTATGAATTAATTGGATGATGCAACAGGTGAGGTATGAGATTCAGATTCCCAGAAAAATATGCCTCTGGCTACTTGAGGGATAAAGAGACAGGTAAACAGATCACACAGTATAAATAGACCTGTCTATGCATCAACAATCCTTAGCGATGTTTTTTCTGGGAAGGTACCCTACCTGTTGCATCACTCGCTTCCTACGTGTCACGTACCATCACTCAGTAAGTTCCAGGGATAACATGTCTCTGATCTCACTGTGTCTGGGACAGGAAGAAGGCAGAGGATGGAAAGAGAGAGAGAGAGAACAAATTTAGAAAGTGAAGGAATAAATGCAGCCTCCCTCTCAGACCAAGCTTGTCATGCTGTAACCCTGTGTCTGAGACATCACAGTCTGCTGCCATGGAAATCGTCCCATCACAAAGGATGGGCCAAATCATCCACTTCTGGAAAATGAGAAGTTAACAAAAAATATACCAGGATGGTGGTGGTGGTGGTGGTGGTGGTGGTTGTGATGAGGATGATGCAGAAAAAGTGGGTTGTTTTTCCTCACCAAAGATGAGGGATCTGAGGTCATATGGAAAAGGCAGGGAGTATGGTTCTGCGACCACATGAAGCCCTATGATCCACTGACAGTCTGACCCCGAGCCTTTTGGCTATTGAGCGTCATACAGAAAACCTGCCCCTCGACATTGCACGCTGTCCTGGATAACCCCTCTCTCACAGTAGCCTTAGTGCCATTGCTGGTGTTACATGCCACTGCCCGCCATGGGTGAGTGTGGCCTGTGGAGGAGAAACCACACATCATAATGGAGTGCTGCCAGAAACGGGAATAAACTAGATGGAATAAACTAGCTTGAAATTGCCGAGGTTCCCAGTGGAGCATGCCAGCTAGAGTGGATGTCCCCGGTCCCGTCCATTCCTCCCCATGACTGGCTTTGTCTCTGATTTCCCAGTAGCCCTATCATGTAGACCCTCCTTCCACAGCTTTTGCCTCAGTGTCAGTGCACTTCTCTCACATTTTCTTTTCTATTCTAGGCCACTTGAGTCACCACAGGATTATGCAAGAGCAGAGAGTTCTTATTTACACACCGAGAGCCTTACTGTTTGGGGCACACACGGAAGGCCAGGAAGCTACTTTGAAAAGTGCATGACAGGTGAACGCTTTCAGATTGGAGCACTCTTACCCAGTGATCATCCCACTTAGGGTAAGTTGTTATATGCTACCAGCCTTTGGTTTGTCATTCCATTTTCTATGTTGTTTTTTCAGTCTAGGTCACCATAGCTTGAGTCCTCTGCACTTAAAGTATTGGTTGTGTTGAAGGATCACTGGGCACCCAGTGGAATTTACTTAACAAAATACTTACTTTTGTAACACCTAGAAAGAGAATTCCAGTGAGTGAGAGGTCAAAATAGCCCATATCACCAGCCTCCCAAAGCTGCATTTTCAGACAACTACCAGCACCACTTTAATGCTCTCAGGATTCCTTTGTCTGACATCATAGATTCACCTATGCTAGATTTTAGAACCAGAAGGGACTGTTGCAATTGTCTAGTCTAACTTCCTGCATAACACAGGACATAGAATTTCCTCTAGGACAATCAGAATGAGATTGAGGTGCCGTCAAACTCTTCTTGCCGTGAGATTGATCAAAAATAAAAAGAATTTGTAGGCATCTAGAACATTTGGAAAGTGTTTTCATTTCTTGGGTTTTCAAATGGACCAATTTTCATTTTCCAACTTTCTGACAGCTTTTTGTATGGATATATATTTTTACAGAGATGTAAGGATTTGTCTTAGTATCAAACTCACTTTAGAACATGGGTTCATGCCAACTACAGAGTAATCAAAGAGGGGCTTCTGTTTCACCCCGCACACATCTAGCCTGTGGAACACAGAAAATTGCATACACCCCAGTTTAATCTCTGAGCATGCATTCTGAATTTATTACCGCTTTAATTGCTGGATTAAAATAATCTGCAAAATGCATATTGGGGCACTAATGGTGTTTTGAAAGTGCCTCCTTGAAAGCAAAAGGCTTAGAACAATAATGTAAGCAGAATGTCAGAAGACTCTTTCCATAATATTTTCAGTTTGAATTCACATCAGAGGATTTGTTTATTTTCAAGAGCAGAATAAGTGTCCCACAGTGAGACAGTTACACAAACTACAGGGCCCTGGATTCATTTGGAACTCAGCAGCTCCCAGGAACAACGATCAGAATCACCACAGGAGACAGAAGAAATGTTGTGACTTTGCCTCGAAATCAGAGTCATGGAGCAAACCTAATACCCAGCATTGTCTGTTACTTTACAGCAATACACACCTCAGCACGGTAAAGACTCTGTGCAACCTCACACCCAAATTTTGAGTTTTCTGCACTATTGTTGCTTTATTGGTGCAAATCACTAGGGTGGAGCTGGGCTCATCTGCCCTGGTACAAGTCACTCGTGCCGGTGTCTGTGCAAAAGGATTGCACTGGCCGCACGGGAACGAAAAAAGTCCTTAGCTGCATTGTGCTCCATTTCTGTTTGTTAAATAAGAAGAGCTAAGCAGTAGTATCTTGGTGCAAGTGATGCACAGTTCTCAGGGTCTTAGTAAGCTGTCAGTGTGGCCCCTTCACAACTAACAAAAGAAGCCATGTCTTCCAGGGATCAGAAGTGTTGCTCTACTTTCCACACTTCCAGCTACTCACTAACTGCTCTGTTTTGACAAGCAACAGAGACCCATTTCTGTTGTTCTTGTTACTACAGAAGATTATCAAAGTTGTTTCTATGGAATATAAATGATAGTTGTCATCAGGTCACGGCACAACCTATGACATTTACCATGTCGATACAAAGAACTTGCCATGTAATTACAATAAGATTATGTACCTGAAACTGGAGCAATACTGGAAACACTGTTTAATCACAGTGTGAACTCTAGTGAAACATACAATTAACAAAGTAACTCTTTCACTGCAAGGAGGAACTGGTCTTGGAGAGTTTTTTGTGCTCTGGATTTCCCTGTACATCTGGCACATCCTTATGCAATGATCAGTGATTGACTTAACGTTTTTTAAAATTCTCCTCCCCGTCCAGTTCAGGTCTTTGTGGAAGTTGTTCGTGCCTTCAGTGTCATGGGCACCAGGCGTAGGGCTGCAGGCACCACAAGGCAGAAAACGGACAGACCACAGCAATAGTCCGTCGCAGTTGTGTGTCCCAGTAATGTCACAGAAAAACATTCTGATTCCCTGAAATGAGACTGGGCCACCCATTGAGCAGTGAATTTCTGCAGCTAATTATAGAGTGGAACAGAAAGCCTGAGGCACTGGGACCTGAAGAAAATCATTGGCTCTCTTCTTCTGGATATTTGAGGAGAGTGAGGGAAGTTTTATGAGAGGGCCTCAAGTCCCTAATGCACGCTGCACAAAGGAGGCTGTCACGATGGACCTGTGCCTCATAGAGGGGACATACAAATCACTTCATTGCATATTGCAGAGCCTCAGCAAGGGGATAGAGAAGGAAGATGGAAGTAGATGATGGCAGCATTTCTCCTCCTAAGGCAGCAAGAATGAAGACTTGATGGAATCACTGATCCATGATTCCACATTGCAAACAGAAGGTTAACAAGTGCTGCCAACGGACACTTACATTGCTAAGGATGAATTTAATGTCCAGCTGCTCTCCAGCACTGCTATAAACTCCAGGTACCTGGATTCCCTGACTTGACTGTCTTTGGTACAATGGTGAGAACTCGCATGCTGGTACGCCTGGGGGCAGTGATTGGGGCTCGGCATGTTTTGGGTTTGTGGATGGACAAGCTGCAGCAGCTGACAAGTACGTGAGAGTGCACCAGGAGTGTGCAAGGAAGATAGAGAAGAATCTACGGGCTGGCAGAGGCCAGCAGCCTCCTTTTAGTTGCACAATGAGCCAGAATGTGGAATGTTTCCCTTATACAGGTCAATATTTGCATTGCTAAAGTGCATATGACGTAATAGGCATTAGGATACCATAGAAGCAATCAGCTATAAATAACCTAGGTAAGTACTGTTCATTTAGTTCCTGTCACCAAGAGGGTTCTCAAAGTGCCTTAGTTTTTACCAGCTGAGTGTACAGACTACGTATTGTGTATTAGGAGATGCTTCATTTTGCTTGCAATGTGGCCACCTCTGGGGTGAAACAATGCATCTACTTAACAGTGCACAGCAACAGTACACAACAGGTTAGGACAGAAAGTGATGAGATTTGCAGCATCCATCTGAAATCGTAGGAGGAGTTTACTAAAGGCATCCAAAATGTAATCACTCAATTTGAAAAATGGCCACTTCCTCTTGATAAAAGCAGCATTAGTTTTTTAATGACCAGAGTTACTTACGGTCTCATTTTTATACCTGTTCAGAAGGTGGCATCTTTAGCAGCACAGAGTCCCCAGCAGCTTTCTAACTCAGCCAGATTTGCCTACTGAATCACCTGACTTTCCCATAGTACTAACCCAGCCACACCTTTCTTAGCTTTTAAAATCTGACAAGATCACCATTTAAAAATGGCCGGCACTGTCATGACAGCTTTCTATTATGACAGCTAAACTGCTGCGTTCCAGGTAGGGTGCACTTGCTGTACTACAGAATGCACCTGGTATGGCTTAGCATCCCACTGGCTTCAACGGCATGTCAGTCAGCAGAGTGCAGCAGAGAGACCCTGCAGCCCAAGAGAGAGTGTAATAAATTTTTCATGCTATTTATGCAAAGTTGGAATGCCGCTGGCTCATGGTTTATCAGAAACAGAGGGGTCTCTTCTGTGCCCTGAGAAATAGTATCGTATTCATCCATGAAACATAAAATAAACAATAGTCAGTGAATTGCCTACCTTGATGCAGAACTTTCTTCTCATATTCTTGCAGCTCTCACTTGCATCGGCTTTGGACTGGATCACATTGGTGCTCACAAGAGGATATAGAGTGTTGTCGTCCGTTTCTGATGTGCACGGCACTTGTAGTCTAAGGCAACTGTCAATTTCCTCTTGATCCCAGTTGGTAGAAATCTCAAAGGGGTCAGGGCATTTCTCATCTGGACTCGACCCATCATCGGTATTCTTGGCATTACAAAGTATAAGTGATCTTGAAATGGAGCGAAACCTTTTTGATTTCCTGCTCCCAACGCTGCTCTGTCGATCCATCTTCAGTGAACTGGTGATGCTGCCCTTTTTTCTCTCATGTTCCCATTTATGTGGCATGACAGTGCCAAAAACGTTTTCTAGTCCTCAGCAGCTAAATATCCTCCAGGAAGAGAAATATAAAAAGTGAGTTGTTATTTGATCCATCTTGTTTCCCCTCCCAGTAACCTATGCTACTGAAAAGTTATGATGAACAAACCAAGTCAAAGAGCCTTTCAGTACACTAACAACCATGTGATGTCTTATGACTTGCTAAGCTTATTTCTGTGAAGTGCTGTACTAAATTTTCCTTCACCTTTTTATTCTCTTACCATGTTCTCGGAGCACAATGGAGTGCTTTTAAGAAATGTTTTTGATGCTTCTATTGTGTTGCTTCTTCCTGGTTTCTGCTGAAATTGCACAATGAAATCCTAAATTGAAAAGATGATACAAAAAGCACTATTCCATCCTTCTAACTCGCATAGAGGGAGACACTCTGCTTGGAGCCTGATTTATGAAAGCATTATAATTCAAATAGGATTAATCAAATCGTTGAGGTTAAGTTCTCTGCCTGGTACATCTGATTTGTAAGTGGTTTAACCAAAGTAGATCTTGGCCATGAGTAAGGAAGGAATGTCAGGCAGGAATGAAACATATACCTTTGGACAGCTAAGACCACTTAAAAGACTAATTGCAGAAGGGAGATCCATTGAAGCCATTTAGATGTGAATACCTGATTAAGAATTGAACCTCATAAAAGAATACAACTCCAGTGTACTAATGCAAAATTATCCCATCAAAGGAATGATTTGTCCCAGGGTATGTTTCTGCATATCAAATAAAAAAACAGAGCAGAAATGCCATAGCAGTGTGACATAAAAATTGGCTCTTTATAAAATGAATATTGAGTAAAGGAATAAGCATGTTAGAAAAATAAAGAAAAACTAGTTGATACATTTTCAGCATAACAATTTTCCATCAGAAAATGCAAGTTAATTGCAATTAAAATGTTTTTCAGAAGCATGTAGATTTCAGTGACATTTTTGATGGACGAAAGTCTAAATGAATCATTCTGACTCTTTCTCATTTCATTTTGATAACGTTGAAACATTTTGTTTCAACAGCTGCCCAGAAAACCTCTGTTTAGCCCCAGAACAGGTATACCCTGACCAGGAAGAAAAGCGCTGAGAGGGTGGTTCAATCTCCATGTCCCATTCAATCCTTAACCTCTCTGAGAGTGACAGCAAAAGTGCCAGTTTATGCTAATTATGATATGATGAGTTGAGGGTTTTGTTGGACATTTTAAAAATAATAAAATTTTCTTATTACAAATGTTTAATACCATGAGGATCATGGACAGTGCATAAAGAACAGGGAGATAATACCATTGGGATGTTTCTCAGTGGGCTCAGCTTCAAAATTTCCAAGCACAAATTGCACTTGAAGAAAGGTGCAAATTTTGCACCTATGTTTTTTGTGCCTGCAAATGGATTGTGGATGCAAGACATAAGTTGCATGTTAAACTGCCGGATTCCTCACTACAGCCAGGGGGACCAGATTCTTACAACTTAGATTTCTACCCACAGCTCTGTTGGGGATGTAAAAATTTGAGTGCCAACTTCACACAGGCAAATTTCAGTTGCAAAAGGGAGTCCAGTCATCTGAAAATGTAGGCGTGTACATTTTACACCAAGCCAGCTCCACTGACTAATAAAGCACTACAAGAAAGCCTCAGAATCACATTTCTCTCCTCTGCGCCTCACACAAATACCCACAGAAACCAAACAAAACACCAAGGAAAAGTAAATAATGTGTAGTAGAGAACCTGACCAAAAGAGATATACGAGGGGAAAGATGTAGTTGCTGGAGGTGTACAAGATCCAGTATGCATCAAAAGTTTGTTTAATTTTGTCAAAGAAAAACAAATACTGCACATAGCCTTTTCATGAGAAGCAAAGAGGTCCTTTTATCCATAATTGAGAAGCTTGCTAATATGTTCAGTGCCTTGAAGAAGTTCAGGCATTTTTATAGGTGATACTCTTATAAGCATTTAAGACAGTTTATTTTCTATCATACTACTAATAATATCCTTCTGCTTTATGGAGTCTTTCATCCAAAACGATCCCAGAATACTTCACAAATTACGTACAGTGAACACTAGAGCTGGTCAGGAACATTGTTCCATCAGAAAATGTCGATTCATTTAAATCAAAATTTTATGTGGGAACATGTCAATTTCAATGAACAGTTTGATGGAAACCTGCCTGGTTTCCTGCCAGCTCTTTTGCCCATCTCCTAGCTCCTTGGCAGCCCTCCTGGTGGGCTGGCACAGAGATCAGGCTACTTCAGCTTCCAAGCTCTCAGGTTTCAGTTCTGAAGAAATCTCTCAACCTCTAATCCTGTTACAGGACTGTACCTCCCAGTTCTATAAAACACACAATGCTGTATCTCCCCTAGTTTCTATTCTTTTGTTGAATGGGATCCTTCTCTGAATAATCCTAGTACCTGCTTCTTCTTCTTGCTCATAGTTGTCAGAAAGGAGTATCTGAGTGAAGTTAACAAAGATCTGGTCAGTTTCAGGACTGCTATTCTGAGGCCCACACTAGTGAAACTGACAAGAATTGTGACAATTTCAGTTAGCAGCTGTTTGGGAAACTAGAAGCTTGGCAGGAGGGTTATGCATAGAGAAGGATTCCTCAGGCTCTATGCTACCAAGTTTGGGGAGCTGGGCCAGGAAATATTTGAAAAATTCCATTTCTTTTCTTCCAAAATACTTTTTTTTTTTTTTAAATGCCCCTGCTGTGAAAAAATTCACATATCTTTGTTTGGTTGGTCGGTTTGGGGGTGGATAGGTAGCAAAAAAAGCTCCAGGACAAGCCTTGACTCTTACAAAATATAACAAATCAAAAAGCCCTTGATTTAGGAAAGCACTTAAGCATGAGCACAAGTCCCAAAGTCATGCTTAAAGTTAAGTATATTTGTAATTGCTGTTTTATTTTTAATGGGATGCATTCCTGCCTAAAAATGCCCACCAACAGTAAAACATGTGGAACACAGTTAAGCTGCCTATGTCAGAATAAAAGAGGGTATTTAAGCAGAGCGAGAGAGAGATGGGGAGACAGCATGGCTGAATGTTCTGTGTTCTGTTTTCAGCTCTGATGCTAACTTGCTGGGTGACGATGGGCAAGTCTCTGTGCCTCAGTTTCCTCATCGGTAAAATGAGGCTAATGATACTCATCAGACTTCTCCTTTTGTAAAGCACTTGAGAGAGACAGATTTAAAGTGCTACGTCCTATTGTTAGTCATACTTTAATAGCCTAATGCATATACAGATAACAAGAAAATGTGCTCATTGATCTAATTCTGTATCACATCTGCAGTTCGTATTACACTTCTTATGTGGAATAATTTGCATTAGATAATGCTAAATTACACATACCCATATTATTGTGTAATGTCTTTTGGGGAGAAGGGGTTGTTTTTGTTTTGTTGGGTTTGGGCTGAATATGACCTTTTCATCACTGCTTCCCTTTATACCAAATTCTGGTATAGAAATCAGTCCACCTACTACTGTTTGACATAACAAATCCCCATTAGGACTTCAGTATGTTAAGAAATGAATCTTGAAAAGCTCATGATAAATGTTACCTTTCCTGTATGCTTGAGGGTGTTTGGGAGGAAGGAAGGAAGTACGGACCGTTACAACAGATGAAAGACAGAAAGTGGGCTTGGATAAACAGTAGGACTGATAGGGTTATGGGAATTTCAGAGCCTGCTGAAGTAGAGATGCAGCTAGTGCAAGTGCATCCCCCTAACATCTGCATAGGAAGCAGTGTATGTTACCTGCCGCATTTTTAGAATGAGCCCATGGAATATGCATCACAACTTACCTCCAGATGTTAAAGGCCTTTCAGATGAGATTGGTTGCTCTTAGAGTGTGGAATCAATGCTTCCAGGAACGCCTATGGTATATTAAATAATATTAGAGGTAAGCCTGAACCAAACACTGAGATCTAAATAGCTCTGCACTGCGGGGGGGGGGGGGGGGGGAGGAGAGTTCAGAAGTAGACCGCATCTCTTGTTGAAGGGTTTAGTGTTTTACAAATATTAACTAAACCTCACCTCCCCCCAGGAAGTAGTTAAACAAACACAACCTTTCTATAACTGGGTAAACTAAGGCACAGAGAGATTAGTGGCCAAACTGTGGTACTCCAGAGGAGGGCTCGCCAGGGAGTGAGGATGGAGTGGGCAGCAGGAACCCCTTCCCTGCTTTCCAGTACACCTATATAGCAAGAAGCCATACCCATTTACCTGCATCTTGAGCACAAAAGAGAACACAGGCCATGCAGGGCACACTAAATGCCCTGGAAAGGGCCTCCCTCTGATTTATGCTGCAAAGCTGGACCTGGGGGGAAAGTGTACAGTGCGCTTACTGAAAGGGGGCTGGATATGTTGCATAAGCCCCATCCCCCATCACTTCTGAAGAAGTTATGCCTGCCTCTGCTTTATGCAACAGTAATATCTCCCTCCTTCACTACACGAGCAGTACAACTGTAAGCCCCTCCTTCCCGAGTGCTTCTTTGGGTCTTAAGGACCAAATTTATCCCTACTGGACTTACCCAGTGTCAGACAGCAAGTCAGCAGCTGAGCTGAGGATAAAACCCAGAAGTCCTGACAACCTCCAGTCCCTTGCTCTAAGCACTAGATCATGCCTTTCCTGCCAACTTTTACCAATGCAATGTTGTTTCTAAAGTTACTGACTCAGTGCTGCATAAATGATACAACAACAAAGGTAGGAGGCACCAAAAACACGCACTAAAAGCTCCCTAATTCGAACGTGCAGAAACCTTATTTTACACAGAAAACAGCAATACAAGTGCCAGAAGAGCTTCATGAATCATCGCCATCTTCCACCAAGTTTAATTCAATATTTTGTGGGAAAGGCCAATTATTTCTAAGTCAGTTCCCCAAACCATTTATCTTTTTCCCGGTGCGCTTGCTGCTTGTCATATTCTCTTGACATTCCTGTACCTGATGGAAGCTGTCTGGTTTGTAACTCAAACCAAATGTTTCTTCTTTTTTTTGAGGGTGGTTTTTTTTTTTTTTTTGCCAGCTTTATGTTAAAAAGCCCTCTATCTGTCTTCTGTAAACAATATGCATAATTTTTTGAGTAGCATTCATTTGGTTCGCATTTTTGGTTGGATATTAAACCAAGCGTTTACAAATGTAAATAATTTGGAGCAGTTCCCAGACTGAATGGGAATCCTCTCCTGTTAATGAAACAGTGGAAAAGTCAGATCTATTCTTTACTAGCAAGAACAAGATGGCTTTATGTCACTTAGTACTAACAGCATAAACTTTTGCATCCCATTTTAAATCTAGATGCTGTGATCTTCATCCCTTTGTTACCAACTTTTACCATAAACGATCACACAATCTAGGACTTTCAGCCAAGAGGGAGAGCTACCTTTTGTTTTGGTAAAGAGCAAAGGCATTCTGGAGTACTGGATTTACTGTGAAAAGCCTGTAGTAATTATAAAATAAAAAAAATAATAAAGGGGACTTACAACAGAGAGGCAGAAAAACCTGACTCCTGCAGAAGGTTGTTTTTCTTCATAGGTCTGGCAAAAAAACAGAGTGAATAATTGAAAACACACCCTCACTGTCACATGACTTAGTTTTAGTAATTCAGTTCAGTATATTGGAACAAGACTATTATTTCCTAATTGAACAAAATGTCAGCAAAGATAGATAAACAAAACCATTGAGATTCAGCCTTTGGGAAGACAGTTCCTGACTATCTTACAGCTGTTCAATGAAGACAGGCTTTCCAGGATTTTGTCATTCCCTCTACCCTTTCTTTTGAACAGCCCCTGGATGTACTGGGGCATAGAATGTGTTACACCTATTGCGGAGGAGGGGAACCAGGCTAATTGACTGCAGGATTTCCTGTTGCTGGCCAGCTCAGCCAACTTGCTTCTTGTAAAATATCTGTTGAAAATTACATATTAAGTCAATAGGAATCTTGCAGGCCACTTCCTTTCCAGAATCAAAAACAATACGAGATGCTCCAAATATTGATTAATGGGAGCCAATGGGAGTCGGAATCCCAGTTCCTTCTCTTAATTTTCCTCTTACTCCAAAGGGGCTGTAAAACGTGACTGGGCCATACCAGGGGCATGCTACTTTCTCCTTCATGCTGGCTCAGATGCACTGGCTAGCACTGGGGGAGGAGCCACGTCCTTGCCCACTTGCGAACGCTTTCCCCGTACTGTCTCCATAAAAATACCCAGTGGAAGCGAGAACTGATTTTGAAACAATTATTGTTTATTTGATATAGATTTTAAATAGCAAGGCTTATTGAGAGGTCTCATTTTTCTTCCTGGCCCTCTAAAATATACATCCTATCAGATCAAGAAAAACTTAAACAGAAGCCTGATTTACCCTCTCACCCCTCAGTGTGGTCCCTCCAGATATATTGGTGGGCAGCGTTGGAAAGCTCCCACTGTCACTGCCCACAATTTCTTCTATGGATAAATGCTGGAGACGACTCTTCTGCTATCAGCCTTCACAGAAGAGAGGTGTGATTGTAGGTTAAAAAGTGACTGTGAAATGGTACTGTGTTTATTGTCTTGTAAATGGCTCCTAGATCAAATCTGCTCCAGGTCAGTAGAAAAAGATGTTGCTTTAACTTCCAACAGACAGGCAACAAATATGGAATTGCCACAATGCTGCTTTAAAGTCTCATGTTGGAGAAGACCCATGTTTTAAACTGGACATCAAATTTCGTTCCTGGAAAGAAGTAAAATGAGGGAACTGATCGTTCTTGTTATTTGATTAAAAACATAATGTCCTGTAATACCTAAATCGTCACTCTGGTGAGGGCAAACTGTGTTTGAATAGCGGGGCTAGCCGCAACGTTATCTGTATTAAAGTTCAGCATGCAGTACTATAGATATGAAAAATCCGTGATGAAAGTAACATAAGTTGCGTGCCGTTTCACATGTATTCTTGCAGCGTAGCGCACACGTGCTATTGTTTAGAGATGCAGAACTCATTCATATAAAATCTGAACCGTCTCAAGGTTTTTCTCCAAACACAGACCAAACTGAAACCTTTTCTAAGGCTCCAAAACATCAGAAATCTTTTTTTCCCCTTCTTTTTTCATTTTCACACACCATTGCACTTCCTGACCATGGGCCAAATTCTGAGCTCCCTAAGTCAATGGGAATTTTGCTCAGTTAAGAACTGCAGAATTTGGACCTCTGCCAGGCAGCAGAAACATAAATATTCTGAGAGAGGCTGTTTGCTCATAGCATTTCTTTCCATCCCTTTCCTTATCTAACATTTGTTCAGTGCACGGTGGTGATCAGAACAGTGAGCTGTTAGAATGTACAAGGATAATGGTAGAGAATACCACCAATGTTGTTATAATGCCATTATAGATCTTGATGGTATTCCCTCATACTGAATCTTGTGCTTGGTTCTTGTTATCCCATTTTTAAAAAGATTCAAGTGGGAGAACAGCACTGAAAAGGATCAGACAAATTCTGTGTGAGGGGAAACAATGAGAACGCTTTCAATACACAGAGGGCATGAATAAGAAGTGACATGATAGAGGTATATAAAATAATGAAGTGTATAAGAAGGCCAGTCAGTGGATCCTCTTTACCCTTTCTTGTAATACACGAGAAAAGGGGCACGCAATGGAATGAAAAGGCAACAACTTAAAACCAATAAAAGGAAATAGTGCTTTTTTTATATAAAGCATAAGTAATATGTGGAACTCATTGCTGCAAGATGATGTCAATACCTAGGGTGAAATCGTGGCCACTTTGAAGTTGGTGGAGAATTTTGCTATGAATTTCAGTGGGGTCAGGATTACATCCCACAAGTTTAGTGGATTTTTTTTTTTAATTAGATGTTCAAATGATCAGGAACAGCCAGTTACACTGGGATAAAACGTATAAGGGATAAAAACAACCCCATTGCTTCAGAACACAAGCAAGCCTTGTCTGTTGGGGTAGAAGGACATTCCCCCCATGGGCATGTTATCTCATAATTGTCTCACAATGGAGATTAGCTACCATTCTGTGACCCCCTCTGGCGCATGTTCCTTTCTCCCAGACAACCTTTAAATGACAAAAAGCAATTTCCTCTTCACTGCTACTGGTCCAGGCCTGAATTGACTACTGCAGCCTCTTCTGCTGTAGCCTCCCCATAGCCCACTACTGCCCCCTCAGTCCATCCAAAATGTAGCAATATTAAAATTGCCAGACTGGATCACAACAGTCCAATAGCCTGTCTCTGACTAGCATCAGCTGCTTCAGAACAAGTCCGCTGCGTGAAGCAATTATGGGCTCATATGCCTCCTCCTAGTCCCTCATTAGTTAGAGATTGGTTGAAATGTGGGGATTTATATCCCTTCCAAAGCTCTTCTTTGTTTCTAATATTTATTATAGTGACTGGATACTCTTTTTATCAGAGGAAAGTGCATCCTCCCCATGGGTGCACAATTATTGTATAGCCTGCCCGTAGCAAGGCGCTGTGGCCTTCCTTGGCGCCTGGGCCCGAGGAAGGGTCGCGACGCCCCTCCTGGACAGAACAAGGCCCTACAGGCCAAATACCTCGGAAGCAGAGGGGCGGATCCAGGACAGGAAGGGGAAAGCATAAAAGGCCGGCTTAGCTGCTCAGTCTGAGGAAAGTTGGTGCTGGAGGTAGATGGGTCTTCCCAGAGGCGGCGGTCTGGCCCTGCAGCTGAGAGAGCAACTGACTGGAGCCTCCCTGGATTGCCGGGCCTGAATAACTGGGAAGGGTCTGCTAGGCCCTAGGGACTGGGAAAAGCTACCCAAGACCACTGAGTGGGAGAAACCCCCCGAGGCTGGGCCAGACCTGGAGGAGCTGCCTGACCTCAGGGACCCATGGGAGCTGCCTCAGCCTGGTGTAGCAGAGGGGACCCTGGGACCCGGAGGAGCTGCCCTCCGCAGACGACCCCAAGGAGTTTCCGGACCTGCTGCCGGTTGCCGGTGAGGGACTCATGAGGCTCCCGCTCGCCATCTACCCCAGTGACCTGGAGGGAGCTCCCTGGCTTAGGTACCTGGGGACAGGGCGGAAGGCAGTAGCCCAGGGACAGCCGACTAGCGAGTGGCTGAGAGTGTGGCGATGGCAGTCAGCGTGTTGCGGCTGGAGCCCCGCTGACCTGGTGGCAAACCGCTTTGCCACTGATAGGGCCCTGGGCTGGGACAGTGTCACCCTCCCCACTTCCCTAACCCCCCCAGGAGTGCTTGGCTCCTCTGAACTTGCCTAACAGAGGATCCTGAGCGTCTCTGGGCCTGTCTGCCTGCAAGGTTGGGGCAATAGACTGCTTTACCAGCCCCACCCTGTCTGAGGGCTGGGGGCTATAGGCCTGTCCTGCTTGAGTGCTGGCGGCTACAGATCGCGAGCCACTAGCTCGCCCCACTTGGGGGCAAGGGCTGGAGACTCGTAACCCGCTCCCTGTTTTCCCCTTAAAGCAAGGCGCTGTGGCCTCTCTTGGAGCCTGGGCCCAAGGAAGTGTCGCAACACTCCCACTGGGGTGCGTCGCCAGCTTACACTGCCCATCAGGTAAATTCCTTCCTAACGCCTGTCGCTCGGTGGTTTGCTTTTGTAGTGAAGCGTAAGGAACACTATCTCTTTCAAACACAGAATGAATCCTGTCTACTAGAGTTATCACTTGTCCTGTTCTGAATCCTGCTAAGGTCTTGACTGCAATGAGATCCAGTGGCAGTGAGTTCTCCAAGGTAATTATGCATTGTGTAGAAATGTATTTCCTTGTAATAGTTTTAAATTCTCTGCCTTTCAGGCTCATTCAGTTCTTGTATTGTCAAAAGTATGGTCCTCACCTCCAAGTCTTTGGAGAATTCTGCTTCTGCTTGTGTTTGTGCTCACTTCACCCTGTCATCCCTCTTGCTCCTCACCTTTTCTCCTTTGCCTCCTTCTCTTACTCTCAGCTTCATGTTTCCTTCCATACCATCTCGTCTGCCTGGAGCGCCTTCCTTTTTTTTCTGGATCCTTTCTCAAAACCAACTTCTTTTGTGAAACCTTATTACCTTCATCCTTATCAGTTGCATCTGAGCCCTCGTTACTGAATTGTTGACCATGTGTTGTCTTCATCTGAGTTAGGTTATAAGAATCTTGGGGTATGGATCTTGGCTTGCTGTGCTGTTTTGCAGTGCACCATATACACTTACGGTTCTGTATTTGATTGGTAGGTCTTTCTCTGGTGGACACTGTTGCATGTGTTGTAGATGTGCTATCTAAAATACTGTTTTTATGGAGCATAAAATTTGAACCAGAGAAGGTGCTTGCTACCAAAAAAGCTCCTCTAACACAGAGTGCTTCTGCCTCACCTCCAGGCCAGATTATGCAGCCCTGTGAGAATGGGTTAGTTATTGTGTAGATAAAATATGTTGTTTAAAAAAAAATACAGCGCGCATGTGATGAGCATGAACTACACGAATGATGCATTAGCAATGCATGTGACTGAGAAATACAGAAGTGACTGTTTGGAGAGCGCTGACTCTGTGGGGGCACAGTATAACTATGGTATGTCGGTCATGACAGGAATGTTACCTTTTAACAAAATGAGGGGTTTTAAATGAATATTTGTATGTATTTATTGATCACGTGCAAGTATTTGCATTAATCTGGAGACGGACTAAAGAATGTTTGCATGCATAGTATGTCTTAGTGACTTAAAGTAATGGCAAGCACTAATAAATAGTTGGGTGCTGAGTGTAGTATCCAGCTATTTTGCAAGTAATTGGCTAACATAGAGTATATACATTACTGCAGCTCCTGAACTGTTATAATTTATGTGAGCTCCCTTGTTTGGTGATTTTTCTCTTTATTTCTTTATGACTTTGCCTCTTTATTCCACATTTCCAGTCATATAATGTTGCTTTTTCATCTGACCTAGCTTTCCTTTTGATTTATACTCCCACGAACAGCCTACCAAAATAAAGGACCCTTTAGGTTGAATGAAAGGGGGATTATCAATTGCCAACACAGGTGATTTATTAGGGGAAATAATAGTGTGACAGAAAAATGAACTTTCTCTATCTACAAAATCACATGAAAATAGTCTCAGTGCTTTTTAAGGCTTTTCAGTATAAAATTTGCATTTAGGGCCAGCTATTTTTACATTTTATTGTAGGTTCCGGGCTGGCTTCTAACACATTTATTGACGTTGAGTTAGTAGTACTTCTCAAGTAACCCGACGGGAATGAATACATGAATGGGAGTACTCAGGAGCGTGAGTTGTAGAATCTGCCTGCTCCAGAGATCACTGATATCAGTGGAAAAATTGCCATTGGCACCAATAGGCTTTGGACCAGACCCCCATACACAGGTCGTACTTATTACTGTATTTTGATTGTAGGACTTCTTTTAAAAAAGTTTAGTATTGTGTATTATTTCCCCTCTTTGGTAAAGAACTCTGCGATCCCTTGCCCCTTAAGTGTCTGTGGCTGGTAAGATGAATTTACTGCAGCGGTGGGAGCAGTTGTTATTTCAGCTGCAGGGGCTTAGCAGCAGCCACCCTTTGAGTCGCTGTCATCCTGTGTGCCTGGCAAAGGCAAAACTACTTAACTCAGCCGCTCCGTCTCTGCATTAAATAAGTCTCGAAACCCCTTCACATTTACATTTCTTTCCTTTATCTCTAACACCAGGACAACCTCGAGACTCAAAGCGTATGATTTTTATTTGTGGTGTCAAAGATTTTAGTGGCTGGTTTTCTTACCAGCTAACTTATTCAATCCTGTATCCTCTAACATCAACTGGTGTCATAATACATAACACATACATATACATACCACTACATTATAGTTAACAGTACTGGGTATCAGATGAACAACTGCATAATAAGATGCAGAATGTAGCGATGCAGTCAATGGTAGTGTTGGCTAAAGGGAATGCATTACAACAGTGCTCCTGAGATTCCCTTGGCTTCAGATCTGCTCCTGGGTGCAACTGATTGACATCAACATAGTCTTTAAAGCCCTGCATGCTTTGTCCTAGCCTCGGAGTGATTGGCTCTCTCCCATGCCTCACTCTGACATTTGAGATCAGCTGATGCATTTGTGCTAGCAGTATCCAGTATTTAAATAGATCAGAGCTCTTGGCCAGGAGTTCTGAGCTGAGGGTTCTTGACTTTGGAAATTGTTTTCCCCATTGGTCCAACAGATCACAGTAGAAAGCCCATCATCCGTTTCCGTAGACTTTACATGAAGAGTGGGAAGTGATATTGTTATACTTGCTTTACTGCATGAGTCTACTTGGTAAATGATTTACTACTTTTGTGTTGCTGTGATGGCTGCAGTTTAAACACTGAAAATGAAATAATACTGTGTACTTCTTCAGCATCTTTCATCTGAGGAGCTCAGGGCACATAACAAACATTAATTAGTTAAGCTTCGTAACATCCCTGCAAAGTGGGTGTAATCAAGCCCTTTTAACAGGCAAGGCATAGAGACTTCAAGGCCAAACTTTTTTAAAGTGTCCTCGAATTTTGGGTGCCTAATTTTTGGGTGTCCACTTTGAGACACCTAGGTTCTAAGTAAGGGAGCACCCACAACTTCAGGGGAAGTCAAATGGAACTATAGGTCCTTGAAATCTCTGAAAAATCAGGAGCTAATAACGTTCTCTTAAGCTGGACATTCAAAAGAGAGCCCCATTTTGACTGCCCAAGATTGTAGTGTGCATCAGTGGCAGACCCAATATTATAACCCAGATTTGCTGTTGCCTAGCCCTCTGCTCCAACCACTAAACCATGCTCCCACTCCAGGGATACCCTGTTAGATACTGAGCACACAATCCCATTGCCCCTTGGGAAGCACTCAACACCTTGCAGCTTTAGGCCTTAAATTTGCAGCTTGCTCCCTTGGTGTTTTGTTGCACATACTTTAGAACTGAGCATAATCATTAATTTGATGGGCAACTCTCAAAAGGCTTGACTCAGAAAAGCATCTAAGCAATAAGGTGGGTTATTCAAAGCTTCTCCAAACCAGTTTAGTTTAGGGCTACAAATGGTCCAAGAAAGAACTTTTCTAATGGTTTTTTGGCAAACCCCTTTCCACTCTGACCAGAAATAAAGAAACAAACAAAGGGTAAGTAACCAGAAAAGCAGTTGTGTGTACCTTTAAAATATCAGTTGAGCTTCAGTTTGAATTTTGGATGATTCAGGTTACCTTTTTATCACCACTTCATAAAATGCACTCATGGTCTGATGCAGTGTGGTGCAGGGGACAGGACGCTGAATCTGGAGTTCTGCTCCCTGCTCTGACACTCGCCCTGCCAACTCACTTCACCTCCCAGTGTCAGTTCCTCATCTGTGAAATGGACTTAGTGGTGCTCATGTTTTTTGGTGAGAAGCTTTAAGCTGCTCAAATGAAAAGCACTGTATGAGAACTAAGTGGTGGTGGTGGTCTGGTGTGTGTGTGAGGGGGGTGGGGTATACACAGAATTATAAAATATTTGCCTCTTCCTTGAAGACTTTATTTACACCTTTACGTGCCTGTTTGCTGGTTAAAGAAATAGTGATCCATACAGTAACAAAGCATGTGTTCTACAGAATTTCCTTTAAATTATATGCCCACTTTATGCTAGAAATATTTTGTTGTAAGATATAAATGGACACATAGTATCACTCCAAAAAGCATAGAGCATATGCTGGGATGTATGCATGGGCTAGAACAATGCAAAATGCAGCAGGAGTATCAACATTGGTTCAGATTCCTGCCTAGGTGGGGGGGAAGGGATGCAAAACTGGTGTAAAGAGACCCTGGGGTGCAGGGTCAGCACCCCATCATAAATTAGAGCAGCTGTTCAAATCTGTGTTGGGTGCTAACAGCTCCTCAAGGCCAAAGCAGCAGCCAGGGATTGGTGCAGCATAAAGGTATTCTGCTCCCAATCCCTTTTCCAACAGGCATCACCTCTTCACAGATAGCAGGGAGAGGTACCAGAGGAACCTCTATATTGACTCTGCACCACCAGAGGGTTTCCTGGCACTGGATATACCAGTTTCACAGCCAGACTCCACTGGCAGTTCCGACAGTATATAGTTAATATACTATACTGTATGCTCTTTCTCTAGATTCATACTGTATGAAGCGGTTACTAATAAGACTCATAATAAATGTTTCTATCATGTGAACGCTGCATTAATACTATTGGCAAGATTCCAAGTCTAGAGATTTTATTTATAGCATATGGCCAAACAAATGTCTCCCATTTGAGGCTGAGATTCTGGACCAATGTACTGATTTCCTGCATCAGATAATTTTGCGCCTTGATTCAAGTAAATGGTACATTTGGACTTCTTGCTTGGAAGTATTCTCTGAGAATGTGATGGGTGATCTCATTAATGTTTCATTTTAAGAGAGGTTGCAAATGTGTAGTTGTTTTAGACAGGATTAGATACTAGCTCTGTCCTGTTCTCAGTAGTGAGGCTAAAATAGGTTTGTATTTTTCAGCACTCTTAACAGAAAACCTCCATAACCTTTCCTCTAAATCTTGCTTATTAGGGTTAATTACCAGTGAGAAAGATCATTTATAGATTTACTAATCCATTTGCGTAATAGATCATATAATTTTTGTTTCGTTTCTATTCTGCATAGTAGTATAAGCTTGAAGAGGCCTTGACAGCTAAGGAAAGCTTCCATTGCAGGAAAGGCCCCACACAGCTGGAGCACTGTACTGGCTTTTAAATATGCTTACCTGGGAAATGTTGGCCAGCAAGGTAAGAACATCCTATTTTGCAGCTACTGACTGGCTAAATATACATATTCCTTTTTTTATCATGAGACTATTAATCAAACAAGCAAAGATGAGCAGCTCTTTTACTCCAAATTCCTCCTATTGCTTTAAAATGAGATATGCATTACAGTGAAAGAAAAGCAAAAAGCACAGAATGAATACAGGAAGACTTTCCCCTGGTTTTATTTTTTATCTATTTACTCTTCTCATTTAAATTGTCAAAGAAAATCACTTTGAAAATGAAACATATTTGCATCTAAACAGTGCTGAGACCCAAACAGACTGGTATAAATATATCACTTACCATTGTCAAATAGCAAAAGGATCTCCTTATTTAGGATCATTATTGTGACACCATGGATGTAAAATATGCAGCTGAGTTACTTCATCGTATGTTAAATACTTTACAAAACAAAAAATACACTGTAAGTCCAGGGTGTTTGTCTGTAACTCCTAAGCATGCAAAGTGACTACTCAATATAACAATTTTTCCTCAGCAGAAAATGCCTTTGCTATTTGCCAGCAAATTTTTAATGCTTTAGACTGGGTATTTCCAACTACCGCCCTACTTGCTAGGCAGATGTGTACAAAGGAGATGTTATTTCACTGAATCAACCACTGAGATCGTAACCCTTTTCCTGTACCACAAACAGAAATGTAAAACCTCAGTCTTTCCTTTGGACTTTAACTGACTTTTCTCTGTAAAAAGGCAATGCAACTACTCCAAGGTTTCCTATATGGAAAATGTGTTACAATGTTTTAGATCATCCTATAGCTTTTCACTCCAGCCACTCATTAGTTAACTGACTTTTGCTGTGTTGTATTTGCACCATGCACTTACATAAACACCTAGACTCCTCGCCCAAAGTTGAAATGATTAATTTATTACTCTTTTTACAAAACACACATACAGAGAGAGAGAGAGAGAAAGAGAACACACAGTACTCTTTTAACCGGAGTGAAAACTCCTTTCATAAGGTCTGTAAGGGTTTTAGGAGGCTGTTCTTTGGGAAATAAAGTCTGCATAGTGGAGAGCAGAGTTCTGTTCAAGGGGAGGCAGCCATCAACCTAAAGCAAACAAAGGGAGCAAGACCTCCCACAGTGTGAGAAGAGAGAGAAACTGATCAGGATAAAGGAGGTGCAAATGTCATTGTTATCATGTCCCGACTGAGAGGGTTGTCTGGTTTGTTTGTACAACTGCAACTTCTCCTGCCAGTTTAATGGTTACACAGTCGGTCAATTTGTATTCATGCGCTTTTGTGTGATGGAAAAATAATTATTCCCCCCAAATAGATAATACTTAAGGTTTTTCATCTTCAGAGCACTTTACAGTTATTACCTAATCAATCCTCCTATAACTACCAGGGAGAAAGCAAGACAGAGAGAGACAAAGGGCCTTTATGCCCAGCCCTGAGGGAGGGATGTTACATATAGGACTGAGTCACAATTCCTGATCTGCTCCCTTCTGGCTCTGGGAAGATGGACCAGCAAGATATTTCATCCTCCTTGGGGGTGCAGTTTACTACCCTCTTGTGCCCGCTATGGCTCCACCCACAACATACCCTCTTCCCACCCACTTGCTAGGGGAAGTATAGGCACATAGCCCTTCTCTCCTCCCTGTGTCCCAGATGCAATCCAGCTAATTCTAAAGCAGCTACAAGGTGAGACCCTTTCTCTACCCTACTCCCCTATGTAGTCACATTGAGGACTAGATTTTGACTAGTTCTAATGACTGGCTTAAGGCCACAGACAAACTCAGTGTAAGAGTCTGGACTAGACGTAGTCGTTCCTGGCTTTCAGTCCTATGCTCAAATCACTATTCCATATGCTTCTCTTTAGAGGGGCAATTGTGCCATTTCACCGCATAACTTTACATTTTCTCTTTTTCATGTTATTGTGATTAGGATTCATTAGTCATATGTGACACAGCCTGTCCCTAATCTGAACAAACCTGGAACACAGTAAACCTCCAGATCAACAAAATAAAGTTCACAGAAGAAACAGTTAAACATTCTGACTGGCTTGTCTCTGTCGCAGAAAATGCTAAACACATTTGTAGATTATATAAAACTGCATTGGTTCGTATTTTCCCCTCCCAGTTTCATAGCCCAGGATGGGAAAAGGACCTTGTGACATCCTCCAGGCACTCAAGGGTTTGGTAATAAAAATCCTCTGCAGAAAACAACAGAGTCTCAAACCACAACCACACCATTGCCCGACAGATGAATTTCCCATTTTCCTCACTTATACTCAGACTAAACAATGTTAAATTTACAAATCTGATGGCTATTTATAGCAAACGTATCTACTGCAGCAACCAAGGAGGTGCGTGGATGTTGCTGGCTATTAGCCACAGGACAATTTTTCAGCCAGATGTGGTAATTAGCATAGAAGCAGTCATCCTGAATTAACACCTAATATTATCACAAGGCCGTGTACTTAGAAACAAACTGCAGCCCCAAGCTTTTCATTTTTCCCCAGGCAACATGATCTTTGCCATCAGGTTGTCTAACTTACCGTTAATAATAATAATGAAAATACTCTTCACTTGTCATCCATAAATCTCAAAGCACTTCTCAAAGGTGAGTCAACACCGTTATTCCCATTTAAAAAATTGGTCAGTGGAGGTGTTAAGAGATTAAAGGTCATATTTACAAAAGTAGACAATTTTGCATGCCTCAGATTTTGGCATCCTTCATAGAAGTTTGTCCATGCCTGTAGTAATTTTCATTGCCCTTTTCCAGGCCATTCCTATTTGTGCTATATCTTTTCATAGATAATGTGACCAGAATTGAACTAATTTTTTCTAAAAAGGAGCATATACTATAGATTTATTTTATTAGTTTATACTATTTTCAGTATTATTCACTATCCCATTTTTAAAACAGCCTAACATCTAATTTGCTTTTTTTGACCACTGCTGTGCACTGAGCAGAAGTTTCCATCAAGCTGTCCACAGTAATGCCTAAGTCTTTTTCTTGAGCGGTTAATTTAGAAACCATCAGTGTATGTAAGTAGTTCAAATTGTTCCTCCCAATATGCATTACCTCACACTTACCTTCGCTGAATTTCAACTGCCATCTTATTGCCCAATCCCTCCCTTTAAGACTTTTCTAAGCTTGACTTTCCAAAACAACTGTCAAATGTTGCTGTCTGTTTCCCCCACTCTCCCACTTACACACACACTTTCCAGATATCTGGTAAACACATTAAAAAACCCCAGTCCTAGTACAGATCTTTGGGGCATCCCCCTATTAATATCCTTCCATTTTGCAAATGACCGTATAGCCTTACTCTTTGTTTTCTAATTCTTAACCATTTTCTAATCTATAACAGAAAGTTATCTCAACCTATGGTTAATTAGTGTCTCAAACTGCCTCTTGTGAGGAATTTTATCAAATAGAAATAGAAGAACTTTTAGAAATAGAAGAACCACTAGATAGAATTTTTTCTCCACTATTCTGTTGACTCGTTCAAAAAAAATCCAGTAAACTGGAGAAGTACAACTTACCTTTACATGAATAAGCAGAGTGATGGGTGTTTATTATAAACAGGAGAGTATCATGTAGAAATAATGAAGTCTCATCACTCTACAAAGCATTCATCAGACCATTGCTGGAATACTGTGTCCAGTTCTGGTGTCTACTCTTTAAAAAGAGCGTTAACAAATTGGAAAGGGTTCAGAAAAGTGAATCCAGAATTATCTGAGATCTGGAAAGTATGCCCTCCCGTGAAAGATTAAAGAAACTAGGTCTATTTAGTTTACACAAGACAAGTGCCTTGATCACAGTCTGTAAGTACCCACCCGGGGAGAAGATTTCTTTAATTTAGCAGAAAAGTATAAAAGTTCCAATGGCTGGAGTCTGACACATTCAGATTAAAAATTTGATCCAACTTTTTAACAATTGAAGTAATTAACCATTCAAACAATTTACCTAGGGATCTGGTGGGTTCTCCATTAGTTGAAGTAGAGAAATCAAGACTAAATGACTTTATAAAAGATGTGCTTGATCCTGAACAGGAGTTACAGCATGTTGCAGGAATTACTGAGTGAAATTCTATGGCCTGTGTTATGCGAGAAGTCAGACTAGATGATCATAAATGGTCCATTGAGGCCTTAAAATGCTATGAATTTACAGCAGCTGTGCTGGTTTCTCCCTATCGTATCATGTTCATGTAGGCATATCTAGATCTTTAATTCCTGTTTCAATTAATATGCTTAGTACTGAGTTGAGGCCCACTGCTCTGTAACTCCCAGGTTTGCTTCTAGCACCTCTTGTAAAGATAGGTGCTATACTTTTCCTTTCTTCTGATGCAACAGCTGATGTTAATGATCAGGTTATTACAGTCTCAGTTTCCATCCTGGTAGAGTGACTCCTGTAGTCCCCAAGAAACCACTCTGTTCTGAAGAGTTAAAACTCCTCGATTTGGTAACAGCCTTTGCGTCAAAATATTTCAAAATTGCCTCCTAAGTGGTCCTGCTCATAACCCTTTTAAAACATATCCGGGGCCCCACACAGTCCAGGAGATTATCTTGCCCAACTGTACAATGGTTCTCTCAGACTGATACTATTACTATTATTATTTAGTTAACATTTCTGTTGTAATGACAAGGTGGAGCCCCATTGGGCTAGGCCCTGTACAAACATATCATAAATTAGCTCGGCCCTAAAGAGTTTGCCTGGGCATTTATTCTACTCTGTGCAATTTGCCACAGTACCTATATGCATGTGTTGTTATACCAGATGATTCCACTGTACTGTTAAAGCTCCTGTAGCCATTTGAGCTGGAATATATTTCAGATTGGCTCTCTACTAAGAGGATTCACTTTCTTCAAAACCCTGCAGCTTTGGGGGTGGGGAAATATTCTTTTCAGTTGATAGTGTGAGTTATTGGGGCAATGGAACTGAGAAGCTGGCAAAATTGGGCATTGCTGTTAGTCTTTTGGGTGAAACAGATTTACCCAGCTATGGATTTGTTTTCTCTGCCCCTCTGAAGCTGCTGATTGATTGTAATTTCTTAGAAGTGGGTCTGATTATCCTTTGGTCTGCAAGCATTACATAGTTTGGTCGTTAAATATGGATGTAAATATGACTTAATTTTTATTCAGTTACCAATTGGTTTATCACATTGGGATCCTCTGGAAGGATGGGAGCTAGATGACAGCAGGCTGTTATTAATTGTCATGCTGCTCCCTTTTTATGCCTGAAACAATTTTTGAAGTGAACATTTTTATTTTGTTCAAGGAATTAGAAAAAGAATTAGAACAAGAAGGCATCCTACTCTGGTTTTGAAGGATAGCAGGTCTTAATACACTGGAGAAATTATCATAGTTCATTCACACACAGAAAGTTAACCTTACCTTCATTAAGTTCTGATGTTCAGGATCATCTTGGGTTTATGTCCTTGTAGTTGATGTGGCTGCAAATTTAAGCTATTCTGAGCTCTTTTAATTTGTGCACCTAAGTTGTTCAAACTTTGCGTTCATGCCTCCTTCAGAATTGCTCCTCCCCGCTTTTCATGACTGTCAAGTTCTGAACTCCTTCATCCCACCCAGCAAAGTGTCCTGTTGTATGTCAGGCAAAATAACCCAGCTGATGAATACCCACTTAAGGGAAGTGACACAGGAGAATCACCGTTAGTGACTTACTTGGTTAATTTAAAAATTGCTCTCACCCAGAGTATGTGTACTCTGTTTCATATAGAGGTTTCAAAAAAAAAGTCTGTAGTCTCTTGTGGTTGCAGATAACGTGTTATTGTTCATTATACCAATCCTGAATTAACACCTTTATTTGCAGTATGAACTTTGTATTATTGCAGAAAATCCAAGTGTCATTGCAGGTTACATGGACTGAACAAAAAAAAACTTTCACTGCTTGTTGGCCTTATATAATGCTCAGCTTCTGAAACTAAACAGCTTACAGTGTAAGAGGTCTAATGCTCTGTAGAAATCAACTTTTCCTGAATTCTTTTTGTGATGAATGAATGTTCTGTTCTGAAAAAATAATTGCCTACAGGGAAAGGTTGCACACGTACACTATGCAGTGCAAATGGCTGGTCCCCAGATCCTTGTTAATTTCACAGAGAGCAGGAATTTGTGTTGGTGTTTCAGTATGTTATGTAAAGTCCAGTCCTCTGTAGAAGCCATTCACCGGTCCTAAAGTATCACACTGTTTAAAATCAGTAGCACTTCAAGACAAATTCCATAGCTGCCTAACATGGTACAATCAGTTGATCTCCATTTATAGAATAATGAGCATAGGGAAGAAGACAATTCTTAACTGCAGACATTTTCAGAGTGCTTCACAAGTTTCACTGCAGCAGTGAGAACAAAAAACCATGTTATGTCAAAGGTCTAACTTAAAATAGTTATTCAGCTAACAATGTAGAGCCTGTTTAAAGATGTTAGAGTGTGTCTGAAAAAGGAAGAACATAGGGAAAATAGAAAAGATCCAGAGAAGGGTGACATTTTTATCACTATACAAACTCTAAATTTATTTAACTTGTGGAACTCACTGCTGCTGAACATGGCCAATAAGTGTAGGAAAATTGAAAATAATAAGGGTAACATTTTATGTTTAGCATTTCTATCATGCTTGTAGTATGTGGACAATTCAGAAACACTAAAGTATTAAGCCTCCTTAGCACCCAGCTGAGGTAGGGGAGTATTATTACCCACATTTTACAGACAAGGAAATTGTCAGGTTAAGTGAGTTGTCCAAAATCACACAGTAAATTTGTGGCGGAACTGGCAACAGAACCCCAGACTTCTGCCACCCAGTCCTGTGATATAACCACAAGGCCATCCTTTCTGCTATAGTAATATTAGCTAGGATAAAAACTACAAGGACTATCAATCCTTCTGCTGTGAACCATCATATAATCCCAGAATGGGATCAGGAACTGGTTTCCCTATATACTATACTACTGTGTCTATTAGCAAGGGCAGAGTGGGGAGTTTCCACCTCCTCTGAAGCAGCAGGATTGGTCACTGCCAGAGACAGGTTGCTGAATCATAGGTCTTTTCTGGCAGGGTCATTCTCTTGTTCCTATTTCCTACGGTAATCACCCACACCTCCAACAGGTTGTCTCCTTCCACTGTTCTAGCCAATGGCATATACGTTGACCTTCACTGCAGGAACTCAATATTAGGTCAGGAATTGGGCAAGTTTCCTTGTGGTTTATTTCTCTTTTCATACCATCGGCCATTGCCCTTCCCCCAGCAGGTTTTTCATTCTCAGGTAAAAATGTATCTGACCCCTTTTCCTGAGTCTAGAATGATAACCTGCTTGCCATATTATAGAGTCTGAATGTCAATGGCTTCTGCTTGATTTACTTAGGGTTCATTGCTGCCTGTTTTGCATTGTTTAGGGTTTAAAAGACCAGAGAAATGGAAAAATCAGCCCAAATTATCAAGGTTTGCCTGGTTTCAGGTGACAACCACTTATCTGGCCACAAATTGGCAGACACTGGCCAGGAATTTGGCAGCCTTGGCCCATGTTCCAGGTTTGATACAAACCTGTGTTTCATTAGGAAGGTTTGGAACAACTCTGCCCCATTGGCAGAAGATTCTTAAGAGTAACGTGACTCTTTAGGGAGAGAAAGCAGGGCACCTAAACAGGAATGCCATTTAACAGTCACTTCTCTCTGTGGTGTGAATTATTAACACCAGTGACACTCTCCTGCTAAGCATATCTTGAAGAGACTTAGCACATTGAATAGTTCAGTAGGAAAAAAGGGGGGGGGAGACCATTCATATGCTGGCCCCAATTCTGGGCTTCTCAGCTGCTTCATGATGCTTTGGTGAGCAGCACTGGAAACCAGCTGGATCTTTCCACTGGGGAATACCCCTGGTGTAAGGAGGATCCCTCAATAGTGTAAGTCTGACAGAATGACCCTGCCCGGCCCCCTTGCAGGTATGGAGAAGGAGTGTGCTAGAGGAAGAAGGAGACCCTGCAGCAGGATGGTAGCAGGGAAGGAGAGGGTGAAACTAGAGTGCCCTGTGCGCAGACTATTCTTCGCTGCCATATGTTCGTTTGAGGACTGTTACAGCCTGGGCATACGTTCAGCAGCCCCAGGGCTGCTCAAGCTTACATTGAGAGCCTAAACTAGCCCATGGCAGTGTCAGAATCCAGGAAGCACAAAGGTGGCGCAAAGCCACATTGCTGTTTCCTTACCCTCCTATGGGCACACCAAATTCAAACAGTCTAAAATCAGGATATCTTTCTCTGACACACTCACCCCGAAGGCTTCCAAAAGGAGAATTATTAATGTTTTCAGAAGAGAGAAGGGCAATTATATTCTTGGGAGGGAGGAATGGAGGAAGGGAGAGTCTTGCACACATACATCCACCCACACATGTCTAAAGCCTATGTTTTTGTTGTCAGTGTTTAAGTACCTACTTTCCCAAAGTATCTATAAGTTCCAAAATATGCTTGCTTTCCTCTAGTCGATTACACTCACAACTTGCCAGGCTACAGTACATCTTGGGTGTTCTGTCCCAGATCGATGCTGCCAAAATTGTCAGCAAAAAGACAGGAAGAGACAGAAAACCTTGAACTGGAATACAAGAGGTTTTAATCTTTCACCCACTCCTGAAAGCTGTGGCTGCAAGATGTGGAAGACTCAAAAAACCCAATCTGGAGAGAGGGCCAGAAACCAGGAAGAAAAGATAGGGAATACCGTCTGCTGTGGATTTCACAAATTGTTGCGTTTAAGTGTTTTTAGAGACCCTATAATAATAACTTTCTTTCTGAATATTGTTTTAAAAGGTGAAAGGCTTGGCAACTGTTGCCAATAAAGCAAAAGCCACTAAAGCCTTAATACACCTCATTTCTTAGCTACTTTGATGTTGTCTCTATTGTGTCTGTGTGTTGGAGGGCTCTAAGAACTATGTGTAAAATTTTCAAAAAAACTCAGGAGCCTAACCTTCATTGAAAGTCTGAAAATGGGTTTTACACTCCTAACCTACTTAGACATTTCTGAAAATTTTACCTATAACTATATACATATTTAACCATATATGACTCTTATTCCCTTTTGTGCTTTATCACACCCATAGGAACATCAGTGTGGTTTTTAGCCTACCAACTCCCATTAATGTCAGTGGAACTTGTTTAGCCTAATCTCGATACACCAGTCTAATTTAGCAGCTGGTAGCGTTTTATGCGAAGCTTTATTTATTTGTTTGTTTCTATGTCTTCACTTACAGAAATTTATAATAAATATGATTTATTGTATCTGAGGACTTTGGTTGTCTCTCACCTGAACATATCCTATTACCAGTTTTGATGATGCCTTTATGCTGTTACTTTCTGAGCACCACTGGTGTATTTGTTCAAACACAAAGATGTGGTCTTCAATCTATATCCAAGCTAGCGTGGAACAATAAAGAGGAGTAGATAGGTGGCTGCTGCAGGAGCTTACAGTTGAAATTGGGCAGTATCACTGAGAACCATATACCCTACTTGACCTGTAACTGGATGGTCTGCTGAGCTTTGCTTTGACCTACTCTGTGCAGCAGTGCTTAACAGAGGTGGGAGACCAGACATGCTAAGCTATGTATGTAAACAAATAGCAGAGAAGCCTGTGCATAAATTATGCTTCATTAGCAAATGGCAGCAATGGTTTCGTCAGACTCCTTTCGAGTTCATGCCTATTACCTGGTACTTAACTTTATGAGCCCTCTGTTGGCCACAAAGTTTAGAAACTTGGAGAGATGAGTTGTGAAGAATTGTTGACAGATGTTTTCTAATACTGAGAGCTCTGTTCTTGTGCACAGGAGGAGGAGGTGGTCTTGTTTGCTAGACCATAAAGGGAAAAGCTAAAGTAATTCAAGTGCCAAGTGCGCTGTTGACATGTGCATTCCCTAATTAAATAATGTTGTGCTATTACAAAAATTAAAAAAATGACTCACCAACACTGGATTTTCTCTTTACCTCTCTGTTGCAAGTGGCTCTGCTTCCCTAGTCCATAGCTATAGCAGCTAGATGCAGGCCGGCCAGGTGTCAGGTATCTTGCATATCATGTATTTGGCATTCCTGTTAGGGCTGCTCACAGCCATGCTGGAATATCACACTTCCAGCAGGGCAGAAGGTATGCCAGTTTCTACTTGCTGCTAGGAGACGTGGTGGCAGAAGCAAGCTTCCTCTCAAAGCTAGATCCAAGCCAGCATGAAGCAATGAAGAGGAGGAGGTCAATGGCCGCTGCAAGCTGCTCCCAGTGCTCTGATGGCAAGGTAGGTAAGGGGACAGAAGGTGGACCCCACCAAATTTTCCGGGACAGTGCTTGGTTGTTCTCCTCCCTCCTCCGCCCCCCCCCCCAACCGCACTATTATTTGGAAGATTCCTAGAGTGATGTATGTTTTAAAATTCCTTACCCCAGTTACTGATCCTTCTGTTAGTCTCCTCCTCTGATCCACTAGCCTGGCAAAAACCAATATCTCATGTCAATCACTCCAAGGAAATGTAGCCTCTAGAGGGACTGGTGGGTTTGTGTGAAGGACCCAGGGATTAGTGGTAAATGCACTAAGCACATTTTATAATAATTGAAAATGTATAAAGTTTGGCCTAGGAGGCAGGATGGCGGAGCCGTGATGTGAAGGGAGATGTGATTTAGGAAGGCAATAGGGGAAAATAGAGACAAAAAGTGGAATGACAGATGGAAATAGAAAAAGCCTTGTGTGGATTTTCAACTTGCTAGCATAGTTTGTACCCCTGCAGTTAGCTAGGAGCTTAAGGCCTGTCTTTGCTGATGCAGAGCTTGAAAGCTTTTATAATAACAATAATACTGAGCTCTTGTGCAGTGTTTCTCATCAGCAGCTCTCAGACTCTTTTACAAAGGAGATAAGCATCACTATATCTATTTTACAGATGGGAAAACTGAGGCACGTAAGTGACTTGACTTGACCTTGGTTACCTACCTAGCAGACCACTGGCCAAATCAGGAACAGAACCAAGATCTCCTTAGCGCTATTCTGCCACCCATTAGGCCATACTACCTTCCTAACTGGCAGAGACTCTGATGGCCTGTCTGCTTAGTGATTTATATGACTCCTCTGCCCTGAAGTGCATTGGCCTTACATCTACATCAAGGTGATGATTGTAAATTATTCATAGCAAATTACTTATTTGGCAAAATTTAGCCTTTATTTCCCTTTGTGAATATATCTGCAGACAGATTTATTTTTACTGATTGGTTTGTCATTCAAAAACCTTTTATGTCTATATAGTTCAGCGTGGGGGTTGTTCAGGAACCATTTGCTTCAGTACCTTTGACTATTCAGTATTCATTGTGTGTGATTGGCTATGCAAGTCACATGGTGGAAACCTGGGAGCGGGTCAAAGAGATTTCAAGATGGGGGCATGAACACTTCCAGTATGAGTTTATATTTGTGCAAGGCTTCTCCTTTTCACAGACACAAAAATCATGCATTATGAATGTTCATGGAAAATCTGAAAGGCATTTTCAGTGGAGGATCTCTAGCAGTGGAAACTCACTGTCTTTGGCAGTCTGCCAGAGCCTACATTTACTTGCGGTAAAGGGATGCTTTTTGGTCAAGCATTTATTTAGTTATGGATAGTGACTGAGGAGGTGAGGGGGTTTATTATGGGTTGGAGGGGGAAAAAGGGGACTGTTTGTGCTATTATGGATAATCTCATTCAGTAGCTGGGCAGTTCAAATCAACGTTCTGCTTGTTTTTAATGTGAGTCGTGTACCCAGTTAGGCCAGCCTATAGGCATTTTGCTACTGTGGAGGACCTAGAATATGTGTGCCCAACTCTACTCAAGCTTAATTATCCAATCAGCTGGTGAATAAATATATTGCCAAATATTGGAAGAGTGGTTGGACATAAAGCTGGAGATTGTATGTCTCAACCAGCTCAAAAGTGCTGATATCCAAGCTTGATGAACTGTTCTTTCCTGCAGGGATTTTAAAATGGCACAGAGGAAAAAAGTAATTAAACAAAATAATTATTTCCAATTTTAAAAATGGTGTATTTTTATCCAAGTAAAAATTGTTCCATATTTTAAGATTAAAAATGTAAAACATGAAAAAATAAGTTTTACCTGTCGAATATACATAATAGATAGAATGTGTTGCTTATCCTCCTCGTCTGGCCTCCGTGTAGTTTGGTCTGGTAAGAAAGTGACACTCTCCCTTCCTCCAGTGCTCCAAGGCCACACTCTTGCTCTAGCCCTAGCCATCACCAGCCCTAGCTTTCCCACTCTAGCCCTAGCTTTCCCACCTCCAGTTCTGGCACCTTAATATAGTGCAGAAAAACTGAATCGAGATGGTTTTATTCCCCAGCCTCTATTATTCAGTTGGCTACTGCTGACACATGAGATACCAGTACTGTTAGACCCAGTAACTGATCTTTGAAGTGCCACCAGAAGCCATTCAGAGACCTTATCAGCCATGGCTCATGCTTCCAGAAGTAACCCACCTTAATCAGAAAGTGGGAGGCAAAAATCTTCTGAGTACTTTTTTTACAGATATAAAGGAAATTACCCCGATGTAGTAGATAGGAAAGGGTCGGAGATGGCAACAGAGCTGCCTAGAAGGGGAGAAAGGACCTGGTGGATTAAACCGTCTGTCCAGTGAGGCTAGCTCTGTGTCAAGAGTCTAAAGCAATGGGTGCAGTTAAAAAACAGCCCTCATAATTAAATAAATATCCTTCTCCTTGGAAGAAAGAATCAAACTAAGGGGTTTTCTGCAACATAGGGCCAGCAGATCACTCTCTGTCCCTCCCATACACAAAAAGAACCCAGAGTGGTAACTACACATGACAAGTGTACATGAAGAAACAAGCCACCATCATGAAAAGAACTATACATCAAGTACTGAGCCATGTAACATTTTATATTAAAGTCTTGTATATTATCCACCAGTGGTCAAAATAAAAGTGTGTGTTATTGGGAAAATTCAGAGTATCAGATACAAAAATATCTATTCTAAGTAGAATTATGGAGCTCTATTGTAAAAATATGCAGATATTTATTAATCCCTAAATAGCTCTCTAGAACTACGATTGCTGTATACAGAGTGCGTAGGAATATTGGCCCTAAAACAGTTTACGCTGACTACCACATATTGCAGCTAGGACTATTCGTTTCTACATTTAGAAAATAAAGGAAGCAAGTTCTAAAGATACTCTTTCTTTAAACTTGTCTTGGTTCTTAAATGTTTTCCATTCCTGTTAGCTGTTTTTCAGAAATTGACTTCATATGCATGGTTTCATATCTCCTTATTCCTAGTTTTGTTTCTTAAAATTAAATTTCATGTTCGGAAAACGGGACATAACACTGTGGAAACACCTAATGGCATAAATTTAAGCCTGTTGTAACTTGATTAACTTTTGTGGAGTTATATATCAGGGATGAATTTGGATTAAAATGTTTAAAGCCGTTCCGATGGGTACTAATATTTGCACTATTTTTTTAAAAAAAGGTTGCCATCTTCTGGCCAGTACTGAGAGTGATTCTGCTAAAATCTTAGAGGAAACTGAAAAAGAAAACCTGAATTTAAAAAAAGATATTGTTTATACTATAACATGCCACGACTCCTGTACTTTATAAAAATACTAAGTTAGAATGTAGTGTATTCAACTGTTACTTTTTTACCTAGGCTATACATTTATGTGAGTAGTTTACGCCCTGTGGAATTCAGATTCTTCCCTGTAATACAACACTTGTTTTTCTTTGTCTAACAATATATTATTAAAATAGGTTATGGTTTTAGATTATAAATGCAAACAACAAGATGCTTTTACTTTTAGCATTTTTAAGCACTGCAAGCAACAACTGCAGATCGAGTAAGGACTGGAGAATTTAGAGGCCCATTAACCATGCAGTGTTACCACTAGCGCACCACCATCAGAGCAGCCATGTCTGTTTATTTACCATCTGCCATTTGGTGTGCTCATGAGAAAAGGGCAAAGGACAATTCTATGAACAATGTTTGGTTTATTGTGGCAACAAGAGAACATTAAAAAAAGTTACACAGAAGACAACCGTTCAGTCAGTTGCAAACCAAGCACTTATTTTTGTTAACTTTTATTTTTCTTTTTAAAGTTATCACTGCCCCTACAAGGACTTCTGGAATAAATATTCTGTTAAATACTATATATGACAGAAACTCACTGAGTTGAAATGAAATGCATAGATTCGTACGAAAACGTCAATAATAGTAGGGTTTTAGTTTTGCAGCAGGCAAATGGATGTTAATTTTTGTCTTTCTTTCCTGTTATCTAGGAAGAAGAATTTGATGATTTATATTGGATGGAGGCAGTGGTTCAAAAGTCCTAGGCAGAGGATTTGAATAAGATAGACTCTAGAATCATGCATGGAATCGTGACAAGGTCAGATCAGCCCTTCCAAAGTTCCATGAAGTTTATTTTGGTAAAACTTTTAAAACCAAGGTGTTGTCTGAACTGCATGGACATCAAAGACTCCTTGGCATGCTTATAAGAATAGTGATTTGTCTTCGTACCTTTTAACCCAACAATTACTATTTTTTAAAAAGTCATGATTTTTAAGCCAATTTCATGATTTTTGAGGCTTGATTCATGATTTTTGAACACTTGGTGATGCTATACTAGCAAGAACATAGAGTAAGTTTAACTGACATAAGGTTTTCTGAGTTGGTCTTTAGGTATCAAAGATTCCAGTGATAGCTGGCATGCCTTTGACGTTTAATGTTTTGGAAACTACCACATATTAATTATCCTTAAAAAGGAGACTGTGTGCTATTTTGAAAGAAGCAATTAAAGAAATTCTTAGGGCAGTTAATTTAAGGAAAATCCATTAGTGTTACTGATTTCTGACACATCTGTTACCAACAGTAAAAATGGGAAAATGAAGCCTGACTTGGTTAAAAAAACTCCTGGAGCTGAGCTTGTATATGGATCACCACATTTTATTGACCAAGTTCTACCCTCAGTTACACCTAAGTACAACCCCACTGACTTCAATGAGGTTACACAGTGTAACTAATGGCAGATTTTCCTCTATACTTTTAAAATAAATGAATCTATGGTTAAAAATAAAATTTGAATAGAGAACACTGACGTACACTCAAAGCTCTATCATCAAAATTAGAATATTCATTTTGTAAAAGCATAAATAAAATGAAAGATTTTGATCTTGGACTATTACATTCTATGTTCCTGCATAAAGTTCATTCTTTCTCTTTCCCTCTGGTCTCCTCGGACGGAGGCTTAGGTCTGTCAAACATAGTGTTTTTATCATCACTGGGATTCGCAGTAACTAATATCCAGTAATTCTTATCTTCTTCAGCTTTATGGGAATCCAGATAGGTGTGACAGATAACTTCATATTCCTTTCCAAAGTATGACCTGTTAAGAGAAAATAGTAGCACGGCTAGATTTAATGACAATACACTCCATGCTCTCAGTCTCAAAAGTAACAGTGAGTCATTGTAAACTGTAAATTACTGTTCTAGCCAGTTTGCAAATAGCTTTTTAAAATGCATGACTAATGGCTGAATAAACCAAAAACTAGTGTGAAAAAGCTATTTGTTAATTGCAATTTTAGAAATAAAAAAAACTAAGGGGAAAAGTCAGCACTGGTCCACATTCACCAAGCTAAGCTCAAGGCACTCCAGGGAGTATTCAGTCATCCTGAGGGAGAGCACGTGATGCTGCTGCTGCCCACCTTCCTTCAAAATTTCCACTGAGGCATGGCAGTTTTTTTAGATGGGCTGCTACAGGAGTCCCATTGATGTAGGCTGTGGGGGGGATGAATCATCTGCACTGGAAACACCCAGTTCCCCAGCCAACTCTACCAATTTTGGGGGCTGTGTTGGGTTCCTGTAGGTTCCCTGGCTTCCACCATTTCAAACTCAGCCCAGCAGATTTTCTGCCTCAGAGGCCTCCACGAAGGTCTGATGTAGATCCTGAGTTGAATTTTGTTTGGAGTTAAATGAGAAATAACTGTTACACTCATTAACAACCTAGAGTCAAAATACTAATTCAATGTAGAAGTTACAGTCACACCAATCGCTACGTTAACTTTACTTGGTCTTTGTGACAGTCACATGCATCCTGTATGCAGTTTTATGCACTATTTTAAAATATATTTTCCTCATACCCAACTTTCTCTACAAAGAAAGGACCACATTTGGTCAGCATATCCAAAGGGTGAACTGAACCAGCCGGGAAAGAGGGAGCTGAGACTGTGAGGGGAAAACATAAAAAAGATTGAGCTGACTGACTGTAGACCTAGCGTAGCACTAAATTACAGCCTGACAATACATTGAGAGTGAGGATATGTCTTCACTGTGGAGTGAAGTCGATTTATTTTAAATCAACTTTCACCCGCAGAATTTTAGAAGTCGGAGGAGTGTGATCACAACATGCTTATTGCGTCAGGGAATTGCATCCCCACTAGCCATGCTTGGGTCGACAATCAAAGCAGTGCACTGTGGGTAGCTATCCCACAGTGCAACTAGCCGCAGAGGCTTTGGGAAGGTTATCATCCTCCTATGATGCAACGTACTCTCCCTTCCCTCTTGTCCCAGTCCAAAACAAACAGATGATCTTCTCACACCATTTTTTCAAACCCTTCACTCTCTGCTGTGAACACACCATTGCCTGAAAGGAATGGAGCCCACTCCGCTCTGAGTATTATTGTGAGCATCACAAACACCTTGCAACATATTCTGCAGTATTTTCAGGGGCGAGACAGGAGCCGCATTACTGAAAATTGCGATGTTACAGAGGCTGCCTTGCTACAAGCCATGGAACAAAACAATTCCTGTTTGCTGCAGGCTGTCCTGCACCATCTGCAGTCAGTGGAGCACCGCTTCTGGTCCAGGAAACAAGCACTGACTGGTAGGATCGCATCATTATGAAGGTGTAGGATGATGAGCAGTGGCTGCAGAACTTTCAGTGTGAAAGGTCGCTTTCTTTGAACTTTGCGGAAAGCTCTCCCCAGCACTGAAACGCATGAATACTCCCGTGAGACCAGCTCTGAAAGTGGAGAAGAGAATGGCCATCACTCTGTGGAAGCTAGCAATGCAAAACTGCTTTGGGAATCAATTCAGAGTTGGTAAATCCACCATGGGAGCCTGGACCACTTTGCCTCAGGGAGAAGGGATACCACACTCGCCTGTCCCCCGTTATCCTCATCATTATCCTCCTCGCCCATGGACTCAACCTCGTTCATCCTGGTCTTGGATTCCCCCAAGGTATCAACGCTGCGTGATGGCATAGTGGTGGGGTCTCCGCTGAGAATTGCATGCAGCTCCTCATAAAAGCAGCATGTTTTGGGTGAGGAGCCAGAACAGCTGTTAGCTTCCCTAGTATTCTGATGTCTGCCTCAGCTCTTTGATCTTAACATGGCACTGCTGCGCGTCCCTGTTATGCCTCTTCTCCAACATGCCGCGAGATATCGTCTCATAGATATCCAGATTTCTTTTGCTTGCTCAGAGCTGAGCCAGAACAGACTATTTGCCCCAAAGACCAATTAGATCCAAGACCGCGGGTCAAGTCCAGGCTGGAGCACGTTTGGGCGTGCAGTCACCAGGATTAGTTGTGCTGGCAAGCTCGCTCCATGCTGACCAAAAACAGGAAATGGGAATTTAAAATTTCCCAGGCCTTGAAGGGAGAAGCCATTTCCTGTTTACCTGGCCACCATGCAGCAGACTGTGAATGTGCAGAGTGGTCAGAACAAAGCGTTATGGGATACCTCCTGGAGGCCAATGACTTCGATTTACGTTGCGCTCTGCCTACAGTGACACTCATTCAATCCACAGAATTCGATTTCAGCACTAAACCGCTTGCGGAGGTGGTTTGTATTTTTTGAACTGTGAATTTTTCCGCAATTTAGGTTGGCAGAACTGACATGCCAATGGAGACGCATGCTTTAGCTGGTCGACGTAAGCCAAGCTACATCGACCTCCGTTTTCAATATAGACCAGGCCTGAGTGTGTATTCAGCACTCTTTATTTTGTTCTCCCAGTAAGCGTGTGACTACAGCACTTGTCATCTTGCTTATATTCTTGATATACTGAATTTGTGCATCATGTTTAATAATTAAATTAACACACCTCTGATATTTATATTGCCATAAATCACACTTACCTTATCCAATAGTTCCTAGGAACTGCTAAACCCCGATTTGTATGGCAATGAGTGATAAGGACTTTAGTGTTTGCCTAGAGAAAGAATAAACACGATAATCTTTTTTCACAAACAGTTTAAACACTGCTATTAAATAACCTTTTTGCCGTGCAAGTGAAAAGTTTTAACATGCTTTATTCACTAACTCAAAAACAAAAGCTCTGATTCTGGGCCACTTTGCACCCTATTGATACTGGAGCTGCCATGGTTAATAAGCTAGTTTTACATCCTAACTTCAGCAGTCCCCAAGTGGACCATCCAGCAGCCCAGATTAGCTGAATGTATAGCGCTCTGGCCACGTCCCCTCTCTCCTCCAATACACTTCTTCCCTTCATGGGCATGCCCCTGTGCTGGGCACTATGAGAAAGAGCAGTGTAAGGCCAGGGAATGGTCCTGTACCACCAGAGAAACCCAGTTTCACTGGGCATTTTCTGGTGGAGAGATTCTGCTGGTTTCCAGAACAAAACGTACTGAGGCACAGTCTAGAATTGGGGTCTTTGCAGTTTTAAAAATAGATTTTTACTGTATTGTTACATTTTTGCAAAGAGCACTTTTAATTTGTGTGTCAAAATACAACAGGATTGATCTTAATTTAATCTGTTTAAAAATATTTTTAAAATTGCCATGAAAAGAGAATATTGTCTTAATCAATTACATAATTTATCAGACGCTTCACAGAAGTAGATTACAACAGAAGGCGTGGCAGTGGCGGAACATTTATATTTATAATATATCGTTATTTCACTCTTACCTTGAACTATAAAAGTCCTAACCAAAGGATCTTGAAGCATTTTAGAAGCATTAATTGAGCGTTCAGCACCTCTGTGAGGTAGGTAAGTATTACATCCATTTGATATATACACACTGAGGTTAACAGCCATGTTTTCAAAAGGGTGCCTCGATTTTTGGGAGCTCCATGGGCCTGATTTTCAGAAGTACAGAGCAGCCACAGCTCCTATTAATAGAAGTGAAATTGTAGATACTCAGTGCTTCTGAAATTCAGACTGTGAGGATTACAAATTTAACTCCAAAACCTGAAGCACCCAAAATGAATGGCCACTTTTTTAAATTTTGGCCAAAGTGATTTATCTTAATCACACAGCAAGTCAACCCAAAGTTAGCATTGGAACCAAGAGTTCTGAATCCCACTCCCCTGCTCCAACTACTAGATATCATTTGCTGACTGTTTTCCCCCATAACTATAGTTCACAGTTTGTGTATGGAAAGATTTCCTTTTCACCATGTGACTTTCAGAAGGCTGCAGTGAATTAAATGGATGCAGCTTTCTTTTAAATAGTTGATCGATAGTGTTCATTAAATAATCTTAATATTGACTATTCTTTTACTTTCTGTATAATTTCTTACAGGAACTGGAAATCCTTCATATTCAAGACGCAGCTGTGGATCCAAAAAGGTAGCTTGCCAACAAGTCAAATAGGAGAGCTCATCTGTCAAAAACACATCCTGAAGGTAGGATTTTTTAGCAAATCTCATAAACGATTTATGATCACTTGCGAGATATAACTGTAAATGGAAACATACATGAATGGGAACATAATTTTAATTTTTTAAACCACTAAGTTACTACAGATAAAAGAACAATTGTTTGTGTTTAGCAATGGCAGACACAGATTTATATAAAATAATTTTAAAACACTCAACTAATTTTTAAAATTTGCTTACAAAAGTGATTGTTTTTGAGCATAGAATCTCTGTTTTATTTCAGAATCACAAAGAAAAGATTGGTAAAAGACTTTATCTATGTATATATATATGCAAGCAAAGAAGTGTAAGACCAACATGAAAGAGTAAACAAAACATATCTGTACATACATAGGGTTACCTTTATACTTCAGAAGTAGTGTTATATCTCTGTTGTGGAAATAGTGCTTCTACTGTTAGGATCTGATCCAACACTCACTGATTTAAATTAACATTGGATTGGACCCAAAATGTATTGCAGTTACAAAAAAAAAAACTTTTTTTCCACCAAAACTAGGAACAGTCTTTGTTTGTGAGAAGTCAATCAGTCAATTCTCATGAACTCAAAACTCCTCACTAACTATAACAGATGTTATATGGCTGATGAGCTCATGAATAGCTGTGCTGCATTCAAACTGAACAAGTGACTTAAAAAAGAGAGAGATTATAGAAGTGTAATCACTGATATATAAATGAGATCTGCATTCCAAAAGGCCACTGTGATTACAAAGACACAGGCAAGGTTGTTTGGCCAAAAAAATCTATCAGTGGTACCTATAGTGATTCTGTACATTGACCTCTGGCTCTGTGCTCTTCCTCTCTTCTGAGCAGACATGATGCTAACATTTACTAGAATTCTGCTTACTGACTCAGACTGAGACACTAACATTTTACTTACTGTAAAAAATACAGACTTTTATTCACAGGTTCCAAGTTTGCCTAGTTTCTTCCATTTGGAGGGAAGAGTCTCTTCTGGATTCATTTAAAGGCAGAGTTTAAAACATCAGCCTTCCTATAATGATGGATTTTGTGGTGTGTTTCCTGAGATATTTAAAATGTCCATCTTTTAAGGAAATGCAAGAAAATATTTGTTGGGAGATTTTTTTTCTAAGAGCCCCAAATAGTTTATTCAAATGTTAACTGTAGGTTTTAAAATTTGATAGCTAAAGCAGGGAACAATCCACAAAATACAATTTCCATGCTGATGTGCAGAGGATCCAAGATGTGGACCATCAGAGACTGCTTCAAGTCTTTATGTAGCATGCTGTTAAAAATGAATGAAGATCATTTCCATTCCCATGTGAACAGCTCAGACTTGGGTGAGGTAAAAGAATATGGCTGAATGGCTGCTGGAAATGCTGTTCTGCTGCAGAAGCATGATACATTATATTCTATGACTATTACTGGCCAGGAGACAGGGGACCCCAATTGTATCTCATTTATACTGGTGCAGGTGCAGATTAACTCAATTGACCACTAGTGGAGTTGCTCTGGATTTACTGTGCTGCAACATAAACCAGAAGGTGACCCCAGTCTCTCCTGCAAAAACTGGGATGTCTGGCCATGTACAGGATGACACATTGAATGCTGTATTATGTATAGGTTATCCCCTCTCATTGCATGAAGTCCTCCAGGATCAGTGTAATTGTTTGCTTAGTAATAACTTGCCTATTTTATTGCACAAAAATAGCACGTGCAATATGTACAGTAATCTAAATTTACAGTATCAATATGTATAGATTTAGTTTACACCTCTGACTTACCATTTGATCAGTAAAACCACCTGTTGCCCCAAGACCAAAATTCTGCCCAAATCTAATGGGTTCTCCCATAGAATTTCCTTCAACACTGTTAACATAGGAAAAGAACCATATAAATTGAAACATGCCATATCCACTGATTGTGTGTGTGTGTGAGAGATCAGAATGATTTATTATAGACGAGGCTGGTGTCACTGCATATTATAAAGGTTGCTATTATAAAATACATTATAGAAAGTTGGAATTTAAATAATTTACTACATAAATATTTAATACTCAGAGTGGAAAATCAGACTGAATGCTGTTTTTCAGCTGCATACATTAAACACATAGACTGGGATTTTCCAAAGAGTTTAAAGGAGATTGGTGCCCAAATATCACTGAAATTCAGTGGAAGTTCAGCACTTAATTCCCTTAGGCTCCATTAAAAATCCCAATCTATATGTTCCCTGCCTAAAGGCAAAATAGTGCTTTCCTGTAATTTATCATGTTGTTAAATTGATATGAAAACTAATCATCCATTTCAAAACAAAAAACAAACAAAAAGAAAAACCCACTGCTAATGTCAAAGTTGAGAGTTTAAATTCAAAAGTCAAGTTACCAAAGTAATGTTAACTCATTTCCTGTGAGTGTAAGTATTGTTCTGCAACATGAAATGATACGTTTTGTTAAAGGGGCACTGCTGGACAAAGGTACAACCTCATAAAAAGATGGGAAACTGAAAATGCTTTAAGTCCTGTAGTTGCGTTTATGGGAGTAATAACATGTTCCCATCATCCACTTCAGTGGTTATGCCTAGGCTATCAGATTAAAATTACATAATCTTTTCTCTTATCTGTATTACCAATTCTGAAATAATTTTAAAAATAAATGTAACTTTACATAACTTATGCAGTTTATTTACTTTTTTCGATTTTGGTGAGTGTACAGATCCAGGTTTTTTGTCTCTAGCTGTGCTAACTAGAAGCTGATATTGACTATACAGCATTTGTAAACAAAGTAGGAATGTTTAAATAAATAAAAAATATTTTATAGAGTTTCTTTTTAGTGCATGAAAACATTTTATCCATAGGAGTGGTAGGCACTATGTATACATTTAACAAAAAGACAACCTCCACCCCAAACAGTTTACAGTTTAAGTATGCCATCTCTTCTAATACGCTCAAAAACTATCCAGAGATACTACTCAACTTTTAACATGTCAGGAAAAAGAGGCACTGTTTGCTCTTTTATGCACTTGCACAGAAGAATGTAAGATTTAACTAACTCTCATAATATCCATGTGAGGTAACTAGTTATGTCTGTAAATGCTTTGCTAAGTAAAATATTGCTCTATGTCAATAATAAGCTGTAGAATTTATTCAACTTTAAAATATTTGGTAGTTAGTTTATTAAAAATAAATACAGTGAGCCTGATTCTGCTTTTGAATCAGTTTTATACTGATGTAATTTTGTTAATTTCATTGGAATTACTGTTAATTCACACTGGCATGAGAGCAGAATTGGACCTAATGTGTAATAGAAATTAAACCATTAGTCTGAAATCAATAAAATATTGCTTTATACTCTGATTTTGATTTTTAAGGACATTCATTGTCTATTTCATAGATTAGGTTTAAACCTTATTGCAAAAATTTAACTACTATTTAATCTTCTGAATGCAAGATACCAAACCTTAGGATATGAAATGCATTACGACCAACAGGGTTCACACTTTTCACTGCGCTCACTCCACAGGGGACTTGCAATGAATCAGATGAATGCACTGTTATGTTATCTGGATTAACAGCCAAAGTTAGATTGCCACACACTGCAGGATAATTCTCCATAGGTGATTTGTTGTTCTCAGGGCTCAAAAGCATCACAGTGTCTCCAAAGTGAACAAATCCATCTTTTGAAACTGACAGCTGTATCTAAGTTAAAATAGACATAGCTCAGTATAGACTGTTCCAATTTTTTTTTAATTATTGAAATTATTGTAACATATCATATAGAATGCTAAAACATAATACTCTCACTACAGAGATTCTAACAATTCACTGCAACATTGTATACGTTTGTGACTGACGGAAGGAGTGTTAAAACTGCCTACCTGCTTTAAAAGATTATTTTTAAGTCTCTGTGACTTCTGTAACAGAAGTTCGCCTTTTTCTCTTTTATACAAAAAATCTTTCAAGAGGTCCTGTTTAAAAACAAAAGGGAGAAACCACGCCTAGTAGCCAGGGTTTTTTAAAATCATCTCGACTTTAAATACAATTTAAACATTTTTTTTAAAAGGTCCCCAATTTAGGTGGAAAGAAACCTCGGTGGCCCACAAATGTCCCAGAAACCCGATTCGGATCTCACACCGCATTTACACTGACGGGAAACCCTTCAACTTTAATGGAGTTACGGCCCCCCCCCGGCCTCACTGTCCCCCCCGTGCACCGTCCTGCCCCCCCCCCGTGCACCGTCCTGCCCCAGGGCTGTGCCCAGACCAGGGTCCCTGGGGAAGAAGCGGGGGGGTTGGAATCGTGGGGCGGGGGGGGCCGCGGCTCGGGCACCTGCTCCAGGTAGGTGTCCTCGTTCCAGTTGGCGACGCGCACCCCCGCGCCGTAGGGCCGGCCGCTCAAGCTGGCCCTGCCCTGCATGTCGGGGGAAGAGGAGCCGCTCGCTAGGCCCCGGAGAGTTGACCGGTTGCCGGGGCAACGCTTCTCGCTGCGGATTGGATGCCCCTGAGGGGAAAGCCCGCCCACGCGGGGCGGGGCTGCTCTGCTCTCCCGGCCCCGCGGCGCAGCTGGAGAGGAGGTAGGTGCGGGCGGGGGGAGGGGTCTGTATTCCCCTCCCCCCCCAGCTGAGTCTGGGAAGGGGGGATCTCCCTGCAGCCCCCCATCTCAGAGCTGGGGGCTCCCTGCAGCCAGGGTGACCGGAGAGCAGTGGGGGGGGCGTGTAATGCGGGCCCGTATAAGAAAGAGCCCCACATATCCGGCCGTCTGGGCACCCGACCCGAGGCCCCCGGGGGGCTCCCCCCAGCCGAGCGAGCCAGGGAGGGGTCCCAGGCCCGGAACTGGGGCGAGCTGCCCGTGCAGAACGGCCCCCTGCTGTGCACCCAGGTGCTGGGAGGGAGGGAGCCCCCATCGCATCCTGCGTGTCCCTGGTTTGTGCTAGCCATTGCTAGAGCCAGTGGGAGCGTTTTCTCAGGGAAGGAATTTTATCCCCCTCCCCAACAAGAGAAAATTGTCAAAACACCTTCAGCCCTCTTACAGAAATTGTCTGCTTTTCAGTTGGCCCCAGGTGTTTTGGTCTCCCATCCGCTGTCTGCTTGTGTGGCTCGAGTGCACCTTGCTACTGAAAAGACTCTGTAGATGCCACGGCGATGAATGTGTTAGATATACCTAGCTAGATTGCGCTGGCCTTCCCTCCACTGATCCCATTGTCTTTCCCGTGCCAACATCTGTTCTTTAAAATTTTTCTTCTTCGTCTGTCTCTTTATATTAGGCTATGAAGCCTGATCATGTCACTTTCAGAATCTGCTATAAACCCAGATAAACATGAAAATTCAGAATTAGGGTTGAGTCGCCCTCAATTGTGCCAAGTGATCGTTGCACATATGGAGGGCATTGATTGATCTTTGGGGGACTTTGGGTGTTCAGTTTGGCTGACTGATTTCACAGCTTTAATATCTCACATCTTTCTGTATTTATCCTCAGTTGGTACTTCCATTATAATGACCCTTATTAGAATAGTTTTAAAGTGAAGCTTTAAGGTAAATTATGTATGACGTAATCTGTATTGATTATTGGGAAACTTTAATAATGTCAAACAGTTTCACCTTCTAATAAGTGGTTGTGAATAGGCCTCATCTACTCTAACTGAATGGATTTTGCTAACACCTCCCCTCCCCATTGTTGTTTCTTACCCCTGGATGTGTGTGTATATATACCCTCCATTTGATTTCTATTCATTGCATCTGACAAAGTGGGTTACAACCCAGGAAAGCTCATGCCTGCAGAAATAAAATTTGTTAGTCTTTAAAGTGCTACAGGACTCTCATTGTTTTTACTCTATAGAAACTAACACAGCTACCCCTCTCAAACAATTTCATAACACTAATACTACATAAGGAGATCTAAGAGTTCAGAAGTATTAGATGACTGACTTTCTTTAAAAATGTTTAGGTTTGTGATGACCTTAGGTTTGAAACCATGATACAGAAAGAAAGAATACGTAAAAGTGATATAAATCTGGTTATTTTGTAATTTAAACTATTACCAGATAGCAGTGAAATTTATTTTGTTGTGAATGAATATAAGCAGGTTTTAGGCTGGACAAATTTTTAAAAAAGATTTCCCTTCATATGGACTGCTGGTCTTCATGTTAATATCAGCTATAAGATTGTCAGTAGTTTTACAGGAAGAGTGCATTCTTTGCCTGTAAGACAAAACTAACTTCCTCCTTTATTACTTGCTTTCTTATTTAGCACAATCCAAGGCCCAACAAAACAGAATCCTTGTAGAAATAGCTCCCCTCTGTGGCCATTTCTGATAAATGAAATTTTCATTCATAACTGCTGTTTTGTATTGAGTCTGATGTTAGAACATTGTCCTTTTTCTATTGTTTAATTTAAGTAGGCAGAAAATGTCGTTCCTTTTTAACTCAGGACAAATGGCCAACACAGATTTTAGAAGCATCATACATGATGTGCAGCCTGAAGTATCTGCATTTCTCAAGCTTTGATTAAATTTCTGCTTCACTAATAATTTGTTGTTAATGCAACATGTATTTTGCTGCACTGTTTTCACAGAACATAAGATTTTAATTAGGTTTGTTTATCTTAAGCATCTGTGTAAAGCTACCATTTTAGTTATAAAAATGTAACAGCAGCATTTACTTATTTTTTCTTCTCTTTAAAGGGCAGTGCTCTGAAATTTTAGGTTGTTTTGCCATCTTTTCTTCTCAAAATTAACCCTATATTTAATTAATATGCATTATTGACTATTATAAAGCTATACAGTATACCATGAAATGTTTTCACCAGAAGCGGAAGAAATATATTGCGAAGTCAGCAAACTCTCATAGTTTTAATACATTTCAGTTATGGATTATTATGCAGTTTCTCATGGATTATGTTTCTTTTACAATTTGTATGCTTTATTTTGTTATGTATAGATTATGCACACACACAAAAAAGGATGTAAATGTATTGCTTTACAGAGCAAAATTACTCTATAACTAGTAGCGTATAAGTCTTGTCTTGCCACTTGGAAATTTTTCACTTCTAATTTTATAATATCCTCTGAAAAACCAATAAGAGTTTTTTCAAAATTATTCAGTTCATAAAATGAATGTCTTCCTTACAAGCATGGCTAAGGGTGTAATTAAATGCAAATTACCTTAATTTTCTTGTTAAACAAAATGTATATAATGAAAAATAGTGTATGAATTATTAAATACTTTTTGGCATTTTGCCCCGTCCCATTAAAGTCATTAGCAGAATGTCTATTGACTTTAGCAGAACCAGGGTCCACCCTGTATTTGCAGAGAAATTTGCCAGATTAATTAGTTTGTCAACGTAATTAATCAGATTGGGAAAGGTGTGCTCATTGACGTGAGTGTGACTGTTTCTCACTCTTAGTTTTACATGTAATCATCTTTCTTTAGTAAAAAGTATTCGCCGTTTTAAATATGCCACAAAAGATAGATCAAATTGCGTTATAATAAAGGACTGCCACTTCATCTTTCCCCTGTTGTCACAAAGTCACACTCCTTTTCCTCATTCTGGTCATTTTGTTAATAAAGAAAAATGCTTAAAGGGAAGCTAGATGGTTTAGGGGATTTGGTATGGTTTATAGAGCTTCCTATGGCTAGGTTAGGAATGACTAAGACCCACATAGTTAGAGTTATTTTGCCATTGTTACACACAACAACTAACAGATTTAGGACCCCAAATCTCATTTTCAAAAGGGATTTAGGCACTTAAGAGTCCAAATCTCATCAACGCTTGATGGAATTTAGACTCCTAAGTACCTAAATTCCTTGTGAAAATGAGATTTAGACTCCTAAATCAATTAGGCAGTGTGGTGCTGAACACAGGTCCACATAAATAGATTTAAAAGTTAGGGGCCATACATTTTTTACTTTTTGGTAATGTGTGAAATAATTTTGTGGTTTAAATCCAGTTCCTAATCGACATGTGTCCATATCACAAAAACCTCTAAACAGCACAGTGGATGCTAACTAATTCCCTGTCTGATAGACTCAACCAAGAGGTTAAAATCTGAATGGGCCACAGATTAATAAACTCTTTTGCCCCCACTGGTATTCCACTGTGTTTCTGTTCATACATCTTGGCAAGGCATCAAAGGGAAATTTGAGGAGCTCCTCCTCATACTGTTCCTATTTCATGGTTAAATAAGGCCATTTATTTCCAGGGCTGTCATTTGGCAGTTTTCATAAATACATTCATATAACCCTCCCACACAAACACCAAACCTTCTAAACAAGTGCATAGTCATGTACAGATTTGGAAATAATATTTTTGTCACAGCCTTCTTTATTCCCTTGGGAGTGGATGAATTTCTAACTCTTTCCTGTTTTTGTTTTTGTTTTCCTTTGAAGAAAACCTGATTAATGTATCAACATTTGATTAACAATATATAATAAACGCTACCATCCAATGGTAGAGCATAAGTTCTACTAGTCTGTCTGACTCTTCATGGTAATGTTCCGTTCTCATTTTGACACATACTCTAAATCAGAGCATAGTTAGCATTTTTGCTTTTCTGCTGTTATGTTATGGCTATTATTATGGCTATTTAAATTATTAATGTGCTTGTTAATATGTCTATACTTTCTGGTTCCAACACATACCCCAGCCACTTATCAGTTTGCAGCAGAAAAAAGAACTCTCTGAACTAGATCAAGCGTGCTGGCAACTGCAGTGCTGGCTCTCATTTTGATTGTGGATTTCAGTGTGTGGTGCTTATTGCTCTGGGATCAAGGAACCTGCTCCTAGAAGGATAACTTTTGAATTGTGGCAGTAATGGCATTTTTTAAAAAAGATCTTATGGAGTTTTTGCTTTTCCTCTTTGCACTTTGCCAAAGATGAGGTAAGTGCTGCCATTTTGCAAAACCTTATCTCTTCCTCACTATACTTTGGTTAAGGACTTAGTGAAAGATATTACAATGATTGTGTTGTGTGCTAATTAAAAAAAACTTAAACTTCTTGTGTCCATAGGGAGTTATATTTAGGTCCTAGCCACCTGATGCACACTGTTTTCTGTCCAAACTGGCAAAGGTGAAACTGAAAAGAGAAATTCCATTTCTTTCTCTCCCAAAAGTTGTACTCTTCTGAGGGCTATCCTCAAAATAAGCTACACCCAACTTGAAATGTCAAATATGATGTTCAAAATGTGATCATGCATGTTTCATTTGGTTCGAGTTTCTCCTCAGTGGAGTCTGAATACGCCCCTGGGGTAAACGGTACTTTCCTAAGCACCACAACTCATGGTGCCAAAATGAGATGTTGCTCACAGTGGATTGTGCAGATCTTCATAATGTGATCCTCCTTTTCCTTTCCTTTAATCTAACTAGATCAGATACTGGAGCAGTGAAGCCGCAGTAGCATAAGCGTCACTGTGGGCTAGCCACCTGCGTAATTATCCAGGATTCCGGCTTGCTTGTATGGCCCACGCCCACCATCATTGCTGTGGTGCCTGAACTAGCTAGATTAAAGCTAGCTCAGATATTTCTACGTGAGCTGCTTGGTGATTGCACTTTTGATACCCTCTGTCTTGCTTTGCACTGACAAGCACGTATATGTTAGGAGTTTGCATTGCTGTAATGCATTGATGTAGATATAGCAGTGTGCATTTCCTTAGCATGGATCCAAACAAACACATGCATTGCTGCACTAACTACCCAGTTGATGTTTTGGAGTTTTTTTGGAATCGAAATAACCTACTTAGAGAAAAAGGGGGCAATTTGAAAGTTATAGTGGTATGCTGTACTGCCACATCCCCTCCAATTCTAAAGCTCCACATGGGTCAGGTTATCCCTTATATGCTAGTTTCTCATTTAAACCTACTCAGAGGATGTCTGTCTGAGACAGTGGGTATGTGCATGCTGCAGTCGAATAAGCGGTTACAGCTTGGGTAAGTACAGCTGCATTAGCTTCAATCTAGCTAGAATGACTAAAGCTAGCAGCATGGGTTTAAATGTGGGCTTTACAACTGTACTAACAGTTGTGCAAGTAAAAAGCAATCATTGAAATTGGAGTTTAGCACTTGATTCCAACTACTCTTGCTTTATCTTTTTGGCTCTGTTCAAAACTGAGATTTTGGGAATCTGAACTGCATATATTGAAACTAAAGAACGGCATTTTTGCCTGACCCCCTTTGAACCATTACTACTAATTTTTTTTCCCACTTCCATGCTTAACAACAGAGGCACTTAGGATTACCTTTGCTTGTCCTGTTCAGAATTGCATCTTTACTTGCTGTTGTAAATTGGCTCTGAGCCTGTCTTAGCTTGGCAATGATGCCTGCCTATTTTCAGGTGTTATCTGCCTCCAATTACAGGGCTTATAAACTGAGGAAAAGCCCAAATTAACTTCTTCTTCCCTTCTGGAAATATACACCGAACTGTTTTGAAGCAGAATAATGATGGTTTTAAATAAGTAGAGGTGCATGTCAGTGCATCCTAAAACCTTTTCAGAGTTGACCCATGTAGAAGCTGTGTATTGAAGAGGGCCTGTATACTTGGAACAGTTTACCTGGGATGATCATGCATTAGGGGTAGGGAAATGTTCCGAATCCGAGCACTTTACCTATTATACATACATCGAACAATTTAAGAACTATGATCAAGGAACAGAAACTGAGCTGTGTATTTATGCTATAGAACATGTATCAGTTACATATTTTTAGTATAACAAAAAGGAACAGCATCAGACTCTTTGTCCTAAGGGGAAAAGAACATGTGTACTGTAATTGTTTTTCAAATCTTCTGCCTCATTGTACTATTGATGATTTGGATGACCTTTCTCTGGCAGTCTGTCTATGTCAGACATCACGGGCTACAGAAAGTATTTTATATGTCTGAGAATTCTGGCAACTGTTCTAACTTGAGACTCTGAACATTTCCATATTTCCCTGTCCTGATTGGTTAGCAAACTAACTCTTCTCAGCTGATAGTGTCTCTTTGACTTGTGAGAGAGAGAGAGAGGTGGTATTTCAGTATAATGTGGGGAATCCAGGAATAGTCAGGAGGTAAATATAGTGATAAATGATCTCCACACAAAAGCCCCAAATGATCATAGTAAAGTACAGTATACTTGAAAGGAAGAAACCAGAGGCCTCCTGATGCGTGTCTCCTGCAGTGGGAGTACAATGTGTTGTGCAGAAGCAGTGCTTTTCTGGAGACCCAGTCAGTTTTTTACAGAATCTTAGCCTTAATTTTAAAAAAATTCTTTGCCCTTTGGCATATGAAGAAAACGATGAGAATGTTAAACCACTGCAGTGTTGTCAAAGAGAACATCTGAAAGAAAAAGGTGTAGATTGCCCCAGTTCGTCTCATGTGGACAATGACTCTGAAACCTAACAATGACAATTTAAAGATGAACATTTTTAGCTCATTGTGTTTCATTTTTAGCAAAACATCTAGTTATTCTAAGATTATGAAAATTGGGTAGAGTGTTTGACTGCTAAAAAACTACAGACCTTAATTAATAATTTTTAAAAGTTTCTCTAGAGAAGAAAGAGGAACAGAGTGAGGGAAGGTGATTGAGGTGGTACAGTGTGTGTTGCTCTTCAGTGCTCCTAGTAGTTGAAAGCCTGTATGATTTGGTGCTCTTATCTTCCTACTCACAAGATAGCTAGGAATTGTGGCTGACACTGAGTGTATTAAGAAAGATATTTTAAATTGCCTGTCTATAGTAAAAAGGTGGAATAAAAGCCTTAAAATTGCCCACTGGGACCAACCAAACTCCTGCAGTTCCTGCCCTGAGGAAGTGGAAAAACAATCTCTTTGGTAGGGATGAGAAAATCCACTTTCTAGCACCTGAATTTACTGTCACAGATAAAGATACTGTATCATTTATTTTTTTGAATGTCTGTTCTGGGGAGAAATGTCGTTCTTGATAATATAGCCTTTAAAATATATTGGTTATTTGTCCTCTTGCTTGCTCTTTCCAGTGGAAGTCTGAAACTGTTTTCTCCCTGCCCGATAACTGGAGTAAGAAGATAAGTGTAGAATGGCTGAGGTATGGCCTTTGATTTGTTAGCTGTCAGGATACCATTCTGCTAGAGGAGCACTTCTTATTCTTCAGATAAACAAGTGCTGGTGCATGGGTTTGTGTACATACTGTTCTCATGTGAAATGGACAGCCTCCACAAGAGGGTGTCTATACACCCGTGTTAGCAGGAGCCAATACTGAAAGACTGAAAACAGCACATAGAGTATTTGATTTTTGTTGCATAACAGTATAGTGAACTTTGGACTTAGAAGAATCATTTGGGAATAAAGTGCATGAAAACAAAAAAAGTATTTTTGTGTTGCTCAAGGGTAACAGAATACAGCTTCCCCTCCACCACCACTAATGACTTTGACAGTAGTAAGTGTTTTCAATAAAGTAGGCAGATTTGACTGAGAAAACATTGATGCAAGCATAGTCTTGCCATGCTGTACGCACGGTCATGTTTTAGACTCACTTTAGAAGAAAGCAGATGAACAAGAGGAGAAATTCGCCCCAGTGCAGGGCCTATGCTTGGGCACAGTCCATAAGAAACTGTATTTGGTATTGATTGAATTAGGAGATTTATGAAGAAATATAGTAATTTCAAGGATGACTGCAGATGAGTAGCTTTCTAGCTAATGCTTTAGGTGAGGATAGTGAAAACTTAATGATCATTCAAAAGAACCTCAAGCAAAGGAAGGCCTGGGCCATAAGCGTTGGTATTGCATTCTTAGACAACTAGCTATATAAAAATTGGTGGGCTGTATTCAGCAGGAGAGAAGCCCTGGGGCCTGATTCTGCTTAAGGTGACTTCACTGAATTTAATTTATTTGAGATCATAATCAGCTGGGGGAAGGCACTTCATTGTATAAGTACCGTCTGCTGATCAGCCTTTGAAATTATGAACTTTTCGAGGTCTGACAAATGTAACTCAGGGATCCAGATCTCAATGAAGAACTATTATAAATATTTTAGGCCAGATTAGGTAGCTCTAAGCCACCCTTCCACCTCCCTTGATCCTGACAGCAGTTTTCAAACCACCGCTTAATTTAGCCGCCATATCTTACAGGAGTCACCACATTAACTTACTTTTCCTTACTATGGTCTTACAGTCAGCTGGGGCTCTCCTGAGTACAGTGCTTTTCATCCAGGCTTCTTGCTACGGACTCATCCATGAACACCTCCTATGTGGAACAGGTGGTGGGGAAAATCCCTTAGGACAGCTTTGAGTCTCTTTTGCACCATGGACTTAGCCTGGGCTGAGGATCCACACTAGGAGGTTTCCTGAGAGAGGTGAGGAGAGACTGGGCCTGTGGGTTGCTGGCTGTGGTCAGTAAGATTAGGTGATAGAGGGGAAGGAGTAGCACTGTACATAAAAGATTCCATAGAATCTAATGAGATGCAATTCTTGAGCGGAAAGGAACATAGAAAGGAATCTGCATGGATGCAGATCCCAGGATTTAAAAACAAATATGCTAGCAGGGTCATGCTATTAGCCCCCAGGATGGAGAAAAGGTTGGTGAATGCACAATGCTGAGGGACATCAAAGAGCCAGTTAAGTTATCAAAAAAAATGAGAGTACTGTAGCACTTTAAAGACTAACAAATTAGTCTTTAAAGTGTTACAGAACTCTCGTTGTTTTTGCTGCATACAGACGAACACGGCTACCCCTCTGGAACTTTTCACCATGTAAGTTAACAAAGCAGTAATAAGTGGAGACATTGGCATCTGCATTTTATATAGATTAGACAGAGGGGTGCTATGGATTTAAATGAATCCAGAGGAGAGTGCAGTAACCAAGATGGGAGTTGATGAAGCCCTGGACCATGTCTAAAAAAAGAAAAAAGATTGAATCTCAGTGATGGGAAGGAAGAAGAAGGTAGGTTTCTGATTCTGCCAGATAACAGGGGCAAGAGAGACGAACCGGAACCCTGGTTCTGGGTGACAAGGAGGGTGACTGTATTGTCAACATAGAGGGGAAAAAGGGGACCTTTGGACGAAAGGATTTCCCTCTATTCATTTAGTTTTCTTTCTTCTCTTTCTTTCCCCATTCTGCTCCTCTCACATTCCATCATTTCCTTTTTTTTTCACTTCTCACTGCCTCTCCTTTGTCTAATTCGTCTCCCCTCTTGTTTGTCTTTCCAGTTCCCTGCCTCTGTGCGCAATAGAGCATATCAAGGCCAATGCTGGGCTACCCTGTCTCTTCAAATACAAAGCTTATTAGGCACTTTAAAGAGCTCCATCTGCTGCTGGAAAAGTGCCATTTCAGCAGTTGTGTTTTACAGCCATTTGCTGAGCATAATACATTTATATTATACAGAAATTTCTTCCTTGAGCTGGAATAGCACAGAAGTTGCAAAACCTGTAATTGCCCAGTGGCCTTAGTTAGATAATTTTTCATTTTTCTTTAGTTCAGGTTTTATTCCTGTAATTTTTTTTTTTATTCTGCTGCCATTAATTATAGCCTGAGTTTTTATTTTTGTCATTTTTAAAATTTCTAGTGTTGTCTTGTTTTGCAAAGATGTTAAACTAGAAAAACCAAAGTTATCCTAAAAAGAAATACTGCTTAGTGCCCTTCTTTAAAAATATTAGACTTCAGTGGATCTGTACTCATTTTTCACAGCTGAAGACCTGGGGACTGGAAATTTAAGAAGCATTTCAACAGCAACATGAGGATTCCAATTCAAATCCAGACCAGGTCAACAGTAACTACGTTCTTGCTATTCAGTCATCTACTGTATGTTAAATAAAATGATGGCTTCCATCATAAAAGCCACCACTGTAACTGGCACCAATCTTGAAAGTCTTAGCAGATAATCTCAGGACTGACTCCGCATAAAGCTGAACTATCTTTTCAAATCTAAATTTAGAATCATAGAAGTGTAAAACTGGAAGGAACATCAATATCATCTAGTCCAGTCCCCTGCACTCAAGGCAAGACAGCATAATAACGAGGCCATTCCTGACACGTGTTTGTCTAACCCAGGGGTGGGCAATAAATTTTGCAGAGGGGCCACTCCACTAATTTTGGTAAGTCGCTGCGGGCCGCACCTTTCTACTAGATCAATGAAACCCAATTATGTTCTTTCCACAACAAAGTAATTGCACTTACCAACAAGCAACTGAATACACGTTTCTCCAAAGCTTATCTTAGGAGGCAATTCCTATTGCAAGTCATTTTGTGAACACGTGTCAAATTTGTAACAACACAAACGCTAAACTTTTACTTACAACTTGCAGTCAAGCACTTCCTGCTTCTGGCCACGTGGCTGGAAGCAGGAAATTCGGGAAGCCACCGGCAGAAAAAGCTCCAATTAAAGGTAGCTTAAGCAGAGCTTGGGTTGACCTGCTTTCAAAGTGGGTGGCCCATCCCAGCTCACTCGTAGCTACGCCCCTGCATGGAGGAAGATTCTATTAATTTCCTCAATTGCCGGGTATCATGGCAGGCCGGACAGAAATGGTAGAGGGGCCAGATCTGGCCCACGGGCCATAGTTTGCCCACCCCTGGTCTAACCTGTTCTTAAAAACCTCTAATGACAGAGATTCCACAACCTCCCTAGGCAATTTGTTCTTGTGCCTAACTACCCTGACAGGAATTTTTTCTTAATGTCCAACCTAAACCACTCTTGCCACAGTTTAAGCCCATTGCTTCTTGTCCTATCCTTCGAGGTTAACAAGAATAATTTTTCACCTCCTCCCTCTAACAACTTTTTATGTACTTGAAAACTGGTAACATGTCCCCTCTCAGTCTTCTCTTCTCCAGACTAAACAAATCTAATTTTTTCAATCTTTTCTCATAGGTCATGTTTTCTAGACTTTTAATCATGTTTGTTGCTCCCCTTTGGACTTTCTCCAATTTGTCCACATCTTTCCTGAAATGTGGCATCCATAACCAAACACAATACTCCAGCTGAGGCCTTATAAGCGCATGACTCCTCATCAGACATGAGGCCTCAGGTGCGGTTTAAATATATTTTCAGGGTGAAGTGAGTAGCTTTCAGTGCCAATGTCTATTCTTTACATAATCTGAGGAGAAACAGAAGATTTCATTATCCATTATTAGAGTTTGTCATGTTATCAGCTGCTTTGTTATGTTGCAGATCGAGCTTTCTCTCTCTAAAGCACTAATTCATGAATTAGTGATATCTGATAATCTTGTCCCAGGAAGGCTAAGAGGCTTTAACAAAGGGATGGTCAAAGTGTGGCCTGTAGGACTAAAGATTCTATAAAGCAATTCTTCTGCTGCAATTACCCATATCTTTATGGATTTACTACATGGATTTACTAAAGGTAGATCGTGCCAAACCAACCTGATCTCCT
>ML675644.1:8612781-8705377 GCA_007922155.1 Mesoclemmys tuberculata
ATATTGGTCCCTTCTGACCTATGAGTCTATGAGTCTATGAGGTGCAGGTTGTGGAGAATACGGGTCCCAGTATGCAATACTCCATCTTGATCCAGAACATTGCATGCTGGGACCATTGCCATTATTAGTTTTATTAACCATTTTATGACACCCAAAAGTGTGCTAGACACTTTACAAAACACACTAAGACACTGTCCCTCCACCAAAGGATTTATAGTCTACATTTTAGATAAAGCACCACAAGTAAGAGCAACAAACAGTGAGGAATGGAGGGCAGTAGTTACAAAAATGTTTTCATGATTATTTAGATATGTTGTATACATAGCATGACAGCATTGATGGGTTGGTGAGTGTACATTTGTGTGTGTTTTTATTTATAACATTATTTTTTGTAGCCTGTGGCCTCTGCAGCCTATACCTTAATGCTAGGTATAAATATGAAAATGACTGCAGTTTGCTCAAAGTTTGGCAATTAGGTGTGGCCAGTTACCAGTATATCCTAGGTGAGTTACCAGTATATCCTAAGGATGGGCAAAGTTTGGCTATCCTTGATTAAACAAGATTACATACCTTCCTACTCTCAATTAAAGCGCCACTAGTATAGTTCCTGCCCTAACTTATAAACATGAGCCAAAAATCTTCTTGTTTTCCACCCAATTTTTTTTGTGTTTTTAACAATAAAAGAACAGGGAAAAAAATTACATTTACTTTAAGTGCTAAGGGAAAAATTTTAAAATGATTGCAACATAGCATGTGTGATCCTAAATAAACATAGAAATAAAAAACACACAATTTAGACCTGTGAAAATATATGATATAAGTGCCCCTAGACATGGTAAAACTTTTCATGCAAGTTAATTGGTGTGATTAGGAACCTCATTCTGTAAAATCATGAGGTAGAATGGGAAGATTCTGCAATCACCAAGACAAAAATAGCATGGAAGGTTGGCCTCATTTGAGATCTCAGAAGCTTTTGCAAAAATGTTGCATTTCATGCTTATCAAATACCTTTAGGGCTCCATTTTAAATCAGAATGCCAACAGATGTCTGTACTGTTTTAATAACTTCTGTTGCTACTGCAGATTATAACAGTCTAGTGAGGTTTATTCACTACCAAAAGTCCATGCTCTCATTATTGCATACATTTTGTAGCCACCCTAGACAGTGTAAAGGCAAAGGCAGCAAGGGTTGAGGAGTAGAAAGAGATGACAGAGATGGTGTACTGAACTTAGAAGAAGAAGACAGGGAATTTGAACATGCTGCCACAGGCAAGGGGAAACCAGTGGATGGGCTCAGAGAGGGGAGTGAAATGTAATGTGTCATGCTGGGAAACTGATAGTCCCTGCAGCATTTTGGCTGCACTGAAGAAAAGGATCAGAGGCCGGGTAAATCTTTTCCGAATTCCTTTCGGTTGTTTACAGTGTTTGTGGTACAAGCTGCATGTTCGTGATTGATCTTACTAAATGATGGTTTGTCCTGCAGTCATCCATATCTCTCATGGCTCGTTTAATATGGACATCAGTATGATCACGGACTCTGATGATGACATAGTCAAGAAGATGCCAGTGTTCAGAACATGAGTTTTTCCAAATGGTCTTATGTTTGTTCCTCTGTCTAACGATGGTATTTGTGATAAGCAAATCAGGCTCCAAACATTTACTGGGGAGAAGAATGCCATTAGAATTAACTTTCCCCACTTCTTCTTTCCCAGTGGTGCCTTTCCAGAGTTTAAGATGTCACCCAACTCTTGCACTGAAGTCACCCATGGGGATAAGCTTGTGCTCCTTGACTGTGGCAGTGAGAACTGCGTCAAGAGCACAGTAAACTGCTTCTTATTGTCATCTTCATCATCAAGTGTGGGAGCATATGCGCTAAGGACTGTGGCATACTAGTTGTTACTAAGGTTAAGACGCAGAGTCATGAGACGTTCATTAATACCCATAGGGAGATCTAAAAGCTGGCTAGCAATCTTGTTCTTCATGTCAAAACCAACCCCATGAATATGCCTCTCTTCAGGTGGTTTTCCTTTCCAAAAGAAGGTATAGCCACCTCCATCTTCTTTCAATTGACCTTCATCTCCCCAACAGGTCTAATTTAGGGCAGCAATATCGATGTCATAGCTTACAAGTTCTCTAGCTAGTTCTTCTTTCAGGACAGTCACTGTTTGGGGAAGTCATGAGAGTGCAAACGTTCCTAGTGGCAAACTTCATTGCTTTGCTTCATTCATTCTGACTGCAGATAGTGATCCCATTGGACATGGTTACCCATCCAGGAGTCCTATGTTTAGGGCATCTTTTTCTAGCCCCTTCCTCATTCAGGGTGAGCAGGAGGGATGCTGAAAAGGACTGCTCAGTCATGGCTGCAGCTGCCGAATTGTGCTTCTGTCTCACATGTCAAAGCAAAAGACGACCAACAAATGCCCACTGCCTGCCTGCAAATTTGTGACTAGGGACTCCCAGAGATCACAGCTCCTGTCCCCGTGACCACTCATCCATCGCCGCAGGACTTTGTTAGTGGGAGATGTAAACATCATTGGCAGAGGCCTACACATGAAATCTTTTAACATGGAGGAGCTGGGGCACAGGCAGCAACCTCACAAAACTTGACAGGAAGGAGCCCTGGACCCAATGGCAAGGAAGTCTGAGACAACCAGAAGTCTCCATCCTGCTGCAGCCATGATCCACTTTCACAGCCACAGAGGACTGACATATCCTCAAGTATACCTGTTCTGCTGTTGGGGTCTTGAGAAGTTTGGACTATGCTTTGTCTGGACTCCTACCTTAGAACTGTTTGCCAATGATGACCCTACCAGGAGCATGGAAGTCCAGACGAAATAGTTGTCAGGGTCACTGGGGGACACAAGCCTTTCCACCACAATCAGGTAACGGTCCAAGGAGAGGCCTAGACTATCAGGCCAGAGCAGATATAAGGGCGATGAATGGGAAGGCAAGTTGCACTACTCAGCCATATCATCTGATAGTGCTGAAATCTGCCTGATTTATGGGATTGACAATGAACTACGTGCGCCAAATATCAATCCCATGTGTCATTCATTCCCCTGTGATATTTTTATGGAGTTTCCACATCTCAGTCACTGATTCAGATTTGGGCGAGGTCCAGTGACAAAAGACATGATTATCTGATGATGTGCCTTTGTAAAATGGGTTGGTGGGCACTGTCCAGCTCCAATAGAACAGGTTTTCTGCATCGCCAGAAACACCATCAAAATTAGCACTCTTGCTAGCAGTCTGAATAGAGGGGGTGAGAATTAACTGAGACGGGCAGGTAGTGGTGTGGTAGATGCGTGTACTACACTGCCCTTGCTGCATGTGTTTAAAAAAGAACTGGGGCCCTAATGCTGTATTTCCATCTTTCATCAGCACTTAAATTCGCTCAAAAATATCAAACTCCAGACACTGGGCAGCCCAATTTAAAGAAACCTCTGTTTACCCTCCATCTCTGATCACGTCATAAATGTGCAGATTTGTTTACCTCAAGATGCACAGCATGTTAGTTTGAGGGGTTTTATTTTGGATTATAGCTTAGACTGAGAAAACCCAAACACCCAATTTACTATATGATCCAATGTAAACAAACATCATAAAAGAAGATGATGCACATTCACTGACTTACTTATACTAGGTTGAGCAGTGCTATGAGCGTCCTTTCTGAAGCACTATTTTTAGCTATTGGAAAGATTATTTATTTTTTGAAATCCATGTAGTTATAAAACGAGACCTTCCGAGTATATCTTTTTTTTACTACTTTTTAATGTTGACGTTGTCTCTTTTATATTGTAAGATGGATCTTTGCACAGTTTAACCAGAGAACAAGTTACTGTCATGTGGTTTTGTGCTTGAAGAAAGCAAAATAAGAATTCAATGATCCATGTTGTTGTTTATATTCATTGTAGTGCCACATTAAGCTTCATCAGTGAGGTGAGCATTGAAACTGGTGAAGTGTGGGACTGAAGAGACAGGAGTTGATTCAGGGAGCAAAACTATTTTCTTTCCAATATAAACCAAAATTATGGTAGTATATGGGCAGCTTGGCTTTAAACGTTGACCTTGAACCACTCCTTTATGATTCTTCTTTATGGGCTTGCTGTTTGCCCATAATTTTCAAGATTGGGGAAGAAATCCTGGTCCCCATTGAAGTCAATGAGAGCTTTGCCATTGACTTTCAGTGGGACCAGGATTTCACTTTTGGGTGCCTAATGTTAGGCACATAAATAACTGGTCTGCTTTTTAGAAGGTGCTGAGCACCCACAGCAATCCTTGCTTTTGTATTGTAGCATCTGTCTAGTCTCTATGTACTATTTGAGCAATTAGTTTTCAAATATCCATCATGTTGACAAATAGGCAGTCAATTCAATTTTTTTAATTCTCCTTCAAATAATTACTAAAAGTCATTTTTGATGTCTGCTGATAGAAGCGCAGCAGGTACATCTGTCTTTGAAAACCCATTTTGGCTATGAATTTCCTCTTTATCAGGAAGTTCCCTGTAAGAGGAGTCTCCCACTCAGTCATAAAGCCGGGAAGGGACACACCCGACCTACCCAAAAGCCCTGGACTCAAGTATGTTGAAAGTTCACCGTTGGAAAGATAAACATCACAAAGACACAATGGAACTGTCTCATACTCCTAGATTCCCATATTCATCACTCATTGACATTCTCATCATTCCACCTCTCCTCCCTGTTTTATGGTGCAAAGGTTATTCTTTTAAATAGGAAGAAGAGAGTAAGATTTCAGTTATTCAGGAATCAATTACTCTGAGCAAAAGTTATTTTTAAAACAGTGTTTAGAATAGCACACTTTTTTCAAAACTTGTTCAAAGATCATCATTCCCATGACACAACACTGTTTATACATGTGTAATTCCTCTAGTGTGCTTTAGAGATCAGAGGAAATACTAGTTCTATCTGATCTACCAATTGCTAAAATGATCTTCATATTGTCATTCTAACTCTTTTTTAAATGCCCATAAAATGACACATCACAAATTAGTGCTTACAAATTAGCATCAATGGCACAAACTTATAGCTGGAAATGATTTGCAAAGCTAGAGAAAAGCAATTTTAAGTTAAAGTTTCGGTAAGTGGGGAAAGGAAGTTAGTATTCATATTTGCTTGTATGTATGACATAAATAATAATGAAAACATCTGGTGGCATCTCCTTACGTGGTGTAAATCATCATGGCTCCACTGAAGTCAGTGCAGCTGAGACGATTGACACCAACTGAAAATCTGTCCCTTAATGTTGAAAAAAGGTATAGAATTCAGTTTTATAATGTAAATAGCATACAATAAAATCTTATTGTAAGGATTCATTAAGGCAACATGCATTTTATATCCAAATGATCATGATGCTCAGAGCCATAAAACAGTGGACTTCCCAAACAGGATATATGCGTAGTAACAACATCTCTGTTTTACAAGACTGAATGAATTATACCAAGGCCGATCAGACAAGTTACAATTGGCTCCTTAGCTGTACGTATTGGCACTCAGCAAGAGATGTCATACTTTCCAGAAAAGCAATTAAAGAAATTACTTCTAATCTGGTCTTTGTACCCCAAAAGACCCAGTGATAGTGTAAACGAGGCAAACACATTGGTATGAAAAGGAAATGTCTTGCTGGAAAGTAATTTTTGATCCAAATTATCCCTTTTAAAAGGAAAATGCATTCCTGGCTGTACTTTGTTGCACGGCCAACTAATCAAACATGAAATTTACCAAACAGTCCCTTCCCTATCTTCCAGGTATGTTTACACATACAAAAAAATAATCTGATAAAATTCAGACCATAGTGTTGCAATTTATTTATACTCTTGAGGCAGATTGTATTGCAGCAAGACTGTAGACTGTTTTCCAAGGCCTACACAAACTGAGTAAAGGCTGCTTACCTGAGAAAGAGGTGCAGATCAAAGCAGTGCTTTTCATGGTTCCATTAGAGCCTCCGTATTTAAAAAGAAAATAATTGTTTGCAAGATTTTTTTCTTTCTTTATCCTCCCTCACCTCAGGTGCATAGGGCATTCACCAGATTGCACCATTTATTTTGGTCTTGTGCTAGTCTGTTCAGGCATTTGAGTGTCTTAATGGTTTTAGCTTCTTTCCCTATTATTCTGCATACTGCTTTTCTAGGTTGCCTTCATTTTCACGTTCCGGGTGTGTCCATATTCTCACTTGCCATGGAAGTCATGGTGGTGGTATCCTTACAGCATGTCCTAAGTATGTCCATAATCATCATACCATATTTGATGCTTCAGATTTGTTTGTTCTACTGAGAATTTCTGATTTTGCAAGAAACTTTTCCAGTGGATTTTCTCACAGGCATTTACTCTGGAATGAGTTGATCTTCTTATTAAATTCTGTTGTAGATTTCCATGAGTCTGCTCCACAGAGGAGAATAGACACGCTGACCATGTAAAAAATTCATATTTTTGTCTCAGTCCCAATCACTTTTCAAGTGTGCTGCTTTTGACAGTCATTTTTGACATCTATCATGGTGCAACCATTATTGCACATCTCAATAAAATGACCTATTCTAGTTTTTTTTTTTTTAAATCTACTCTAATGGTTACTTTGGGGACACTGATAGCGATATATTTTCTCTTCCCCTTGTTGATGGGAAAATCAACTTGCTTTGCTTTATCTGCCTAAAGCTGGGTCTCTTCTTAAGCAAAGCGCTGAACTAATTTGGAAAATGTCTCAGCAAAAACTAGATCATCCACTTGGGCTTTATCATTTGTCCATAAAATTCCTTGGTTGCTTCTACAGTTACTTTCCTCATGACATAATCAATGACTAGTGCAAACAACAGTGGGGACACAACACATCTTTGCCTCGCTCTAGTTGTCACTGTAAACAATCGGCTGATGTCGTTGCCATATCTTACTGAATATTCCTCATTATAATATAGATCCTTGATTATTCTAATTATTTTTGCTGGCATTCTGTAGTATGCCAAAATTTTCCAAAAACTGTGTCTGTATATGCTGTCAAAAGCCTTCTAGGAATCTAAAGAATTTATCACAAGAGGTGTTTTCCACTCCATACTTTGTTCTAATGTGTCTGAGAACAATATGGTCTGGACATGGTCTCAGTGTTCTGAACCCAGCTTGTTTCTCTCTAACCTGAATGTCTACCTAGTGTTTAAAAAAAAAAAAAAGAGAGAGAGAGAGATTAATGCATACTTTAAATGTAGTTTATGAAAGTAGAAGCAATTTATTTTTAAAACTGTGATTTCAGTTCTTGGCATTTTTAGGTAATTCGATACTTATGTGACAGACATTTTAATCTGATTGCTGACAGCGACTCAAATTTGTTTTGTACTTGCGTGGACAAAGGCTTAAAACATTTAGGGGTATGGAAGGAATGTTACTTGCTGCACTGCTGTAGTCTGCTTCTAATATTAGAACAGAGAGAGCAGGGCACTTCCTGGAGACATCAGCTGGCTTGTGTTCTGCAGCTTTTTTCACTGGTATCAGACATGTGGAATAAATTATTATAAATTGCTTGTGATTAAACTTTGAGTACGGCTAGGATTTGTAATGCTTAATCCTTTTATTCCAGTGAAGTCTGAATTAAGCAAAATACTGTTACAACACTGGTTTTCATTAAAATTAATATTCTACTGTCAAAGCATTATTTTGTGTAATTATGGAATGTAACTTCAGATGTTATAAGCTTTAGGAACACAGCAGTTATTCTTGTGTCGTAAGAGAGTGCACTGTGATTATTCTCTATAATCCAGGGGCACCAAAAGTACTGTTAGAGAAGTTAAGGTTATCACAAAGGTTTCATTATATAGTAAAGCTCCTTTAGTAACCCTGGTGACTTACTCTGTATTTACATGGTGTGACAGGGTGTACCTGGCCTTTGCAGCTCCCTGCAGGAGGCCCCAAGGTCCTACTACATCCTGCCCCAGGAAAGAGATAGCAAAGGTGGGTCCTCCAGGCCTGCCTAGAGAGGCTTTCCAGAGCCCAGCGGGCTCAGATAAAAGGAAATGCAGGGTCTTAGCAAATCAGTTCCTGGCTAGAACCAGAGAGTAGAGGGGCACAGTGCAGTGCGACGCTAATCTTTGGCCAAAGAAGCTTGAGCGATAACCAGAGTTTCGTTCTGGCTGCTTCTGCTTAAGCTGGGGGAGAGAGGACGTGAGAACTTTAACCCTTGAGATAAGGGGTAAAAATAAAGGGGCCAGGAGGAAAGAGGCCCAGGGAAGAAGCAGCAACAAATTGAAGTGAGCACTATGTGGCTTCTGTTTATAAGGTCCCTGGGTTGGATCCTGGAGGAAGTGGGCGGATGAGCCTGGGTTATCCCACTAGCCACTGGTGAAGTAGTGTAAACCCTGAGATGGAGACAAGGCTCATTTGGATGCCTAAGTGAAGGGTGGACTTTAAAGGACCCAGAGCTGGGACAGACAGTTTTGTTGGATTATCTTGGAAGGGGTTTATTTGAACTTTGTGACTTGTGTGGAGGGTCAAACCACTAAAGACATTGACAAGGTTGGCCAGCAACCTAGAGGGGGCACCAGGGTCAGGAAAAGGACTTCAGTACTGCACCCAGCTGCAAAGAGGTGCTCAAGAGGTGAGTGCCCGTTACATGCGGGTGTACCTGAAAACAGAATTTGCCCCCTTAATTCTCTGTTATACGTATAGTTATCTTTCTATTTCCATATTTATTGACTTCAGATTATTTGGATTTTTTGCATTCCAGTTAACTCTCATGACCATGTACTCTTTCTTTATCTGAAATAATAAATAGTTCTTATGTATAATAAAGTTTTCCGGTTCTGAGAGTTCCAAGAATATTAGCCTCGGAGAGTTGTTTCTATTTAAATCCAGTAGAGTCCTAGAGAAGTGTATTAAGTATAACTACAAGACCTCAGCATAAAGCTGTCAGTCCCCAAGCCGGTGGGTTTTGTTTTGGGCAGTTTGTTTGTTTTGGGGTGGTTGGTTTTTTCAAGAAGGAAAATAGGACAGTCTAGATTACAGGAAAAAATATAGCTGTCAAAGGAGGAGAGAGAAAAGAACGGAAGGCCAATCTGTGGAGCTTTGGGACAGTAAACATGTTCCTTGTTTACAATTTATTTTTTAAGGAGTTGGCCAAGCAACTAAAGGCCCTACTTGATGATGTTTCTATTTATCTATATGTAACATGATTACTTTTGAATGATGCATCTGATCAATTCCAAAACTTTAGGGATTTCATCTCAAAAAAAGATACCCTTCTCTGTGCTTTTTCCAATTCTAATGAAACAAAAATGATTAGGGTATGGAACAGCTTCCATATGAGGAAAAAAAGACTGAGCCTGCTCATCTTAGAAAAGAGAGAACTTAGGGGGGATATGATAGAAATCTATGAAATCATGAATGGTATGGAGAAAGTGAATAGGGAAATGTCATTTACCGCTTCACTTAACAAAAGAAGTAGGGTTCACCTGGTTAAATTAATAGGCAGCAGGTTTAAAATAAACTAAAGGAAGTATTTCTTCACACCACACACAAGCAACTGTGCAACTTGTTGCCATGGGATATTGTGAAGGCCAAAAGTATACATGAGTTCACAAAAGAATTAGATAAATTCAGGGAGAATAGGTCCATCAGTGGCTATTAGCCAAGATACTCACAGCATGGGTTACATACCTGACTATCCCTGAACCTCCAACTACCAGAAACATCTGGCCACTGTCAGAAACAGGATACTAGGCTAGATAGATCATTGGTCTGTCCATTGCAACTGTCCTCATGAAATGTTCTGGGCATTGGGATCCTGGTATGTGGGAGGGAAGAATGGGGGGCACACAGAACCCTTGGCATCAGGAAGAAGGTAGTGGGGTGCAGTTCTCTGTGAAATAGAGAGAACTGGAATGTGGCATACAAGGAGATTGTAGAGGAAAAGGAAGGAGGCCTTCATGTGTTCAATGAGTTTGGTCTACAGAAGCAACTAAGGCTACGTCTACATTGCAGCTGAAAGCATGTCTCACAGCCCAGGTAAATGGACTCCCGCTACCCCCACTTGAGTTTAGTGTGTCTAAAAATAACTGTGTAGATGTTGCAGCATGGATGGCTGCTGGGGCTAGCTGCTAGTATCTGAGCCCATTTGACCGCCTGGGTGTGAGCTCACATGGCTAGCCCAAACAACTGCCTATGCCACAGTGTCCACGCTGCTCTTGTTAGCAAGCTAATTCAAGTAGACCTAGCATGAGTTTCTCTGTCAAGGTTGGAGGAGACACTCCCAGCTGCAGTAAAGACATAGCCTGCATGTGCAACCCTCGAATAAAATGAAGAGCACTATCCATGGGCGTGGGGAAGACAGTAAACACCAACAAAGGAATTTTAAAATCAGTAAAACTCATTTCCCCAGAAGTTTTCTCTTGTTTGCTTCACTTAAATTTAACACAGTTGGCATGTCCCATTCATCTCAACATCATCGTGCCCTCTCTGAGAACTGATGCAGAGTGCAGTGCCTGTAAACCCTGGGAAATATAATGCTGCTTTAAGCAGCATTAACTTTTGCACTACAGCTCCCCTTCCGTCCCCCCCTGCCTCATTGTGGGAGGGGGTACGTAACCACAGCAGTAATCTTAAGGCAAATGGGTGGAATATGGGGGCCCAGGACAACGTGCAGAGGGCATTCAGAGCCCCACACAGACCCTGGGGTTCTGAACTGTTACAGGCCATGATTCCTTCCCTTTCCTTAGCACCTCTAACCCTTCTTCCTGAGTGAGAAAAATGTGCCATGTTTGCTGCTGCTGTGAATATGCTGATATTTTATTGAAACTTTTTCCTTTTGGAACATTTTTCCACAAAAGGGAATGATGTGACTTGCGTGCCCAGCACAGGGTATCAGGGATCAATTAATATAGTATGAAAAGCCATTGGCATCTCAAGTGCCATCTCCTGTTAGAATGTGGGAAACTGATTCCTTTAATGTTTAATTTTTTTAATACGTGGTTTAGATCATACTCCAATTATAGTCACTGGAGATCAAATGCAAACATGCTGAAAAACCATTGCCACATTTTAGATCTACATTGGCAAAGGCAAAGACTTTCAGAGTTAGGGCTGCCACTTCCGCCTTAACTCATTTCCCTGTTAGATATGACAGCACATGTAACACACAGCATTATATACTGATCTCCAACTTCTGCAATACCTAAGCTGTAGAGGAGTATGATGGTAGCCCTAGTTCTGAGTGTCCTTGTTGAATGGGGGGCTATAAGAATATTTCATGTTAGGGAAAAAAGTTTTGAAGAATGTCCATACTTTCATGATGACAAAGGAATACATCAAATGTAAGCCCTTATTGCAATTCTAGAGGAAATTACTGCTCTAATGTGGTGTGACCTTCAGTTCCTATTAGTGTAGATGGTGCTCATTGTCTCTTCTTACAAATATTTCTGCCACAGGATTTAAGATCTGTTGGACTGTTCTTGTAATTGATCCCAGGATTCAACCTTTCTGTGGAGATCTTCACTGTATACTCAATGAAGGATCCATGGCCCTTCATCAGAGCCCACATCTGATGAACAATAGGTACTAAAACTTTGGATTAATTTTCTAAGGGAGTGGGGGGAAGGCTTTTTAACAAGCCAGTAGAGACTTTTATGTTCTGCTCTTTTTCAGTTGATTGGTTTTACGGTGGGCAGCCACCAAGGACCTAGTTGAGAGGCAGCAATATATGTTTCTAAATAAGAATAATGATTTTTATAGTGAGTGATTTTATTTTATGCTATTATATTGAATAGTGACTTAGTGTGAAATATTTTATTATTCAGCTGACTAGTCAGGACTGTGCTTTGCTAATATTAATGTACTGCATACGTTATTTAGCTGTTAATAGTGAACAGAAATTACCAGACAAACACCGGCTGAGAAAATTTACTCAGTTGCTCTCAGTGGTCACACACGTTAATGATCAGAATGCTGCATTTATAAATGAGTACAACAGGGAGGATTAGCTGTAGTAATTAATTAATGTTGGTGAATTATCCTTGACAGAGGATGTTTCTAAAACATACAAGTAGAGCAGGTAAACATTGAATGTGACCATCATCCTGATTGTTTCTTTTATGCCTGCTATGCAACAGGGAAGCAGGGGGGTTTTACTTTTACTTTTTGTGACTACCTCAAGATCTGAGCATGCTCTGTTGAAGCAGGATACAGAGCAGACTGCAGCTCTGTTCTGTGTCTGTTAAGGAAGTGAGCCCCACCTCAGCTAAAATGGGCAAAACATCCTTGGTAAACAGGCCACTGGGCAGAGCTTTTCACAATTAGCAATTACTCCAGAAACCCAAGCTGGCCACTGCCCAACTTGAACTGAATCCTTACCCTCCCACATCATTTTGTTTAGAAACTATTTTTATTTTTGAACAATAATACGCACTAGCAACACCCATCCTGAAGGACGTGGCCTGTTCTTACTCTTGCATAAATTAGCAATTACCATACCATCCCTTCTAGCTAAAGTGAAACAGGCCTGTAAACGATGAAAGTCAGTGACTAATAACCCATATATTTCAATTAATGAAAGGGGAACAAACTGCTCTAAACGGCAGTATTTTTAAAGTCTGCCCCACACAAAGGGTTCCTTTCAGCTGTGTGACAATACGTTCTTCATGATGCTGTTCCAAAAAGCGAATGAGTTGGAAATCCATCAGCAAGGGGATGGGCCGAAACCTCTAGAAATCATTTCCATTCCCACATTGGACTCAAACTGAGTCCCAGAGATAAAAGGTGAATGTTTTAGTATTTTCAGTTTGAGGGTGGGACAGTGCCGTAATTTAAAAGTTTTAGCAATTGGTCTCTTTCTTCTGTCATCTGACTTAAATCTAAGCGTTGAATCCTCAGGTACCTTCAATAAATGCTTGAAGCAGGTGACAGCTGGTGTATGGGAGATCGGCGAAAGAGCTGTTTGCAGCACTGATCCTGGGGTTACCTCCACACTGGCCCTGGTGTAGTTTAGAACTTGAGCGCGGCTCATCTAAACTATGCCAGTTGCCTCTGGCCCGCGGGGGTCAGTATGTAACTGAGGATTGTCAGAGTGCACCAATGCGACAGTTATGCCTTCACCAGGAGCCAACGTACCCAGCTCTATGCCGCTCAGGGACTGCCCCACACCAGAAGACTCTCTAACTGCCTGGTTACACCATGTTTCTAGCCATTTTTGTGTCGCTGTAGTGGGGCCGAGGATCTGAGATATGTCCTATTAAAACGGAAAGCACAATACCAGTCAATGACGCAAAGCATTCAAAGCGACCGCGAACAGGGAACTAGTAGCAATGCTTTGTGAGTCAGTTTGTGGGGGCGTGTGTGTATAATGCTCATGATCCCTACAACATTTTAGAAAATGTTGCACTGTCGAGATGAAAACGATCAGTCTTTCATTCTGAGCAGGTTAATGTGCAAATAGTAGATTTTAATAATATCCTATTTTTCCGCAAGGTGAGAACAACAAGGAAATTATTAAAAGAATTTTTCACAAGACAGACTAGATCCAAAACTCTCAGCAAAGTACTGGAGGGAATGGCATAGCTTGAGGGGCCATCTTTATTTCTTGTGCAAATGTCCCAGAATGAAAAACTTCTGGTCTGATGTTAGAAAAATAATCCAAGAGTTATTTTAGGACTATAGTCTCCAAATTCCTACTTTTAGGGTGTAGGTCAAGCAAATGTCTGGATGTGCTGAAATAAAACAAAGATATCAGTAGATAACTGTTTAGAATTATGGTAGCTGTGGCCAACAGATATATTTCATCACTATGGTTGCAAAAACAAACACCAATCAAAGAACTGTAGTTGATGAGAATAAAATAATGAAAGGAAATGGAACAATTTTACTGCCTATCTTAGATTAACAACTGAATTACCTGAGGAAAGATGAACAAAGTGGGATGAACTGGATGCAAATACATCATTTGATCCCTAACCTCTCCATTGACACTGTCAAGTAGGTTACAAATTTTAGTTAAAAACACAGAGGGACCTGACTTGTATCCTCCAGTCTGAAACCACTGCAGCTCCATTTTTGAGTCATGGCTGGGGGAGAGTTGGGTCTAAATCACTGGCTCTGAGCTCAGCTCTACAGTTTTGGGTTTAAGTTAGATCCAAAATTGGAAGGGACTTGTTTTCTATATCTGATTTAGATGCAGTCCATGATGACACAAATTTCTTGAGAACACCTGAGCTCCTGGGACTTCTACCTTTCAAGCTTAATGACATCCTTAATTAACCAAGTACTGAAATAATATACTGGTAAGAAAAAGTATAATTTTCAATAAAACATAAATAAAAAGATTTATTTTAATTATTGCAGTTAATTAAACCGTTTTTAAACAAAAGCGATAAAAGTTAGAAATAAAAACAATTAAATTGGGAATAAAGAGAAGGGCTAAAGAACAAGGAAAAGGGGAAAAAGTCAAATAGATACGTATGAGAAAACAAAAATCCCCCATAAATGTACATCTTGGTCTCCCTCCCCTCTCACCCATCTGGATTTGTCAGACTCAGCAGAAACTTGCTCTTGCAAGTTCTTGCAAATATGAGTAATTCCACTTAGGCAAAATATCTGACTATTGCAACCTCCTCTCCAGCCTTGACTTTGCAAAATGCTTCTGGTAAGACCATCTTCCTGGCTCATCACTTTGATTATTTGTCCAGCTATCCACTCACCACTGCATCAGATACAACCTTTCTTCCTCTCCCTTTATGGCTGTTCGTGACTTAGAGCCCCTAGGGTGAATGGGACTGTTAATCTGTCTTGAACTGGATGGCCACCTTTGCTCCAATAACTTTCCCAGCGTTTACCACCCACCAATCAGCTTCTCCTTTCATGCATTCTCCCATGTCATGCCTTTTATGCAAAAAGGAGGCCCTGCCCCCCCAATTCACCCAAATATCCATGAAGTCATTATCTTAAGTTCATGCCAAACCCTCTAACTTTCCTTCTGCCATTATGCCTGTGAAACCTGACAGCTGATCATAAATGCCCTGTGACTACTGCTTACTGTGCAGTAAGCATTTTGCAACCATCTCATCGTCGTCCTGCCTTCTCCCTTCCCCCCCCATCTGTTTTGTCCACCTGTTGTGTGTTGTCATAAACCATAATTGTAAGCTCTGTGGGGCAAGGACTGTCTTTGTACTTCATGGCTGTACAGTGCCTAGCACAAAGGGGACCTCCTTCCTTATTAGGGCCTCAAGGCACTACTACTATTATAATACAAATAAATTATACTGATACACTCATATTTGCATAGGCACTGAAATATGAGAGTGATGGCGTCAGGATAAAAACCTAGGTGAACAGAACAGGATAAGAACTGGTTGTGTGAATAATAGTTTGCAGGATTTTCCCCCTGAGATTGTAAGATCTTTGTGGCAGGTCTCTCTCTTCTCACGCTTGAAAACACCATGCACATGTATGGCACTATATAAATTACAAATGCTAGTTATTGTTAATATCATAATACCCCCTTTGACTGTTATACTTGGCAGAAATAATCAAAGAGAGAGCACTTTACATATTCAAAGCAATATACAAACAATTATTTTCCCGGCAGGTAAATAAGTAGCTGAATTCCCCATGATACAGTTGGGGAAACTGAGAGAGGCAAGTTAAGCGACTTCCACAAAAGTAGCAGAAGTGGAAACAGAACCGAGAAGCTCCTAGCTTGCAGTAGCATGCTTACCTTTCTAGACTCTGCTCCTGCTAAAGAAAAACATAATCTTTACTCTCTAGACTTACACTGAAACTAAATAATATAGCCATACTTAAAAAGAGACTGTGGATTTAAGTAATACACTGCTGCACTTCCAAATATTTTTGGCACCATTCTGTTTAAAAGTAAAGATAGAGTTCCATATTTATATTACAGTTTATGGATAGCCATAAACTTTACTGCAAATGTTTCCTAGCTGAGAAAGAACTTAAGTTCTAGTCAGAGTTGCATAAAATCTACCCCACCTTATCCAAATCATTTTATACCAGAAATGGCGCTGAAATATACTGAAACTAACAACTTTTAAATAGTTTCTCTACTTTGACTGTATATTTTACACGTTTTCAGAAAAATAAATCATATAAAAGTATTTCCCCCAAGTCAGCAATAAGAATGACATCATGGAGAGAGAATGTACACAGTGCAGAAAGTGTCCTGCTGGTTTGTATTAGCTTTCCTGGTCAGACACATCCTGTGTAGCACTAGTTAAAATGCACCAGTTTGAAAATAGACCGGTAAAGAGTTCATTGTGCAAGACATTTCTTTGCCACATCTTGGGAACATCCTTGGAAAGTGACTACATTGTCGTCATTAGTCAGACTAGAACAGTGGTCAAAACTTTCTAAGTCCGATATAACCCATTAAAAGAAAACATGATAGTAGCAATGGCGGGCACTCTTACATCCACATCCACCCAGACAGACAGAGAGGTGAGAGCCTTCCTAAGACAGATGGGAAGTTCACCAAGTAGTGGCTGAAGAGACAGGCCCTCAGACAACAGGGGGAAAACATTTTATTGTATATCAGGAACCAGCCTACAAATGATGATATGCCATGTTCAATCTTCTGTCACTGGAATGCCCTTCACAAGGTTCAATTCTATTGGACTCTGTTGTTGATTCCCTGGGACTACTGTCTTGTGTAAGTGATGTAATGTATCACACTAGAAGGTAAATCGCACATTTCTTTCCTTTGCTGAAACAGAAATGGATTATTCATACGGGTGAACTGGAAATCTCTGCACCTACACAATTTCCAATAGCATCAATAAGAACTGTGTGTGGGAATATTAAGTGTCTGTAGGATGTATGAAAGGCAACTTCAGTATTCCTTCCCCCTTTGCTCTTCCTTCCTGAATACAGTACCTGTGCAATCCTTTCTGAAATATATGCAGAGTATTTTAGGTTGTTATGTAGGTTTTATTTTCATTTAGTGGACTGACTAAAGCTGTTGGTTGATTTACTGCTGGACACAGCCAAAAGAGGTCTCTGTTGCTATCCCTGTTACTAAGAACTCTGTCCTTAACCCCTATATTTCCTGCATACATTATTGTAGCCCTGTAATGATGAGCTTGTCCTGAGTTTCTAACTCAGTTAGCAAAAGTTTGAACAATAGAGCATTTGTGTGCTGGGGTGTAGTAGACAAAACCTGCTTGTGTGTGTACATTTCTCTTAATTTTTTGGATCTCTGTTGTAGCTAATGAAAGTTGTGCAGATGTCTACATACTGATGGCAGTAAGATCCCAGTAATATGGATACAGTTAATGGAGGGGATTGAAAAGAGAGGGAGGAGGAGATCAAGGAAATCAATGAGCAGAAAGAAACTTTATTACTGTAAATTTTCTAAAAGATCCCAACTCATTAGCATGAAGAATGCCGTGCTGATGACTTGCAGGGACACACAGATGGCTTTTTTTGTCTGGCATACAAGTGTTTACCTTGGCATCTGCTAGCTAATCATCAGGCAGCCAAAAAAATTTGAGGGGATCACCTTGTTTAACAGAGAGAGGTCCTTGTCCTTCTCCAGCTGCCATTTCACTTCCTCCCTACTCACCTCCTTGACTTCAACACTGTCCAAAAACCCTACCCTACTTTGTAACTGAGCCAGCAGACTGTTAGTGAAGGATTTAGATAGAAGAAAAGTGTTTGTAATTGTTTGAGCTCTTTATTTGTGGTGCTGGGCTTTACCAGTTCATTTAGTAGAGGTCGAGATGGAGCAATGATAAGCTCTTGATGGTATTCAATATTCTGGTGATTTGTTTTTGGTTTGTTTTTTTCAGGAGCCGGCATTAGCATTTCATTGTTCTTCAGAAAGTTCCTTTTGTTCTGTTTACGCTACCTAATTGATAGAATGTTAAACAATAGCTGAGAGAGTGTGTGTATGCCCCTTTGATTTGTTTGAGAAATCCAAAGAACAACCAGACTACAGGATGGACTGTAGTCACTTTTTTCCATAAAAAGTGTTCATCTGTTTGACGTTAAAATTTTCCCAAGATGCTAGTAATAGTGTGCTTCCCTTGTAATAGGATTCATCGATGACCGCTTATTCTGATGATCCTACACATGTAACTTGTATCCTATGGAGGTGCTTGGGTGATTGGAGTTTTGTAGAAACAAAAAGAATGAGTATTCATCATTACTTGCTTGCTCATGCAGTTTAAATCAAGCTTGCCAGAAGTACGTTTCTTAATAAAACTCCATCCTGTTTCTAATTCTCTCCTGGACTTTTAAACATTACTACTGTGAACGTAGCAGTCCATTTCTTCTTCAGTGATTTTCTTACATAGACTGCAAGCTCTTTTGGGCAGATAATTTGCCATGTTTATGGCCTGGTCTACACAAAAGGGTTTTGTCGACAAAACAATCCTGGTGTACACACTGCAATGACCCTTTTTTTGCCAAAACTGCCCTGTTTTGTTGACAAAATAAAACCACCTTGACGAGAAGCATAGAGCTTTTATGACCATGTTTTAGCAACAAAGCGACAGTGTATACGCTGCTTTATGTTTTTGTTGTGGTAAACGGCCTCCAGAAATGTCCCACAATGCCAGTCCTGACCACTCTGGACATCCATTTGCACTGCTGCTCTGCAGCCATCCGCCCCTTCCCCCGGAAAGTTGTGGGAAGTTTTGAAATTGTTATTCCACTTCCTGGTTGGTCAGTGTGGAGAGCTTGCATCTCATCTGCCCAGCTGACCGTGGCAGCTCCACACAGCAAATGCTCTCCCATTTGGAGCACGCTGGAGCTGCTGGACTTGATCAGCATTTGGGGGGAGGTCAGCCGTTCAGTTCCATCTCTACAGTAGTCAAAGGAACTTTGATACCTACGGCCAGATTTCTTATGCCGTGGTGGAGAAGGGCTATGAGCGGGACACACTGGAGCTAAAATCAAGGTGCTGTGGCAGAGCTACCACAAGGCCAGGGAGGCAAACTGTTGCTCTGGTGTGGAGCCAATGAGCAGCCACTTCTACAAAGAGCTGGAATCCATCCTCAGCAGCAACCTCACATCCACCCCCAAGACACCCATAGACACTTCTGCGGCCCCGGGGCCACCGGATAATGGACTGAACCCCAGCAAAGAGGTCATCGACAAGGAAGTGGAGCTGGAGGATGACCCGGAGCCGGGGAAAAGTTCAGTTGCTGCGATTGGGAGTCAGGCGCTGTTCTCAACCCCAGAAGGCTACACCAGCCCCAGCCCTTCAGCTCATGATGCAGAGGAGGGGAGCTCTGGTAAATGTTTGGAAGCTGATGCTGCTTGTGTACGGGAGGCATGGGAGTCATTAGCTTGGCTAAAACATACAGGTAGTTGAAGGGATAGAAATGCACAGGAGTAGCTGTGTTTGCATGTGGTTTCCCATTCCCTTGCACATCTAGGCGGTACGGCTGAGAAGCACGTTCATGCATGCTGAAATTTCACAGTTATCCTTCAGTGTGACTGCTCGAAAACTTTCTTGGAGGTACTCCCCGATTCTCTGCCTTAGATTCCTGGGCAGGGCAGCTGTGTTTCTGCCCTGTTGTAGGTCACTTTCCCACACCAATTGGCAATCACTTGAGTGGGGGCCAAAGCAATGCACAGTCGTGCAGCATAGGGACCCAGTTTGAAGTTGCTTGTGTGGAGAAAATGCATCTTTGCTGACTCTAAGGAGCAAGATACCTGCTTCTATAGCCCCTACCTGTGGAGAATGGTGGAACAATTTGAAATTTGTTTTCCATGTGTACTGCATTTATTCCCCAAGCGAGCACCCACCCAGAACCTAGACCTAGTTAGATGGTCTACCCTCCCCACAACTCACCGTTTTCAGGCTGATCAAGGAGCTGTACTCTTCACAGGGGGACAGTGTGACTGAGGTGTATTCAGTGATTCATGTATACTGTTAGGGCACTCACAATAATGGTTTTGTTCATTGTTTCTTGTTCTTACACAAATGTGACCTTTGCAGCCAAGGCCCCATGCCAGCGGACCGCCTACAACTGATAAGGAAGCGACCCCGGAGAAGCAAGGAGGAGAAGCTCCTCCTGTCCTCTGAGGCGTACAAAAAAGAGAAAAGACATCGATTCTGCCAATCGATGTCAGAATCTCAGAAGATGGACAGATAGGAACAGAAGGAAAACCAGGAGAGAATTTTAGCTGCCCATGACTGCATGATTAAGGCCGTGGAGGATCAGACAGAGCTTCTAAAGACAATAGTGTCATTGCAGACATAGTTCATGCAAGCTCGGCTCTCCCTTCAGCCACAACGTAACTTCTTCCCCTGCACTCCACCAACTCCTCCTACGCATTCCTACCAAAGTCATGAGCCATCTCGCTACCCCCTTCATTGCACCCCCTCAGACAGCTGAGGGAATGACAGCAGGACTTACACACAGCTGTCATAGCTAGCACTGCCCCCACTACTATCTCCCCGCTAGGATTTGTTTGTTGTGTGTTTAATAACAAAGGTAAGTTCTCAAAACAGGAATCACTCTTTATTTGTGTGTTGCACATGATATGTGCACCTACCACCGACACACTTGTACAGCTGTATAGCACTCATACAATGTCATAGTGCAGTTTCAGAAAACACCTGATGGGTCAAAATGAGCCCTCAATGCCTCCCTTATGCGTAAGGCCCCCTGTTGTGCCCCTCTCATACCCCCTGGAATCTGGCTGCTTATATTCCGATGCAAGATGATCTACCTCTGCGGTCCACCCAGGGGCAATCGTCTAACCCTTAGCTTCACATAAATTATGGAGCACACAGCCGGTGGCTATACCCACAGGAATATTGTCCTTGTTTAAGTCCAACTTGCCATAAAGGCATCTCCAGTGTGCTTTAACTTGCCAAATGCACATTCAACAGTCATTCGGCACTCGTTTGGTCTGTTATTGAAGCGCTCCTTGCTATTGTCCAGTTGCCTGTGTAAGTCTTCATGAGCCATGGCATTAGTGGGTAGGCTGGGTCTCCCAGGATCACTATGGGCATCTCAACATCCCCTATCGGAATCTTTACATCTTGGGGGGAAAAATGTCCTTGCTTGTAGCTTCCGGTACAGGCCAGTGTTCCTGACGATACAAGCATCATGCACCTTTCCTGACAAGCCCGCATTGATATCAGTGGAATGCCCCTCTTGAGCCACAGACACCTGTAATACCATAGAGAAGTACCCCTTCCTATTGATGTACTCCGTCGCAAGAAGGTCCAGTGCCAAAATTGGGATGTGCATGCCATCTGTTGCCCCGCCACAGTTGGGAATCCCATTGATGCAAATCCATTCACTATTTCACGCACATTGCCCAGAGTCACAGTCCTTCACAGCAGAATGCAATTAATGGCCCTGCACACTTGCAACTGCAAACTGATTAGTGACTGACCAGTAGCAGTTTGGAGTTGTCCGCTTCCACACGGCGATTGCCACACACTTCTCCACCAAGAGGGCAGCTCTCATTCTGGTGTCCTTTCACCACAGGGCATGGGCCAGCTCCGCACAGAGTTCCATGAAGTTGGCTTTGCACATTCAAAAGTTCTGTAGCCACTCTTCATCATCCCAGACCCGCGGAACGATGTGATCAGTGCTTGTCTCACGCGCCCAGAAGTGGCGGTTCACCATGTGCAGATGCTCCGAGAATGACAACAGTAATGCGGTGCTCTTTGTCTGCATGTCGCTCAGCAGGTCAGACTCCTCGGATTTCTGTTCCGATTTGGAGCTCATGATGTGCTGCACAACCAGCCGCGATGTGTTCGGAACGCTGAAAGCAACAGTGGAGCATAGTGCAAGATCCATCTTTTCAGATAGAGATGGCGGGCGCGCAGTAAATGGCAGGGAGCCATTGAAAAAAATGGCACGAGTCACTGCCAGCAATGTAGTGAATGACGGCACGAAACACAATGCACAATGGGACATTGAGCCAGCACCCATGCTGCTCTGCACTCTCCCCCATCCCAAAATTCCTAGCAGCAGAGGCTGCCAAGTTCCACAGTGGGCTAGCTGCCCATGATGCACTGCTCTCACTGTCGACACGTCAGCACCACGTGTGGATGTATTTCTATTTCACGCACGAGTGTTGCGTGGATGGGTGTGAGCGCTGTAATTATAGCACTTTTTATCACCAAAAAAATGACTGTTGACAAAACTCATGTAGACAAGGCCTATGGGTTTGATCTTGCATTCCCTGAGCATCCCAAACTCCCACTGACTGGGAATGAGCATGATGGGCCTGATTCTCCAGAGATACAAAACAGCCCTGGAGGATCCCTCAGTATAGAGGAGATGGAAGGTGAGATTTCCCCAAAATGTAGACTATATGAGAAAAAATGTGCTTTGGTAGTTGATGCTGAGATGTAGCTTGATTGTATATGTGTTGTGACGCAGTAAAGAGAAATCTTAATGTTATTTGTCCGGGCACCAGACAGCAGAAATTTTAATAGTCAGCCACGAACAAAAACCAGTTCTTAAGTGGGTTTTAGGATGTGTACTGACCTTGTGGAGTAGAGGCACTCCCGTTCCAAGGAGATGAGTGTCATATAGCAACCTAGATCACTAATGGCAGATATAAATGAATGAAATGCAAAATCTCTGTCTACCCAGAACTGAGAGTGGAATTGCGACCTGGTGTAAAAAGAAGCAACTCGGGTAACTATTTACACCAGGCCTGAATATAGCATAGAGTGATTAGATCGTATTTGCATTTCCCCAATTTCCTTTATATGAGTTTATAACAAATGCCAAAGAAACTCATCCCGACCATAATTCTGTCATTGACAGACTTCTTCCTGTGCCAATTTTGGTGGGTAATTCAAACTTTCTGACTGACCCATTAATGATAATTAGATGTTGCAAAAGAAATCAGATACTTTCCCTGTATTGAAACAGATCAATGAGAGACTCAAAACTTTTTCACTTAAGTTCAGCTCATCGATAAATAGCACAGATAATTTTACATATAAAGTTCTGGATATATCTTTGGCATGTAGCCATTTTGTCACCTTTAACCAAGCAATATGAATTGCTGTTGCCTATAGCATTTGCTCTTTTGATAGGATGAAGGCTATTTTTTAAATTGTTTTTAGATGAGTACTCAAAGTGTGTGTTATATAATTGCTTCTACTTAACAACGTGTTCTATTAATTTTTTTTTGTCTTGTTACAATAGACTTTCCCTTGCCTTCCAGTAGAGAAACCTCAATGCTGTTGAGTATGGTATGATAAAGCAACAGGTATAGCTTATGTGATTTTCTGAGGAGTACTTCAAAAAATGTGATTACCATCAATGTTCTCTTAATACACTTCGAGGTAAACTAAATATTCTCACACAATCACAAAACAACTATTTTTAAACAAAGCTGTCTAGCCACTCAGATATTAGGGGATAAATCAGTATGTAGATGACCTACAATATTATCTATTTATTTAAATTTGATGTGCTCTATTTCCTTACACAATGAGAAACTGTAACAGTAAAACTTATCTGTGTGCTTCATCCACACAAGTGATTTGGAAAGTTCTTTGGGTTTATACAGTTCAGAAGAGCCACTACACATAATGAAGTGCTAGCTGCAGGCACCTGTGTTCTGTAATAATCCCTCAGGCAACAATATGGGTTTAGTCCTAAACAGCCAGTGTAGAGGCTCTGAATTTATCAGCTTCCGCTTTATTCAGGCTTTTCATCAGCGCAGGGATTATATCAGCAAGTGTCCACCCTTATTTTTAAAAAAATTATACAGAATTCTACAATATACATCCCAAACGCAACAGTTCACAGTAGCGTTACTGTAGTGTTGTAACTGTTACTCTGGGATACAGTAGTTTTTTGTGTATTATTGTTTCTTTTAAATGATATCTTTGGAAGGAAAGAGGTGGCAGATAAGAGCAGAGAATGGAATTTGTTTACATTTAGGATGGGCAAATTCATCTTGCTATTGCTTGAACATTGTGGGTTTGCATCCTCTTTAGGAGAGACTGTGAAAAGAGGCTAGTAGGAAGAAAAGAGAAAAAATTTAATGAAAAAGGGTGGAAAATGGAGCCAAGAAATGGTGGAGTGAAAAAGCCAATCCAGTGAAGCCTTTGTATAAAGGAGCAAAGAGGCAAAATTAAAAACTCTAATGCAGATTAAATACATGCACTGGCCTGGATTTTAGTGGTGGTCTGTTTCCTTAATTTACAGCACTGTAGAAAAAGATATATTTATTAAAACAAACTGAATCACTTTTTAAAGAAATATGGATTTAAATAATGGAATAACCAGATTTTGAACTGTTGCTCATTTTATAAACTCAAAATATAGCTTGAGAGGTTTGCAAAACCTTGACATGTAATTTCAACTATTTTGTATATCTTTGTTTCTATTTCAGTTATGATAACAACTAGTTAAACACCTCAAAATCCTCATAACTCTCAACCAAGGAATGTGTAACTTCATGGATAAAGCATCTGCCTTGGGATTAGAATGCTGGTGGGTTTGTGTTTTTATTCCAATGTCTCTACATAGCTGTTTTTTTCCATGTGATTTGGATGACAAAATTGTTACCATTTAATCTGTCAAGAAATACGATGATCTCTTTGGACTTAAATAAGCAGAACTGTGGCTTAAACATCCTCAAATATGACGCATCTGACTAAAGCAGTTCAACAACTTCCTTTTTAAAAAAAAGCACAATGCTGAAAATGAACAGTTGTTCTTGCTGGTTTTTGATGACATTCTGGACACAGACAAGGTTTTGCATGAGCAAGTAAATGGGCTTTGTTTGAGCTCTGTAGCTGTTCATGAATGTTTAATTTGAGCAACATTTTGACTGGTCTTTATGTATGTGGCAGACATGATGTTTCTATGTAATAATCTAAGAATCGTGCTATAATCATTATATTAATACTACATGTGACCTGGTCAGTGAGATAAATTTACTATTTAACTATATGGGTTTATTACACATTCCTATATGAACATATTGATTTAGCGTAACAGAGGACTGTTGGAAAAACCAGCAGGAAAGCAACACTATGGATCTAGATAAGTAACCTCCAAACAAATACTTAGAGGCAATTACAGGACAATGGTCCATAAATTCCAGCCTGAAGTCGCACAGCTGTTTTGCCCATGTTGGGAGCTAACAGATCAAAGGGCTATCAGCAGTCAAAATCAAAGCATAATAGAGACCTGGACAAACACCCCTGCTTTATTAGCCACATATTTTTCAGTGTACTATTTATTGCATGTGCTGTCTGCTTAGAGTCTCAGATATCTAGGTTCCAATTTTCAAACAATGCAGTCACAAAATTTGCAGACATATCTGTTGGCAGATGCAAATATCTGTGCTTAAATGTTCTTTAATCCTGACAGGGCTTGTCTAAATTTAGGCTATGTCTACACTACAGCAGCTACAGCCAGTACTGGGTTTATTATGGTGCCAATGACTCCATCTTGCCAGGCCCACACTCATAAGGGGCCCATAACAACTGCATTTTTTTTTAAGTGTGCACATCACGAATCACAATGCACTTCAGTTAGGGCTGCCAATTAATTGCTGTTCAAGCCTGCGATTGATTGACAAGAAAATTAACGTGTTAGTTTTTTAACGGTGTTAATCGCATACAGCTGGGCAGGAAGGGAGGCATCCACTGCAGAGGGACCTGTGTGTGCCTGGTCAGGTGCAGTAACCCAATCCTCCACCAGAGGGTGGGAAAAGGAGAGAAGAAGTGGCTCCTATTCCAGCTCCGGAAGAAACCTGACCCCTGACCCCACAGTGCTCCATTGCCCCCAGCCAGCCCCTTGCTCTGGGGATCGCACCCATGCCCCATTGCCACCAGCTGGCCCCTTGCTTCAGGGACTGACCCACCCCTCACCCCCGGCACTGTGTTCCAATGCCCCCAGCCAGCCCCTCACTCCGCGGATTGACACCCCCCAACACCGTGCGCCATTGCACCTAGCTGGCCCTTCACTAGCCCATGGGGGCCCACAGACATGTTTGGTGCTGGACCCACAGAAGGTTAATCCGGCCCTGGCTACAGCCGCACAGCTTTACCCATGCAACCACACTACTGTAGCACCTCTGTAGGCCGATAGGAGATAGTTCTCTCATCAACTTAATAATTCCTGCTTCCACAAGAGGCAGTAGCTATGTTGACGGGTGAAGCTTTCCCCCCAACATAGCTCTGTCCACACTGGTACTTAGGTTGGTGTAATTTACATCGCTCATGAGAGGGGATTATTCACATCCCTGAACGACATAAATTATATAGAAGTAATTTGTAGTGTAGACATAGTCTTACAGCAGTACTCCACCTCCCAAGAGGCAGTAGCTATGTTGACAGGAGAAGCCCTCTCATTGACATAGTGCTGGCTACACTGGTGGAGTTAGGTTGGTAACTGTGATAAAGTGGATGTACAGCTGCACAAATTTTCCAAACTTCATCGTGACGTAGCTATACTGACGTAAATTTGTCGTGTAGACCAGCTAGAGAATATAATCAAATACATTCTCTCCGATTTTTCCATAGGAGTTCAATGTCACTTCTGGGCCATTACTAAGCACTTTCTTCCATTACCACTGCCCGTGACTCGGTATTTTGATCTGATCAGCGATCCCCATGTTTGTCATGTTTTTGCCCAAATTGGTGCACACATGGGTACATTTGCTGCAGCTTTTTCAGTGTTTGGCCCCTGATTGTGCAGTGTTCATATTTCTCCAGTTGTCAGAACAGGAACATGATAAACTATTCACTTTACTCCATCACTTGCCAAAGATGCCAAGTTACAATAATTTTTGCATTGTTATGATACATTCCATCAGAGGATTTTAACATGCTTTACAAACACTAATGATTTAGCCATCCTAATACTCCTGTGAGCTGGTTAAATATTATCATCTTCGTTTTATAGATGAAAAAATGAGAGTAACACCCACATTTTCAAAAGAAAGGCATTAAGTAACAAAGTTAGAGGCCTTATTTTAAAAAGTTTGGGTGCAAATGACTTTGCCATTGTCACACGGGAATTCCAGCAAAATTGGCAACTCAAGATAGTGATGATATTTACAGAAAACTCCTTCATGTGACGATGCCAGCATACACAGATATCACTCAGATATGTTGTATTTTAAATAAGGGTGAAAGGCTAAGAAAAATATAGAAAGTATCCACCTTTAAAATTTGAATTCAACAATAACAAGCTGGGTGTGCCACTCTAAAACTGTAGTTTGTCAGATGCTCAGGAGAAGGGAAGGGTGGGAAGGTTCTCTACTTATAGGTTCCACGGTCTAGTTTGTAAAAACACATCTGACACTAGTGACCACTGAGAATGGGTGGTGCTACAGCTATTACAATGAATAAACTCTGTTGGTAGGGTTTGGGATATAGCCCTTCAACAAAACATTTTTAGTCGCAAAATTTACTTAATGTTTGAGTAGTTGTGAATGAAAACTTTAGAATGGTTGCCTGCATTTAAAATAGAAAAGTTTGCTGTCTTTAAACTTTTTTTTTACCAAGAAAACTGTGAGGCTGTTCACTTAAAGCTGATTCTGAAAGCTGCTGTTTTGTGCCTGACTTGCTGTGCTTTAATTGGACATTGTGACAGTTTCAGTGTTTATGAACAAGACTGCTATTTACAGAAAATGCTGTCTCTGCCATTTGACAGCAATTAGATACTGAGTGAAATTCACTGGAAAGTGGGTAGGTCAGAGAGAAAGAGAGAGAGAGAGAGCAGATTTTGCACATGACAAACTCCCTGGAAGTGGAACAGAGTTTACAAAACAGTAATGACCTGAAATGTCTTTGAAGACAGATTTTAAGGCTCTAAGCCATATGGCTTCACCGGAAATCAACTTTGAAGCCAGACACATCCTAATCTCAGAAAAATATTAAAAAAACCCTCACCTATACATCTCACTCTTTCAGTAACCCACAATCACCCAGAACTGTCTCTCTAATGTATGCGGTCACAGTGTTAAATTCTTCTTTCACTGTTCATTTAGTTCTGATTCAAGATGAGTTAGAACATAAGGAAAAATCTCAGGACTACGTAAAATTATGGCCAATATTCTTTACTGTTCTAGAAGGTTCTATCTCAGAGACTTCTACCTCAGTCTTATCTAGACTAGGAATTTGATTCTGAGGAAAAGGAGTGTTTTGTACATTATGTGGAGTATTTGTAGATCCCTGTTTAACGTTTAGATGGCTTCACACAAACTTTGAAGTTAGGAATTTCTTTTAGTTAACCTGCCACGGAACAGAATATTCACTCCTGAAAAATCCCTACAAGCAGGTTGCAGCAAGCCCAGTGCCTAAGTGGGTTTTGTCTGAGGATGTCCAGAACATGTGGCAAAGACTGTGTCTTATTTCTCCCAAAGCTAAGCCCAGAAACTTCTTGTTTCATTTTATTTTTCCTAACGTGTGCGTGTGTTACATCTTACCTCGCTATAATTTCAAGCATTCGTCCTCTTGTCAGTTGGGTTTTTAGGGTCTTATCCAGAGCCCATTGAAGCGAATTGAAAAATTCCCATTGACATTAGTGGGCTTTGAAACAGGCTCTTGGTTTCGAGCTCAGCTGGCGTTTCAGATGAGAAAAAGATAAGATCATGAAAGAGAAAGTTAATAACCACAATGGTGACTGTGATTCTCACTCAGCACCATTAAGTAAACTTGGAATAGAGGCCGTTGTTAATACAAGGCTGCTATTGCTGTTGTGGCTTGTGTATCTGGACTGGCACTACCAAGTAAATACCCTCCTACAAATGATATAGGCCATGCTGGTTGTCAGCCTGAGAAAATTAGGGATATTGCTGAATGGTACAAGTAGCTTCACTTCCCCATCTGTCTTCTTTGTTAATCAAACCAGGAAAAGATCAAGCCCTTCTGCAGAGATAACTAGAACTAAGACCTTATAGAGACCTTAAACATTACAACCCTCTGTTCCTGTAGCTCCTGATAGAGAGAGAAAATATCCCCAGTCTGCTGTGGAGAAATGTATCAAGTCTGTGTTGGTAAGAGACTGGAGAGTGGGTTCTATGTGACTGACTTCTTCATTAAGATGCAAATGCAGTAGGGTTCTATGGATTGGGTACTAAGTGTCGGGTTATTGAACCTATGGAAGACATCCTAGTAGCTTTGAGGAGAAGAAAATGGATACATACTGTTAAGAGGAAAGCTGATTTGGAATTTAATGGGGTGTCTAAACAGGCAAAACTCTGAAGACAAGGGGGGAAAAAAAGACAAGAAAACCTTGAAATGAAGCTACGTTTCAAAGTCATCCAAAAAGGTGCAGAAAGTTTGACTCACCATTCTTTTTAGGCAATGTCACCCTGCACTGGTGTCACAGTCAGGAGTCTGGCGACATGTTTTTTTTATACTCATCCAGCAAATATATGCTTATCTGTTTGCTCAAACTGCACTACACAAGTGTCAATTGTGAAAGGACAAGCAGACATTGCAGAACTATGATGTGCATCTAAACAATGGGAAGGTATTTCAGTGGGAGGAACAAAATGGCAACAAAGAGTGGTAGACAAGGGGAAGAAACTGGCACAAGAGGCAGTGCCAGTCTCTGACAACTGAGCTTTGTCTCCACTTGTCCCCTTGCTTGGTTACACTTTTGAAAGTGAGAAAAAGTTATCCATGTAGTTGAACAAATAAGTTGTAATTAATAGTTAACTAGAAGAATTTAGCTTCTTATTCTTTCATGGAATAACTGCAAGATTACAATTCCCTGAATATATTAACTAACGAGTGCATATATTTTCATACTCTTTGCAATTTGAGCTGTGATTCGTTAAATGAGTCACATAGAATTCTATCTTATTAGACAAGTGAAGGTTTCTGCAAACGTTTATGTGTATGACTGTGAAACTCATTAGCCTCAGATGTTTGTGCCAGTGAAATTTGATCACTTGAATGTTCGCAGAAAAATAATACAAAAGGGGCAAGAAAATGGGTGAAATATTTTAATTAAAATTCAAACTTCTTAGTGAACAAGGAAGTGGAGATCATTCAGAGGAGATGACCTTATTATTAAGGTACTGGACTGGGACTCGGGAGATTTGGGGTTAATTTCCTACTTTGCTACAGACATCCTCTGTGACCTTGAGCAAGTCACTTAGCCTCTCTGTGCTTCAATATCTTACATCTAAAATGGTGGTGATAATTTCTTTCTCTAGCCCTTTGATTTGCTTTGTTTAGACTATAAACAATAAGAGGTAACTGTCTCTTATTATGTTTATACAGTGCCTAGAACAATGTGGCCCAACCTCTGTGGGGGCCTCTGAGTGTTATCATAATGCAAATAGCATAATATAAATAATGATTCTCCAGCCCTACTCTCCTTTCCAGGCAAAGTACATATGTGTGTTTGGGGAACACCCAGCCCCTTTTGTCCCATCCCTCCCTGCCACCTCCCTCTTTTCCCCCAGTAATATTAAAAATGCTCTGGATGGTTCTTACATCATATAATGCCTATTTGGAGTCAGATGAGCTTGCAAAATCTCTTTTCATTATCTTGCTGGAATTTTAAACATCAGTTCAAGTTCATCTGAGATTGAAAAATGACTTCCCAAAGTGAATTTCCTTAAACAACAAGGATTTGGAAGTAATTTCTCAAAATGAGTCTAGGTCAGGAAAAAAAAATCAAAGGTGTAGAAAATGGTGTTCTAGGCTCTGTACCTTTTTGGTAGCTCATGCCTTTCTAGGATTTAATTTGCATTTGAAAAAAGAAAAGGAAGACCATCAGTGCTGTGTGATTTACTGCATATGCATGTCAAAGTGACAGCAATGGACTCTCCTAAATGTCTAAGCATGAGAGGCTGTTCCTGTCAAATTCTTACAGTATGACTGGATGTGTGATTAAACTAAGATCTTTGTTTAGTAAATATTAAATATCCCCTAGTCCTTTATATCCTGTCGTCATTTCCTCTGCACAGCTTACAGCTGTAGTTTCAAGCCAATGTGCAAAGGTCCTTTATCAGGCACGGTTTCATGAGTGTATTTAACCATTTAGCAAAGATCTTCTGTGAGGGTATTTTTCTCTGCAAAGTTCTTGGCTTTCTGTGGCCATCCTAAGTGTATAAAACTAGCTTATATTAATTTCTTCTCTTCGAGTAAAAGGTGTAATCAGTCATTTCATTCATTATACATCAAAGAAGCCCGTACATACGGTAGTGTAGAAAAAAAATCTAGCCAAAGAACCTGGCTGATATCTAGTCATAATTTGTGGTTTTGGAAAACCCCAGTCTCTAGGGTGGGGATATCCATTGTATTAAATTAACTATTTTCGCACATTTTAAGAGGCAGCTGCTTGAAAGTGAGAGATCCAGAAAACCATATACACAACTATAAAGCAGTTGCTCCATGCTGTACGGCTCATTTGTGTCACAAGGCCTCTGACATGGGGTAGGTGGATTGGGATATTAGCCAGCATTTGAGGGTGGTAGTGTTTGAGTATGTGTTGGAGCTTGGTAGGAAGGAGTGGGCTGATTGTATTGCATTTTGTTCTTGTAATTTTTGAAGCAGGGGCAGGGCTTGTGGATGGCTGCTTTGTATTTATTCTACTTTGAGAATGAAATAGCTTTGTTGCATAGTGTTCCCTACTCTGTAGAAAACATGCAGATGACATCTGAGGTGTTCATTGACATGAACAGTAAACAACCATCTGGGTGAGAGAGTTCAGTTGCCCCATCCATTCAGTTCTTGTTGGTGAGTATCCGTTGGGAGAGAAAGGTTTGCTGAGGCCTGTCAACATAGAAACTGATTTAAACCACCAAACCCATTCACGTAAGCCATCAAATGGTTCCCGAACAGTCACAACACAGACTAGTGACCAAAGATGAAAGAACTCTTGCTATTTTTGCTTACTCAGCCTGCTTGCCATATTGTTTTTCATATATGTACTTCACTGACTGAAAAGCAAACCACCCCAAATTGGGAGAGTATTAAAAATCCAAATCTACCTCATGGCTGGTCTGTAACTTGGGCCAGCTGCCAAAGGCTCCAAAAAATCATTACAGCAGCCAGGGATCACTGAGATTCAGTAGAGGCCTGGCTAGACTCCCCCTCCTTTTCAGCTACACACCCTAAAATAAGCATGGGGAAGGGGTGTATAAAGCATTACAAAGACTCTATGCTGCCTGGGGATTTTCCTACACTAGATGATCCTCTGGCTAGGATTGGCTAAGATGGTTTTAGGACTGCTGAGTGCCACTGTATCTCAGTGTATAAGATCAGGGCTTAGTCTGTAAAACACGGCTAAAATTGTTCTTTTACTAGACTGGTCAGGGAAGGATGCTGAGAAAAATTAACACTAAGAGAGAAGTGATAGACATGCTGTGGCAGGGTATCAAACCAATGATTGTCTCAGTCAGTTTCCAATTAACCTTATAAGTGTAAAACCTCTCTTGAAAAATTACTTTAAAACTGAGATTAACCCCTGGGAGAAGGTTGGAATTTGACCCCTTTTAATAGCTTTGATTTTTTTTTTCTTTTCTACTTCAGTGAACAGCGACGTTGCCAATAAATACAATAATCTGTGTTTTCTGCCAAAATGCTCCATCAAGTGTTATCCATCTTCAGTTCTTTATTTAAAAATGAAGTGAACTGAAATTAAAATAAAGACAATCTAGGACATTTATTTCACGGATAGGCAATCTCCCAGGATACATCTGGAATTAAAAACGTCTTCGTTGTTGATTTTTTTTTCATGAAAAATTGTTCTCATTTATTCATTTATACGGCGAATTATTCCACAGAAAGAAAACTTCTAAAGATAATGACCTACAATCTTATCTGTTCTACAGAATATACCCACAATGTAGCCCAAGATCTTGGCTACTCTAGGGAGTGTTAGCACAAAATTCCCCCCGGTGCTCCCACTGGTTTAGTTGGACTAATGGGCACCTTTGGGTAGGCAGGATTGTACCAGTGGTAGCATCATGCCAAACAAATCCTTTGCAGAGAAGGCACAGTTCTGGGGTTCCATGCAGGAAGCAGGAGCAAAGAAAAGTTAAGTTCTCTCAGTCCATGAAGCAGCATGGAGATCCACTCCAATGATTTGGGGCTGTAGTAGTTTCCAAAGGTGATGCTCTGCCAAAGGCAATGGTTGGAGGAGCTACCATTCCTGTTTCCATTCCTGTCCCCAGCCTGCCAGTGCCCCAAACACTTGCTGTATGACACTGCATAGGAAGCCCTTTGTAACTGGGCTGCATGGCGTTCAGTTGATGTATAAATTCTTCCTGCCTGCAGCAGAATTGCACTCGTCTCACTGCATTTGGGCCACAGAACACAGAGGGGGGATTTGTCCCAAAATTAATGATAGTCATATTATAATTTAAGGACTAAAAACAAATGTCTGGGCATGCTGTGTTTAAGACAGTAAATGTGGAACTTAACTAGCCTTCAAATATGAAAATCAGTGTTAACACAGATTAATCATTGGGTCTGAGTCACAGCTGCTACTTCCATTCAATAAGTGAGGTAAGAAGTACTGTCATTCTTATTAGGGTTAAAGCTCTGTGCACATCACTACCTTTGAAATTTTCAAATACGCTACAGATGTGGCCAATTGTACTAGGAAGACCATTGCTTATGGGTATTCCTTTCCATTAATTGCCTAGACAAGTGCAGCTGGACTACTAGCTCAAAGCAGGTTTAGCATTAGGAAAATGCAACAAAACCCTGTGCAAAGTAGTGTAACTCCGCCATTAAATTCCATTAACAAAATATTTGTGGCCGGTTGAGTGTATTTCTTGGAGAAAAGTAATTAATATAGAGTTTGCTGAACAAATATTCCTATTTGTAAGGAGGATGATAGAACTAGAGATGAGTCAATATCTGAATCTGAGTTTGGATCTGGATTTTGAACTTTCCCCATATTTTGAGCATGTTTGGTATGAGGAGTTGGGAGGTTTCCAGTTCAGCTCCTTCTACCGAAAAGCCTAACTGAAAATTCAAGTCTGGGTTCAGATACGGAGTTTAAATAACGACCCAAAGTTTGAGAGTTCAGATTCAGGATTCCAAAACCACTTGTGTGAGCCAATCACGTTATCCCAGATTTACAATTGTCATTTGGATCGGTCCAAATTAAGGGCCAATTCCTGTGGTTTTTACTCAGGAGAAACATCTCACCTCACCATTGCCATGCAAGGCCTGAACATCAGTCAGCCTGTTCTGTTCTCCTCTGCTCCTTAAGCAGAAGTTGGTTAGTGGGACTCTCCAAGCCCTAGTCTTCTCAACAGCTCCCTCTATACCTGCAAGGAGGGGAAATTTATGGTGGAGCAGGTGCTTGACTAGATGGTCTGTGATTTTACATATCCACTGGACAAAACTCCATTACTGAAGGAGTGCTTTGTGGCCAGCAATGGGAGGAAAAGGGCAACTTCCCGTAGCTCAAAGCCCATTTATTCAGTCTTTGCCCAAGGGACCAGAATTTGGCCTGAAATCGTGGAGCAGTGGACAAAGGCAGTGGGATGTACAAGTGTCTTAACCCTAGTTTCATGAACTTGTGAAATTATTTTTTACTTTATATACCAGGAATTAGTGTATATGTGTTGGTAGGAGCTTGGGGGCTGGATTAGTTTAGGTGTATTTACATGCGAGGTTGCATAACTTTTCATGATACATCTTGGTTGTTTATGTGAGATGCAAACATTCAGACCAGAAAACTAGACTACAAGTAAAATGGCCCTTGTTGCAAACACCTCTGTACAGTGTCCACTCAGTGCTCACCCAAAAGACATAGCCTGGAGCTGTTTGGGACACTCAAGGTTGCAAGTCCATGCTTCAGCTTCCTAGTTGGTCTTGGAATGAGACAATGATTTTGATACGAGCAGTAAACATTTGCAGAACTCTCTAGCTCATTTTGACACCATGTCTCTACTCCATTTTTCCTTCACAGCTAATTTTTGCTGCTGAGGAGAGGGGTTTATAGGAACACTAGTCCAAGCGCTTTGTACTCTATGCACTATTTTGTACATCTCATCCAGCCTTCCTTTAATCAACACCCATTCTCTTTTCTTGAGATCAGGCAGATTGAGGAGAGCCCATTCAAACCCGTGGATTTTGCAACAATTGGTATGTGGCCTTCCAAGGAGCAACAGGATGTTTCTCCTGACTGGTGAGTGGTGTAACATTGCACCATTTTTTAAAAGTATTTGAATAATAGGACCCTGTATGATTTTGCATTCAGCCTTTGAAATGCATGGTAACTCTGTGCTGAATATACTGCTCAGAAGCCTTTCTAAAACCTCAAGAATTATAATGAGGTGCCATCCTTATGACTGGCCAGGCAGTTTAATAGAACAGACTTTTTTTCTTTATGTAAGATCATTTATATTTAGCTCTCTGTGTTTATGTGCTCCACCCACCTGTACCAGCATTGGTTCTTTTAGCCTGCATGTCTCAAGGTCACCTAGAGGCTGAGCTCCCCTCATGGTCAAGAAATGTAAACATGGCAAAGCCATGTGATGTAAACACACTTGGGAAAGGCCATGTGGTATTTCTCCCCCCATCCTTGTCCATAGATTTTTTTTCAATGTATCCTTTGGGATGATAGAGCTAAGTGCAGCATGTGTATAAAACTATAGCTCACAGTTCATATGGCGAAAAGCCAAAGAGTTCTATTCTCAGTGCCAGCCATGGAGCACTCAGCAAGATGGACCAGATTGCACAACTTGTATGGACTATCATTGGTCTCTAGAGCCCGGGCTGGGGTTTGTCAGGGACACCCCAGCCTCATCCTATACCACTCAAGAATCCTGTTGTCTGGGGTGATCCTCCTGTAACATTAGGATAGCTTTCCACTAGCAGAGGTAGCATAAAGTTGTCCTAACACAGATGAGAATCTAGCCCCAAATCTGTCATCCTTACTGAAGCAAAACTTGTACTGAAGTTGTTTATGTAATAGTAGTGCTTGCAAAGAGCTAGCTGATGACTGAAGAGACGTGTATGTATAGGTAAGTCATGAATCTGTATAGGTATAAATGAATCAATTTCATTTCTGCAATTCCTGGATTTTTCTTGCCGAGGCAATACTCCAGTTCCTTAAGACCTTGCTGCAGCTCATTTCTGTTAGCACGTTCCAAGTTGGCCAAAACTTTTTGGTTCTTGTCTGTTTCCTGGAAGATGTTGTGGGCCCTGGTGGCCAAGCTGCCAGTCACCTGCAATCCATGTTGTCAACCCCAACTGAGCATTTTGTAGCGGGGCTTCAAAATCTGTTTGTAGCTTCTGTCTCAATAAAGTTTTTATTTTCAGCTGAATGGATTTGGTCAGTTTTCAAGTCCTTTCTGAGAAGCCTCCAGACCCTGGTTTGGGCCACTTCTAGTTGCTCTGGATGTTATGGCCCACTTTGGTGTCTTCTGGACAGCTTTGATTTCTTCACATCTCTCAGCTATTTGTTTCAACAGGAATGCCAGTTCACAGTTTCTCTCATTGGAAACTCAAGCCCACAAGTGTTTCCCCTCAGCTGTTCAGTGGCAGATCTTACGGCCTTGCAGCAAGCCGGTTTCTGATGAGAGAAACTGTCACAGCGCCAGGTATTATGTACTTTATTTCACTGTGTACATGTTCTTAGCCATACTATGCACATAAGCTCTGTTGTGCTTAAGCCAAGGTAGAACCGATCACACCTAAGCAGCTTTGGATATCCTAGCTCAGATGCTGTGAGCAGTCACCAGCAACACGTGCCTCCACTATTGGTCCCCCCCCAGGACTCCAGACTCTCCTCCTAACTGCCATTGAACCTTCCCCTCCTGGCTTACTTATCTTCCAGTCAGGAGCCAAAGAGTAGCAGCAGATTCCTCCCCATTGCTGCTACTACCTATTAACAATCAGCCTGTCAGTGCACAAGTATAAATGAGTCCATCCTTAGCTTCAGGGAAGTTCTTTTCCGTGCTGTCCATCAGTTGAGACGGTATATGTAGTATGTTATTAAGCAAATATGTCCGAGATAAACAGATCAGACACAGGTGGCTATCGATACACATGGGACCTAATTTACAGTGGTGTTGAGCACTAGCAGCTTCCACTGAGCTCTGAAAATCCGGCCCATGGGGTCCAATTTCCAAGCCTGGCGGCCAAAGTTAAGAGCACCTGGTTCCATATTTAAGCCCTTAAATCAGCATGTAGGTACCAAAACCAGGTGAGTTTTCAAATGTGGAACTGGGCATTCTAACTTAAATTTCCAGATTTGAACATGGGGCTGTGGGATACACTAGGGCTGAATTTCGAAGTGGGTGGAAATTCCATTACTTGGTTCCACGTGTGTGACAGTCAACTGTCTGGATTGTTTGCTGTGTTGGTCCTGGGGTATGAGAGACAAGGTGGCTGAACTAATATCTTTTATTGGACCAACTTCTGTTGGTGAAAGAGACAAGCTTTCAAGATCCACAGAGCTCTTCTGACAGACCTGAAGAAGTGATATTTCTGTCTGCAGTGGATTGGTTTGTTTACAGTAAATCACTCTCATCCTTTTTCCTTAACTCTCCTAGTCCTTGCATTTTTTAAATTTTTTTTCCTCCTCATCCCTCAACCCTTTCCCTCTTTATTTTATCATAACCACTTATCATCGTTCTGGATTATTTTGCATAGGGGGTTTTCTAACTAATGGGCTCTCCTGCCCTATTTTCTCTTAGGGATTGTCTACACAAGGAAGTTATTTTAAGATTAAAGTAGGATATGAATATAAAGAGGAATTTGAATAAACTTCCATGGTGGATTAAACTAATTCAGCACTCTTATTCTGGAATAAAGGGAGTTAATCAGGAATAGCCCTTACAAGAGAGAGAGGGGAGTGGGAAAAGAAACAGTCTTCAATTTTATTTCAAGTGCCATAGAGCTGTTTCCTACAGTAGAGAGGGAATGAAACCTTACTACAGTAGCACACAGGACATAATGTAAAATGTGCAGTGTATCAGTTTAGACAATTACACTTCCAGATGATATGTTAATGAGACTTTTCTGATGAGTGAGTTGACATTTTACAAATCAGGGGAATGTTGGGTGATATGATGATAGAATTTTCACATGACCCAAAGTTTCATTGCATCATACAGTTAGTATATAACTATCACTGGGGACGTTAACATATTAATAATGAACAGCTGGTTGTCTTACAGCTCTCTGTGTCAGAATGGATGTAGTCAAAATATGATGCTAGTCTAGTATAAAACATCAACATTATATTTTTGGTTTTGTAGATTGGCCAACATACAGTGGGAGAATGAGCAAAACAAGGAGATGACATTGCAATTGTGGAAATAAAATGTCAACCATAATGAGTCTGAACAACATGTAGGAAAAATTTTGGCATGAAAGCTGTTATAAGGATTTAACTTAGTTAAGGAATATAGGTTTTAAAGACATCCAGTTTCTAAGACTGTACTGCAGCCTAACATGAGTTGAAGCTACGAGTTATATGTGCTACATTGTTCACATCATTGCTCTGATCATTATGGTTTGACTTGCCTGAAAATACCGTTGTTAAAAAGTATCCGGTATTAGCTACTTCCAGTCTCTGTGAATTTAGTGAGGGTACTCCACCATTCCTTCCTTCCCAGCATCACACAGTGTATTTGGCTTGCACCACTTGTGCCCTCTTTACACCAACTCCCCACCCCACAAACACATCCATGAAAACATCTTAATGAGAAATGTGAGCTTCTGCCACCAGATAAGTCTGGAACCACCTGCCATCTGACATTAGTCAATGCATATGAGAAGCTACATTTTAGAATGTGGGGTTGTAAGTGGTTAGTGTAAAGGACCACTCAGTTCTGTCACGATCGTTGATTGGCTGGGTGGCTTTGGTTGGCCTCTTAGGCTACATCACAGCAATCAGAATGTGTGATTGCAGCATGTGTAGACATACCTGAGCTAGCTTTAGTCTAGGTAGCTCAGGTGCCAGTAGCAGTAAATTTGCAGCAGCATGGACTTCAGAGCAAACCAGCTGCTTGGGTAAATCCATGCTGCTGCAGCTTCAGCGTATCTGCGCTAGCCAGATTAAATCTAGGGTAGGGGTGTCTATCCAGTGTAGGAATACCCTTAACTTTTCTAAACTGTTTATCTATGAGTAAAATGGGTTTAAGCACTATTTATCTGTGAATTTTATAGGAGGGATGTAATTCTCTATTACATTCTATAGCATGATTTACAAATTCTGTTCAACAGTTATTCTCTATTAAATTTTCCAGGAATATATAATAATACACAAGTTAGAGATGGCAGACGGGGGAGGGAACTGTTAGGTCATCCCCTGTCAGTTCAGGGTATTCCCTAATGATTAATCAGTTTATGTTTAAAAGTCCTAAGTGATCTGGGCTTTTCCTACTTCCCACAGAAGACTATCCTATGAATTAATAGAGACCCCTACCAGGAAACTTTTCTCTGAGGGTCAGCGTAAATTTTCTCTGAACTTCATCCTGTGTAAACACCCTCAATTATATATATTTTTTCTCTTCGTATTGTCTGCATACAGATATTTGAAGGATGTACTCTTCCTCCTTGTCACTTACCTTAGCTATATTCCGCTCTTCTAACCTTAATAAAGTGCTGTCAGATTCCTTAATGAAAGTTGCTCTGTAATTCCCAATGGTGAAAGTCAAATAGCAACAGTTGCCATACACTGTCCACTTTAGAGAAAAAAGTACTTAATTAAAAGTCCTCAACATTTGGTTGTATGCTAGAATTAGAAAGAGCAGTGAATAGTGTTTTCTAGGAGTTTTCCCCAGTGACTGTTTTGCTGGCTGATATTAGTTTGGGGTAAATGCTGCCCTCGCTCCACTGAAATCACATAATGAGCTTGTATGAATTTGTCGGTGGGAGAGCTTCTAGCACTCTGCACACGAGTGCTTATGTCAATGTAATTTAAGTCACTCGGGTGGAATGTTCACATCCCTGAACGACGTAAGTTTTGCTAACATAGGCTGTAGTGTAGACATAGCCTTAGAAGTGGACTGTACAAGGTGAAGCCTTAAAGTTCTGTCTACCTACACCTGGAAAACCTCATTCACTTCTTTCAAGCAAGAGCTAGGTTCAAACATGAAGATATACTTAAGCACCATTCTCACAAGAGGTGCTAAAACAGTTTCTTTAGCTAGTCTAGACTCGTGATCAGAGTCTATGCTGAGGAAGGTCTGAGTATGTATTAGATGTGTCCTTTCTAGGTGATGGAAGAGAGAGAACCACAGATAGAAACTGTTAAAGAGAAAGGAAAAGGAAACACAATGTAGGATTGAGCATGCTGGGTGTCTTGACTGGAATGAGTGAATTGGCACAACAGAAGTTTGGGGTTTTATTGGCTCAGATAACAAAAGAACAAGACAGAGGACACAAGTATAATAAAAGGTTTTCTGCCTTCAAAAGAATCCGCTGTTTATTATAGCTTTTGCTTGGTAGTGAATGCTGCACTTAGTAATAGAGAAACAAGTGTGATAAGACCGTTTTCACATCCTCAAACTTTCTGACAAATTCTCCTTTTGAGATGTCTGGTCTCCATCCAAAAGATTCTCCCCTCCCCCTGGAAAGTTAGGGCAAAATAGTTGTATCTGGTTTTGAATTGTGCATACATCTTCTCCGCATTGCACACTTATCTCTGTCTCTAAGCAACAGTTAACCTTCAGGACTTGAACTGTCTTAAAAACTTATTCAGATTTCAGTGTTTTTTCCACTGTGAAGTGGTTTGGGCACTTTTTGCCTGCGTGGGATAAACACAAATCCCACTCACAAGCCTTTTGGTTCTTTAAATAAATCTCTAGCAAATTAAATGGATAAGTGAGAGTTAATTTAATGTTGCAGTTGCTTAATAAAAATAAAAAGGCTAGGAAATGCAAAATTAGGTTTAATCAAAATGATAATGTAGCCCCATTGAACATATGTATTTTCTCTCTAATTTGCATGTTAAAGGAATAGCTTTATATATTGTTTAAAAATATCCATCATAAAACACACACAAATATATACTGCCACTAGAACCTTAACTTTTGTATTTTCTGATACTTTGTGATTTTTAACTGCGCCATCTTAACATTGTATTAAATCCCAATTCAGCAAAACACTTAAGCAAGCACATGCTTAAATGCTTTGTTGTGGAGGGAGGGATTTAAGCATGTGCAAAAGTGACTTGTTGAGTCAAGTCAGACAGTATTTTCTCTCTCTCTGCTGTATTTGAGTAATATACATAACCAGTAATTATCACTCCAATCCTTAGTGTTCTGATAACTAGCTGAGCACTCACATCAACTGGAAAAAAAGGTGCATAAGTTACAGCTGTAACGCTAACATTCCGCTTCACGAGCAAAACATTTAATAGAACAGAACATGTGTAAATCTTAAGCCTATTTCCATTGTAGTTTCTCTCCCCAGACTCCAGAACCTTAATTTATTTTGAAAAGGGGATGCAACATGTATAAACTGCAGCAGGACTTTATTATTTATAAACATTACACATTTCATTGTTGAAAGAGTTGTACCAAATCTTTACACAGGATATTGAACTTAGTGCTGCTAAGGGAAAATGATCCATCTTCCCTATACAGAAGGCATTACATCACAGAAGGGATGGAAACAGAGAGCTCTGAGGGACTGGGATAGGCAAACTTTCCTTCTTTCACAGGAAATGGGTGAAGCCTTGCTTGAAATTATTACTCAGACGTTTTGTGCTGTGAAGGAAATGTCTCCTGATAGCACAAGCTATTGGTTTCCTGTTGTGAACTAACAGTTTTTGGCATAACCAGGAATGGACAGGAAGGGCAGATGATTGGGGGTCACTTGGAGATCCTTGTTTTAATGACAAGTAAATTGGAAGAATTTGGGCAGCAGAGAGACTAAAATGAAAAGAAGAGGATCAATTGCTGACTAGTACGACACCACTGTGGAAACAAACAATACGTCAAACCCTACCAGGCTTGTCAGAAAAGCAGGTGTGACACTATTGTTTAAAAGGAAGTATACTAGGGGAGAAATCCTTTTGTATGCTCTCGAATTAAGAGCCTGATTCAACAATATACACATCCGGTTTCCACAGAGAGGCAATTTTTGGAAGTTTCCACAGATGCTGGATTTTTTTCTTTCTTCAATGGGACCCTACAACTGCGGCACTTGCGAATGCCATTTTCCCACTGTAATATATAAATAGCACTGCTCTCGGCTTCCTCCTCCCTTGATCACCTTACTTATTGTCTTCTGAGACTGGAGAAAGGGGATGTGCAAGACATTCGTTTTGCCTAGGATCAGCTAGTTGGGGATGGTTACTTGGGAGCCCATCACAGGAACAGAAGGGAGGTGGCTTGTTCCTCCCTGATACTGGAGATACTAGGGACCAGTTCAGCCTCCTGTGCTTAAGGTATCTCTGATGGCTGTCCTAACTTTTTTTAGCTAAGCTTCCCTAGCCCCATGGGCACTGCACCAGCCTCCTACACTTAGGATTGTGTAGGAAGGGGGGAAATGCACAGCTGGCTATACACCTGTCAGAGAGCCTCCCTCTGCCAGGGGTATACTCCAGAACGGGATAGCCTTCTCGCAGCAACACAGCTAGCAAAAATAGCCTCACGACAGAGGCTGTTTCTCCCTTTTGGGATTAGTCTTGTAAGGAGAACACACTGAAGCTATTGGAGTTCTGCTTTTAGGAATGAGAGTTCGGGCCTCTCACAGAACTGCACTTGAATTAAACAGCAGATAAGGGGCACAAATCAGGAAAAATTCTCTGTGGACATCATTAAACAAAACCACCTATAAAATAAATGAACAAATTCTTAGATTAAACGAGTCTGCTCCGTTTGCGTCACAGTTTTGGTGGTCACAAATTTCATCCATGGGAAAGTATTATTTTGGTTGTATAGAAAACTGCCTATTTCACAAAACTTTAAATGAATTAAAAAAGCTAATCCCTGTTTGCTAACACTTAGACACACATACACACACTTCAGGAAAGTTCTTTTGAGTGTGTGTGTGTTTGGCTTTTTTATGGTGCCAAAATGCACAACAGTTTATAAAAATTTGCCTCCACCTTCCTTTTGGATTTAATAAAGACATCTACAAAATCCATATACAACAACATTTCTGCTTTCTGCTCTTTAAAAAAAAACCCCACAAACTTCAGTCATTTTTGGATCATGCTTTTTTTTTTAAACATCTCCTTTTAAGTATTTTTGTTTCCATTTCAGTCTGCCAGCATTTCCATGGAAACCCCCAAAAATAAAGACTTTCCCAGCCTTGTGAGAACACACCTGCAAGAAGCAGAATCACATTTAGCCTTTGGCCTGTCAAAAGTGACTCTCTTTCAGTTTGGTGTCACCTAAGGACATTTGTTTTTACATTCTGTATGAATTTGTTCTCTCAAAATTTGCTGAAACTATCAATTTATTTAAAATTGATATAATTTGAAATCTTGCCACTGAGTAGTTACAAATGTGTTTGCTATCCAACAACTTTCTCTTTAAAATGTACTTCCATTTTCTTTTTAAGGGAAAACAGACAAAACAAAAGGAATTGCTCTAAAGACTACAGAGCTGAGGTTTGCAGTCCTAAGATCATTAGAAATAAGAATTTTCTGTTTAGACCTTTTTAAACAGCTAATCTTGTACATGTTTTTTAGATAAAAAGCCAAATTTACAGCATCCCAGTTTCAAATTTTTCATGCCCAACCATTTGTGCCATGTGACTGCCCCATTCTTAAAAAAAAAAAATTGAATAGGTATGTGCAAAATGACTGCACACCATTTTTGCCCCACGACTACTACTTTCCAAATACAGTCAGTTGTGGATGCAAAGTTGGATTCACAAAATCAGAGACTGACTAAAAAACTGCCCCTCCAAAGGTTTTGTTTAATACATAAAGAAAATGTCTGAGTTTATAAGCTAGCTAAACCTGGGGATTCTGCTTCCTCTTTTTAGATATATGAACCGTGTGTCATGGTTTCTATTAAATCTGCTATCAGAGCTGTTGATTTTTATATATTTCTAAAGGTACACTGTCAGTATTACAGCACTAATGCACTACCTTACATCAACCAAACTCGTAAAGGAGCACTAAAGGAAAGTGGGAAGATTTTTTGCTAAGGAAACCGTCTCCAATTATCCCTTACATAGTGAGTAAAAAAAAAAAAAAAAGTATAAAATTTTACATAAGAATCTCAAGGTGCATTTCTTAAATTAACTCAATAGTGATGAAATAAATACTTTCAGAATGATTTCCATGAGTACTTGATCAAATAAAACTAAACTGAATTTAGCCTTGTTCACACCCCATTTTGTTCGCTTTTCACAAATATTCTAACAAGTGAATTCAGTGGCAAGATTATTTGAGGATACCTTTATTCACATTGAATAACAAATCCACGAATAATCCTACTGAAAGCAATTGGATGTTTTTTGAAGGTAGGGCCCTGCTCGACATAAATAAGGATCTCAACAGCTGCCTCTAAATTAATATTAAAAGAAACTAAATTTTGATCTCAAACACTTCCAACCTGTATCAATGCAATTAAATAGAACTAGAGAGTACAGCTGAAATTTTGAACATCAGTTATAGTGAATGGCTGACAAGCAACCTGCAGGCTCAGAATTATTTGCACAAGTTATTTGGTGAATAATTTAAAATAGTGAAATAGACTCAAGAGAATCGTAAGGTGCGGTGGGACAATCCACAAGCAGAAAAAGTTGCTCAATTAAAATGTTGTTTGTTCACTCAGCTGTACTTCAATAACCAAGAGTTCTTTTCTGATAATGTTTGATCTGGTTGAGTGCATTTTGAACATAAATTTAGACATAGACTTAGACCCATTTGTGATACATCCATATTTGGCTTACCGTTACATATAAGAGAGAAAACAATCTGGAACATACTCCGCTACCTCCACTGTCTAGCCTTCCCACTCTCTATTGTCCTATGACTGCCGGGGTGTTAATTGCCCACTTAATTTTAAGCAGTCTCCTATAACTGTGAACCTCTTAAATAATCTGTCCCACCTTCTATTTCACTTGGGCACCTCTGTTATCTTCTCCAGACCTGAGGAAGAGCTCTGATGCTCTAAGCTTGTCCCTTCTTCCAGCAGAAGGTGGTCCAATAACAGACCTCACCTGTCTCATCTCTCTCCTCTCTCTCTACCCAGTTACAACGTTGCTGCAAATAATTCAGTCTCAAGTGTGCTGCTGTACCGTCTCAGACTGATCGCATTGGATCACATAAGCTATGCAGGGCTGGACTTGTCTGATGCTCATATGAGCTCTTCCTGGAAAATACAGGTTGGTGCAGAAAACGGTGTTGATAATTTTGGATAAGACTTAAACCTCAAGGTCCTGAATACTTGCACAGTCCTTTAAGTTCCTAACTCATTTTCTGCCAGAACAGGAATGTGATCCAACATCCTGGCCAAACTCCAGTTCACACAATTATACATTCTACTAGCTGAAATTCCCATTAGTTTCAATATACTTCACTTCCTGCCCTAAGTAGTTACTTATTTAGGATTTGTCTACACCAGCACTTTTGAAAAAAAACACCCGCCTGACCGACATAAGTTTTACTGACAAAAGTACCAGTGTTGACCGTGCTATGTCGGCGGGAGACATTCTCCCACCAACATAGCCACCGCTGCTTGTTGGGGATGGTTTAATTATGCCGGCAGGAGAGCTCCCTCCAGTCAGCATAGCGCAGCTACATGGGAGGCCTTACAGTGGCACAGCTGCAGCGGTACAGCTGTGCCATTTAAGGTCTGTAGTGTAAAGATAGCCTTAGTGTTGCTACATGCAGCTTAATTTCTGCTGCTCACCATGGAGGCTGGCTACATTTCAGTGGTAGGTGAAGGGATTCCTGTATATGCATTCATACATAAAATGGGACAATTTCAAAGCTGTTCCAATGTATATGTTTATTGCAGTACTCTTGAAGATGATTTGTAAATATGGCAAAACATGAACATCTGTGTAGATGGCAGGTAGGGACAACAGCAGCAATTAGATTAGAAGGATACATACAGCATGTGTGTGTGTTTTCAGTTATTCAGCTGGAGCAGATGAAATATAACCCACATGCAGAAAATAAATTCACATGGGCTAAATCCTTAGGGGGTGAAGGGAAGAAATAAGTTTTATAGGAAGTTGTAAAGTTTGTGTAGACTTAAGCTCAGTATTATAGTAAAACTGCAATACTCTACGTGAGTTGCATGGTCTAATATATTACCATCAGTTCTTTTGTGTGTGCTTTCAGTAGCTGAGGACATTAAACAGCCAAACGATACAGCTTCAGCTCAATAGGGAGAGACTTCAACTGAAAAGCATTTATTTATATGTCGTGATTCACTCTATGTTTTCAGAGTCATCACTTGCATTTTTAATAGGTTTGTGTTCCTTTTAATGGTTAACTTATACAGAAGTAGCTACTGTAGCTGGCCACCTTTGTTAATAAATATAACTGGCATATGCTACATGTTTGGTACTGACATATTGTACAAGGATATGTGAGAAGGTTGATTGCTACTATGGTTGCTATTAAAAAGAAACCTTAGCTTTTGCCATCAGTCACCATAACAGTGGTAACTGAGCAACAGGTAATAATAGAATAGAGCGGTAACATAGCACAGGAAAGCAGCATGCAGAAAAACCTCTGGTATCTGTGGGCAAATGTTAACATTTTAATAGCCATCATTCAACAGCAACAGAAACATTAACACAACAAAGTCACTTTGGTGACTTTCAGTCGAACCACCTCAATATTAGTATGATAAAAAGGTGAAAAAATGCCAACAGAAATTTTCTAGCCATTCTTGTACCGCTTTACCTTTTAGGCTCAAACTGGGTTTTGTTTTGTGTTTTAACTGTTTCCTTGGTTGGGTGGGTTTGTATCCCAGGGTGAACTGGAATGGCGAACTGCAGCCCTAAAACAAAAGGTCTCTTCTATATTAGGCCTCAAATGGCATTTAAAACTCATTTAGCTTTCAGTCCTATTTGGAGCTGCACCTGGGAAGGTTGCTGTTCCTGGGTGAGCCTGAAGAGAGGAATTCAAAGCCATGAAATTCAGTCACTCTCCTTTCCATTTCTAATGCTGTCTTGAGGGGGAGAATTCTTTATAGCAAGCTGCAGTTTCTACTAATATTAGAGCGTGTTGTATGAGAACAGATCAGTGCAACATCTCCTCCCATTTCCTGTCTGATATTGACCAAGGCCACATGCTTTAGAGGAGGTATACCTCACCAATCCCTCCAAGTCTTCCGGCTTGTACAATACTTGGGGATGGGCCATTTCTTTTTGACCCCAGCGAGTCAGTAGTTTATGCCTGATGCACAGGAAGCGATAGGCTTTTATTTTATTATAGTTAGTGATGATGTTCAGATGCCTCAATTCTTATTCACAGAAAGTTCACATCCTTTTAATATTACATGACTACAAGTTATTGCAGCAAATAGAAGTTATGTTGCAAGGGCAGCTACACAAACCAGTAAGAAGTTTTCAGAGGGGCTTCCTGAGGAGAGAATTCCTGACTTCCAATTCCCTCCTCTCATTTGGTCAGATGTGTGCGCCGCGTGCAGCATGCCACAGGTGCACTGTGGGCATACAGCATACCTGACCTTTGCTATTTGAATTGTACCATGCCACAGCTGCTCCTCAGGCTCAGTGAAGGGGTGTGCAGAGCTGCCCATCGTCGTCCGAGACGGACAAAGCCTAGGGAGCCTGAATACTCAAAACGCCTACGGAAATGCAAGTATGCTACTCCCTGCATATCCATCCAGCCACCCCTGCTGGGGGAGGGAGCCCTGTACCCTTTGCGATGGCTAGTGCCTTCGGGGACACTCCATGCATCAAATGTGAGTCCAGTTAGACAACTGTATGGATTACCTCTAGGTGCTGCCATTCGGCCCCTCTGGATGAACTGCTGCTGTTGCGCACGGTTTTCATCCAGATGGCATAATTATTGTGGCAATGACTCCGGCAGCTCCTGTTTACTCTAACAATTTCCATTCTCCTAGCCCATTATTGTAGGAGTCCTAGCCTTTACTGTCAGACATTTCTTGCTTCAGGATCTCTTAAGTATTGATATATAAAACTATATCCCCCTCCCTCCTTCTTACCTACTTGTAGCAGTTTTAAATGTAACAATTATACTTTTTGATCATACTTTTGGTAAAGTCACTCACCCAATTCCTCCCTGAGTACCCTCCTTCCCCACAGCCAGCAGACTAAAGGAAACAAGTGTTCATGATCCATTTGCTGGAGGGTACATGCAAACTAAGCATAAGCGCACACCCAGTAACCTAGGGAAGGCAAAGTATTTGTTAGGAGAGTTATCAGTAACACCACCCATTTCTTCCCTAGGAGAGGGTGTGCACTGAGACATCTCAAACAGGGTAACTTTCCATTGCATCTTATTGCAATGGTTGTATCTGGACAGGCATCTTTTTTATATTGAAAGAAGAAAAATCATGAAGCAAGCACTGCTAGAGTCTATGCAAATATCCAGAAAATGCTGGTACTATGGAATAAGCAAGCAAGACCTTTTGAGGCTTTGTTAGTCTTGTTTTTTCATGTCTACTTCTGATCCCAGCCCACTTCTGGGCAGGAGGGAGTTCCCTAATGCGCCTGAAATAAAACTACTCCCAGGGGACAAAACCTAAACACACAGTATCCTCCTGTTTGACACACCCAGTTCTTCCCTAACCTAAACAGCCACTGACATGCTTATCACCCTCAGTCAACAACTTTGTAAATGTGAGAGGGAAAGCCTTTTTACAGCTTTCACTCGTTTCATTGCTACCTCTGTACGTTGCATGCCTTAGCCAGCCAGCTGTGTGTGCTTGCCATTGAGACAGAGACATGCACAGAAAAGGCTGCTAAACTAGTCTTAGGACATCCTGTGCTGAAGTGGGGAGAGGAAGAAATCATGAGAGAGAACAACCTCGGATTGACATATTTCCCCTTCTTGGCACATACTGTCCATTCAAATGTTACAGTCAGGACTAAACCCCACCTCTATTTTGAACAGAGTGGTTGATCTTTTCGTAGTCAGCCAATCACTAAGACAAATGCTTTCTTTGGCTTCGGCAAGATAGCCTCATCTTAGTGAAAACAAACCATATACCTCTAATTCCAACTGCTAATTTACCACAAAAGTGGCAGCCTTGCAATGAGATGCCACAAGAAGAATTCAGGACCAGCTGGAGAAAAATTATGCTCTGTTAACACAAAACATAAAGCTCTTCAGATCAGACGTCAGATTGTTCAGTGCAATCTCCAATAGTCCTATGTCTTTCAAGAAGCGCACCAGCACCATCCCCATCCCCATTACATAGCTCAACTAAACCCATGGCATTTGGATTCAGTTCAGAGCTATTTTCAAGGTGATAAGAATTTTTTCCATCCTCTTGTCAAGCAAAAATTCTTAGCACTGTATAAAGTCCTTTTCACCTGTGGCTCTTAAGGCACTTTATAAAAGGTGGATTAGGCTACAGCAGAGCCAGATCTCCAGATTCCAGGTCCTATGCCCAATCCAGTTGGCCATGCAGACTCAGCAAAACACACTATCACATGTAAACAGTTTAACAGTAAATGCAAATACATATATTTTACATTTCATATCAATCCAAGGGACTAAAGCAGGAATGCACTGTGGTACTAGATAATTAGCAATTACTACTTTTTCAAAATGTCTGTATAATATATAATGTTCAACCACCTTTGGAAATTACTTTGACGAAAAGCGCTATTTAGTACATACCCGTAAAAATAAGAAGAGCAGGAGAGACCAGGGAATGCTGGGAGGATGAAATTCACCCATTGCAGATGGACTGCACAAGGCCCTAAATTCACATCACTCCCACTTAAAACCTTAATAAAGAGCTTATGTAGGGTGCAGTCCCACTACACTGAAGTAAAATTCATCCTTGCATTGTTTTTATATCTAGCTAGAAGTGTGAATAAAGTAGTAATATAACACAAGTTTACTGTTCCTTTGGCATAAGGAGCTGAACTTGGAACAAACTCGGTTAAACGCATGTAACTGTAAAAAGGGCTGCTTGCCAATTCCTGGAGAGAAAAGATTTTTAAATAGCCATTGCACTATGGCCCTGGCCTATACAGAAAATATTGTCAGCTGAATTTACTATGATCTTCAGATCTGAGTCCACAGTAAACGGAATTCATGAGCCTTTCCAGGTCACCTCCCGTGCCCTGAACAGACAGCCCAGAAGTGAAGTAAGGAACAACTCCGCCTCCCCCCCCTCCCAACTCCTTGGGGTAGTGCAAGCATATGCTCTTAGCAGTAGCTAAACAAGAAAAACACCTACCTCCACGTCACTGCAATTGAGGAAACAGAATGGACATGAGACTGATAAGTGGTGAGCTAATTTCACATACCAAGCAACTTCCAAGTTTCTTTATTGATGATTTTTTTAAGGGCGAACCTTTTTTACTTGTATTCCATTTAAAAAAAAAAAAAACTTGGACTACAAGTACTCGGTATGTACACAGATGAAAACAGCAAAATGCCTTAAATGACTTCAGCAGGAAACGCTGGGAAGAGGAGTGGTGTGCTTTCTGACAGACCCATTACACATTTCTAGGAAAAACTTTTCAAACTCTGTGTACTGAAATGGAACAGAATTACAGGACTGCCTCACTACAGAGGGCTTTCTACAACATTCATCCCCTGAATCCAAGACCATACTGCCCTAAATGAACTCTTAAAACACATCCCAGCATCAATGGCTCGGGGAAAAAAAAAACCCACAGCTTTGTAGATAGGAAGCAAGCTCTAAAGACAGCAAGTTTTAAAATCTGCATTAACAGGACCAAAACTTGGCTCAGGTAAAATGCATATCTTGTTCTGCCCACATTCTTAAATCTCTCCCCCACCACCCATATGCACACATAGCATCACATAAAGAATTCAGTGAGCTCAAGAATCTACCCACATAGTAGTGATGACAAAGCATGAGACTACTGTGGTCTCCATGATGGAGAAGCTGAGTAATAGCTGACTCCAGCCAACTAGATCACTGGGGTGTAAGGTCATCCTGGAACTCTATTTCTATTATTTCTTTGGGGTAAATTGCTCTGGGAACAATCCTCTTTTCTAGCATAATGTAATCAAGAATTAGAATGTCACTGCCACTTACCACAGAGTTGCAATTCCTGGCCTGACTGGCTGTGCTGGGAATTTAAATGATGTCTCCACCCTAGCAGCATGTGGAACCAATGTAATGGCTAACACAATTCAGATCTTAAAATGGAGTGATGCTGCAGTTCCTGCTGTTTTTGTAAGCCAGCAAGAATTATTTTTGGGCAGTCGGAAGCCTTAAAGGGGAACATAAAAAAAAATCTGCAGACATGAGGAATGGCTTCTAATCTAACAATACACACCAAGGAACATCCTAGTGACCAACAACAAAACAAAACAATCCCCCATCATTGGGCTGTATTACATAATCCCATGCTCAGGAGCAAGTCAATGAAAAGGCTGCAATTTTTAACCAAGCCTTGCTTATTGTGTGGAAGACAGATGCAGTTCTTTACCTACATTTTAACCAATGCTCAGAACCGTCTACATCTGAAAAGATTTAAGATACATGCGGCCTGAGGGTGAACAGTAGTGGCTCACCAGTGAAACTTTCATTCCAGTAAGTGAGGTAGTTTCTAGACTCTAAACTAGATTTGGCTGAAGTGTTGTTAACAAGCACTATCCGAACTCTAGAATACAGCTGTGGGCCACATCTCCCTGTTGAACATATGTCAGGTCTCAGCATTCAGTGTACCTTCACGATCCAAGCTAATTCTGGAAGGACATTGAGAGTCCAATTTATAGATCTAGATCACACAAGTCACCAGAGTTAACACACAAATTAATTCTGTCCATGAAGAAATGAGCATAGATGTTGCCTTACTCCTAACATCCAAAGACAGTCTTTTTGTAATGGCTGAAGTCACTGGCAGTACCTGTTGAGCAAAAAGTATTCCCATTATTACTAGAGTTGCCTTTTTGCAACTCCCTGCCACTACACAGAACTCCTCAATCTATTGCTAATGTAAAGCCATACTCTTAGCATATCATGGTTTCCCCATTGTCTTCCTTCTTCCTGGACTTCCTTCCTTTAGCACAGTTCTCCCATTCATGAGTAACTGACTAGACTGCCTTAAGGACGGCCTGATACAGAACACTGCCTTGAAGTTGGTGGAGCTTTTGGGTCTCGTGGATGAGACACAATTTCTGGGCTTTGGAACGAGTGATAGCCCTTCCTTTCATTTGACATATTTTGAGATTACTGCCACAGAACACATTAGATGAATGCTAAATTAAGAATTCCTGAAGGGGTTAAATTCCCTTTGAGAAATAGACTTCCAGGTCTACATTAATCCAACTTGAAATTACATGATTCTTATATGTTCCCGTGGCAAGTCTCAAGGATCTATTTAATTGTATACTAGGGCATTGTGAAAAGTCCTGCCAATTTTACCAGGTTAGCTTTACTCTGGCTTTTTAAGAAATATTTTCAATGCACAACTTGGCCAATCCCAGCCCTCTTGCCCACCCCAGGTACCTATGAGTGGACTTGGCCCTCCCAAGCAGTGTCTGCTATTCCATGGGAAGTTTGGAGCCACAAGGGTGTGGGGTGTGAAGCTTTAATCACAAGCCATAGGAAAGGCTGCCACACTCCTGCAGCCCCAAATGTTCCTGACTAGATTCCTCCATTTTCCTGCTGCAGAAATATCTTCAGATCATAATCCTTGCCAGTTAATTGGAACCTCTGCTTATACACTGCTTGCTGGCATCACAGATAAAGCAGACCGCTTTCAAAGTTCACGCTCCATCCCAACATCCCCAACAAGGGCTGAAAGTAAGTGGAACAAAACTTACCCAGCAGTAAAACTTACGGGCTATGCAGTACCACTGAAAGCAATAAGTTTTGTCATTGACTTCAGTTGGTATGAGATTGTGTCACTTATCCACAAAGAAGTTCATTTTTGTTTACATAACGTGAACAGTTAAGAAGTGGGAGTGACTGGCCTTGACAACACACACGCCCACCCAAAAAACTCCCAAGAGCATTTTATAATTCCACAAACAGAAGGGGGGAGGGGTAAGGAGGTTGAGGGGAGCGCTTTTAAAAATAGAAGTCTGGAATTCTTTGATGGGATACATGGAATTTTTCCAATCTCAGTAAAATGCAGAGCGCCTAATCCAGCATTAAACAAACACTACACACACTAAACCTATCAAAATCAGAATAACTCCAGGTAGAAAACTCTGCAAAGTAGATCAGCCTGGCGGGTTCTTTTTATTGAATATACTCCACTCAGCATTAATTCCCAAATAGCTGGGAAGTGGGGGATGGGGTAGTGATGTAATCTCAGGAGGCTGACACAAATGGAAATAGTTAAAAGAATAATTTGCTTCAGGCTTGAAAAAGTCCTAAAAACAAGCTTCTACAAATGCAACTCTCATCTTCTGACCTTCAATTTTTTTTTTCAGAATTACTCTTAGCAAAGATGATTAGGTAAGATTATTTAGTCTTGAGGGAAGAGGATTCAGAAATGATGAGGTTGAAGTATTTCAGCTAGATAGGAGTTTTTATAAAATGAAGCCACCTGATCTACTAGATGTCAGTGGACAGACTGAAAATAGGGGACAGATTTAAGTGAAGGGGGAATGTATGTAAAATAACTAAGTATTGTCTTACTGAGTGCAGTGAGTAAATGGAATCAACCAATAATTATATGGTCTCTAGTAAGTGAAAGGAGGTGAATACTTCACCCTTTCTAGGGGACCATGATCATGCTTTTCACTAATCTTGCTTCCCCACTGCAACTGACAATGAGTTTTTCTTCCAACTTCTGGTACCAAAAAAAGAGAACAAAAGCATTAATTATTTTTATTTAAAAATTGTGTCTAGACTAGGGATGGTAATGAAACAACACCTTGGCTCATTTATTGCTTCTGATCCTACAGAACTATACTCCATAACCACACTATAAAAAAATAAATGCAGTTTCTCCTATAATTGGATAAATCCAGGTCTTATGGTATTTTAAAGTTAATTATTCTGCAGAAATAAAAAGGTATTTTATATAAATAAAATAAACTACTGAACTAGGTAGGGCATCTGAAAGAGTCTCTTTTAGACTTCTCCTAAAATAATTTTGATGCTTTATTCCCTCTCTGTATTTGTTTCTGTCGTGGTAACATGAAGGATTAGATTCATTTTAAGAACATTGCAAACAACCAGAACGTCAAAGGCTCTAATGCAAGCAGAGAATATTCAGCACCTTGCAGCATAGGGCCCTTAATGAGTTACAGTTTGTATCTCTTAAGTATCAGTATGCCAATGGTTGCAATGGATAAATCTTCCTTAAGTAAAAACAAACTCTTACTATAACAATCAAAGGGGAGAGAAATATCAAACACAGTTTAAATTCAGTGAGCACAACAAAGGAGCTATGACTAAAATAATATTCGTGGATAGACTTTGAAAAATTCACTGTTTGGCAACTCATTTTTATTAGATATTAGTTTGTAAAAAATCTGTTCTACTCAAACTGTTCAGTCCCGTTGCTTTGCTACGCTACAACTGCAAAGCATATTTATCCCTCAAAGAGCCATTTATAGACTGCATTGTTATTTTCCAAGTAAACGGGAAAAGACAAAGGATTTCAAAGATATTTGCCTGGGTGATTTCATCCCATCACTACACAGCAAGTGCTCTCTGTTCTATAACAGAATAGCATGGAAAAGATGTAATTAAAACATTTCCTTTCTCAAACAAGCAAGATCTTATAAAAGAATTAGATAATTCAGGCTTGAGCCTTCCTGCTTTACTCAAGGAAAACTTTGACAAAATTCTTCACTGACTTTAGTGGAATGTAAAGCACGCAGGATTAGAGATCCCTGGATGGAAGTTCTCAGTAGTACAAGTACCGGCATTTGCATCTACACAGGAAGACCCGTTGTGCCCACATAGAAGAAAACATAGTTTTGTATATTATAGTATTAGCCTCCTGTAAGTCAACACAAGCAGTCCATCTGATCTTTAGTTGTCTCATACCAATAGACTATAAACTAGACTATACAATTAGAAAATAGCATGCCCTTTCTTCCTTCATATCAAAAACAGATGTGTTTTCAAACAAACAAACAAACACCATTTACACCTTTCAGGCAGGAATTTTGAAAATTCAAAGAGTGTTTTGGGGCTACTTATGATTATAGTGTCTTTTAAAGACAGCTTGAAAAAGGGATAATTACATAAAGCTCTTTTTTCCTAATTGGAAAAAAATGAAGACAATCTTGATAAACTATCTAGAAATCCTGTGAGAGTTAAGAATTCTTGCTCCTGTAAGAAGAAAAAACAAAGCAAGCAGAATTTTTGCCCAGCATAGAGATCTATTAGGAGATTCAGCAATAAATAGAAACTGTTGTTAGACTTTACAATGTGATATAAATCCAGGCACTGGTTTTCTAGTACTGAATTCAAAGTTTAGGATCAAGCCAAGACTAAAAGCTTTTCAGGATATCCAGTCCCTTAAAAATGTTTGTATAATATTATAGTTAAACAGACAAAACAAAAAAACCTAAATGTTACATACTTGGGACATTTGCACTTGAGGCTTCAGCATCAACTTTAACTTAGACACTAACAACCATCTTCTCTCCACCTACAGGCCAGAGATCCAACCCCAAACTACCTCAGATGCCACCTAAAAGAAAAGTAAGGCTGCTTTGTGTTTTGGAATTGCATTCTTATTGGCTTTTGACATACTACGTAAAGCACGTTTCTAGGGAGAATTTCTAAGTCTGCATTTTGGAAGGAAGCATGAGTCGGGATTTGGTCAGTACATATAGAGCAGAGGTACACTTCCAGCGTGATCTGAATGGTTTAGACTCAGACCACTATTTGCAGGGGAAACGAAGTACGCTTCAGCATACAATCTCTATAGGGAGAGTGCATGGAGAACAATGGAGTGTCTGTTCCACATCAGGGTGTTGCACTGGGAAGATGAAGAAGGTGAGCCTCTGGCTCATAAATGAATGTAACATGCAACGTACTGGCATGTGCACCATAAGAAGCAAGTGGGATGGAGAAGTCAGGCCTGTGGCAGTTTGCCAGCCAGAAACAGCATGGGCAGGGGCAGTGCCACTGCCTCATTCTGGGAGAGGAATAGAAGGGTTTATGATGGAACCTGAATTGCCGTTTTCCCAGCTGTAGTGTTTTGTTTTAGTTTTACTACATTCTATTAACTTTTTTTAAAAAAAAACCAAACCACGTACTGCCAAACCTTCTCACCAAATTCACCGTTTTTTCTTCCTGGTCACATCACCTTCCCATGCCCACCTATCTCAAACAATTTAATCTTAATCTTGCTTGTTAACATTTTCAAGACTTGTCTCTCATGACTAGAGCTAACACATTACAGACTCTAGGGGCACAACCAGCAGAGCTTAAATTTGTGATCATTCAAATGTGATTCTCATGATTTCATAAAACTCCACTGGCAAATCCTCTGGTGCTTGTACCACAATTCAGGCCTCTCTTGGTATGTCTCCATTGCAGCTGGACGAGAGCTTCCTAACCTGGGTAGACAGACTCCTGCCAGCTAGTGCACAAAAACAACAGTGTGGACATTGTTGCACCAGTGGCGTGGCTCAGGCTAGCCACCCAAGCTCAGCCCCACCTGGCCCCTTGGGTCCAAGCTCCAGTGGCTAGACTGAGTCTCTGTCAGCGCAGCAACAGCTACGCTATTTTTCATGTGCTATCTCAAGCCCCGTTAGCAAAAGTCTGTCTGCCCAGGCTGGGAGTCTCGCTGCCAGCTGCAGTGTAGACATACCCAAAGAAGTCACAAGCTCCACAGACACGGACCATTGGGACGAGCTCCTCTAGCATGGGGCTCACACGATTTATTTACCAGGTTTCTGATAGAAGTCACTATAAATCCCTGTTGCAGTATCTGACAGAATTTCCATCATTAAAGGAAAATGAACATGTGTAACTTTAGTTACAAGAGAACTTTTGGTGCACTGGACCAGTATACTAACGCATAAGGCCAATTTCAGTTTTATAAAGTAACCAATTTTTTAATAACTACACGAAAAAAATAGTTCACTTTCACATAAAAAACACACCCACTATTTTTGTGTGTCCCATAATTCAAAAGTGGTTTGTTAATTAACATCCAGCTAAAAAATAAAAAGGGCTCACCATTTTTTTTTTGGCCAAGCACACAGCAAGAGAAGTTTCGGTCTAACAGGTGTCTTAAGACAGCTAAAAGGAGTCAAAGTGTGGCCTAAAATTAAAGCTTTCAGTCTCAACTATGGAGTCACTTCTGTGACTCTCAAATAGTGTAAAGTCAAATTTATTCTGTGGTCAATTTTTAATGAGATCATTTTTAACACCAAGGTTACAGTTTCAAGCATATAACAGGCAGCATATGCAAAAGTTAAGCTTCCCATAGTAATCTTAACTTGCTACCCTGCACACACAGCTCTGTGCAACTCTTCGAGAGGGCAATCAGGTGGTGAATGTTCATGGTGAAGAACTGAGCCTCAGACAACATTAAGGCTACATTGACTAGGAATTCGGGAAAGTCTAAGTGCAGTGTGGCCAAATTAAAATCATTGTGTAGTGAGAAAAGTCATTATGGGAAATGGCAGCTTTTCACTTAGTACATCTGCAGGTGCTCTACAAACACTATCCCAGGGACCCACATAACCTGCAGGAATATCTATGAGATGATTCATGGCTAATGGAGCAGCATAAAAATGGATCCAGGGCCCGCCCACGCACCTCCTCTCCTTCTCCCCCCCGCTCCCTCTCCTTCCCCCCCTCCCACTACACACAACTTGCCCTAGCACCTTCTAAACAACTCTCAGGGATGGTCTTGGTATACACGGTCCTGCCTCAGTGTGGGAGGGATGGACTAGACGACCTCTGAAGGTCCCTTGCAGCCCTATACTTGTATGTGGAACTGGTGAAGATCCTAGTTCCACTGCATATGGGGTACAGAGTCCCATAGTACATCCATTCCCCAGCTGTATACTCCATTCAACAGAACCACTGAGAGCCTGGCTGCTTTAGAGACCAACAGCAGGCCCTTCACTGATGACTGAATTTTGACCGAACAAAAGCCAAGCTAACATCCACTAGAAGCTAGACAAAGACAAATTAACATTGGTCTGGCATTACTGTTGCTCATCCACTGCACTAGTGCACTTGTGGTCCTGAATGACTAGTCGTGGCAAGAAATAAGCATTTCCAAGGGTAAGCAGTAAAGGTGATTTCAATTCCCTTGGTTCTAGTTTACAGGGATCCAGTTGTGTGGCTCTTGTTGCAGGACTTTTCCTGATTTGTGCTTTTTAAGGGTTCTGTATATTTATTCGCTAGACTAACGTTAGCAAGTACAGTTTCCCCATCTCCCAAACAAACATACCGTAAGATAACCATCAAATATTTGTATATAAACAAAAGCCCAGAAAAAAACAACTACTTTGAGACATCCTTTCGTTCAATGATTTCACCTCAAACTAATTCAATTTTAAAATAAAATTAAGCAAGTTGTTAGTAATAATCACTTTTGATAGTTTCGGGGGTAAAAAAGACTTCAAAATATTTAGCTGTCAAAAGTGTTGAACACAAACCTAAAGAGCCCCATCTGGCAACCAGCAGGATTTCAAAATATATTAAATGGCATTTACATAAAAGCAAGGCTGTCGATACAGTATGACAATCAAAACTTTCACAGACATGAGAAAACTTTCACATAAAAGAGAAATTATAAAAACTAAATTAAAACAGTATCAAGGGTCTGGCAAACCACCAAAAAGACAGGAAATTCTGAGTTAATGCTGACACCCCATTCTTGACTCTGTGCCTAAATATAGTACCATGTAGCGTATGGTATGGCAAAAATCATTTACTGCTCAGAGAACTTTGCAATCGTGTGATAGACCACAATATGTTGTATGGAAATAGATTCAGACTCACATCATCATTCCTTAGTCTGGCGATATAAGCCAGACTCCTGATGTTATTTTAACATCGTTTGTGAAAACATTATATTACTATCAATTGACTTGATAGTCAATCAAGGATCAAGGATCAGGCCCTTAAAGCCCACAGGAAGCCTTTCAAAAGCATAATTATGCTGGTTACTCATTGTCAACAACTTCCTACAAATATACATTAGAAGTTTTGGGGGGAATCTGATGTCTTGTGGGATCTATAATGGAAGAAAGAGCCTTTCACTTAGCAGTCAGACAATTTGTTTTTTGGCCCAGAGTGGAAGTTAGCCAAAAATGTAGATGTTTTGTAGCCTACATAAAATTAATTGATGGTCTCAGTCCTGTTTCCAGTGGACAGGTGTCCATGTCTCCACTGAGGGTCTTTGCTGACTTCTCAGCAGTGAGCCAAAGAATTTAACTGAATGGACCTGGAGACCAGTCTAGGAGGTTTATGTTCTGGGGGAAGAGGACTTCAGTCTTCATAGCTGTTAATCCGGCATCTTTCACAGACACTAAGATAACACAAAATTGTAAAGAAATATAAGATACAAGCCAATCTCAGATTCTCCCTCTTACAAAGCCTTGAGAGCCAAAGATAGGCTAGCAAAAACTACAATTTCTAACAAATCATCCTGTCAGTGTAACAGCATTTGCCCCCTCACATAAGGGTGAGGCCCTCCAAACTTGTGGATATCCTGAAATAAGCAGGGAAATTCCACAAATGCCCCCCAGTTACGCCACAGGCTCCTTGTTCCCTATGGCAGCACAGCTTCCAACAGCACCCAGGATGTACCTAATCCAATCCTTCCACAAAGAGACAATCTGACAGCTTGGAAAGGGCATGTGTATCATTTATTGGATCTGTCCCAACATTATCTAACATAGGGAAATTCCTGGGGGTTTACAGGAAATATAACCCCCGGAGCATTTCCTTTTTCTTGGCTCCACCCCCTTGCTAATCAGGCACACCCCCTAACATTGCAGAGCTGCAGACAAAGACAGCTCACCCCCTTCTCCCTCTGGCAGTTTAGCCAAGAGCAGATTTTCTGCCACTTTGATCATTTCCTGTGGCAAAAAGTGAAGGGGATGGTATGACCCATTCTTTCCCCCACCCTAGTTTTGCAAAATAGCAAGGATAGCCTTAAATAGTTAATATACTTACTTTTCAGTCACCCTTTCCCTACTAGTTTACAGGTTCTCCTACAGTTTTTACATTTGTGAGCTTTTAAATGTTTCTTGTTACTTTACTCAAATTGTGATATAATGGAGAAACGAACAAGATAACTGCCAACCTATAAACAATATGAAAGTAAGAGCTTTTTCCTAGTTAAAAACTCCTATATTTTAAAAAAATAAATTTAATCCTTATTTGGTGGGAATACTGTAGTTTTTGGATAACATGCCTTGCAACAATATGCTTAGAAAAAAAACAGTTAACTCTTTTACTCAGTGCACTAGTAAAATAATGTTACAAACTGGGCAAACTGCCTGAAAAATTGTTTGCTGTCAAATAATATTAAGGCTGTGATCCAGCAAACACTTACACCTATCTGACTTGACATGGAAATCAACAGCACTGCTTGCTTGCATAGAACTAAGCCTGTAAATCAGCCTTTGAACCACTGGGGCCTAAAGGACAAAATCAGGTAATATCCATTATAGAGGGTCCTTGGTTTTCTACCTACGAAGGCTGAAGAAAAAAACAAAAAACAAAAAATCCACCCTCACCACACAGACATACACGCACCCCTATAGAAATACTTCCTTCTAGGATTCATTTTCTCTGACTTGGAAAATCCAAAGTGTATCAGCATAAATGTATTGCTGGAATACTCCTCCAGTACCAGACTTTAATATTCCATGATAATTATCACAAAAATGTTAATTTTTTTTGATAAATGAGACAAACTTTTTAAAAAATTATTCGCATGTTTTGTAATTAAACCATGCTTTTTGCAGATGAAAATAGCTGCTGTGGTAAGTGTGTATATTTTTTTGGTTAGACATGCCTCAAATTTTTTTTGTGCATTATCAATTCGAGTCTTCCCTCCTGTCCCCACAATTTTTTTACACTCTAAAGTACATGAATAAATTTTCAGGGATATACTCGGAACTCAATCCATAGGCATACAGTTCCCTTTGCCACCAGAGGAATGATAGAACGAAATCAGTACATGACCTCCCCTGAGTATTTTGAGGAGTGTTTAAATAATTAGTTTTTAAATTTATGGTAAATTACTTTTTTTTTAATCTCCACTCATTAAGATCATGACCTTGACCACTGTATTTCTCAGAGTTTATTCCCAGGTTCATTTAATTCATGCCTCCCAAGGAAAAGTAATCTAGAGCAGCTAATTTTACTTCAGTGCTTCTAAAAAACTAAATTCTGAAGCAAATCACATGTGTACATAAACTGGGGAATTACCTGTGGTATTCAAAAGTAATCTGCTAAACCACTTTAAAAAAAAAAAAGTCTTACAACAACAAAAATCAACACTAGGGTGATTAATAATATATTGCCTTTCATATTCAGAGGTAATCAGAAGGCTGTGTTGTGTCCCATATAACCTCATTATCCTGTAAAAGCATCAAAATTAGTCTAATTTTAACATCTATGTCAATAATTATTAAGTACAAATATCAAAAGACACAGCAGGACATTACTTTTCTGTCAGTTACACTACAGAGCTGCCCTTCAGAATCCTTTACTTTTATATCTGGAAGCAAGCCTGACAAATTTAGGTCATAGGAAATTAAAATAAATTAGAGCTAGATGATATCACCTAGATACATGCACAGAGGGGACCCTGTGAAAGATGTCTCGGGGGGCGGGGAAAAAGGGGAGATGAGGCAGGGGTGGTCGCTTCCTTCACAATACCATTCCCATAAATCCTCCATAGGTCTCTCATTGGGTCAAGGATCTGTGCTAAAAAAAAAAAAAGAGGTAAAGCCCAATCCTCATCTCCTATCCAACTCCATCCACTTAGCCATCCCTCCCCAGGACCCTCCGGGGAAACTGTAATCAAGGGGAGGTCTGGTAGCTTGGCTTTAATGTAGACAGGATAGTAGGAAGGAAGCATTAAAGCTCAGGAGCTGCTCATTCAAAAATAAAAATTCTAGCCACAGAGTTTGCTGAACTCAAAGACGTTTCAGTGAGGAAAAAACCCTCATTTAAGGATCCACTGAATTTCAGTAAGGAAAAAACTAAAGCAAACATCCTTTCAAACCCAATTAAATGCTGTATAAATAGATGCTAATATCGTCTAAAAAGAAGTGCAAACTGCTAGAGCCTATTGAATCAAGTGATCTTTTTCTCATGTTTGAAGCTTGGAAAATAAAAGCGCCATGTCTGCCACCAGCATTTACTTTAAGCAGTGCTGTAATAGGAAGATGCTTCAAATTTCTAAGACTGTTTATATTCTAAAGCAGACAACAGCTTTACTTCTTATTAAACAAATACTCTAAGACAGTGGTCAAAAACATGGTAGTAAATATTTTTAAGGCACGGTTTTTGACAATTACTGTAAAATTCTATAGTACTGTCAAACTTCCACTGAAGTCAATGGGAGCTGGACCAGACCCTCTTACGGGTCTCTGAGTCAGCGAACTTCTAATTGTACTTGCAGTATCAAACTTGTTATACTTGACCTATGCTGAAAAATTACAAAGGCAAATCTTTGTGGGATCATACGGCCCAATTCTGCAAACCTTTATGCACAAAAGTAGGCCCAGTGGAATCAATGGGACTTCTCGTGCAGGTAAGACTTTGCAGGAATAAGTCTTCCTACAAAAACTCACAGACTTGACACATTTTAGGGTCCATAATACCAACAAAAGCTAAACTGCACAGTAAAAAATCTCAAAGATTACAGGAAACTTACTTAACTTGACAATATAGATTTACAAACCCTCCCTGTCCCATCCAGTACCAACAACCATCACTCCTTTTCAAGCTCAAGATCGCTACACATAGTACTGTCCAGTTTAAAAAAAAAAAAAATTCAGTTCAATTCAATGGATTATCCTGGGGAGAGGAATGGGAGTGGGGGGGGGGGAAACAGGAAGAAAAGAATGGTAGAATAAAATAATTGAATTCAAGTCTGTATGCTGCCCTGTCTAAATTGCAGTTGCATTTATACCACCCATTCCCTGGGGAAAGTGACATACAATGCAAACAGGCCTAGTTGTTCAATTATTCAGATTTTAAGAGAGATTCACAGAAAGACATATGAGAAACATAACATTTTAATAGATGAAATAAATACTCCAGTACATGCAAGATAAAAACTGACATTGGAAAAAAAAATTAAAAATAATTTGTTATAGTGTAATTTTGTTTTTGTTTAAACACTCACAGTAGCTTTTCCCCCAGTTTGGAAATCAACACATGGAAAACAATCACAACCTCCACTCCTTTACACCAAATGCACTTCTCTAACCTAACACTTGATTCAAAAGAAATCGTATTTCCCCTCCCCCTCCCCCAGATCTCCCCAAAAGAGTAGCTATATCCATCATCTAGGTGGTGTTGGTTTGTTTTTTTATGCGTGAAAACTGAGGTAAGTTCTTCCTGCACAACTGAACAGTAGAATTTAGAAGGGAAATTTCGGAAGACAAGACAAGACAAACTTTAGAAACCGCACCCAGCGCGATTAAAGCTTTTTAGGTTCCCCCACCTCCTCAGATATAATTTTTTTTTATTACCGTTTGTTTGTGTATAGACCTTATTGATGGATGGAAAATTATTTGTGAATAATTACTCAATTACAAAAATGCCAAAACTGGCCCCTAATTATTCTGACCACCTCTTCCTGTGATATACAGTTAAAGTATGTTGCTGTGTTTCCTCACCACATAAAATCAAAGGATTGGGCACATTTAAGCAAATTCTTTGGTATACAAAAACCAGGGGGTGGGGAGGTGGGATATTATTTTCCTTTAGCAATGACTGAGATCTAAACGGGGGTGGGGGGTTAATTCACAGAATTGGAGTTCACTGGCGGTAAAGTCCTGGGTGAAGATCTTTCTCTTAGTGCCTGAGATAGCAGGTTGCAACCATCTGAGACGGCGCAAGCTGAGTTCCTCAACCTTTCCCTGTAATCTGTCATTTTGGTGCTACTTTCTGGGTGTTGGGCTATATCCCTGAGGCATTGAGTCAGGAGCACACAAGCAGATACCACGCTCATGGCCCCTCCTAGAATGGCAGTTTGCACAGCTTTGCCCTCTGGATTGATGGTGGCAGCTTTACCCAAAAACTGGGGCTCAGTGGCAAAGCCCACCAGAGCATAGACAGATTGCACCAAGGGTCCGCTGAACAAGACACACCGGTTCCTGGTCAGCTCACTGGGTGAAGTCTTGACCTCCTTGACACATGCCAGGAGGGCAGAGGCGCTGGTGCTCATGCACTTGACACTGAGTTTGAACTGCTCCCTGGCAAACCTATCCTTGGATTTCTCACTGGCCAAGACACAGGCATCTGTCAGGAATTTCAAGTTCTTGGACATGTTCTGGGAAACCTCCAGCAAGAGCTGAGGGCTCAGGTCTGCCAAAGGGGTATTCTTCAAGACCCCGCAGCCATGCTCCACCTCATGCCTGCATCTGGTCACCTTGTAGCGATCCACCAAGCCCGGCAGCGCAGGTTGAGCCCCGGGGGTCTCCACAGCAGCCAAGTAGGCGGCATGGGCGGAGCACTCCGTCAGAGAGACCACCAGGTCCCCCATCTCCACCAGGCTGTCCCCCACTTCCACAAAGCGCCCCATGTTGAGCTGGCTCTGGACATCGTGGGTCAGGATGGAGAGCCCCTTGGTCCTGGCAATGATCGTGTCCCTGCACTTCTCGAAGGACTCCCCGAAGACCGAGAGGCTCTCGGTGTTCACCGGCCTGGTCTCGCTGGACAGCAGGAGCAGATCCGCCACCAGTTGCATCTTGATCTTGCAGTGGTCGCAGAGCGAGACGAGTTTCTTCCTCTGCAGCGAGCTGCTGCTGGGGACGGCGCTGCCGGACACCTCGCTAGTGGACTTGCCCGAGCCGCCGCTAGCCATCGCGCCGGGGGGGCACTCGCATGCCTCTGGCGACCCCGCTGCCACCACCTCTCCCGCCGGCCGCGCAGTCCCGAGTGAGCCCGGCAGGATCGCTCTGCCCTTCCCGCACCATCATTCCATCAATCTCCGCGAGTAAAACAAAACCCTCCGGAGCTGCTGGGAGGCCGAGATCCTCTCGCTAGACCGCGGGGCCCGCGGCGGGCGGCTGCAGTGCGGGAGCCGCCGGGTCCCTGCCCCGCATGATCGAGTTTTTTTTTTCCCCTCTGGGTTTTTTAATCCGGCCACGCGGGTTCGCGTCCCAGCCGCCGGATCTGGGCGCGCCTCCGACGCGAATAAATTGCGGGTGCGAACCAGTTTGCGTTACTGGGGCGCGGACTTGTCACCGCTCAACTCCTCGCCAGGAAGAGCGGGGGGGCCCGCGGCTCCGACAGGAGGGCGACTGCGACCCGTGCGCTCCGCCTCGCCATGCCCCCGCGAAGTCAGGCGTCGCCCGCCGCAGGCGGCAGCCCCGCATCTCCCGCGACCAGGAAGCGCCGCGGAGGGTGTGGCCCGGCCGCGCTGCAGAAAAGCCCTGGCCCGGCTGGAGCGGGGGCGCGGCCGGCCGGGCTCTCCCGCGGTGGGCACGGCCCCCAGAGAGCCGCCGGGAGCCTCTCCCCGCTGCGGCCGCCTCACTCCTGCCTTCCGCGCTCATGCCGCCGGCCGCCGGGCTCCATCCCCGCCTCCTCTCCCGGGGCCCCGGGGGCCGCCTCCGCCCGGCTCCTCGCTGGCCTGGACTCAGACTCGCCCCGCACGGGAGGGTGGCGGCCGCGGGCTGCCCCCCGCTCGGCCTGGCTCCCCTCCGGCCATGGGCCGGGCTCCAGGAACGAACCTTCGGCCGCCCGCGATGCCTCGGCCCCGCCAACCCAGCTACTCCCGGGGCGAGGCGGCGGCGGATCTGCCAGCCCGACGCTGCATGGCTACGGGCGGGCTGGCCTCCCCTCCGCTCCCCGCCCCGTCGCCTTCGCCGTAACCTCGCTTCAGCCTATCGCCGTCGGCGGCGCGGTGTCACCGCCCTCCGTTCAAATCCTGCCCGCCCCTCCGCCGCGCTCCCCACGCCCGCTGCTTGCCGCTCCTCCCAGGGAAAGGGGGCAGCAGCAGCGGCGCCTGGCCGCGGCCGGCATCATGGTCCCATTCATCCGCCGCCTGGCCGCTGCCTCGCCGCGCTCTGCTCGCAACAGCTCGTCCCCTTCCTTTGCCCGGGTCTGTTTTGGGGGGTGCAAACCCGCGTCAGCGCAGCGGGAGCTTTCCCTGCCTGCTGGCCGGGTGCCGCGATCCGCAGGGAAGGCGATTCAAAAGAGAGGGTGTGCGGGGTTTGTATGTATTCATGAAGCCGGCTCCCATAAAGGCAGGCGGCGGGCAACTCCAGGGCCGGCAGAAGGCAAGCGAAAATAAAATAATGCACCAGGAAAAGGGGCTTGCCTCCTCATATGAGATCAGCCTGGATGGATTGGCTTGTGGTTTCCTCGCTGGCCAATGAGATGAAAGCACATAACAAGCAATGCGGTCACATTAGTTAGAGATGGAAAAGATAGGATGGTGGAAAAGATAGTTAATAGCAAAAAACGCTCCCTCACCCACAGCACAGCGACCAGTTCTGATACTGCTGTCTCAAGTGAACATGTCAAAGGCTCTGACTGCTACGGGGACAATGTCCTTGTCGCAGATTTCTATGTTGGAGTGATTCATTCTGTCTGCAACTACTGCCCCTGGGAGTAGGAATTTTTTTTTTTTAGTGGAAGTTTGATATTATCACAATTGTGCTATATTATACAATGAAGTAAAATACTTCAGGCACGCATGATCTATGAAGGTCAATGATATCAGATTTCCAGTATAGAATGCAATCCATGAATTAGTAAATTGCAATAGAAGAATCTGGTTCATAGTTCAGTTTATATTGTAATCATGTATTGAAAACTTTTCATTGTGTTAGATTGTTGTAGTGGGTGGGGACCCTGTCAGGTCAGTTTAAGATCCAAACTTAGTTTTTATAAAATACAGGTTTTGTAAAACCAAATATCAACAGAAAAAAATAGATTGTACTTTAATACCAAATGTGATTTTCTGTTCATATCTAAACTCCCCCCTGCATTGTTTACAGTGGCCTTGTGGATTGGCCTAGGGACAAGTCTGAATCCTGTTTTGGTCCCATGTGAAAATAAATTTTGGTACTCTCCTTACAGTTGTGCTCATCACATTTTAAAGATCTGTTGATATTTGTCAGAATTTTTTCACTGGAGGAGGCAGGACCCTGATTCTAATGATTTTAAGGGGTTTTCGGAGGGCTGTGAGAAATAAAACTCTTTCCTCTTTCCATTCCAGGACTTATCAAAGGCAGCACAAAAAGATTCCTAATGTAACATCTCATCCAATACAAGAAAGTTTTGGAGGCAATAGAGAGAGAGCCTTAAATAAGAAGCAAATGAAAATTACTTTGTATGATGGAACAAGATACAACTGTTTGTCATATTTCATGGGACAATGTCTTTTAAAATAAAGTTAAAACAGATTATTGGTAGGTATTAATAGGCTTAGTTCCAGTGACTTGAGTGGAGCTACATCATGTTACACTAGCTAAAGAGCTGGTCCTTACATTTTTAGGATCCAATGGCTATATCTGCATTGTTTAAGATGAAACTTTTAAATTATTCAGCAGTGTCTTTATGGGCTCTTTGGAAAGGCCTATGCACCTCTCTTCAAAAGAGAGCTTCTGCAGATCTGCAGGGCTCCACAGATGCAGAGTTCAAAAAGTAACTGTAGGACTCTTTAAAAAAGTCTTACAAACTGGTAATCAGAGATACCATACCTCTTATTTTGTGCTTCATAGCTTGATTATCAGACATGGAAATCGGGGTAGTGCTTGACGTTCAGGAGATTCCACTGAGGCACAGACGTCTCTCAAGGCTAACAATTGCTTGCGTTGCTACATAGGTGAGGATTAAAAATGCTTTTAAATATGGATTAGCAGTATGTGGGAGACTGACTCAATTGTATGAGCTCTTCTCTTTGGCCATTTTCATGTTTCCCTTGCCTTGTGCTTAATACAACAACAAAAACGAAAGGCTTCAGACAGCTCGATGGAGTTTTGTTTCCTGAATCTTCCCATCACAGTTTCAGGTTAATTTCTCCAGATGAGCTTGGGCTTCCCTATTACAGAAACTTGAACATTTTTATTGTTTAATAGAAATGTTGTGAAAGAAAGGTTGGTTTGTCAGTGTGACAGATATGGAGAAATTATTTAATAATCTAAGAATACTGAGATATAACGAAGTGCGGGGAAGTTATTGTGCATTAGGTTATAAGACTTTCCTGATTGAAAGCATTCATCTAGTTTAATAGTGGCCTCTGGGAAGAACAAATAGGAGGGCAACACAATGGCTCCCCATTTAAGTAACCTGTGATGAAACACTTGAGGCAGCAATTACATGACAATGGTACCAGGATCCAGATTGAAATTACACCTGTTTTGCCAGGCTGGGAACTAATGATCAAAATGACGTTAACCAGTTAAAAAGCCCTTTTCAGGAGAGAAAGACAAGCACCTGTGTAGACTGGTTTCTTGTTTTTAAGATCTTTCTCTTAAATGTTTTGATTCTAAATAAATAATATTTTGTTTTAAGGAAGCTGTCTGGTCACTGGTTACCGCTATCATTGCTCCCTGAGGGAACACAATGACAGGGTCCGAGCCCAAATCAGGCATACTGAGGTAATCACAATTGATACACCACGGACTGCAACCCAAGGCCTGGTTTGAGAGCATGAGAATCATGTGATTCCATCCCAAGAGATGTAACGGCCCAAGTCCTGAGACCTAGATGGGGGTGCATTCAAGGAGACCAAGAGGAATCAGAGATGCAGCTAACCTGGTAACTAGTCAGCAAAATACAAATGTATATCTTTACACAGGTTTTATTTTTTCATATTTTAAAATAATGTCTTCAGTTTTTGGCATAGTAGTAGTTTTCTTTTTTAAAAAAAGCCTGCTTTTTCACATTTTGAGCAACTTTAGTTTCACACTGTATAATCAATAGTTCTATCTGTGACATAAGAATAAATAATACAACTAAAGAAAAATACCAGCACCTTAAACATCATAGTTATGTTTCAAATATTTTTTAGTTCTTGTTGCTCTACATGACATTTAGTATTGCTTTAACTGAAAGAGATCAAAGAATTTTTTCTTCATTTCTGTGCTCTTTGTTTGTTTGACATGACTTCGTGTGTAGTTATTTTCACTGTTTCCCCTGTATAGTCAGTTTCCCCCTACTCAGTGTGGGTCTTTCATACAGCAAGAGAGAAGAGAAAAAACATTTAATTAAAAAGAAAATGTAGCTGTAAAACTGCTCTGCCACTCTGTGGAAGACTGCAGCATACATGTTTTATGCTGACCCAGTCTGAGAGCTCTAATAGCCTCCACCTCATGTTTCCATGTTCCCTCCCCTACAAGTCATTTCATGAGGCTAGCACCTAGGAGAAGAGAGAGGGTAAAGTGGTTCCTTGTGGTCTCTCTCTTCTCTTTGCACACTCAAACAGGGCCAGACACAATCTCGTAGGCACAGATTGGTTTGAAATTCCAAAGCACTTTATAGAGGAGCAGTTGTGAATACCAGATTGATAAGAATGGTCTAGCATAAACAGGAATCCCAGACCTTCCCTTAAAACCCTTAGGTCTGTTTTTGTTAAGATCAAAAGTATGCCATACAAAATGTGCAGAGGTCCACCCTTCCTTAATTGCACTTTTGGTAAATGTGTTGTGTCCTGCAGCGGGAGAGCTCTGAAAAGTTGTTGGGGTTTTTTTAATGTATTTTATCAGACTGCTTTAGTAGATGTTTTCACAGGATCATTGCAGGGATTCCCCAGTCCTATAATCTCTCCACATTTTGTGTTTACGCTCTTTAAGGGGAGCTGCTAATATTTAGAGGCACCTAAATCTGGCATCTTAACGTTGAATAGTAACTTACTCTGCAAGTAGTCCTACTAAAATCAATGGGACTACTTGCAAAATGAGGTACTACTTCCTCCGAGTAAGGGTGCCAGAACTTGGACTGTAAATAACCTAAAACCATACTGCGACTCTAAAACTAATTTAACTTGGAATGGGAAATTAGACTACAAATGGAGTCGCCAAGGGACATGCCTGATCCTCATCCAACATTCATTTCCCCTAATTCTTTCCTGAATCTATGTGATCCATATGTAGGTTTAATCAGTGAAAATTTGCAGTTCAATTAAAAGCAAATTTTACAGTGAGACTAATGTTAACATGGATATTCGACAGCATTGCAGAGATTAAAGATAACAATGTTTAGCTCTACTATAGCTGATTGCAGCACTCAGACAGAATTTATATCCAGGGAATTTGTGCCAACTAGTCAAGTCACCGGATGCCAGTGACAAAATTGGCATAGCACTTCCTGTAAAAAGATCAATGTATTCAATCAGGAAGCAGTTGATTCAGAGTTGTTATACACATACAATAAATTAGCTGTGGTACATAGCATATCTGTTTTCTAAATCAATCTACTTAGTAAGTGCTCTCACTTCACAAGTGGAATGGATTACAGGATTTTGACGTGAACTGAGGTCATGTCTACATTACAAACTTGTGCTGCCACAAGTTATGTCGGCATAAAGCCACCACAGTTAATTTATTGCTTGTGTGCACGCATACTTGGCTCCTTATGTTGGTGGTGTGCGTATTCACCAGTACTGCTTTTGCTGATGCACAGTGCAATGCACCATGGGAAGGTAACCCAGTTTGCAACGCACCACTGTCCAGCACACAGTCTTTTTGGGATGTTTTGGCAATGCATGGTGGGGCAGAAACAAATTGTCCAGGGTTGACTCGGAGCAAGGGGTTAATTTCCCAGCAAGCAACTTTCTCCATCCCATATCCAATAATTTTTTTAAACTCCCACAAACCCACGTCCCTTCTTGCTGTCCATCATCTCTGACAGACACATGGAGAACCTGCATGGCTTTGGACTATTATCATAAGCATTGCAAACACAGGAAGCATGATCCACTGGCATTTGCAGAGCCACAGGAAGAACCAAATTAGAGAAGAACACAAAGATTTTGTGGAGGACAAATCGCTGTCAGACATAGCAAAAACCAATTCAAGGCTGTTGATGGCATTCATCAAGCAGCTGCAGCTGGTGGAGTGCTCCTTCTGGGCCTGAGAAATGAGCATGGGCTGATGGTATTGCATTGTAATGCAGGTTTGGGCTGACAAACAGTGGCTGCAAAACTTTTGGATGCACAAGGTCACATTCCTGGATCTATGTGCCAAGCTCACCCCGGCCCTCCAGAGCAGGGACACTAGAATGAGAGCTGATCGGATAGTGGAGAAGTGAGTTGTGACTGCCCTGTGGAAACTTGTAACTTCAGATTGCTTCCAGTCAGTGGGAAATCATTTTGGAGTTGGAAAATTCACTGTGGGGGGAGGAGGCATTTATAGTCTCTTGTGATGCAGAACTGGGACTCTTGGCAATGTGCAAGACATAGTGGACGGATTTGCACAGGGTTCCTGAACTGCAGTGGAGCAATAGACGGTACGCATACCCTTCTTGTCGCACCAGATCCGCTTGCCACAGAGTACATGAACAGAAAGGGCTATTTTTCTATGGTTATGAAAGCATTGGTAGATCACTGAGGATGCTTCACAGACATCAGTGTTGGCTGGTCAGGGAAGGTGTATGATGTTCACATCTTTAAGAAATCAGCACTGTTCAGAAAGCTGAAACTTTCTGTCCCCATCAGTGGATTCCCATTGGCAATGTTGAAATGCCAGTAGTGATCCTGGGTGGTCCTAGCCTATCCCTTGCTCCTCTGGCTCATAAAGTCACCTGCCATCTCCACTGCACCAAAAAAAGATTCAACTAGCAGCTCAGCAGGTGCAGAATGAGAGCTGAATGTACTTTAGGTAGAATGAAGGGACACTGGCATTATTCACAAAACTGGGTATCAGTGAAAAAAATATTCCAATGGTTATGGCTGCCTGCTGTGTCCTGCACAATAGCTGTGAAGCAAAAGAAGAAAACTTGCTGATGGGGTGGAGAGCAGAGATGGAGCAGCTGTCTGCTGAGTTCAAACAGCGTGACATGAGGACTATTAGAAAAGCTCAATGCAGAGGTATACAGCTCAGGAAGCTACGAAGGAGCACTTTAACAGCGAGCCACAATAATATGTTATGGTGGACTGTGATCTACCTGGACCCGCAGTTTAGAGGCCTATTAGGAATTGTGTGGTGCTTGGTGAATAACTATGAATATACCACTATACATGCATCTATTAATTTTGTGGTGCTCACTGTACATTTGATTACACTTTGTCACTGCTCTGATGTTATGTTGCACTGTACAATAACATGTAAATAGGTGCTTTCAGTACCACCAGGCATTCTGTAGTACATGCTGTTAACTAATAAAAACAAGTTGTTTTCCAAAATGTAGAAGTTTATTTGGTAACAAAATCATTGCAAAAACATTCTGTCCAAGTTAAAAGCAAAAACATTAAAAACTTAATAAATGAATGGAACAGAATTTAACAAGGGGAAACATCCATTTTGGGTACACCTACAGCAACCATGGCTCTCGCAGGTCAGTGTATGTGAAGCTGTGATTGTACTTACTGTCTTCCAGTATGGAATGGTAGGGATAGGGATGCAGCCCTGATACCCCATGAAATATTATGGGGGAAGTAGGGAAATGCTAAAACTGAGTTCTCCATAGACTGCAAAGAGGGACTAGAGGTCCACAGGAGTCTGTGTGTTTGCTGCTGGAAAAGCCCCATTAAGTCTCAGTGTATCTTCCTCTCCTTTTCCTACTCGAATGCCTGGGCCTCTCTCCTATCTGCAGTTTTCTTCTCCAGTTTGCAGCATTCACCCTCCAAGCCCTCTGCTCATGGTCTAATGCAGCAATGGCTTTTAGGAGCTCACTGAAAATGTTTTCCAAAGTTCTCTTTCTCCTCAGGTAGCTCAGGCATTCCACAGATGTGGAGAAGGAACCCTCAAGGCCACTTCCTCTAAAGTTTTCAACAAGACATGCCTACTGACACTTCATACAGCACCATTCACAGTATTGCCCACCAAAGGATGAGGGAAATGAGGAATTGTTCAACTGCATGAAAATATGAATATAGGGATAATGGCACTGAATACTAGCACCATTTTCCACAGTTGGTGGTGATTTTAGCTGATATCTCACTTCTGAGGGTAACCAAGGCATAGAAAGCACTGCTGCTGCTGCTGGTGTCCCAAAGCTGCCCATGTCGCTTCTTTGCGTATGGGAAAGAATTTGAGCTGACAAAAATATAGATACCAATTTAAATCAAGTAAAATGAAAAACACAGTTTGGGATTATTAAGGGAGAAATTTAAGAACATCCTGACTCCTCTCAAAAATTCACTTCCTAACCTTCCCCAGTAGATAATTTTGCTTTACATGAACAGATGGGGTAATTTATAACTTTTTCTACCATAGCTTTACGCTAATTGTAAACCTAAACTGTTGCACGTTATCTGGTATGACCACAAGTGGACTGGTCTTTAAGTGTTTGGATATAAGATTGAATCTTCAGTTGGGGAGATGGAATGCCTTACTTTCCCTGTGGTCTGCAGAGAAAATGTGTAGGCACTTGACTGTATGTGAAAGTTCTTAAAAAAGCCTTTTCAAGTAATGTAAATATTATTATACACATATTAAACTGTGCATAATTTTTAAAAGTGCTCTTTGTAAATCCATGTGATTTGCTGAACATAACAAACTTAACTAAATAAAAGTAACTTACCCCTGAATAAAAATAAATGAAGTTAGAAGTTAATCAATTTTTTATCTTTAATAAAATCTAACAACACATTTAAATAATTTAATGTTTAATAAAAGCAACATTAACTGTAGCAATCTAATATACCAGCCCAGAGATTAGTCACTTAGTGGCAAATCCTTGAACAAATATGTTAATTAATAATTTATGGCACAGCTTTGTGAAATGGCAGCTAATTAAAACACTGATTTTGTTACTATTCACTTAGCTACAGGAATAAGTTTATGGTTTAGCAGCCTTTTTTCTTTTTTTGGGTAGTAGCTTCCAAAATGTTAGATAATGATCACGTTTACTATGCTGACAACCCCAGCGGAGCACTCCTTGGTGAACCCAAGCTGGCTGTAGCAGACCCAGGGGGCTCTGACATTGGTTGGCTCTGCAAGAGACCGCTCACCGCCGCGAGCTCTGGACTTCTGGGCACATCCTTTACCCAGTGTCTCTTCTCGTGACATGGGCGGGACTCCAGTCCCCTGCCCAAGTCCCAAGCGCGGTGCTGGGCCTCCGCCAGCTTCCTTCCGAGCCCTGGCCCCTCAGGGCATCGCTGTCCCGGCCTGTATCGAGCAGCGGCAGCACCAGGGCCGCGTGAGCGAGCCGGGCGCCGTGCCAGCGCCATTGCGGGTGGAAGCCCGAGCATCCCCGGGCCCCCCTGGCGGGAGCCAGCCCCCGGGGAAGGGGGAGAGACGAGAAATCGCTCGAAGCCCGCAGTCAAGTGGGGCCTTTCCCGGCTGTTCGCGTGAGCCACGGGCCCAGCTCGGGGCGGGAAGCAGCCGGGCGCGCCAGGCTCCTCCGGCCGGCGGAGAGAAAACCCCGCCCGCCGGCCGGGCCGCGAGGCCCCGCCCCGCCAGGCGGATGATTTTGGCGCTGGAGCGGGTCGGAGCCAGGCCCCCGGGAGGAGGCGGAGCGCGCCGCGGGCTCCTCCCTGCCGAGGCCGGAGAAGATGGCGGCGGCCGCGGCCTGGGCCCGCCTGGGCCTGGCGCTGCTGTGGCTGGCGGCGGCGGCGGCCGGGGCCGAGGAGCCTGAGGGGAAGCGGCGGGCCGCGGCCGGCGGGAAGAAGAAGGACATCCGGGACTACAACGACGCGGACATGGCCCGGCTGCTGGAGCAGTGGGAGGTAGGGGCCGCCCCCGGACTAGGCCCCTGGGCCCCCCGCGCAGCGCCCTCAGTCACCCGCCCCTCGCTCGCTTCTCCCCGCTCAGCTCCCCTCTGCCGCCCCCGGTCTCTCTCCACCCCCCAGCTCTGTTCGCCGCCCGCCCGCGCTCCCCGCCCGCGGTCCCCCCTCCAGGGAGGGAGGCTGGCGTTTGCTTGCTGCCGGAGGGGCCCGGCGCGGCCGGGCCACGTTCCACCTGCATCAGGTGGATGCCCCAAGAGTGGGATGTGTGTGAGGGAGTGGGTGGGCCTCAGTCCCCAGGGCCCCTTCCCTCGTCCGCCTCCCACCCGCAGGTGCAATCCGTGAGGGGCGCAAGTAACCCTGCGAGTTGGCAGCTGGCGCCCTGTCTGCTTTTCCATGCCAGAGTTGAGTCCCCTTGAGAGCCCTGCCATGGTCAAAGGTGAGCAAATGGAGCGCGTGAACAGGTAAAAGCCATTGCGGCTGGGTGGTGATGTAGGTGAGAGCCCCATTGAATGCCCCACACGCCACCAGTTGTGCAGGTCAGCTAGTTCTAGCCCGCTTTGTTCCCCTCTATCTCTCCCCAAGTACAGTGACTTTGAAATGAGTTACTGTTTTAGCTCCCAGTCTTGCAGACACTACACCGCATGTTAACAACTTTTGTAATAAGTCACCAGAACCAAATGGTATCCACCCACGAGTTCTGAAGGAGCTCAGATATGAAAATGCTGCGCTACTAAGTGTGGTATGCAAACTATCACTTAAATCAGCCCCTGTACCAGCTGACTGGCCGATAGCTAATGTATGGCCATTTTTTAAAGGTAATCCTGGCAGTTACAGGCTGGTAAGCCTAACTTCAGCACCAGGCAAATTGGTTAAAACTATAGTATAGAACAGAATTATCAGACACCTAGATGAACATAATTAGTTATAGAAAACTAATTCCTTTTGAAAAAGGAAATCATGCTTCACCAAGCTATTAGAATTCTTTGAGGGGGGTCAACAAACATGGACTAGATGGATCATTGGCCATACTGACTCAGATCATTCTTATGTTCTTTTAACTTTTCTTTATTGCCTATTCCCTGTCTCCCCTGGTTCCTTCTGTTACTACACTATCATCTATTTATTTTCTCCCCATCTGCTGCCTTTTCTATTTGACTCTCCCAAATGCCACAGAACCTTCTGATTCCATTCCTTTCCCTATGGTTATTGTCCGAAATGTTTTGCATAATTTTTGAAAGCAGCAGAGGTGAAAGTATCTTTCTCATATATACCCAGTTACACAGAGCTATAAGTCAAAGTGTGGAAACTGGTTTTTGCGTGTGCCTTTCACGCAGGAGAACTTTGCAGAAGAGAAAAAAGCCACCAGAGTCTGCTGAACTCAGTATTTTTGTTCAGCAACTTCTGGACTTCTCATTCCATGAACAGGCACGAAGTCCTTGTCTACAGGAAACTGTTAACTAATACATTTTAACTAAAATGATCTTAAAACATGAACTAGCTAATATGTTTCCTAAAGCCTAATTTTTTTTGTAGTGTTTCCTATATCTATGGTAATCAACAGCAAGGATTGGAAAGTGAGAGTCTCATCCTGCCTTCCCTAGGGACTGCCACAAAGAGCACACAGGTTTCAAGGCTGAAGAGCTTGCAGGAGGACTGTATATGTGCACTCCCCTCGTCCTCATGTCCCCCTGCCTCCACCACCATCTCCCCCAACCTTCTGTGCATCAGAGGGGAAATTTGAAGTTGTTGCAAATGTGTGGGATGACAAAACTGGAAGTGACAGATAAAGGGCAGGGAAAGAAAAGGAGAGTGATAACAGAGCACAAGATAAATATGAGACCATATGGAAGAATGTTGTGGTGTTAAGAGTCAGGAAGTATTAAAATTCAAATCCTGGCTCAGCTACTAATATACTATGTGGCTTTGGACAAGTTATTTTACTCCCCTACCTCAGTTTCCCCACTTGTATCATAAGAATATTTGCTGGTCTCACAGGGATGTTGAGGAGTAATTCCTGATTATTAAATAAAATTTGCCCTCATCCTAAAATAATCTACCATATATCTTTTTTACATACACAGAGCATAATCTTCAACTGTCCTGAACTCATTCTTGACACAGCTGAGGCAGAGTTACCACCAAGCCACCTTTTATGCCTGCCTTAAACATGGGAGCACATGGGACTGAACCAGATTTGTAGCAGTTAAGAGTCTGAATCTTTAATTTATGCTTTTAATTGCTCCAGGGGTGAGGTTACAGATGGCAGTGATTGGCCAGCACGCATTGTGCTCAGACCATTATACTGGGGGAGCAGGTAGTACAGAGCACAGTACAACATCTCTGTGCCATCCAAGGATTCCCATATGCCAGGGCAATCTCCAGCTACCCCTCCAGAGTTGCTTTCCACTACTTTGTGCAGCCTGAAGCTGAAGAAACTTCATTCCTGAGACTTGGCTAAGAGCTCAAAATCATAAATCACCATAGTTTCCTTGGCTAATTCTATAATAGAAATATATATAATACAGTATGGGGAAAACAATAACAGAGAGATTTCAGTATTGGGGAGGGAGAAAACAGAGAGAAGAAATATGAGTGTCATTTAGTCCATTTAATGCTTTCTTTGTGAAACTTCATGTTCGTACATGCCTGACAAACATACCTGTTCATTTCAATTCTCTTATTTGTCTTGCTTTCAGTTTTTAGTTTTGGACTGCGCACAGTAATATGTAGTTACACCACATATCTCTTATAAAACTGCGAGAGGTATTCAAGTGATAGAGTGTCATGCAGAGAAGCTTTCGATCACTCCTTGGGATGGAACATTATACTTAAGTACTCAAACCAAAGCAATACTTTGAGAAATAAAACGTATAAATGTTCACAGCCATTCAGCTAATTGATATTAATAAGCATGTGTTGTTACTATAGTCTTAGCCAATTTTGTAATGTGTAAAAATTAGTTGAAACCTTGTATTCCTAATGCCATTTTAAAAGTACAAAATAGGCTACATTTGTGTGGCTTAAACTAATTTTAAAACAGTATGGAGAGTTGCTTTTCTGTTTCCTAAAAGTTATTTCTCTGTCAGTAATATAATGCTTTGCACTTTTGTAATGCTTTACAAACATGGCCTTTCTCAGCATCCCCATAAAGTGTTATTTCCAATTTTCAGGAATGGGGACTAAGGCAGGGAGAAAAAGGATGGGAATTTCAAAAGTGTTTGCTTTTTTTCAATGGGGTTTGTGCTCCTAAATCACTTATATGCTTATGAAAAATCCACCCTAAATAACTTACTAAAGACTACATAGTAAGTCAGTAGTAGAGCTGGGAGCACAGTTAAAATTTCTGAGCTCAAGCCATTAGACAACTGTTCCCTTCCCCTTTCCACATGCTTTGTTATATGCAACTCACATAAGTTCAACCAAAACCAGTTTGTAAGAACTGAAGAAGGAAAAGCTTAAATACCTCTTTAAGCAGTAACACTGCAATTCCCCGAAGTAAAAAATTGCAGAACAATGTTGTGATAGAAATTCAACTTGAAAACCTAGTTCAATCAATAAGAAAGCAAACTCCTCTTGTGCCAGACAGGAAAACAGCTGTGGTCATTCATCCAAACCAGCCCCTTTAAAGGGGAAGAGACATTGCATTTTTTTCCTGTCTCCATCTTATGGTAGGAAGATAGTGCCTGAGTCATGGTATAGGGCATGATGTAGAAATGAAGATAAATGTACTGGAAATCTAACTTAAAAGAAAAAAGGAAGCGCCTATTAACCCTTAAAGTTAGTGCGTGCATGTATACATTGCAACACTGCTTTTATTTGTTTCACAAAAGTATACAAGGAGCACTGAAGTGTGTATTGCTTCTGTGTCTCTTTGTATAAACAAGTATATATAAAGCATATGGGTGATGTAACTGGCTCAGTGCCACTTCAGTTACATTTCTTATTTAATGTGCAACGAATGGGTCAAACCTTCTATCCCCATTGAAGTTTTTGGGGCTTCAGGGGTATAAATAGGGTCAGAATTCTGCCCTAAACATGTGGCTTATATAAGATGACGGGGTAAGGGGAGGAAAGATTCACAGAATGTAAGTAAACATTGCTTAAGAGTTGAAGCAGTCTCACAATAAGAAGTTCAGGAGATGCAATTTGCTATATTTGTCTTTGTTTTGGAATCTTCATCAATAATCAAACACAACTTTCTCTTTATTTACACACAGTGTCTAATAATTCTCTAAACTAAACAATGACAAATGCCAAAAAAATAGTTTTGCAATAAGTTGGCGTTTATATAGAAGTGGCATGTTAAGCTTAATGTGTAATTGAAAGAAATCTGTTTCAAAACAGAAGGATGATGACATAGAAGAGGGGGATCTTCCGGAACACAAAAGGCCATCAGCACCCGTAGACTTCTCCAAAATTGATCCAAGCAAGCCTGAGAGTATCCTGAAAATGACCAAAAAAGGGAAGACTCTTATGATGTTTGTCACAGTGTCAGGAAATCCCACTGAAAAGGAGACTGAGGAAATTACCAGCCTGTGGCAGGGCAGTCTCTTCAATGCAAATTATGATGTACAAAGGTAAGCAATTGTCTTCAAATTTCTTTATTTGTGTTTACAGGATCCTGATATTTCTTTCTCAAAATGTTCTTCACAGCTGTTCTGTTTCTCTCAGTCAATGTCTCTTTGCTCTCCTAAGTCACTGTTTATACCTTTTTAAACTTTCTTCAAGCCACTTTGACGGTAATATGGGCAGGCATACAAAGCTTTTTAACACTTAGTCATAGTGTATATGTGGCCTAGCCTTTTAAAACTCATAATGCATAATGCAGCCATCTATCTTTTTAGATAGATGTTTTGTTTTGTATGTGCTTGATGGGAAGCATTCCACCTGGAAGTGTGTGTCACTACTAAGCTTTAAATTCCTCTTACTAAAAATAAACTTTTAGAAATGATCCTTTTGAAATAGAAGGATGCTAGCCTAGATTGTGTGTGCAGTTGAGGAGGCAGACAGACTTCTGTTGCTATATTGATCTTGCATCCGGTAATGGAATATTGTTTATTTCTTTTTATGTGGAAGAGATTTAATGCATGTTGGCAATTTGTTTATTAGCCACTTAATGGAATCTTGTTGTAATATTTGTATGTATTCTTAAGCATTCATTAACCACATTTCTGAAACATAGGCAAATGTGTCTTTCTGTGAGTGAAGGTATGATGTCTCGGCACTGCCACAAACATTAGATAATTTAGCATCCTGGTTCTTTCCTAGTTTTTGAGTTTATATTCTTCACTTTCCTCTTTGCTTTGTTTTATACATATTAATGAGTATTTATTATAAAATAGCAACACTTTCGTGTGTAGCTAATAGCTATAGTTGTATAACAGCGAATTTCCTGGAAAGACTAATAAAAAAATTGTACTTGTTACCATGGGGGTGTGTGTGTGTGGTTGTTTTTTTTTTTTTTAAGCAGATGTACCACTTAATGCTACTAAGTGCACCCTAATCTTGGAATTGCTCTAAATGAAACAACATTTTAGCACTTCAAAGACCAAATGCTAATTGACAGTATTTTTTCATCTAGGTTTATTGTTGGCTCAAATCGTGCCATCTATATGCTACGTGATGGAAGCTATGCATGGGAAATCAAAGACTTTCTGGTAAATCAGGAGAGGTGCGCAGATGTAACTCTAGAAGGTCAAGTGTATCCTGGCAAAGGAGCAGAAGAAAGTGAAAAAGTAAAAAATAAAACCAAACCAGAGAAAACTAAAAGGAAAAAAGATGCAGACAAGAAATCTAAAGCCCTCAAAGAAGACAACCGAGCTACCAAACACAGAGAAGATCTATGACAAATAAATTAACCAAAATGAATACAGTAAATAGAAAATCAATAGTTGTGCTGTTCATGGGCTAAACTGACTGTTTAAGTTTTGCCGCCTTACCTGTACAATTCCTGGCTGTTTAGGGGGGCAGGGTGGGAACAGGAAGAGGAAAGAATACTGGATTTAAGAGGCTGTGTTTAAATGTACCAATTTACTTATTAATATTTGGCATTTACTTTGTAACAGCAAAGTTGACATTTAATTGCCTATGTTAGATAGCAACTTTTTTGTTACTTTTACTAAATCGTTTTAAGGTTAAAATAGGCACCTATGGATCTAATGTTATGCTCTTTGTTCATATGGCAAGAAAGGAAAAAGAACTGTGATCCTTACAATGCACCAAAGTTAATATGTAGTAGTAATTGGCCATTGTGGCTAGGTAAGTTATGTCAATGATTCACATAGTCACTGCTAGGCAGTAGAATAAACTGGCACAGTCTCTTCTGGGAGCCATTATACATAATGTATGTTCAGTGAGTAATTTCTCTACGATTTTAATGAATTGTACTCTAATTTCAGGCATCTTTGACCACTTTGATGGTACTTAATATATGGGCATGGGTTGCCTTGACCGTAAAACGTATACCCCCAAAGTACTACAGCTGGCACTGACACAGGTGCCTGGATGCATAATATAAGATAGACAAATACAAAAACTGTTTTGTTTGTACTCTGATTGGCAAAAGCAAGGAGATTTTTGGGACATGATTCTTGAGTCATCTATATCTATGTAAAAGAGACATAACACTATGGGTGTCAATGAAATTACAATGCTAATGTGAAAATGGTCCAAGTGAAAGAAGAATCAGGCCCTTGGCCAATCCCCAAAGGTATTTAAGGTGCCTAACTCGCATTGAATTCAGTGGGAGCTAGATGACTAAATATCTTTGAGGATCTGGGCCTTGGTGTTCAAACTGTTTTTGTTTCAGCATGCAAGTTCTTACAGAATAAAAGACAGTGAATTAAATAAGAAGCAGCCTTAACTCTGAATTTGTTTTTTGTTGGGTTGAGAGCTTATATAATTCCCTAAATAAGTAGTAATTACAGTGCTGAAGAAAATTGATGTATGGCTAGCCATGGAGGGCCTGACCATCCTGTCAGTTACATGTTCACAGCTCCCATTGAAATTGCATGCATGCAGCTGATAAGTTAAGGGAGAATTTGTTGGTTTTTAATAATTGGTTCTCGAATAATTCCTCATTAAAATAATTAAATCAGTCTCCCTTTGCAGCTTCCATAAATACCAGGAAGGTTGACTTAAGCAGGGAAGGGACTTTAAATCCTCTTCAAAAGTCAACTTGTTTAAATAAAGGCTTCTTTTATTCTAACTGTATCCACGTAAATACGACTTAAGAAGTTTTTCCTCAAATATGTTGAGGAATAAATGCATAATGACAGAGAGCACACATCCATTTCAGGATGACAGGCACAGTACTAGATATGTTTGATATTACTGAAATCGTTACTTTGATTTTTAAGGTGCCAAAATTCATGTGTTTGGGATAATTAAAAGGTCCTAACTTGAACCATTATGGTTCATCTTTTTACATCAAAGTATTTTGTAAGTGGTTAACTTTGCTGTTGACTTAGTGAGTATTTGTTTCAGAATAACAATGTAACTAAATTTTACACAGTTCTTTTTTTTAAATAGAACCTGGTTTTGTTCATTGTTTCAAAATACACTTTTTACAATTGTGCATGATATGTTAAATTTCAGTAAATTTATCTTTGGGACACAGGCTAATCCCTCTCTGGTTTCCATAATTACGCACAAGTAAAGACTAAATTATGTTGATGAAACATGCAGGTATTAATATACATATCTTCACTCTTCGCTTTGCAGGTCTTTTTGTGAATTAAAGCTTAGATTGTAGTGAATTGCAGTAGAAAAGTTTTCTGTAAATTTATATCTGCCTAATACTCTTGAGTGAAAAGCTATAAAGCACTTGTGTCTTGGGAATTAATTATATTGCTTTTCTGCTCTATTCATGGCAAAGATACAGCGCTGTTCAGGCAATTCTGTGTAGATACTTGATAGTCAGAATGTTTTCTGCTCTTGTAAACACATTGTTGTCTCATTGATCTATTGCTTGCAAGTACTCATTTTGCATTCCCTATATTTGGAGTATTGCATCCTTTTCCAGGAAAGAATTGCAGGCCAACTCAAATGAAAAACTATAAGATCCAAAACATTGGTTAGTGGAAAACAAATTATAATTGTAAATTATAGAATTTTCTTAACCCAGGCTGAATCCTTTAGAAACTAATAAGATTTAAATATGGATACAGAAACTTTAACATGGCTATTCTTCTGATCTCTGAGAAGACTACAGTATGTTTTTATTGTATAAGATAACACAAGAACAGCCATATTGGGTCAGACCAATGGTCCATCTAGGGCTATATCCTGTCTTCTAACAGTGGCCAATGCCAGGATCTTCAAAAGGAACAAATAGAACAGGTAATCATCAAGTGATCAATCCCATTGGCCATTCCCAGCCTCTGGCAAACAACAATCCCTGTCTGTCCTGGCTAATAGCAATTAATGGACCTATCCTCCATGAACTTATCTAGTTCTTTTTGGAACCCTGTTATAGTCTTGGACTTCACAATGTCCTCTGGCAAGGAGTTCCACAGGTGTACTGAGCGTTGTGTGAAGAAATACTTCCTTTGTTCATTTTAAACCTGCTGCCTATTAATTTCGTTTGGTGACTCCTAGTTTTTGTGTTATGAGACGGTGTAAATAACACTTCCTTATTTACCTTCTCCAGACCAGTCATGATTTTATAGACTTCTGTCATTTCCCCCTTTAGTTGTCTCTTTTCCAAGCTGAAAAGTCTGCCTTAGTCTTATTAACCTCTCCTCATATGGAAGCTTTTCCATACCCCTAATCATTTTAGTTGTCCTTTTCTGTACCTTTTCCAATTCCAATAGATCTTTTTTGACATGGGGCAACCAGATCTGCATGCATCTGTTGTGGACGTAGCATGGATTTATAAAGAGGCAATACGATATTTTCTTTCTTACTATCTATCCTTTTCCTAATTCCTAACATTCTCTTAGCTTTTTTGACTGCCGCTGCACAATAAGGGGATGTTTTTCCAAGAACTATCCATAATGACTTCAAGATCTCTCTCTTGAATAGTAATAGCTAATTTAGATCCCATCACTTTATATGTATAGTTGAGTTTGTTTTCCAATGTGTATTACTTTGCATTTATCAACATTGAATTTCATCTGCTATTTTGTTGCCCAGTCACCCAGTTTTGTGAGGTCCCTTTGTAACTTTTCGCAGTCTGCTTCAGACTTAACTAACTTGAGTAGTTTTGTATCATTTCACTGTTTACCCCTTTTTCCAGATCATTTATGAGTGTATTTACCAAATGCATGTGGGAACATTTAATTGAAGTTTGACAAAAACTATGCAATATGGTCCAGTTCAAGCAAAAAATGTAAATTTTAAAAATATTATAGGTACTGTAAAAACAACTAAGCTATGTGAGGGGGAAAAATCTAAAATTAAAACTACCCAAATACAGCGTACAAATGAAGCTCAGGCCAACATTTTCAAAATTGTATGTCTAAAATAAATAAATCTGTATTTGGGTAAATAACAGTAGACTGATGATTCAATAGTGCTGAGCGCTCAACAGCGCTGTCTGTTTAAAATGGAAAAAGATAGTTTTTATTTTAAACTTGATCTAGCCAACATAATTTGAAGCAAAACTTACTTAGAGATGATTTTAAAGATGTTAAACTGTGTCAGTACTAAGTGCTAAATAGTGTTTCAAATCATGTTAGCTCGATGGTTTGGTTTTTTTTAAAAGCACCGGGTCTTTCTAGACAGACTTAATAAGCATATAGCTGACTATTAATTAGTTTAATGCTTTTGAACCTCAAATATACTATAAAAGTATATGGTATTACATTCACCCAGATCTTCTATACTCTTTTTTTTTTTTAAACTCTCTCCTACACACACACTCCATGGCCAATAAATAATATAATGCCTATTAATGTGACTTCCTAGCCAATTTAAGAGATGCAGAGAATGCCATGATCGTATTGAAAGCACAGAAAATTGTCACTTTGTTTCTTCTTTTCACTGTTCATCTCTTTTCCTCTTTTAATTGTTACGTTACTAATTATTTCCAAAAATATATACATGGGGATGGGAAGGGAAGAGGAGAGAGCTGACAACTTACGGTTTTGATTGCTGTCATGCCAGACTGCGAGAGACCTGTGTCGTCTTGATGTCCATTTTCTTTAATTTTATCTTAAGTTCTTGCACACAGTTCACCTATATCTTTTCATTCAATTACACTTTTGCGTCAAATGTGACCTTGGGAGAATGAGCAGAATAGGTGTAATGGGGGGACTACTTACAACAAGGGCTAAAATTTTTCAGTGAACATGCAAGTCTGCATTTGATATGCTGTTCATAAACTTAAATGGGTGTCTGAGAAAAGGTTGTCAGGTTTTGGCTCCAGTCACAGCTTGTCTGGAATTACCCTCTACAGCTAAACAATGATGTAATGTATATGTCCGTGATCTACTTTACAGAGAATTTCTGTATCCTGATTTTTTCCCCCCTTATTTTCTTTCTTACACAGTTTCACAAAACCAAATCTCTGCTTTCATCAAAACTAAACTACTGTTGTCTGCCTTCTTTATAGCAGACATGCCGTAGCAATGACACTGCAAATAGTTTTCATTGAAAATGTAAGATGCTAGTGTAAATTATTTCTGTGGATTACAAGTATCACAAAAGTTAAATGTTGTGCCTAAATTGGCCAATTTAGGGGTGATGCTACAGAAAGATTTGCTACAGAGCCTTTACAGGCAAATTATATTGATAGTCCTAATTTTGTAGTCACCATTTACATCTCTAATAAATACAGGAATTAATTTTTACAGTATTTTTTAGAAACATCATGATGAACTGTTTAATCTATTTCAATGAGCATCATCTTTATTCTGAAACTTCTTGGTTAGAAATCCAGTACAAAGACACAACTTCCATTGAGAGAAGACTTGATCTTTTTTCCATTGGTTTCAATGGGAGCTTTGTCACAGACTTCAATTGGAGCAGGATTGGGGCCCCTTGCAGCAAGTGAATTGAGTGCCCGAGGCTGAACTTTTAGTGAAAGACTTTTTAGCATAATGCTAAAATCCCATTGCCTATGGAGAAGTTGGCGGGGGTCGTGTTTACAGAAATAATATTTCCAGGACAGTATTTGTGTATAATGATTTTTCAGCAATGTAATGAATCATTTTAATAAAACTGTAAAGCTGTCAGTTACTAGCCTTTTCTCTTTATCTGTTTCACAGTACTCTCCATTTAGGAACCATTAGCTTGTTTATGCATTTCCTTACACTTCCATCTAGTGGTATAAATGAAAACATTTAAAAAAAACATTAACTTACTCCATTATGGAATGCCTAAAACGCTACACCCAACAGAATTTCTCATTTTAACTGAGAAGTCTAATATCTCTACAAAAGAGTAATGTTGGCTTCTGCTCCAAAAAAGACTTCATCAGTGACACATGCATCAGGTATTTTCTCAGTGTGTTATCTTCCATTTTTAAACACTTTCAAAAATAAACTCTTAAAAACGCAAATGTTATTTTAAAAAGATTTGGAGGAGCCTAATGACATCGGGTGTCAGCCAGTGCCCAACAATTGTGCTCTCTGAACTTTAAGCCCATAAGAATGGTTATAGCGGGTTAAATCAGTAGTTCATTTGGACCAGTATCCTGACTTTCGACAAAGGCTGGTGGCTAATGAATAGAGCAGGGCAATTTATTTGAGTGATCCACCCCATTGCCCAGTCCCAGCTTCTGACAATCAGAGATTTAGGGACACCCAAGGCATGGGGATGTGTCCCTGACCATCTTAGCTAATAGCTATTGATGGACCTATCTTCCAGGAATTTATCTAATTCTTTTTTTTAATCCAGTTATTGTTTTGGCCTTCACAACATCCCCTGGCAACGCGACCCACGGGTTGAGTGGTTGTGTGGAAAAAGTACTTCCTTTAGTTTTTGAAAACCTGCTGCCTATTAATTTCATTGGGTGACCTCTGGTTCTGTGAAGGGATAAATAACACTTTTTCTCTAGACCATTCATGATTTTATCCTCTATCATTTTCTCTCTTAGGCCTGGTCTATACTTACCTTGGCGATTCGGCGGCAGTCGACGGGAGATATGCAAGTGACATAAATCACTTGCGTATCTCCCGTTGACTTCGGGGCGTCTCCTTAACGTGGCCTCCACATTGTGCTGTGTTGAAGGGAACAGCACTCCCTTTGATGCAGCACTATGCCACTTACTGGGTGGTTTTCCTGTGTCACTTGCTGAATCTACTGAGCGGGTCTATACAGACCCAAACCTGAACATGGAGCAGAGATTTCACAATGACTCCAAGGTCTCTTTCCTGAATGGTAACAGCTAATTTAGACCCCCAGCATTTTGTATGTATAGTTGGGCTTATGGTTTCTAATGTGCATTAAATTGCCTTTATCCACATTAAATTTCATCTTCTGTTTTGTTTCCCCATCACCCAGTTTTGTGTGATCCATTTGTGATCACTTGCTGCAGTGAGCTTTGGACTTAACTATCTTGAGCAAATTTGTATCATCTGCAGACTTTGCCACCTCACTGTTCACCTGGTTTCCCAGATTATTTATGAATATATACCTGCATCTAGGCAGGTAATACAAAATCTGCAATAAATTGTGGTGCTCTGGGTGGGGGATTCATGCGCAAATAATGCTCAGCTGCTTTTCTCTTTTTAAAAGACATTTTTGGCAATATAATGCTTGGCAAATTATGTATATGAGAGCAGCAAGGGTCAGAGTAATATAATTTAGCAGCATTTAAATGCCTGCATTTTATTGGGATAAAGTAAGTACAACTGCGCACTAAGACTGTAGTCCAAAAAGGTATTTTTTCTTCTTCTTCTCCATTTTGATTCTGTGGGAAGGTACTTAAGTTGGAGGTATTGTACCTAACATTGCCTTAACATGGGCATAAATTGGAAGTAACTTCATTTTAGTAAATTGCATCACAGCAGTGTAAAATAAGAAGTGCTAATTTACCCCAGTGGCAATTTGAATTCCATTAAAGGATTTCATATACTAAGCAATAAGGGATGAATTCAGGATCTAGTGAGAGTTTCCAGCTCTTTTGCTTCAAATAGGCTGTGATGCTCTTCTGACATTTGCTGGTTAGCAAAAATTTTTATACAGTATGCAGTTAGGGACATAACCATCTGCTTCCTACAAACTTATAGCAGTGAGTGCTGAAGTACACGTCTTTGACATAAATTTTACAACCACTAGAGACGATAAATTGGTTGAGTTCACAATTTCGAATTTTAGTTTAAACTAAATATAGCATGTGAGTCATGCTGTAGTATAGAGGGAATGTAGTTATCACCAACTGCATATTTATTTATAATGTAGTGGGATTCATGGTATTCAGCCTAATGTATTTTTAAACACCTTTTGCCATTAGTTAACCCTGATATAGGATTGCATTATAAAAATAAAGGCCCCCACATTTTCAAACCTGCCTGTCTACAGTTAGGTTCCTGAATCCATCTCTCGGCACATAAATACAAATAATCTGTTTTTCAAAGCTGTGGCGCATGTAACTATTTCCTGCTTACAAATTCTATGACTTTCTCATCTACTTCAATAGGATTTCTGCATGCTCAGCTTACCCGAAATATCTGAGGTCCTTATATTTAGATGCCTAAATATGGTTTTAAGATAATAAATTTATGTACTCAGCTTAGCACCTGTTTAGCCATGGGTAACATTTCACTTTTGAAGTTGAGCTCTGTGTAAGCTCGAAAGCTTGTCTGTTTCACCAACAGAAGTTGGTCCAATAAAAGATATCACCTTACCCACTGTATCGCTCACTGTTCTATCTGCTGTTAGCTGGCTATTGTAAGAGTGACACGAGAGGTATGCCATATAGTTCTGTGAACTTTAGACATTTGAATAATTAGGCCTGGATTCTTCGGTGCACCCAACCTGCACTTGAAATAGGACTAGGGTTTAGCTGGCAAGAGGTGCACAAAAGTGACTTTACACTTGGCTGCTCTAAATTGTAGTTAGCTGCCGCAATTGCCCTTGGGAGCCATTCTGGCAGCTGGGGATTGCTGGCATGTAGCCGTACTGTACCCACAAAAGCTTAGCCCAAACAAATTTGTTAGTCTTTAAGCTGCCACAGAACTCTCTCTGTTTTACCCACACACTGTTTTCCTCAGCCCCCATGTGGTGGAGGACAAGGCAGTTGAGCTGCTACAACAGCCTTATGCCACTAGAAGTGTCCCCCAAGCCAGGGGCAAGCCTTAGAAGGCTGATTAAGCAATCTTCACAGCCCCTCTTGCCCTTGAAGATAGCCTTACACTGCATGCGTCTTTTGGCAGTTCCCCACCCCCAGCTCAGGCATAAAGAGCTGTGTAGTTGGCGAGGCACTGTTCAGGCAAGTAAAGACATTCCTGAAGGGTGGGGGGATGTAAGCAAGGCTGTACGCTACATAGCTCTCGACTCATCTAAACCATGCGTCCCCAGCTAAACTCCCCTCCATTGGGAAAAGACTTGCCTAGCAGGGAAAGACTCCAGCAATGGGGAAAGGCTCCTCCAGTGCTCCAATGCTGGCGTTCTTCCCAGGCACAGGGAAACACTCTGGCAGTGGGAGGACAGTGGGGAGAAGCTCCACCACCCTTTCCCTGCCACAGTGAAAAGCTCTGGCAGCTAGGAACTGCTGCAGGCTTTCCCCAGTGTCTCCCCCCAGCAGAAGCTTTGACAGGAGCTAGACACCATACTGTAGCCACTGCTGTGTGGATGCAGAAAGCATTTCTTGGTGGTGCGTAGCTGCACATAGCCTGCTGCCTGGGGAGGTGGCGTAGCTGTAGCCTCAGAGCACTGCACGGAGTCTATGTGCAGCCGAAAATCTGGCCTGTTGTATTTTAAATGCATGAGAGGACACGGTGTCTCCAAAGTGTAACGCACAACAGCTTTCGCCTTCCTTAGCGAAAAGCAGGGTCAAATGTCACCCTTCCAAGTCAGTCATCTTGTTGGCTCAGCTTGCAGGGCCGTCCACTCACTTGCAGGCGTGCCTTTGCCTGCGTGTATGGCTGTAATGGTCAGCTTTTAACCACCGGCATCTGCGCACGTCGAACATTTCAGAGGCTGTTCTATCAGTGTATAGCACCTTATTGATTTTTGGGGTGTGTGTGAGAGAGAAACAGGCCCCATGTGGGGACATTTTGCACCTCCTACCGTCTGATTAGCACACCCCACATTCACGCACTCGTATAACCGGCTCTAGAGCAAACAACCGGTTGGCGCCCATTAATGGCGTCCAACAACAACCCCGCACTCTGGAGAGTGCGAAATGCATGCCTTGCTGGCAGCAACTGAACAGCTTAGCCAGTAGGGGCAGGGAATGCAACATTAGGCCAACTCTTGACTAGGGCAAAGAAAAGTCTCCCCCCCCCCTCCTTTTATACTGTTGCTAATTCCCACATTGTGACCTTTGAGGCTGTTTGCAGCATTTTTGTCACCATGGTCTGTTAGCTCCCTCAGCTGACATGCCCTGGTTTCCCTTTTGCAGCTCATCCTTCCTTGGGGGACTCCCATGGTCCTCTTTATCACCGCCTATGACATGTGTTAGCTATCCTGATGTAACACACAAAACATGGTTACTTACCAATAACTGTTGTTCTTCGAGATGTGTTGCTCATCTCCCTTCCACTTTGGTGTGCGCGCACCCTCGTGCACGGCCTCCGGAGAACTTTTTCCCTAGCAGCCCCCTGTAGGGGTCGGCCTCGGCACCCCCTGGAGTGCCACCCTCATGCAGCGGCATATAGGGCGCTGCCAGCCCCTCCCCTCCTCAGTCCCTTCTTTCTGCCGACTCCGACAGTGGGGACGGAGGGTGGGTGTGGAATTCCACTTAGGTGATTACCGAGCCATACCTGGAGGTGGGTAGGAGTCACCGGTGAGCTGCCCTCAGCATGGCTCTGCCGACTCGCGCGCCCTCCCTCGACTGCCGGACGACAGCGTAGTGCGCAGCAAAGCTGTGCACCAAGGACCAGGTGGCAGCCCTGCAGATGTCATCCAGGGGGACCCGTTCCAGGAAGGCCGCCAACGCGGCCTGGGCCCTCGTCGAGTATGCCGTCACCACTCCGGGAAGTTGGACGCCTGCACGCTCATAGCAGAGCCGGATGCAGGTGGTGATCCATCTGGCGATGCACTGGGTGGAAACCAGGGATCCCTTCATCCTGTCCACCACCGCGACGAAGAGCTGCATGGTCTTCCAGAATGGCTTCGTCCTCTCGAGGTAGAATGCCAGCGCCCTCCTTATGTCAAGGCTGTGTAGTCTCCTCTCGTCCTCGGACCTGTGCGGTTTAGGGAAAAACACGGGGAGGAAAATGTCTTGGTTACAATGGAACTGGGAGACTACCTTAGCCAGCAACACTGGATGAGGCCTCAGCTGTACCTTATCCCGGAAGAACACGGTATGGGGGGCTCCGAGGTCAAGGCTCTTAGCTCAGAGACCCTCCTACCGAGGTAGTGGCCACGAGGAAGGCCACCTTCCAGGACAGGATCAGCAGGGGGCAGGTGGCCCAGGGCTCAAAGGGGGGCCCTGTCAGTCTAGCAAGGACCAGGTTGAGATCCCAGGGAGGCACCGGGTCATGGACCTGCGGATAAAGCCTCTCGACCCCACTGAGGAACCTCACCGACATGGGGTGGGAGAACAGGGACCGCCCCCCCCCATCAGCTGATGGAAAGGCAAGATGGCCGCTAGGTGCACCCTGAGGGAGGCTAGCGCTAGCCCCTGCAGCCTAAGCTGCAGCAGGTACTCGAGGACCGCCTGCACGGGGGACATACCAGGGGTTACGCCCCCGCGACTCCACCCAGCAGGTGAACCTCCTCCACTTGGCCCTGTAGGCAATCTGTGTGGAGGGCTTCCTGCTACCCAGTAGCACGCGTTGGACCTCCTCCGAGCAGGTTCTCTCCTCCTCCATCAGCCAGAGAGCCTCCAGGCCGTCAGGCGCAGGGAGTCCAGGCTGGGGTGCAGCAGGCGACCGTGGTCCTGGGAGAGCAGGTCCGGCCTCCTCGGGAACTCGATCGGCGGGACGACTGACAGGTCCTGGAGCAGGCTGAACCAGTACTGCCTCGGCCACGCTGGGGCTATCAGTATGACGTCCGCTCTGTCCCTCTTGATTTTCAAGAGACCCTGGGTTAGAGCGGGGTGTGGGGGGGGGAACACGTACATGAGGGTCCCCGTCCATTCGATGAGGAACGCGTCGGAAAGGGAGCCTGGCTCACAACCCCGGAGCGAGCAAAACCTCGGGCACTTCCTGTTCCAGGACGACATGAACCGGTCCAGTCGGGGAACACCCCACTCGTGGAAAATCCTGGCCGCTACCTCCGGATGCAACGACCAGTCGTGTTGGGGTAGAAACGACCTGCTGAGGCGGTCCGCCTCGTCGTTCCTGACCCCCGGGAGGTGAGAAATCATACCTCGCCGCCAAGTCCCAAAGATGAAGCGCCTCCTGGCACAGAGCCGAGGAGCCCCCCTCCCCCCCGGGCTTGTTGATGAAGAACATCGCTGCGGTGTTGTCCGTCAGCACCTGTACCGTTTTCCCCAATAAACAATGGCGGACCACTCTGCATGCCAGCCTGACTGCCCTCAGTTCTTTCACATTGATGTGGAGGGCAGTCTCCTCCCACGACCAGCATCCCTGGGTGCTCAGGCC
>ML675644.1:8705477-8720652 GCA_007922155.1 Mesoclemmys tuberculata
TCAGGGTGACCAAGGGGGGTCATGGTCATGAACAGGACCCCCCTTACTACACTGTCCCGGGGTCCAACCACCAACTCAGTGACCCCAGCACCGTGGGCGGCACCGTAACCACTCTGTCCAGAGAGTGCCTGCTGGGCACATACACCGTGGCCAACCAACCCTGGAGGGGCCTGAGCCGGAGGTGGGCCAACCTCACCACATAGGTGCACGAGGCCATGTGGCCCAACAGCCACAGGCACTGCCTGGCTGTCGTTGTGGGGCACCGCTGAAGTTGTGATATGATCACTGCCATGGCCTCGAACCTCGAGCATGGGAGGGAGGCTTTGGCCCACACTGAACTCTAGGCGCTGTACCGGTGACAGCATCAACTTCTGCTCGTTGATGAGCAGCCCCTGAGCATGGCACGCGGCCTGGACGAGGGAGACCGCCTCGCATACCTGCGACTTGGTTTTGCCCCTTATCAACCAATCGTCCAGGTAGGGGAATATCTGGACCCCCCCTGCGCCTCAGAAAGGCCGCCACTACCGCCATACACTTGGTGAACACTCTGGGGGAGGAAGACAGGCCAAAGGGCAAGGCCTTAAATTGGTAGTGGCACCAGCTACCATAAACCTGTGGGTGGGAAGGATGGAGACGTGGAAGTACGCATCCTTCAGGTCGAGGGTGGCAAACCAATCCCCTGGATTCAGCATGGGAATAATGGCCGCTAGGGACACCATGCGAAACTTCAGTTTCCTTATGACTCTGTTTAACCTGCGCAGGTCCAGGATAAGCCTGAGCCCTCCCTTGGCTTTGGGAACGAGGAAGTACCTCGAGTAGAACCCCCTTCCCCACCTCGAGCGGCAGAACCGCTTCTATGGCTCCCTTGAGCAGGAGGGAGCGAACTTCCTGGAGGAGTAATGAGACTTCATGAGAGGGGTCCCTGAAGAGGGACCGGGGGGGGAGGGGAGGGTGTCAGTGAGAGGGGGAAGACACAAGCTGTAGGGCGTAACTCCGGTGCATGGTGTCAAGGACCCAGCGGTCCGAGGTGATGTCCCGCCACAGGCCAAGGTAGGGCCTTAGCCTGTCCCGAAAAGGTGGGAGGGAATCCAGGGACGGGAGACGGTGCCACCCTCGAGCGCACCGTCAAAAGTTGCGCTTCCATTTGGCGCCCTGGGAGGGTCCTTTCTGGGAAGACGTGGACGACGCAGGGCGGTTGTTCCCGACGAACATCATGGGCAGAAAGAAGGGACTGAGGAGGGGAGGGGCCGGCAGTGCCCTATATGCTGCTGCATGAGGCCCCTACAGGGGGCTGCTAGGGAAAAAGTTCTCCGGAGGCCGTGCACACACCTAAGTGGAATGCATATGAGCAATCACTTGAAGGAGAACTATTCTTGCAGTGCTCGTACCCTGCTGCTCACGTCTCCGCCATGGTGTGGAAAGGGACAAAGGGTATCAGCTTAAGCCCGCCCCTTTCCAACCCAGATGGCAGAAACATACTGGGGGGGGGGCAGAAGAGTGGGGAGGCGAAGAGAGGTACACAGAGCTCCGGTATGGTGGGGAGGCAGGAATAATGGGGAACAGAGCCCATGCTGTTGGGAGGGGGGTGAGGGAAAGTCCCTGGCATAGTGGGGTGCATGGAAGCCCCTGCTGTTGGGGGACACACAGAACCCTTGGGAATGGGGCTGGGGAACTCTGATATGTGCGTGTGGGGGAGGGAGGTGGCAGGCAACAAGGGTGACATGAGGGGCACCCAGAACCCCTGGTGGGAAGACTTGGGGGGGGGGGGCCTGATATTGGAGACTGGAGCATCCCTGATGGGTCAAGGGAGATGGGGGAATCCTGCCATGGGCACGTGACAGAACCTGTGCTAAGTGGATATTGGGGGGGTAGCGGGTGTCAGGGAGACCCTGAAACACTGGGGGATAGGAGGGTGTCACACAAAGAGCCTATGGAGGTGCAATGAAGGTGTGTGAGGCACCCCCTGGTCCATGCAATGACCTTGGCACACGTGTGTGCCGCCTAGTGTGATTCTGAATACAATTTCCCACTAAAACTGTAACTAACCCCTGTGCCACATGCAAATATATGGCATCTTCTTGTGTAGTAAGCGATGCTGGTTTTTTGTAAGATGTAACACTCATCAAAACTGTAGGAAAATGTTTAACTAGGACCTGGCCTGTAGCCAGCGCACTAATTCTTGAATGAGAGGCCTGTAAGCATTTTACAGTTAGTATAGCAGGGGCCACATTATGATGCTGCACTGTAAATAGATGACTGTTTTCCTCGCTACATTGTTTATTCCTAGATGCTGCAGCAGCAAGAAACTGGGTGGTTGGGGTAAGGCTATTTGTTCATATACTATAACTAAGTCATAGAAGGGACTGGATCAAATCTCTCTGCTACTGTACACAGTACATTTAAAGGCATAATTTAAACTACAGACACGTCCCACTCCATGTTGCCAAACCTATTTTCAGATAACCCCACCAAATCCTTTGTCTTAACTGCATCTAGGCCTGTATGGTTCGATATAAAGAGGAAAGTTGCATTCGTGATACACTCAAGGCAATTGCGCTACACAGGCTACAAAAAGCAACCTGAGGTTGTAACATGGAAGACTGTTCAAGCAATTGTCTGGATAGGTCCGAATCTGACCATAGCCACACACTGAAATGCTTGCGAGACGCTTCACTTAGCGTGAAAGAACAGAACTGAAATGGTTACCAACAACAAGCTAACGCAGGGAGAATTCTTCTGTCTACGCCGTACCATCCGTTTCGGTTTCAAATGCAGTGTCTTTGTTTCTTGAGCGAGAATAACGTGCTCAGCCTGTTGTAGTCACTGCATGGTGACAGCAAAGACTAAACAAGCCGCACAGAAGAGCTTCTTGGCATGAGCTCTTCACTTCATGCGTTCATGTTCATGGCCCCCACATGGTACACTTTACTGCGGCCCGGAGATCCTGGAGGGGAGGGGGACCCAGCTCAACCCAAGCTGCAACCCCCAGTGCCATGAGAAAAAATTATTTTTCTTGGCTCATGAGAGTGTATGTATGGGATGAGGGACTGTGCTGTGTGTGTGTTGGGGAAGGGGAAGCATCTTACAAGTTTGTACTGGGCTCAAAAAAATTACACTGGACAACAAATTTTTTCGAAAATGTTCCTTCCTCAGAAATTTTTTTGATTATGCTAGACTGTTTGAAGCTGACCACAAATATAATTTCAGACTACTTGTATCACGGAAGAATTTGGCAAAACAAGAAATGGACTTTTATTGAATGTAATGTGTTTACTTGCATAACGGTGCTGATGCTTTGCAATAGTTCAAATGAGCTAAAAATGTTTTGTTGATGATTTTCGTTTGTACTCAGTGTCTGAGGCTTCTCATTTAAGTGTCCAACAATAATTGGCTGGCATTGATGGATTCCAGTTGCCCTGATACTGTTTTTCCATGATCGCAATGTCCTGGTGAAACTGACTGCACCAAGATTTGCAGGAAGAAGTCTAAATGCAAATGAAGAAAATGAATCTTTAGTGACATGTTGCACTTCATGGTTTTGTATGCTTGAAGCATGTTGTCAACCAGCTGCACGTAGTTTGATGCTCTGTAGTTGCCAAGAAAATTTTCAACAACATCCTTGAATGCCTTCCATGTGAATGCCTTCCATGTGATTTTCTCTGGCCCTACTAGAAGTTCTTCAAACTGCCCGTCATTGATGAACTGTTTGATTTGTGGACCAACAAAAATGCCTTCCTTAATCCTGGCATCAGTTATTCTGGGAAACATCTGTCTCAAATATCGAAATCCTTCACCTTCCTTGTTCATCGCTTTCACAAAATTTTTCATCAGTTTGAGCTTTATGTGATGAGGAAGCTAAAATATCTTTGTCGGGTCTACAAGTGGTTTATGTGCCACACTTTTCTGCCCTGGAACCAACTGCTTATGGAGTGGCCAGTCCTTTTTAATGTAATGCGACTCTTTAGCACGGCTGTCCAATTTGCAAATGAAACAACAGTACTTGGTGTATCCAAGCTGAATTCCTAGTAGCAGCATTACAGATGTTCCAGTTGTAGTTGCTGTACTATATGTATTTCAACAAAACTGCCATATTTCCATAGGTTTCTTTCATGTGTACTGCATAGCCGATTGGTATTGAAGAGTGGACATTGTCATTGTGTAACAACACAGCTTTCAGGCTTAATAGTGAGAAATAAATAAAAAGATGCCATTGTTGTGGGTCTTGTTGGCAACCCAAAGCAGCGAACAGCCTATCAATGTCAGTGCAGAAACACAGATTATCAACCTGACCAAAGAATTGTGTCAAATCTTCTTGGCAGCTGTGAAAGACAGAAATTTTCATGCCTGGTGACAGCAGACCCCATCCTTGCAGTCTTGAACCAAGTAATTCTGCTTTTGTCTTTGACAAACTCAAGTCCCTGACCAGGTCATTTACCTCAGACTGAGTTATCAGATGAGGCTCACTCGACGTAAATGGTTCAAAATCTAGCGGACAGCATTGACTTCTGAGTACCTCTGAGCCAAGCTCTAAGATCGACAGCGCATGTTGCACAACAAATGTAAGGAGCCCAGGCTTTGTCCTGATCACCAATTTTACAGCCAAAGTAGAGCTCATACGCTTTCTTAATACATGCAGTCATTCTCCATCTTTGAGGTTTAAACATATATTCCTCACAAATGTAACAGAACGTATCGTGGCTGTTGCGACATTGGCGAGACATTTTGCTATCACGGATCCTCCTGAAAATACAATTGCTTTATTATTGTGAGTACACACAATACGCTATGCGCATAGAGCACGCACATCAACATGAATGCAAATTGATATAAACGCAATGCATAGAACAGTGTGTGCGAAATGCTTTTATAGCCTCTCTAAAACCTGTTCTGCCAGCATCCACCCTGCCTAAGCCTTAGCATTCCCACTGCATGTCGTGTGGCCTGCACTAGGTGCAGTGTCACTGCGTGCTTGGACACAAGGTAGAAAACTTTTCAGCTTACATTGTGGGCAACATTTTAACAGACTTAAATTATGAGTTGAAATAACAAATATAGGCGATTTAAAAAAAATGGTACGTGATAGGGAAATTTCATGGTGATTTTCATAATCAGCAGCCCAAAATCCATAAGATACACCCAAAAGTATTCGGGAAGCAACATCTTTGTTGTCCAGTGTTATGCTTCGGCCCTGTTCACATTTCACCTCCTGGCAAAGGCACTGTCATGCAGACTGGATGGGGGGGGGCATTTGTGTTATGTGACATTAATATGTCAAAATCATAGCAATTCATATAAGACACGCCATGTCAGGTACTGTTAGAAAGGTTATGATATGCTGAATAAGATGATACTATTTGTGTTCATGTGTAATATGTGTGAAGAAAGTTATGGAAATCTTTGATACCCTGTATTTCAACTGTGCTGTAGAAGACACACCCCAGACAGAGAGGCCGCAGGACAATAGCCAGCTTAATGGCCCATCAAGACCTTTACAAAAGCCAAAGGCCTAGGAAGAAACTAAAGGCATACCTGAAGAGTTACCCGGATTGGCCCATGTGACTATGGACTCCATTTTGGTTCCTGTAAAGTTCCACAAGCCACATGGCCAGTAACAGAGTATATATAAGATCAAACCACAGCAACCATTTTGTCTTTGTCTTGTTCCTTGTTCCTGTCCAGCTGCGGACACACCTCTGGATCAACACACTTTGCAACTGAACTGAAGGACTTAGCCCCATCCAGGTACTGGATGTATACCAGAGGAACTATACAACTCCACAATTGTTCTAGAAACCTGATGTATATGGACTTTTAAATCATTTGTATGATCTGATTGCTTTAAGCCTTTAACACTTCTCTTATTGTTTGTTTTTCTTTTATTAATAAACCTTTAGTTTTAGTTACTAAAGGATTGGCTGGCAGCGTGGTATTTTGGGTAAGATCCAAACTTATGGTGAACTGGTACTGTGGCTGATCCTTTGGGATCAGAGGGAATCTTTGGAGAAAAGAGCACAGAGTTTAAATGACTGGTCTCTTTACTGGACCTAGTGTCAGTTTGGGAGCCAGAGACTGAAATGCAGTAAAGGGGGATGTGTGTATTTGCACAGTGGCTTCTTGATAACCAGTGTGGGGGAATCAGAAGCACTGTTTGTGGCTGGTTGGGAAGTCTGACTGCAGTGTCACCCACCAGTGCTGGGAGAATTCGCTCTCCTTTTACAGCCTGCCCTGACCCTGGCATTATCAGTGGGCTACCCTGGGCACTGACGGGTTACAGGCACAACGCTATTTATTTAGGGTTTTGACATGCCTTCTGCAGGCTGATGTGGACTTCCCTGTCATTGGAGGCGGTTTCTTTTTTTAAACGAACAGGCTAAACAAACACCAGTCAAGGATTGTCTCAGTCACAGGGCAGGACTAGGTGAGCTTCAGGTTCCTTCCAGACCTACATGTCTATGAGACTGTGATTTCTTGCTGAATCAGGGAATTGCATCTGGAACCAATTGCAGCTGTGTGCACTGCAGGACGTCCACTCCCTGGGGTAGCTCCAGCATCCCGGTGACGTCTATGGTGATTTACATCAGCTGGTGCTCTGTCCCGATAGTATCTAAAAACGATATCTGTTCTATATACACAGGTGATGGGATGAAACCAATTTAACTCATGTTAGAGAATGTACAGCTTTAGACTGTACACTCTGGGCTAGTGCCAAAGCTGCCCTGGGGTACAAAGCTGTCCTGAAGCCAACTTACCTAGCTCCTAGAAGAGCCCAGTGTAGGGGGAAGCTCCTGAGGTTTGGGCAGGGGGGATAGTCATTGTAGTTCTACACTACTGCTCCCCCCAGCTCCAGCCAGCACAGGGTTGAAGACTAGGGGATGGCAGAGGGCACAGCAGAGTTCCCTTGGTTTCAGCAACCAGGAGCTGCTGGAATGGTGCCATGGGGCTGTGCGCAGCCAGTACAAATTCCATTGGCATGTCAGCCTTGTTAAAGGCGACACAGAGTAGCCGGTACAAAGCGCAACCTGGGAACTACATTTTGCCCAAAGAACCAGGGGTGTGGGGGAGTAGCAAAACAAACAGGTCTCACTGTTACAGCCTCTAGAGCCTGCGCAGGCCAAGGGACACCAGCGGGTTATGCTGGGTTGTGTGACAAGAAAGGAGACATTCCTTTCCTGTATTTGGTAGGGAAGGTTTTCCTACTGAGCCCAAAGCTGCTGCAGGTTGTGTTGAGTGCCTCCTTCCTTTTGGGAATGAAAGGCTAACACCATAAGTGCATCCCTTCTGAAGAGGGGCCTGTGCAGGAATAAAAATGTGACCACTTTTGAAGCGGCCTGTTCTGTGCCCCCATCGCAGTCCAAGGGCCGGAGGAGCTGGCTCTCCCCCCGCGGCTGGAGGGTCTGGCTCTCCTCCCTGCCTTCAATCCCAGGGCCGGAGGAGTGCTGTGTCCCTGCTGATTATTGGGGAGGAGGGCCGTGTCGCTTCTTGCCCCCCCTTTCTGCACCCCGCTGTTTCTGAAGAAAAATAATAGCTGAATGGGACCAAACTAAAATGACTCCAATGTCAGATGGTTTTTTTTTTGCACTTACCCCTCTCGCTCATCTTTACGGCTGGAGAAAGAATAATAAATATAATAGTTTCCCAAGCTTGGGGAACACCTGAGAACACAATAAATAACAAAATCATACTGATTACTACTGTGTTTCATTCCAGTTCTTTAAAGAGATCAGTGTAACAATTTCACTTAATACTGAAGGGATTTCAGAACAGGTCATAGGTATTAATTTCTCTTTTGCCCTGTGATCTAGTAAAGAAATTAAATATTTACACCTGGTAGAGTAATCACGCAAGTCTTCGGCCAGTAATGTTTTGAACTGCCAAAATTAGCTGATGAGCCACTAGAAGGCAGTCAAGTATAAGAGAAAAACTTAAAAAGCAGATTACTGTTCCAGATGTCTCTGCTGCTGAACCAATTATGCGTGGCTCTCAGAACTCTAATTCTACAGTCATGAGTTGTTACGATCCTACCTTGTTTATTGTAATTTTAAAGAAATGGGCTTTCTATGATCCATTAGCTTTCATAGCACCAATCAGAAGAAAGAAAAAAAAACCCCTGTGTCTCTGTCTTGTATTAATGCTTTGCAGAAATACCGGTAACATTTCAAAGACTGCCAGCTTTTTCTATGGGAACCTGCACAGTATCTGATTTCAGGTGGAATCTCTGAGGTGCAATTGCTAAATTGGTGGATTAAGTGTGAACATCTGTTACCATGTCTGACACGGCTTTTCTCTGAAAGCATGCCTATAATTCCAAGGTAAAACCAAAGGCGAAGAATATTGTCTCAGGATAATAGTCTGCTGCTCAGCAAAGCTGAGGCATTTATGGAAAGAAAACGTATTGTTGGTGAATGAGGAGCTTTAAGTTCTTTGACACTCGCTCATCACAGCAACACTATTTCTGTTCCATTGCATTAATGGCCCAAACGTGAACACTGCAATGGTTAGTTTGCACACGCAGCTTAGGGATCTGCGCGTGCACTTGTGCACGTGAGCAGTTGAATGTGATGCTACAACAGTAAAGTAGTTTCACTGAAAATCTTTGGTGCAGCCCCGTTAAACGTGGGCTGCCTGAGGCCTGGGCTACACTACAAAGTTATGTCAACCTAAGTTTTCGTGTTTTGACTTAGTTTTGCATTTGTCCACACCTAAACGTGTCTCCCACCAACGTAGCAACCCCTTTACATTGGCACAATAACTCCACCTCCCCGAACGACACAGAACCGCAGTCAACCTCCTTCGATCAAAATCGTGCTGCTGTAGACCCTGCATTTACCTGTGTCAGCGCTAACAGTCCTCCAGCAGTTGTCCCACTATGTCCCATCACTGCAACAGTGGTCACAATTTTGAACTCCGCTGCCCTGGGGGGTCACAGACAACGGAACTTCCGCACACATACTTTTCAAACACTGTTTTTGGAAATGCCTTTTCCTGGGTGCCCACTTTGATGAGCATCCAGCCATGTTGGCTCCATGCACACAGTGAGTTAGACATACTTAGACATGTTTCTGCCTGGAACAGAACAGAAGTCCTGAATCCCTTCAGCCTGTGAGGAGAAGAGGCTGTCCAAGTAATAGATATAGCTGTGCAGATTGCACAAGCGATGCTAAAACTGAGGCACAAGCAGGGATAAGAATCAATGCCGGATGAAAGCCAAGGAACTTTGGCAGGCCTATAAGACAAGAGAGTACAATGACAAATCTGGGGATGCCCTGCATACCTGCTGCTTCACAATGAACTGCCATACTTGGGGGAGACTCCACCGGCACGTTGAATGTGACCACAGACACTTTGAGAGAGCTGGGAGAGGAAACCCCACCAACGCACAGCAAGCTCTTCAAGAAGCTGCCAGAATTGAGCCAGTTCTGTCAGGCAAGCACAGAGGAGCCTGGGGATGAAGCAGAAGGGAGCTCAGTTAGGTGTACTGTTGTATTATATCTTATAAGCATATTAGTTTCCCTTTTCAGTGCTTTTCCCCTTCTGCTCCTGCCTCTTGTGTTTAAAAATGATGCCCATCTGCATATACAAAGAACAAAGGAATTGACTTATCATTTGTTACTTTAGTTTTTAAAACAGCAGTGGAAAGGCAATTAAAATGAACACTTTGGCATGCATGTATAATTGCCTCTTCAACAAACTATACATGTTAGGAAATGGATTTTAAAAGCGTAGTGTAGCTTAGGCTGAATTACAGTTCAAAACAGACCATTGGCCTGTGCTTAGCTAGAGGTAGAACAAAGAGATAGAGGCGATGGTCCCTTTTCCTTTCTTTGGTGTCTTATTCTCCCCAGATGGAGTACTTTGTTTATGTGAACTGGGATGTCCCTTTTATCCTCTTGAACAATGTTGATGAAACTTTCATGGAGCTACTCTGCAAGCCTCTCCCAATGTTCCTAGGAATGGTGACCATCCTTCTCTTCCCACACTCAGAGACATTTCCATGCCATTCTGCAGTGTGGTCGACTGGCACCAGGGCAGTAAATGAGTTTGACACATATGGGCTGGTCGCAGCTGTTGCCTCTCTGCCTTTATCACACTCCAGAGTGAGATATCAGCCAAACTCACTGCTTTCTGTGACAATACTGGCAGAATTCCAGTACACTTTCCCTATATGCTATGCAGGGCAATCCAGCATCTAAACCTCCTTTGCAGAAAGTCCCCATCCTGGCTACGCCATACTCACCATGAGTTGTTGAGTTGTAGAGCAGAGCTGTAGCGCTGTGCCAAAGCTAATCTGACACTTTCCTTTTTTTGTTTTAATTGAAGATCTTAATGGGGAAAATGTCAGGAAATGTTGAGACATTTTTCTGCTACAGCTGTAAATCTAACGCTGAATCTGTTTCTTTTTATCAGCATCCTGAACTGAGGTGTCTTTGAGAGGTGCTTCCTCCACACCTGATGAAAGCCCAACCCAGATCAGGCCAAGAAAGAAGTGGATCAGGGAGGAAATATTCTTTGAGCATATCCAATTCTGTGCAGCAACTGACCATGACCACAGGGACTGAGAGGGGCTGAAGGACAGAACCAGGAACAGAGAGAGCAGATGTTGGAGGAGAGACAAAGTGACTAAGAGATGGCATGAGGAAGTGCACCAGGATATTATGGCTTTGCTCGGGCAACAAATGCAGATGTTGCAGAACATTACTGAGCTAAGAACAAGTTGGACAAACATCTGGTCTAGGTATACTTGGTCCTGCCTCGGTGCGGAGGGTGGGGGAAGAACTTGATGACCTCTCAAGGACCCTTTCAGCCCTACATTTCTAATATTCTAAATACCCAAAGATCCTGGACATAGCAGCCTTTCTCTTCCATGAAAACTCCCTGGTCATTGTTCCATATGCTACTCAGGAGCCAGGAATGAAGCTTTTTAATATATTCAGTGATGTTTGGTTACATATATTTAGTGTTTTCTCGCTTTTTTATAAAAAGCTTTTCAATTTGTGTATTTGCCCGTCACGCTTGTTGCTTGCTCATCTGCGCACAGTAGAGTTTTTGAAAGGCAGAGTATATTAGTTTGCAAAGAAAAGTTTTCAAAACTTCCTCATGCACATGATTCATAATGGCCATCAACACCCTACCCATATTTAATGGCTCTATACATGGAATCACACAAAAGACTCACACAACACGACTCTGGCTGCCTGGTAAAATGATCTATTGAGGCCTCTGTCAGCCAGATAGCTTCACAGTTGGTTCTTCTAATTGCCCTTGTGTCTGGCTGTTCAAAATCAGCAGGCAGCCAGTCCACCTCACCCTTCCCTGCCCCCATTCCCCCGTCCCCTTGCTTCACAAATATTACATAAAACACAACATGCAGCAATAACGATAGGAATGTTTGCCTCCCTGAGAGCCAATCTAGTCATGAGACCTTGCCGGTGAGTTCTAAGTCTACCAAGCGCACAGTCAACTGTCATCCTGCATCTGATCAGCCAGTAGTTGACTCGTTCCTTGACTCTGGCAATGTGGCCAGCATACAGTTTCATGAGCCATGGGAGCAAGAGGTGGGCTGGTTCCCTCAGAACAGCTACTGGCAGTTCAACATTACCAGTGGTAACAGGCGAATCAGGAACGACGGGCCTACTTGCAACCTTTGGAAACGTCCTGTGTTTCAAAGACGCAAGTCTCATACACGTTCCTGGACCAATCCACATTAATATCAGTGAAGCATCCATGGTGAGCCACTAGCACTCGCATAACCATGGAAAAACACCCCTCTTGGTTTACATACTCTCTGGCATGGTTGGTTGGTGCTGGAATAGGGATATGCCCCACCACAGTTCAGGAATGGCCCTCCCCACCCCCCATTGCTTCAAAGCCATCTACTATGTCCTGCACATTGCCAAGAACCACAGTCCTGTGCAGCAAGAGACACTTAATGGCCTTGCACACTTGGATGGCAAGGGTCTCCACTGTGGGTTTGCCAATTCCAAACTGGCCACTGACCAATGGCCTATGTTGCAGGCTTCCAGAGCACAATCACCACTTGCTTTTCCAGCGCTACTGCAGCTTTCATTCTGGTGCCCTGGGCTGGAGGGCTGGGGTGAGCTCGGTATACAGAGCCAGGAATTAGGGATGCAAGTGGCTAAATGTTTAAAACAGTAAGCAGCAGTCTCATCGTGTAATGATTAATTTAAACGTTGCCCTCAGAGGAGCCTCCCCACCAAGTGAGAGCTTCCCAGCTGCGGCTCAGCAAGAGTGCACCCAGGCCATCGTGGCCAGGCTGCCTCCGCCTCCTTCCACCTCCGGTAGCCTCTGCCAGAGCTAGACCATTGTTGCTGCCAACACCTGACCGGCAGAGCCAGTAACTCCGCGGCAGTTCAGCGGGACCGAGCCAGCCGGAGGAGGTTCTCGTCACCGCCTGATACACCCCCTCAAACCTACTTCTGCAACTGCAGGGCAAGGTAATGTTTAAACATTCTCTTTTTAGAAGTTTAACCAGATAGTTAATGAAACACATTTTTACACCCCTGCCAGGAATGTGGGCTTTCACATCCGAAACTGTGTGATGTTGCTCAGCGAAAGCTGCATTCATTTGTATTCACTGCCTAGGTCAGCCATTCCTCCTGCTTGGGTGTCTCATCTTCATCACCGTGCTACCAGATGTAGTGGTAGTTGTTGGCATTCCACTAACAGAGGCGAATCGTGCATCCTGTATTAGCAACTGACATGAGACTTGCCTTTTGCGGGGTCCATGCTACGGCCAAAGAGATTGCAGGGCCCAAAAAAACAATGCACAGAACTTTAGGAATTTTAAAAGAGGCATGAAAATTATGGGCTCGAATAAACATTATGAGATGAGAAAGTGAAATTGTGGGAACTTGACTCCTAGTTCCCAGAAGGCCCTGGACAAATTGCCAATAGCCCACAAAACACTTTAAAAATGTCCCAGAAAGTATTACCCTGGAGACAGCATGGGGCTCACTGGGATATGTACCCATGGTGCACCACTTCTTCTGGTAAGGACATGCAGTCCTGACACAAGCAGCCAAGTTCGCATGCACGCCAGTGACACACAAAAGTTGGCAGCTGACATACACGCCAAGCTTTGGTGTGTAGACACAGCATGAGTGTCTAGCAGTGCGCAGAAGCACGGCAGTGACAACCCAAAGGAGTGCCACAGCATCCAAAGCCAGGGCCATGAGAAACCCAATGCTGGTGATTATGAGGTGTCAAGCCTAGCGTGAACTTGCTGGGGAACCATCATGCTGAGCTACACTACCGCTGGCTTTAGCAGCAGGGGTGTTCCCCATCTCTTACCTTTCCCACTTGCCTTTCCTGGAGGCTCCTCAAAGGCAGCAGCAGCTAACACCTGGAAGACACAGAGAGCTGCAGAGGAATCCACCTAGACAAAGGGGTGGAGCATGCGCACCTTTCTGCTCCCCTCACTCTCAAAGATCCCTAACATGGGCATGTTGCCACTGTCTAGATAGAAAAAAAAATCAAGATTAGGAATAAGAATGATTATTTCTTTGTATTACAGTAGCACCAGCAGGTCCCTGCTAGGCACAGAGCAGACAAAAGACAGCACCTGCCCGTAGCGCTTACAGTCTCTGTTTGAGACATACAGTGAAATAACCAAAGGGGTGGGGTGTATGGAGGATGAGGGCAACAGTGATACAAACACAGGCACTAGCTTTGTGCATAGTTTGAAGGCTGAAAAGGTAGGTGGCGTGCTTGGCTCCGCAGCAGTAGATTCCGCTCAAATATCAAAATATCTCTATTTTTTCCTTGGACAAGTGTAGGCTTCTTAAGCCCGGCACATAACCCTTCTTCCCCCACCAAGGACATAGGCCCAGCTACTTTCAGTTCAAAAGTTCAGCTATGTCCACACTCACCAGAGTGTCTCTCTTTTCTCCTCTGGTGCGTTAGTCGGCTGAGGTTTCTCTCTACTCAGATTTATGCGAGCCTTTGGAGGGTTTTTTCCAAGCTTCAGTTTGTCCTTTTTCCCCTTTCTCTGGATTCCAATTGTGCGCACTGCCAGCCTGCTCTTTCCAGTTCTGCTTCAGATTTGGCCCCATGCCATTCTCCATTGTATCTTGGGCTTATTTTCTTTCTACTCCTACGCCTCTCTCAGCGGAGGCGTTAATTTTTCAGTGTCTCATTTGCTTAGTGGTTGATTTATTTCTGGCCTCTTTGCTTTACATCATTAGACCTGCTGACAAGATCTTGTTCTGCCTTTTGCTTTCATCAAAGTCTTCCCCCTGCACAAGTACATTTCCAGCTAGTCTTTCTGGCTCTAGTTTTGTTTTGGCACTCATGCCTTCTTTCTCCACTTGCTTTCGATGGCGTTGTTTCCATCTGAGCCGCTTGTTATTACAGTCCACTGTCCTTTCACATTCCAGAGCAGCTCCGGCGTCCCCAGTCCTTTTTATACTGCAAACTCAGCTGAACACGCCAAACTCACCTTCTATTGTAAAGGGACAACTCCAACTCCCATAGCTCCTGAGGCCTGGCCTGGCATTTAAACTGGAACGAGCTTTTTTAAAAAGTTGAACTGAAACAACTTTACTTAAAAGTTAAAAATTTATTTTTATTAGCCCAAAAGATGGAAAAGCCTTTTTTATTAAAAAATAAAGGCCCCAGTTCTCTAGGCCAACTAAGAACTTATGCCCTCTTGGCATCACCTCCTGATGATATGGTGCTGTGAGGGTTACAGTGCTCATGGACACGGACACTTCAGCCTCACCTCTTTTTGCATGGTCTTGCCCCTGCACCACTAATAGGCCTGGGGTTGCATTATGTTGGTATGGCAATGCAAGACACTGGAGGAATTCTCCAATGGCCAGTTAACCTGGAGTTAATGCTGCATTGTGCTGGCAGGGCAATGCAAAGTGTCCCTAACAGTCTTGTGACTTGGCCCATGCTCATTCCCATTCTCCTTTAACAGACTCTGGGCCGACAGTCGTCCCGCTTTTGTGCAGCAGAGAGGAGACCCAACCTGAGCAACGAGATGGCCTTTAGGGTGGGGTTTCTCATGCTACACAGCCGCATCCTGTTTGCCCCTTACCTTTTGCAGCTCACGGGTTGTAGCGGGACTGGGATTTGGCCCAATGCTCTGTTCCTCATGCTCACTCAATCATACCTTTTCATTGGTGACCCAGTTGACTTCATTTGGGATCTTACC
>ML675644.1:8720662-8861720 GCA_007922155.1 Mesoclemmys tuberculata
GAAGGGAAAGAGGGAGGAGATGGAGGCAGGAACAGGAGCAGAGGGACAGAAGAGGAGGAGGGATCAGGCAGGAGCTGTGGAGGAGGGATGACAGGAATGGAGGGGAGTGTGGAAGGGCAGAAGCTGCAGAAGGGGGGTGGTATGAGTGGGGAAAGAGCAGAAGGGCAGGAGCCAGGGACGGGGGGAGGATAGAAACATGGCTTAGGACATGAGCAGGCAGGTCCAGATTTAGGGGCAGGTGACCCAGGCAACCACCTGGGATGCCAGGCTTGGGGGGCACTGGACTTGGGATGCTGTTTTTTGTTGGTGCACAGTTCAATTTCTTGATGTTAACACCTTTCAATTATTCTTAAAATCAAAAAGTTTCTAGAAGCCTAGAGGAAATGAATATTTTTTGCTTGTCTGTAGCATGAATATATACAGATTTGTAGATCCTAGTGTGAAAATGTAATCGCCTTGCAGGACTGGGATAAATCATGCATGCAAACCATGCATCAAAGTCATGAAATGGGCTACAAATGCAATCAAAAATTAGGTATTCAAAAATTTAACAAATAGGGGGTGCGCTGAAGATGCTCCTAACCTGGGGGTGCCAGGCACTCTAGGGCTGGCCCTGGGAGCAGGAGCAGGAAACAGTGACACAAGCAGATAGAAGGGAATGGACAGGGACAAGGAATGAGAGCTGGAGCAGAGGGCTGTGGGATTGGGGGAAGGTTGTGTAGCCACCCAAGAACACATTCCCCCCCCCCAACCTGGAATGGAACCCATTCTTCCCAAGTCTCAACCTTCCTTTGGTGTCCAGAAAACAGCTTTGACATCCACTGGCAAGTTGTGTGGCTCCATCTCTCTCTAGGGATGCGTCAACATAGAAGAAAAGAATAGTCCTATGTTGCTTCCCATTCCTCAGTTAACTCAAATGGCAGAGGATAGTCCCGTGGGTTTAAAAAAGCCCCTCCCTGCTGGTGGTGCACATGGCATGCAGTCAGGTTACCCATGAATTATGCATTTTTAATTTTTTTAAAAGCACAGGGAATTACAACATTAAGATAAATGTGATGCTGACCTGGTTGAATTTTTTCCACAATGGAAGTCTTATAGCTTCCTGGCTGTCTTTGATCTCATCTTCAATTTGTTGCATGTAACTGATTTGGAGATGTCATGCGTATCATGGATTTCAATCTGAAGTGGATGGGCTGCCAAGCTCTAGTTACTGAGTTTTTAGCAGCCTAGTCTGAATCACGGATGAAGGCAGGACATGGCCTTTAAAATGCTAATTACGATTACAAGACTTGGTTCAAAAATGTGTGCTTGGATGTTGATAATACCGATTCCCTGCCACTCAAATCTCATTTCAGGAATGCTGCCTTTGAATGGTTTTATAGCACAGTCTGTTTGGCTCAACCCCACAATGGAAAATGGAACATGCTAATATAATGATTGCCCTGATTGTCAGAACAGCCTAGGGACACGCGGCTACTCGGGAAAAGAAAAAAAAAAATCAGGATTTTTTTTCCTGCTGTATACTCACTCTTATTTCATGAATGTCTTTAAAATAATCACCACCTAAAGTACTTTAGATGCGAGTTAACAGCTGTTATAGAACAGGCAAGCAGCAAGGGGTGACCAAAGAGGCACATAGTTATAAAAATATGTAAACAAATACCAGTTCACTGCCATAAAGTTAGAATGAAGAGAAAAAGTCATGTTTGGCATTGAATATTTATTCTGATAAACCTTTGTGTATTCCAAACTACTACATATTAATTCTGTTGTAAGCAAAAACTTTTGGAACAAATGTTCCAAAAGCTTCTGTCAGCATAAACAAGACAGTCAATGCATTACCACATTCTGTGGACATAATTTTCAAGTGCAAAGCAGATTATTTGAAAAGACAAATTTCCAACCTTCTTAACAGTTTGGACAATTCTAAAATCCAGTAACAACTCTTTAAATCTTTGCAAATTTAGTTCTCTTCGTGCCTTTGTAATAAATAAATAGAAAATATATCTTTTTCATTGTGAAGTCTATAAGAAAATGTACAAAACACTATACATCTAACTCCGAAAAAGGACCAGCTATTTCGGCGACAGGTAAAACAAGCATTTGATTTGACACCCCCCACCCCCACCCCAAAATCACTCTAATGATGTCAACTGTATATGTAGACGAATGCAAAAATATTTGCAGCAATAAAACCTTACAGACAGGATATTTGCAGTTTGTGAATGGACAGTTAAAAAAAATGTACAAACTACAAGCAGTTAGTCAATTCACTAGTTACAGAGGAGCACATGTACAACTTCTAGAATACATATATATTTTTAAAATGACATCAGAACTATTGGTTGGTGATATTAGGCCAAATTCTGTCTTCAGCTCCATGCATTTAACACCCATTGACTTCAATGGTGCTGCTTGCATTTCAGGGGAGAATCTGGCCCATTACGCTGTGCCATGCTCTCTGTCTAGGCTTAACAAGTTGTAGTGTAGTTACCTAAGTAAGAGTAACACCCACCCCTTTCTCCAGAAGAGGCCCATGTGACTGTCTTGGCGGGACAGAACAAAGTATTTATAGACTTTTTTTCTGGATAAGATGTGATTTTAAAAAACAAGCATATTTCCCAGAGCCAAGTCTTATGATTTTACCCTGAGAATTCCAAAATTTTTGCAAATTAGAAGCTACATTTTAGTACAAATGCAACTTGCCTTTTTATATTAGTTAAAGTTCTCTAATCCTGCTCCATTGGGTTTGATTGTACTGAGTCTATAGGTCCACAGCTACTACAGCGATGGGCTCAATATAAAGACCTAGCTGGATAGACCAGCAAAGGGCAAAAAACAGATGTTTTGGAACACCAAATCCAAATCCCAGAGGTGTTTTTTCTTATGGTTTTAGGAGGGGAACCAAGATCAAAAGAATTTTATTCATTAAATTGTATGTATGATTTGCTAATGCAGAGCAATAGATGCAGTTGTAACTAGAGTACAGCCTCAATTATGGGAACGTCAGGGAGGACATTGAATGCATTTATATAGCCAGGGTTTTCAATAATCCATTTTTTAAAATGTAATTATTAGGGGTAAGGGATAGGACCCTGTTTTGGTGAACCGGGAGTTTCTAGATAAAGGAGTGTTGGATAATTGCAGTTGAACTGTAAGTGAAACTAACCTTCTTTTAAGGAACAGTTTTGACCGGGGGGGGAGAGGGGGGAAAGAGAACCTATATCATCATAAGACATTGGGAGAAAAATGTATGTCTCTTGAGAACTATGCCCATTCACACTGTATCCAGTGGAAATGGACCAAATGGCAAGAATGGTCAAGCGCGGACATGTCTTTGCTTTAATGAGGAATCCTTCATTAATAGACTGTAAAGAAACAAGGGAAACAGGAAATAACCCTGGATCCTTTTTTAAAAATGTAACACTTAAAATTTAGCTAGTGGGAAACAATCATATCAACAGCATTAAAAAAAGCAATTCCAGTTTAAAACCCAGGAAGTGCTGAAGAGGCACATGCCTACAGTAGAGCCTGAAGGCCACTCATAAGGGACTCACATGGCAATCTGGTCTGAAAACAGTGAGAGAGGTCTTGTAGAAGTCCGCATCTGCACAGCGACAGTCATTTGCAATTACACATGGAATCATGGCTGCTTCGTTGCAATTCAGAGCTGACGTTTTAGATACAGTGGAAAAAGAAACTCAGAACGGCCCTATTTAAAAAAACAAACTAACAATGGATTTTTTTGGTGTGATGGAGGGGAGGCAAACGCAAGTGTTATGGCACATGAACAATTTGCCTACTTCTAGAAACTGGGTTTTGTTTTGGGGTTTGCTTTTTTTTGGAAGCTACCCGAATAACAGAAGCCACTTGAGACACCTCCATGACATTTGGGAAATGCACAGCAATGCATCATGTGCATATTTGAACAACATACAGTGTTTTTATAAGGATAAGATAAACTTCCCAGCTTAATGAACTGTGGTTTACAGCTGAGGTTTACACTCAACTTTTTCTCATCGTCCATTTTTTAAATTTAGAACATGATGTTTTGAAAGCAAGGGGTAGATAATGTGCAAGATTACATTATTTTGGGAGGAGGGTGTCTTCTGGTATCAACATTTATTCTTCAGACCCTATCATGTGACCTCAAAGACCCCCTACATTTTAGTGACCTTCCCTCCAGCAAAGATCTAGCTCCCTCTGGAGGCCATTAGCATACTCACGCCCCTGGCCAGAAGGCGCCAAGGCAAGTAATGCACAATACATTGGGCCCAATGCGGTTCCCATTGATTGTACGGGAAGCATGATTGAATCCTTACCCTGATTAGGGGTGGAGTAAGATGACTCTCCAGCATTTCCTGCATGGGAACGAGACCCTCCCCCCCCAAGTGTGGATCCTCTCTGTGCATGACAGGCTACCACTGGGCTGGCTCTGAAGATTTATATTTGAAGGAATGTGTAGGAAAGGCTGAGTGAGTGAAGTGCTTGGCTACCAGGTCTTTTCTACCAGTTTGTGTTGCCTGGGAAAAACACAGAATCATGACAACAGTTATTTAAAAGCATAAATAACAATCCATGGGAATGCCAATTGCTGGTTATTGGGCTGAGCAGAATAGCAGGTCATTGCTATTATTGCTGGTGCATGTCTGGATGATGAAGGAAAACATATAAACGTGTGCTGGAAATATGTTCTTAATGTGTTTGGCAGGTAGGGTTAAGTCACCCTGCCCTAGACAAAGAAACATGATCCCATCTGCACAAACATGTCTCCAATGTAAATTGAGCCAAGCGAGACAATGGAAGTACATTTACACAAAAGGTAAACAAGGTCATCAAACTAGGAGTTGGGGAAATAGCCACTTAAACTAGGAGACTGCAGAAATAAACATGTTGGCAGCTCCCTGGTGGACACAACAAGCTGATGTCCCAGGAGGACTTCCTGACTTTGAAAACAAAGATAAAACTTGGAGGATATAAGCACAGAAAAAAAGTCTTTCTGGCATCCGTCACCTGAAGAGACAAAGAAAGCACTTTGAGCTCTGCCTTGGATCGGGGTTAAGAACTGGAAAAACAATGCTGGTGAGAAAACTACTTTGAACAAGAGGCTCCAGTTTAAGTTAGGTTTTAGTCTTAGAATCATGTTTTACTTCTGTTTCTAGCCATTTCTGTCTTAGTGCCGTCTACTCGGTATCACCTAAATATCATTCCTTGTTCATAAACTTAATCTTGTTGTACTACGTCACCACCTCAGTGCAGCGTTTCAATCTGAGGAGTAAAATCCTCAGCCAAACTAGCAGGCTGGTGCTGGGTACTGTCTCTCCAAAGGAGCAGCAAACTTCATAAGGTTTGGTGAGTACTGTAGTGAGGGGCTGAGCACTGCAGGGGAGATGGTTTTGGGTAGACTTGGGACTGGCGAGGCTGACGGTGTCACCCTCTGAGGAGTAATTAGGCTGGTGGAAGCCAGGGTGAGGTTATTGTGCTCCGAGCAGGCTGCTGGTGTCAGGGCTGTGAGCCATAGCTGCGAATGATAGCACAGAAGCACTCAGGGTTATTGGGTATGTGGTGACAACCCCTTATTGGTCTGGGCGAACCCAAAGCATCACAATGTGTTAAATCGCTCCTATACCAGTGCTTTCCCCACAACGTGCCATCAGCTGAAACGTGATAACTCCCTATTGGTTCAGCAGGTACAATTTAGTCTCAGGATTCTGCAACGGTTTGACAGACTAGCCCAGAGGCTTTCAGATAATCTCTTGTTGTTGGGCCATGTTTTGCAGTTTTTAGACACAGACTATAATTTATGCTCTCTGTTCCAAATTTTCAGCCAGCCTCTGAATTTGCATTCCCAGTTTGGTGCGAGCTGCTGATCGCACTCTCAAAAAAGAGCAGAGAGCGGACACAATCAGCCCCATGTGAAAATTCTGAGCCCTGTATGGCAATTAGATTTGGTATGCATTCCTGAGAGGCTCACAAGGGAAGTGGAAGCAGAGCATAGCTGGAGCATACAAAAGGGCACTGAAAAACAACACTATTTAACAACAGTCTTGCACCAGATATTAGCTTAGAAAATAAAGGTAAACCTGGTATCAGTGAGCAATTCAGTAGGGCAGGATCAAACCAGATGTGCAGCACAAGGAATGCTGTTTGTCACATGTAGCCACACTACCCACTTGCACTAAGATTTCTGCATGTACAGCAAAAAAGAAATACTACATCTCCGGACAGCTGTGGCAGGATGCCTGTTGTGAGCAGAGTCAGTAGTCCTTTTCTATTGGGGGCAGTGCTAACAGCAGGAAGGCAAAGCACGGTGTCCTCATAATTTCATTTTCTTCACCACAGGAATTGGTACAACTTGATAGATTTTAGCTGCATCCTCCTCAGTGATCAGTTTCACCCAGACTGGTCGAAAGCTGCCTTTGAATCCGACAAAAGCCATTTTATCTGAAAACCAACAGCAATAAATGGGTAGTACAGTCGGCTGCAAACAAGCGGAATCATCTTCACAGATTCCCAGGCCAGAGGTGACCATTGTGATAATTTAGCCTGGCCTCCTGCACATCCCCAAAATAATTCCTAAAGCAGATCTTTTAGAAAAGCATCCAATCTTGATTTAAAAACAGTCCGTGATGGAGAATCCACCACACCTTTGGTAAATTGTTCCAGTGGCTAATTACTCTAGTTAAATGTATGCCTTATTTCCAAGTTGAATGTGTCTAGTTTCAGCTTCCAGTCATTAGATCATGTTATACCCTTCTCTGCTAGATCGAAGAGCCCATTATTATATATTTGATCCCTGTGTAGATATTTATAGCCTGTAACCAAGTCACCCCTTAAATGTCTCTTTCATTTCCTGCCACTCGCACACACACGAACTTCGTCATTCTACCTGCGTTAAAGAGGGATCTCTGGATATGAAGCATTAGCAGAATTTTCTATTGTATGGATGTTTGCAAGGTTGTACTCTGCTGTGTGTCATGTGAGCTATTATCAATTAATTAATGCAGAGAAAAACACAATGTTGAAACGTCCTGTTTTTGACATTTTCCAGATAAAACCTTTCAATATTTAGTTATTAAACTGTGTTTCAAATTTTGTATGAAATTATATATTATACTCTAATACAATTTTTTTAAAAGTCAGAATCCAAATGAATGGCCCAAAACGTCACTTTTCAGAGTTTTCCTTTACAGAGAATTTTGCAATTTTCAATTTTCTTTCCTATTTTGAAGGCCAATTTTGAAATCTTGAAATTCTTTGCAAAACAAAAGCTTCCATCCTCCACACAGCTCTATTCACGACTTGTTTTAGCCAAACAACACTTAATAAGCAAAAAACTTAATATTTTAAAATTTCCCATACCTTTTAACTTAAAACCCTTCTCTGCTCCAAGTTTTTCCAGTACTTTAGTCCATGGTCCTTTTGAAATGAATCTTCCTTTAGATGACATCACCACAATCGAACTAAAAAAAAAACCAAACCCATTTAGAAACAAATGAACAATAATTAAACCTTGGTCACTTGTCTGATTTAAACACTGGTGTCTGCCATCAGTGTGACATCGGAACACCTGCAAACTAGGTCATCTATGTTCTCCAATAACTTAGCCACATATTCACTTTTCTGTTCATGCAAATCCATTAGGAAGCATATTTAATTTGCTCATTTTACACTGAATTTCTAGAGTAGTTTAAATGTCCTAAATCAGCATTTCCCACCCCACCCCACTCAGAGTGAAATAGGCTCCATCTGAAATGCATTCAGCAACTTTCATTTCACTCTTCATTTCCCCATCAGCAGTGGACTAAATCTCAAATAAATTCACCTCCCTGAAATCTGTGCGGAGTCTGACATTTTTCCTTCTTTTTGAATGCATGTTTGATGCACAGAATGTGTTCTATTAGTGTCCTTACATATAGCATGTCTTCCAAAAGGTCCCAGGGTGCTTTATAAACTCAGACTGATCATCAGTACAAGGATCTAGTCACTTTACCCATCACACACGGTGAACTCTGGAGTAAAATTCAGCAGCTGTTCAAGCAACACTATAAAACGGGGTAGGGCAGAAGGTGAAAAAAAATCACCTATCAAATTGAACGTGGAAGGGGCATTCTGAAGACAAAACTATCCAAGCTGAAGCATAGGCAGGTTAATGAGGTTAGCACCCCTATTCTTCGGCAAGGTGCCAAGACATCTCCAGTGACTACACCAAGAAATCCTGGCCCTATTGAAGAAAATGGGAGTTTTGCCATTGACGTCAATGAGGCACAGATGGGGCTCTAGTCCTTTCAGTCAAGTGTGCTCCTCTTCATTAAAGAAGCATTTCAGTGTGACTGATAAAACATGTGACTAGATTGAATCGGTTTACTCTATCTTGCTAGCTCTCCATGCCTGGTATTCCCAGTGATGTCAATGGGTGCTCTGCACATAGACGCTGTGGTGGGTCATCCCCACTGTGTTACAGCAGAACAAACAGTCACTGTAATTAACCACCCAAGAGCGCCTTGTTTTTAAGATATTATGACGTAGAATGCAACTTCTGCGTCGCTGAATGGAGTAGTACACCTTAACATAATAATTCCATTTCAATCCATTGACACTTTTGTTCCCAGTTTTGCCTTGCAGTGGCTGCAAGGGAGAACTAGGAACAAAAGAGTCAATGGTTGCTAAGGCCTGGTCTACACCTAAAACTTGAAACATTCACACTTCTGAGTTAAGCCAATCTAAGGCACAGTACAGACCCAGCTAGGTTGATGGAAAAATACTTCTATCAACCTAGCGACCATCTCTCAAGCACGTGGATTAATTATAATGATGTAAAAACCCCTTCCATCACTGTAGAAAGTGTCTACACTATAGTGTACCATAGCTGTGCCACTCTAGTGTAGACAAATCCTTAGCTTGTTGCCAGATTATACGCCACCTGTTAAGTTTAATACTTGCACTGTTATCAGACTAATTGGGTTTACTGTGTGTATGTAGTAATGTCCTTAGTTTGATATTAGATTATTTTTTCCTTTCACTTTACTAAAAAAAAAAAAATCATTTATTTCAGCTAAGCCTTTCCTGTCATGGAACTTTAAAAAAATAGCTTCAACAGGCTCCAGCTGCTTGCTTTGGGAAACTCTTCACAAAAGAATGAATATGTAAAAAAATATGCAACTTGACCTGCAGTAAATTCCTAAAGTGAATTAATAGGCTCTGTCATTCCAAGAAAAAAAAAAGATTAAAAAATGTACAGTTTAAACAGACTCATAACAGCAGAAACCATTTTTCTTTCCTGGATAAATGGCATGTTTAACAGCTATAGCTAAATGTCTGGCAATATCCCATTTCCAGAAAGCAGACAGAGGAATGGAGGAAAGAGTACAATGGCAGGGGTTAAGAGGACATTTCAGAGGAATCCAAAAGAATAATCCAAGGTTACCACCCTGCTGAATACATATTACTAAATTAGCATCTGTGGGGTGCTAATCACTTTCAACTCCCATTGACTTGGGCGTTGAGGGCGCAGCAGATCAGAAGATCAAGGTCATAGGCCTTGTGTAGACACACAGAAGTGGCACTGCTTGAATTACACCAGTACAGTTAAAGTGATACAAAGCGCTGTACTGTGGATGCAGTAATCAAAAGATACTTATGCAGGAAAGGGAATAAGCTATAATGGCTTAAGGCATCTGTAGACTAGTATATGTACATTCACGGTAGGATTTATACTGGCATAAATATTTTGGTTTAAAAAAAAAATTCAGCTCCCCTAACTGATATAGTCATAGCAGTACAAAATCTGTGTGTAGATCTCATTTTAGACAAATTACCCATGCTTCACCTACTAGAAATTCCAGTAGACTATCAACTGGTCTTCCTTAATTTCTATTGGAGGAGCAGTTGCACAAGGAATCAGCAGGACAACAGACCCATGATTCTGTTCCAAAACCTAGGTGCCATTTGGTACCAGTAGGAATCAGATGACAATTTTCACTAAGGTGCGCATGACTGGCTTGAGGTCCAATCCTGCTTTCAGTGAAGCAATTGGATCTGATTCTCAGTTACATAGAGGCTCTTTCAAACCACTCTGGCAGTGTAAAGTTGACTAAGCGTAAATAGGAATCAGGCTAATTGGTTTCAATTGGGAACAAGATGGCACTCTTTGCAATGGAGGGCAGGAGTGTACTTTGACATATCCTGAGTATTTAACTATGAAAGAAAATTAACAATGTACTCATCTGTACTAACTACTCTACATATTGCTGCAGTACTCCGTGTCATTCAAAACAGTAGAAAAGCAGCAGTGTCCACTTCAAAGGAACCTTGCATTACAAGAAACTTTCTGTGAGGCCATTAGAATAATTGTTGATCAGCTGACACAGGCTTCAGACAAGGTTAATCAACAAGATAATGGGCTCCAGGATACAGCTGCTTGAAACAGGTCAGGTACTCAGTGTTCCAGTTTCATTGCTCTGGATCTCTGGCTACCATGTGTACAGAAATCAAAACACACAGCACATGTGTTTAGGGATGGAAAGCATGCACATAGCATGCATGTATTTTATTAGTGACATCTTCTGAGAACTAACAGATTACCCAAGCAATACAAAAACATAGATTAGGAGCATTATGGTTTAGGAACTGATAATGACAATTGATTCACAAATTTACAATCCATACCTTACAGCTACTTTAAAACTCAGTGTTTGGATTCTGATGGAGTCAATGGATACTGAACTATTAACCCATATCAGGTGACAAGGGCTAAGAAAAAGGTCAGTGTCTCAGCAACACTTGTGAGCTACAGTTTTATTACACGCTGGATTATTTACTCACTTGTTTTTGATGCTGGTGACATAATTGTCTATCTGCGTTGGGATTCCTTGTAGAATAGAGTTTTTGAAGCTTATTCGGTCTACAATTTTTCCATGCTCCCCATCAATCACAACTACCTGAATACCATCATCAGTTAGGAAAAACTTCTTGCTGTCAACCTGCAGAAAAGAAAAAAAAAAATCTCTTGATACATCAAAGAATTCCAAGCTCATAACAGTTGACTGTAAGAAGCTTCATGACTCTGGCATAACAGCACTGAACTGCCCTTTGCTTCAAGGGATGGGATTCCCTATCTCCTAGGTTGTATCAACTTGAATCTTTGCTATTACGTTGTAGGCACTACTCATTTTCTTAAGAGACTCAGCATCAGTGACCTAATTCCTAATGATGTGGTAATTTCCTCAATCAATTCTGAGTGAAACCTCAGAATTTTGACCTATGTATTTCTAGCAGACCAACAAACAGGGCTGAGAAGGAACCACTTACCTCAATGTATGCAAAGTCATCCTTGAGGTGGAAGTATCTGGTCTTGTAGGTTTCTACTTTCAGCTCTAGGAAATGGTCTTTATTCTTCTGCTCAAAAATAGAAAACAGTATTTACCAATTTTGTACATTCGCCAAATGCTGTTTACTTTAAACCAAGAGCTTCCTAGTAGTTTAATCAACAATAAAAGTACCTAACAAATTGAGACTTGCCAAAATACACAGTTAATTAACTCTGGGCAAAATCTTAACTTCTGAACTGATCCTGTCAATATTTACATTTTGCTAGTTCCATAAAAAGAAAAACTAAGGGACATTTTTGCTATGTGTAGTGATATGTAATTCATTGAGGCTTTGATCTAGAGTGACCAAATGTCCCAATTTTCTTGGGACAGTCTCAATATTCAGGGCTTTGTCTTACAAAGGCATCTGTTAACCCTCATCTCTGTCCCAATTTTTCACGTTTGCCATCTGGTCAACCTACAGTGATACTACATGCCCGCTCCAAGTGAGAAGAGTAAGAAAGGGCTGGGCTGGGAGCAGAACATGGACCTGTCTTTCAGCAAAATCCTTCAAGGGAAAAAGAGACACTTTGGGTACATCCACATTGCAATAAAAGACCTGGGGAGGCCAGGGAAATTGACTTGGTTCATGAGGCTTAGACTGTGGGGCTAAAAAAAAGCAGTATAGATGTTCAGGCTTGGGCTGAAGCCTAGCTTCTGAGACCTCCCATCTTGATGAGTTTTGGAGCCCAGGCTCTGCTCGAGCCCAGGCGTCTGCTTTGCTATTTTTAGCCCCACAGTCTGAACCCACAAACCTGAATCAATTCTGGGCTCCTTGGAGACTTAGTGCAGCAGGTTTTTCTTTGCAGTGTAGACATCCCTTAGCTACACAAACCTTGCCCCCCGCATTGCTTCTGATACTAGGCACGCAAGGCTGGCAGCCATGCAGCAGAACTCTCATCAGTGCAGGATCGCGTTCTCCTGAGCAACCTGTCACCCTGCTCAACACTTTGTAGCTTGCATTTCTGTGCACAGCACTCCACACCTGAGCTCTGGAAGATCAAATTCTTACTGTGAAATGCAGCTTTCAAGCTATCCTCATTGCCTCGGGACTATCCAGCACCTATCCCTAAGAGGCAGACGTGTTTATAGTCTGGAAAAGTAACTGTTAGGGAACATCTCTTGCAGCTTTAGGGGTCTCTTTCTTTAATGAATCTGTGTTTTATAGTGGCTGGTGTAGGTTGCTTTACACTTCTGGACCATTTCAGAGAGCTATGGATAGGGCAAAGTAGTTCTTGTACAGATGATTTCCAGGGCTATACAGAATGATGCATGATAAAGCTTGTAAATTTACAACAAGACAGAACAATAGTAATAAAAATGTAACAGAAAACAAAGTCCTTTACCAGTAGTGTGTTAGATAGCTTCTTAGGCATTGGCACATCTACTATTGGAGTCTCAGTGTATTTTGGATAGGCCTTGGCTTCACAGTCACTGATTCCAGCATTCTTTGGGATCACAGCTTTTATCCTTATCCTCTCGCAGCCTTTGACTGAGCAGAAGGCAAAATTTTCCTTCTCATTCTGAGCTTTGAGTTTCAGAAACAGCAACCTGCAGATTGGGGGTGACAATGCACAAGTCACTGGGCGTTGTACTCAATCCATTTTGGCGTCTGTCTCAGTGCTTTGTGATGAGCAATGGGTAATACAGTCATCCCGGACTGATGCTAAGAGAATATTTCTACCACATCACATATTGTGTATTTATAAATCTCTGGAGGCTCATTATTTTTACATAATTCAGTGTGTGCATAGAAGTTTAGTCAGAGGGAGGAGGATGCTCCCTGGGAATGGGGGTGGAGGGATAGGAGGCAAAGCAAGGGGAGTTACTGAGAATGGGGGTGTGTGGGGTGGGGCATAGCCTGAACCAGGCTGGGAAGGGGCTTCCTGGTAGTTCCAACGGCCATGCCTACAGCACTTCCACCATGACTGGTGCTCCCCCAGGCCCCGCCAGGTGGCTGGCGACCTGTGCGCTATCACTCCCTTGCTCCATGTCCATGTGCCAGTGCCCTTTGCCAACCTCCACGCCACTCTGGCAGCTAATGCATGTGCTCCTGCCCCTCTCTCAGGTCAGGCGTCTCCATGGGGACCCATAGTAGCTGGAAGGTGGGACCAGGCTGGGCCATGACGTCTACCTGCTCCCCAGTAGCCAGTCCAATCACCATGGCCCCTCCTCCGGGTCCTGCTCTTGCCTCTCTCCAGGAGATGTTGTGGGGATGAAGACAGATCTGCCTTCCCCCAGTATTTCCATTGTGGGAGCACTAGCTCTCCCTGCCCATGTTTATTATAAACAGACATCTCTCTCTCTCACTCGCTTTATATAAAAAGCAGCCTCAATTTCCTATAAGAAAAAGTCCTATCTCCTATGGGTAAATTTGTCCTGTTCAAACCCATTAGGCAGTTATGCCACACAATGCTGATGTTTATAAATGATCACGGTTTAAGATTCCTAGATCTAATTTTTTAAATGAGAAGGGTTTTATGCATGTTCAGTGTAACTTCAGCTTTTCATTTTACCTTGATGTGTGTTCATTTGGCACTGGGGGCAAGTGGCAGAGGTTGGGAGCGCGTGAATGAATAGCAGCCAGCCTGAGCCAGAAGGAAATGAAATTCTGCTCAAGTCTCAAGGAACCTGTGTGTTTATTGTGATCCCAGTTTGCACTTGAATGTTGGTCTGAGCCGAAACACTTTCTGACTCAAATGGCTCACTCATATATCGGTCTAGTTGAACAAGGGCTTACCCAGTGTCCTCATCCCAGTAATAGTACCCTTTGGTAGGATATCTGTGCTCCAATTTGTCCATCTGCAAGGTCCTATAGAAGGTCCCAATTTTGTATGTTTTCTTCAAGAGACGATTGTGGATGTCTGAGAGAATGGAAAATGTTGTCCCTTTAGGATAACACAACCCTAGCTGGATCCAGTCATTCCTAAAATAGCAAAGAGCCACATAATAACAAATAATAGACACATGACTATGACTTTCCTGGGCATGTCACAAGCCAAGTTAAATAATTCACTCTGAAATGTAACAATTTTTTCCTGGCTGGTCAACATAATTTAAACTTTAAGAGAACATCTATGTGCTACTTAAACAGTATGGGCTAAACCCATTCCTTATGTAACACCACTGAGGTCTATTCACTAGAGATGAATTTGATCCTAGGCATCTAAAAAATGTATCCTGTTACCTTTCAGTACTTATCCTGGGGCACATAAGTATGCTGACAAATTAAAAGATGGGGCAGTTCAGAGGGGCTTCATGGAACAATTAGGTCAGTCCTGAAAGAATTCATGACTATTTTAATAACATCACTCTTTACCAATTTACAGCTACGTTACTGGGTTGGAATGCTACTTCCATGGGTCAGAGTTTGGAGGGATCACTCACTTGTTGAAGTTGATGAGCCATATAGCCAGTTCCTCGGGTGCCATCTTGTCCCAGTGGACAGTATAACCTTTCTTCAGTGTTATAACTGGCTGATACTGCTGGTAATGAGAACTTTTGCTTAAAGCCCCCTCCAAGTAGAGAGGATGATTATGGTAGTCATTTTTGATTATTTTCATTCTCAGGGTGGCCGACTTGTAGGCCTGGATGTATATCTAGATTAAGAAAACAGCCACAATTGGTTTAATAAGATAGGTGGGTACAAACTGGCTTTAAGTGTATTACTCTGAAAACACCTAAGAAAAAGCTCAAAAAAGTCACTGCACATAAGGGAGTGAAGGACTGGTTCTAGGCAGTGGTATCAGATGCTTTTACGGCAGAAAGAATAGTTTTGTGGTTAAATCACAGGATTGGAGGTTAGGATATCCAAATTCTATTCTGGGTTCTACAGGAGACTTTCTTTGAGACTGCGGGTAAGTTGCTTAACTTAGCAATGACACAATTTCTTCCATAAAAAGGGGGAAACACTTCCCTACCTTCAAGTCAGTTTGTGACGCTTAATTCATTAATGCTTCTGACATGCTTGGAGATCTTTGGATGGAAGTTGCTACAGAAGTGCAGCATTCTTTTCATTGTTTAATACTCATGGCCAACATTTTTAAAATGCCTCTGAAAATGTGCTACAATATTTACAGGCAAACTCATCTATGTGTGCAAAACCACCCAAGCAGATGCACTGCCAAATGCTATAACACCCTGAGTGTCCTATAAAAGTGCTTGTTTCAGAGTTCAAGATGACTTCAAGCTCTATAGTACTGAGAAATTTAAAATAGCTATAAACCCATCACTTTCCCTCCCTGTACTCCCAAAGCAATGACAGCGGTGTAATGTAAATTCTTTGTACCTGTGCATAGTGCCCGCTGCAGATCGCACCTCTCCAATCTGGCACATCAATACAGTCTGGGTGTTTGATTAACCAGTTATCTTCCTTTATAAGGTATGAGCCAGGATATTCTGACACAGAGCCATCTACATCATGAAAAACTGATGTTTTATCACCATCCATATTCAGGTTATTGAACCAGGGTCCAGGTTCTCCAAAGAACACTCTTGAAGTAATCTAAACAGAACAGTGACATATATTTACATATCAGAGGAGCAATTCACTGCTTAGCAATTTAAGTAGAGGACAATTCTGTGGTTGTTAGAATGGCTCGAGTTTTCTGATTTTAACTAGCTTTGTAAAATGGTTTGGTCAAGAAGCTACATTTGGATTTGCTGGTTACTCTAGGGGTGGAGAAACTTAATAGGGCCAATGTTCTAAAAAATGGCCATTGATTTTGGGTGCTCAACCTGAGACATCTTAGATCTAGTTTTCAGAAGCTCAGAGCACCCAGATGAAGTCAATGGAGTTTCAGGGTGCTCAGCACCTGTGGAATGAAACCAGGTTCTGGTTGTTTCAGGCTGGGTGCCCCACCCAAAAAGAGCACTCAAAATCTGGGGCCACTTTCGGCCATGTTGGTCTTGTCAGCTATCAGGAATTCCAGTGACATTTGGCTAAAATATTGGAGTCGCCCTTCCCTTGTCTACATACTGCATGCACGGTCAGTGCTTGAGGCCAAAGCAGAGTTAGGTTATGCACTGCAAAGGTCTGCTTGGTCATAGCCCTTCCCCATTGATCATGAACTTAAGAGGATAAAACTAGCAGCGTTCTTCTCTCCTGGCCTCCATGCTGGGAGGAGAGGTTCAAGTTTTGGAGGAAGGTTCAGGAAGGTTTTTATTTTATCTGATCTAGTTCACAGTTCTTTTTTAAGTTTATTTTTATTTATGTTTGTTAAATTTGTGCGCTACATTAAGTTGCACTTGCACTTGAACAATCTGCCGTCTCTCCTGGGACATGACTGCTCATGCGACCTATGACCAGTGGTTCTAATCCAAGTTAAATAAATTGAATGTCACAAACCAGCCTGATGCAATGTGGCTGAGACACTTTAGGGGATTTTTTTCCCCCCACCAGACACTTGGCACAAGGATTTTTAATCAACTTTTCCTCATGAAATTTTAGCAAATCTGGTATTTAGCAAAAATGAGGCACTCAAAGTCATTCATTCAATCCACAGAAGCCTGTAAATACATTTGCAGGATTCGTAGATTGGATTAAACAGCTGCCAAGTACATTCTGACAGGAAGGAGTATACTTTCAGGACCAGCAGGCATATATTTATACAAGCAGATGTAAAAATACCTGTAAATCTCTCTCTCATCAGGATTAGTTCTAACTAATTGCTTGGTTTGGTTCAAACAAGCACCCAAAATTCACAAGCTTATTCAAAGCTGATCTGAATTTTTGACCAAATTCTGCTCTCGTTTACATCTAGGAAACTGATGTAAATGGAATTACCACATGTAAATAAGAACAGAATTCCCCTTTATTCTGCCCAGTTTGGTATTTCCTTGGCATTTCTTACTTCTGATTGGTCTGGAACTTTTATAAGAACAGCTTTTCCATGCTGGCAACATCTTGCCCTAGCTAGAACCCAGGGGGCCTAATTTTCCACTCCCCTATACTGGTTTCACTCCAGTTGTAACTATGAACTTCCGTAGAGTTACTCCTGGTAAGTAGGAAGGGAATCAGGCCTAAGGGAGAGCAGAGGCTCACAGAAATAGAAATGCTATTTATTTATATGGCAAAAGAACTTTTGTGGAAACAGGCCTGGTTCTGGTTTGCTCTGAATTTGCGAGAAAGTTTGAGCTTTTTCAAAAAAATCCAAATCAGTTTTCTTATCCCTAATTTAAATCTGATTTGCTAAAAACTTGGCAATCATTTGGACTAGGATGTTAGGCTTCCAATTCTGATGTCTGTTTTTCTCCATGGTCATTTCCTGAGTACCATTTTTCACCATCACACTCATATCCAAAACCAGGATGACAGAGTCCATTTTAAGGAATAACTCACGGGGACATCTTCAAATAGAATGTCTGTGACGTTGTTATTGGGGCAGCTCTGCCATGCATTGTTGAGCCGGAAAGCCAGCGCACTTGTGTGGCGACCATCCAGTGCAGCAAACTTGCGGAATGTGCAGTTTTGGACATTGATTGGGCCATCATAGAACTGAATCCCTCGAATTGGAAAATTCCTAAAAACATATTTGAAAAAGAGAGAGGAAGATCTGGTCACAGTGAGTTACTGTAGGCATCAGGATATTTATCTATCTTAGATAACGGAGAACCACCTGATGCTGGCTATGAAGCAGAACCATCAGGAGGACTCGGAGTTAGTTCTGCTTTTGTTTTTGCCTGTGCAACCCTTCATGCTTACGAGTTCAGTCAAGGTCTCTCATGTTTAAGCAGTTCATCTTTATTTAGTCTGTATTCCGAACATTGGTCAATGCCAAGGAGAAAAAATTCATGCTGCAATCACAAACAAGTTCTGCAGCAGCAAAACCTGTAACCAATCAGATCTACACTCCTCATTCTGAATCACCGCAGGGCTAAAATCCCAAGACAGCTTTCCACAGGAGCATGGAGATAAGCCATCTGGCAGAAATAAAATAAAAATTGGCTTTTAAAGAAGCAAAAAGTGTTGAATTGCCTAGGATACAGTTTTAAGTTAGCTGGCACACTCCAGAGCACCATATCCAAGAGATCCTTTATATACCAGCTGAAAGATACAGAAGACATATGCTTTTTTCACATTCTGATTTGTGTGAATCAGATGTTTTAACCCCTTAGCAGGGTTGGATAAAAATGTCAAGGATAGCTCATAATAAATAAGACCATGATCCCTTACTCAAATGAGAGGTTCTTCTTCACACAAGAATTTCCCATTCAAGTGAGAGTTTCCTGCCTTTGGGAGCTCTTACACACAGCTTCCACTGAAGACAGTGGCCTGGTGTTTTTATATAAAGGGCTGTAGGACTGAGTACTAAAAGAACGGCCTTTCCCTGTTGATATAGTGGATAGGTCTACTGCACCTCCATCGATAAGCAGAATTGGGGAAAGACATGCAGAACGACATGGCATTCAAGCTTTTTGTTCACTGCAGGCTACTATTAGGGTGGTTCCATTTTTAAGAAGAACAACAAAATATCATTGCATTTGCAAAACCGAATTCAGAACACCCAGACCAAGGAAGACGTCGCACGTGAATTCACTGGCAATTTGTAAAACATTTAACAAGGGCACAAAGGTCCCGCGGACCCAGCAGCACGGCAGCAGCAACTCTGCTTGGTCCAAAACCCGGGCAGAGATGTCCTTGGCAACCGGTAGCTGATATGGCTCGAGACTGCTGAATTGCCCGATCCTTGCTGACTATGTGTACACAGTTGAAACACCTGCCCCATTAGCAAACTCTTTCTCTACTTTAGCAGTCTCCCTAGCCCGGTTCACGAAGCAGGTATTGATGCTGTCTTGGCAGCCTGTGAGCGCATACCTGCCAGCAGCAGCTGCACATTGGGAACAAGAGACATGAAACAAAATCCTCTGTGTATAATCTCTTCGGTTTAAATTACACCCAATAGTGCTGAAAAAATATATCTAATTCTCTGAGGCTTAAACAAACAGAAGGGATGGGAAGAGTTTACTTGTGCTGGGAAAACTTACTGGCCTATGGGGAGAGTCCTTCCACTGTGATCCAGGCCTCCAGGCCCCCAAATGTGGTTGTCCATGGTCTCTGTCCCCACGTTTTTACTCTCACCGACAAACAGGCTGTTCTTGATTTCTTGCTTTGAACCATCGTCATGTGGGAAAGTTCCTCCGCTAGGAGAGACACAGAACGGCGTGTTAAAGGGGCTGCATATGTTTTGGAATCAGAGGCCAAAATTGGAAGATGGCAAACTAGGAATGAATAACCCTTACCTCGCCAAGGTCAGGCCAATGCCATTGTCTGCAAACCTGCAACGAGAGAAAAGTGGGGAGGTGACTCCACAAGCCAGGAAAGAAAACCTTTATTTTTCCCCAAGGCTAGGCAATGCTGAATTTGGACATGCAAACCAGTAAGGGTTTTGGTTTGAACAAGGAGGGCTGGGCTTAATGAACACAATTAAGCTCCCTTATGTTAAGTGGGAGGGTGGCAGGAATTTAAAGCTTCAGCAATTTTGCTCACTTTCCAGTTTGTGAAAAACGTTTTATAGCATGGCTCATAAGATGTATAGATCAAGTGTAGTGGTAGTTGGATAGATCCTCAACTGGGATTATAACCTGCCATGGCAAAGGGAGGGATTTACTTATATGATCAGCCTTTTTTCCCCCCAATCTCTGTTGGCCAGTTACATAAGGAGGTCCTGTTTGTCTCTCACTTAAAGTATTTTCTGTTATTTAATAATCTTCTGCCCTACACACATTACCCCCTTATGCACCTCTGTGTTTATTACTCCTATAGCCTTTCCATGGAGTAGAAGGATTTTTGATTCAGGTCACTCTCTAATCTGTACCTGATGATTAATGAACCAGAACTTTGGATCAAACCGCTACCGAGCTTTGGTGAGCTTCAAAATCCAAATCTGGATCTTAATTTTACAAATGGGTCCTTTTTTATAATGGGTCAAACCAGAAGTCCAGTTCCACACACCTCCAAACACTGAAGGAATTGGAATCCAGATACAAAGATTAATGTTATCGTCTGAGCCTCTCTCTACTGTGTACTGACACAAGAATCCGAGTTACAGCTTGGTGCTAGAATTTAAACAGTCAAGCACGAGACAAAAATCAATGTGAAGCTAGGAACAGAATAAAGATAATTGCCTTGATGCTGTCACTAGGTGGTGGCACATCACAATGCTATATACTTTTTACTTGTTATTCCAACAGCCCAATGAAATGTGCATGGAGTTTATGTACTGCATGCTGTTAACATTGGTTTTGTTAAAGTAACACACAAGTCGTACTATAGCAACAGAAATGAAAATTAACTCTGACTATGACTATAAAAATCAAGCTACAGTTTGATGGTTGCAGCCTCGGATTCACTCAAAAGGCAACTGCCAAAAATGGATAAGATGATATTTTAGAAACCCTGGTATCTCAGTAACCAGTGCAAACATCTAAATAACATGCAACTAATCTAAAAAGGCAGAATTAATTGCCTTAGGAATGTTAAACATTCCTGGCTAATACAGTCCATAAGAAGAACAGATAATAAGACGACTTGATATATGCCTGCTTGTTCTGACCCACTTTCATTCTTGCTACTTCACCAAGTCACTAAAGGCCAATTTATAGCCAGTGATCACTTTAAAAGGCTTGGGTTATTCTATGGCAAGGCAGTTTTTGCAAGCAACTGGATACCACATACAGACAATCATACCACTGAAGTTCAAGGTACCCTGTAAACTAGCTTTTTACTTTTTTGCCTTGGTTAATTGAGGCTGCTATCAAGATACTGGATTAGATGCAGAAATTGAAGATCATCTATTGCTGAGTGCAAAGAGGGTTCTGAGCAGCACAGGAAACTACTTTCAAAGAGCATACACTGTGCATTTTCCCATTTCCTCTCTCTCCCTCCTCCCTCCCATGACACATAGTTTTGTGTCTGCTTCCTTGGTACTGGCTTATTCAGCACAATGCTAAACCACATAAAACTGAACCATGACCCAAGATTAGCCCTGGAGGTTGGTTAGGTTTTGGTTTTTGTTTTATTTAAGCTCTTCATTTTTCACGTAGAATGGTTTATTTGAGTTAATTTTTTGCTGCTGCTTTGAAAATCTGTATCAAGTCACACTCAAAAACAATTCAGCAGGCTCTTTGCTGCAGACCAAGCAGGTTTTGTTTATGTAAAATCATGCCTGCATTTTCTTAATGTTTCATTTTTATTTTAATCTTGACCATATGCAAGGTGCAAAGCGATATAAATAGTCTAAACCACAACTATGCTTGCCATAAACACTGAGCTGAACTCCTAGGGTTGAAATAAGGCAAAACTCACTGGCAGTCATCCAGCCACACGTCTCCACCCCTCAGCCAGGCCCCGTGGTCCTGGTTCTTGTATGCAATAAAGTGTTCAATTATTGCAGGTTCCCTTGGCTTCAAAGGGTCAGCGTCTTTGTGTGGACTATATCTGTAAACGCAAGAGGAGCAGAAATTTGTTAGTGGAAGGCAGGCTACCCCAGTGAGATTCTACTGCTGTGTTGACTTGTTAAGCATTCGATGGAATTGTTTCTGCTAAACACAGGAATTGCCAGACTGGCTCAGAACCATGGACCATCTAGTCTTGTAGCCTCTCTCTTACAGTGGCCAGTACCAGCTGCCAGGAATGTGCAAGAAATATTGCAATAGTCAGTGTGAAATAACCTGCCCCATTGGTTAAACCTTTATCTTCCAAAGCATGAGATAGTATCCCTTCTAAAACTCTTGGGTTTTTTTTTTGTTTTTTTTTTTTAAATCCTTCCTACTAGAACGCTGGCATATAAATATCCAATTCTTTTCTTTTGACTCTGTGCAACTCTTGGCCTCAGGAATATACTGTGGCTCTGAGTTCCACAGGCTAACTGTGCCATGTGTGGAAAAGCAAAGATGGTATAAAAATGAAAGCATTTTCAGGAGACAATGATGGCAAGTTCTTTGCTGCTCCTGCCATGTCACCCTGGCCACTAATAATGAGAACTATAAGTTTGTAAGCTCTCAAACATGATGAAATGATGGCCTGATGAGTCATGAAGGAGAAAGGCAGAGATAAATGGAAACTGCAGCAAAGCTTTCCCACAGTTGTTGTCTGGCAGCCTGTACTTGGTGACAGCATCTGTGCAAGTCTTGATAGAATGATGTTAAGTTGGGTGACACGATAGGTGAGGTAATATCTTTTATTGGACCAACTTCTGTGTCGCTCGAAAGCTTGTTTCCCTCACCAACAGAAATTGGTCCAATAAAAGATATTACCTCACCCACTTGTCTCTCTAATATCCTGGGATTAACACAGCTACAGTTATATTGCATGTTGGGGTGTTATTTATTCCTGCTCCTTGGGGCAGCTATCACTGAGGAAAGCGTCTTCTGACAAATGCAGTGCAGTTTAGAGAAACCTGACAGATTAGCATCCAACCTCAGTGCCAGCAATAGACAGCACGGAGATGAAGATTCATGGCACAGAAATGTGTAGCAAGGCCATGCTAGCAAATTAACAGAGACTCAATAGTGTTTTGTTTCATTTAATACACCATCATATGAAGCTAAATTGAGCATAAGATTCCAGCAAATGAATGTCACTTTGGCAGTGTCATCATTATGAAGTCACTTGGTATCCCTGGTAAAAGCACAGACCCTGGTGAATTCACTAGACATTAAACATATTCACTTTGGGATGGATTGTGTGTCATTTATTTACACCAGTACATATCTGGAATAACTCTCTTGGAAGTGGGCGTTAGCTGTGGATTTATTCTTCTCTAACTGAAAGCAGAAAATGGAGTTGCTTTCTATTTACAAAGTTCAGCTCAGCACAGAATCTGTCCCAGTAAGACTGTCATTCAGCAACGCTCTTCATTAATTGCTAAGGTTTTAGAGGTCATTCCTGCCTTCATATTGTAAAGCACAAACCTTTTCGAATCAGCTACTGTGTGTATATGCCACAACCAGTTTTCCAAGGCATATCATATTCTGGTATATGAAGAAAGAACATCAAACTCTCCACTATAGTGCAGATGCTTACTACAGCAACGGAAGGGGTTCTTCTGTTGCTATAGTAAATCCACCTCCCTGAGAGGCGGTAGTTAGGTTGACCAAAGAATTCTTCGATAGACCTACCACTGTCTACACAGGTTTAGGTCAGCTGAGCTACGTCTCTCAAGAGTACGTGTGTGATTTTTTCACACCCTTGAGTGACGTAGCTCAGTTGACCTATCTTTCTAGTGTAGAACAGACCTCAGTCGAATTCTGGAGGTACTGTCAGGGTTTTTTAACACAATCACTCTAATGGGCTGAGCTTACACTCCTCACCAGCTGTCTTGTAAAATCAACTACTGCAGTTGTACATGGCTATGTGAGAAAAGAAAGCATCAGTGAGATTCATGGAGACTGTAATGATATGTGTAGGCCACAACCCATAGATAGTGAAAAAATACACATCTTCCTCTTTTTAAGCAGAGACTCCTCAACAAGTGTCTGCCAAACTGGAGATAACTGGTCCACTAGGAAAGAAAATGATGAAACATGAGAACATTTGACCAATTCTCTCTGGGTTTGGGGATCTAAACTAAGATCCAGATTCAACCTCTGACTAGGGGGAACTGTGCGTGAGCAACAATCTTCCTTATTAAACATTGGCTTATGTCGACCAGATTTCTGAAGCCAAACTTAGGGTTTTTCTCAGTAGCCACTGAGATCTGCAAATATGATGCATTTTAGAAAGGGGTCTTTTAGTGTATTTTAAATGATTTTATGAAAGGTGTGATGTTACCCGAGCACATTGGTGGAGATGGTGGGATTGCTTTATTCATATAGTTGTTGTTGTTATTATTATTATTCATGAATTATCAGATTTGGAAATTGACCAACATTGAAATTAAATTGAAGCTCTGTAACATGAGCATTTCAACTCCAACCTATTAAAGGGGCTCAATCCTTTCCCCCAGATAGTTGTTCTTTTTTCATTCCTACCAAGAAAACTCATGTAGCATTTTTATCTAGCAGGAAAACTGCTCAAGCAACGTTTTCTCCTGTCATTGATTTATACAGAAAACTACAGTACATGCCAGAGTGCCCATAATGTCATCTTCATCTAAACCCAGACCTGATCAGTAGGGGTCTGAGAATCATGTGCTGCAAGCCCCCAGATGCTGGGAAAGGAAAGAGACAAGGCAGAAAGTGAAAGCTAAGTGAAGCTTTTTTTTTTTTCATTAAGAACTTTATACAACACCCACTGACAAATATGCAGATATTCCCATTGACTTGAAGGGGAGAAAGATCCATCCTTCAATTGGCAATATACAGAACTTTCTAAATCACATCAGAGAAAATGAATTACCTCCCAGAAATCAGTGTCAGAAAAGGTCTTTTGTCCTTAGCAGATGCTGGTGTGGTTTTGACTCCATTATCAATAATCATGCCAGCCTGAGGATGAAAAGGAACGTTGTGATGTATTTATACATTTTACATTTATTATATTGTTTTATGTTTCTGGGCCAAATCCTCAGCTGGTGTTAAACACCGGGGATCTTTTGAAGTCAAAGGAGCTACTTTGATTTACATCAGCTTAGGATCTTGCATTCTGTATCTAAAACACAACCTAGGCCAACACCAATGAAACGTGGTGCAACATTTAAAGTTTTAGGCATAGATTTCTGAGAAGGAATGCCAGAATTTTTGTTAAATGTGTCCTGCTGATCACTTGAGCAAAACATTACCCTCTTCAGAGGTCACTAGCTCTCTCTTGACTTGGGTACCAATTTAGGTGACTTATGCCTTCCGCTTTTGGAGAACCAAAACTTTAGCCAATAATATGGCTTTTCAGAAAAATAAATATTTGTATTTCATTATAATTGTCACCACTCAAATTGAAGATGAATTGAAATACCAGCCCACTTGCTAAGTAAAAACAAAAAACAAAACCTCCATTCCCATTGATACTCAAGCACTCTGGCTGTGAAATTCTGCCCAGAAGTGTTGCCCCTGGAAGTTGTGCATCTGGGAATTTTGTCATAGTATCAGCCACTCTCTGTGTCCTATAATGCATCATTTCATCATGGACCACTTTCAAGGTTACTGTTTCTGCAAGGGGCATGAGAAGCAGAGGACACTCCACTCTATTACCTTCTGTCTGCATCCCCTTGTGTTTTCCAGCACCTGTTCAGCCCATCTTACTAGCCAATTAAATATGTGCTGCAATCTAGAGACATTAAGCAATAGTTGAAGGCTCAGGATCTGTGTACAGTGTCCCAGGAAAGTATGTTTCGGATGAATAAGTAAAGAGATTCAGGAAGTGATTAGGCTGAGTTTATAATATTTTATATACCAGATGCTATTTGATTAATGACTAACATTGGCAGCAGTGATCTATAATCAGGCAAGCTGCCAAAGGATGCAGCTAGAGGCACCTTTTTAGAAGAGCAAAAGCAGACAGCTGACCTGGTGGAAATGAGTTAAAGAAAGACCCTCTTATCTCCCAACATCCCATGAGAAATTTTAGCCTGTAATCCACAAATAATAAAGTGAATCTAGTGTAAACAGAATCTGTACTAAGTAGCAAATAAGCCACTTTGTTTGTAGATACAAATGCTGGAAATTAGTTTTCAATTGCTTGTAGTGAATCAGAAATCATAGGTCTTAATGGTTTGCAGGCTCAAAAGCTGGAGAAACCGAGTGGTGTTTTTAGACATTAAGATTGTTTCCATTGCGTGCAGACTCACTCGGTAGTTGGAATGGGCCCGATTGTTGTAGAATTTTCCCATTGGAATGTGCTCTGAGTAGCCTGGAGAATACATTCCTTCCGAGGGCCCCGTAGGCACATGGTGAAAAACAAACCAAAACCCCGTTTCCTGCAAAAAGGGAATACACAGCATGAGCCTTCCCTTGAACTTTAAAAAGATTTACATTAGCCCAGGGGCTTATCAGGATACAGTGCAAGGGGAAAGTCATCAGATTTCAGGACGAACAACAGTAGGTGGTATTGTGTTGTGTAACTATATGCAAAAGAGACACACACGCACGCACGCGAAAGCAGTTAAGGCCAGCGTTTTCAAGGCATCTAAAGTTAGCCTCCAACGTCCATACTGAGGCACCTGAACGTAAGCTGGCCTGATTTTCAGATGTGTTGCACACCCACAAACACAAACAATGAGCACATCAGGAGCTCAGCACCTTTGAAAATCATTTTGCAAATTTAAAATGGACGTAGGAGCCTACATTGAAGCACTGAGATTGGGAAATTTTTGGCCAGAACCCTTTTTTCCCCCCCAATTAAAAGAAAACAAACAAGGAAATTGAGCTGTGTTACCATTTCTGTAGAATTCGCATTAGCATCGATTTAAATGCCTCAGCCCTGCATACCATTCACGTACCGCTTTGAGACTGAACCTGTCCCCACTGTGGTCAATAGCAGCTTTGCCATTGAGTTAGCAGGAGCAGGAGGAGTGGGTCTTTAATTTACACAGGCTGTGGTTTGGGAATTATGTTAAAATAATCTGCAAACCCTAACTACAGGAAATGACTGGAAGTGGGGAGGTGAAGGCAACAGAGATTATATTTGCACCACTAGCTGCGTTAATATATGGTTTTCAGAGATACCCGAGTAGTGGAAACAGCCTTTGGTCCAGGGAGAAACAAGAGTTGCAGGACTATGGCTCTTGTTCTGAATTTTCCCAGCTAAGAAACCTTTGTACTCACTTCAGATCCTGCAGCTGCACAATTTAGAAGGTTGTTATGCGGATTGGCCATCCAGAAGGTGGACACTGCACTGCAGATCAGGAAGAAAGAATAGCATGAAAACGGATACCCGAAATGCACACAAAGGAGTCAGCATTCCATTGTATACAGTACAGGCAAGGCAGATCACAAAGCAGATAAGCTACTGCCAAGGGGATGTAGCAACTGGAGTTTTTCTCTCTCTCATCACATCACAGCTGTCACCTTCATCTACAGATGGAGCAAAATAGCCTTATCTTTAAAGACTTCGGGAATTAAATGAAGAATTTCTACTGAAATCCCAAGTCTGGTATGAAGCTGTTAGCTGCCAATTGTATTTTATGATAATGTAAATGTGCCATTGCACAAGTCACAGACATGGTTTAGCCAGGGATTTGACAAAGTGTTTCTATGGGCTTTTCATAGCAATCCCCTTGCATCTGCTCTTTCCACATGCTACTGTGTTTCACTAACCCTATCCACTACCATCCCCCACTGGATACTCTGTCCATGGCCAGATTCTCATATCCATCCTTACACTGAATATTCCCACTGCAACCCATAGGACTATTCACAGAGTAAGGTACGAAGCAACACGGGTAAAGACGGACAGAATCTAGCCCTATATATATATATATTTTTTTAAAAGTAAAAAGAGTTAGGTCTTGTGATATCAGAGTGCTAACGCTTCCCGTTAGCTAGCAAGTAGTTACCAGTGAAATCCAGGCTGCGTGCATTGATTGGGGAAGGGGGACAGAGAAGGCAGCCACACCAGCCAGGTTTCTCCTCTACTTCACCCAAGTTTCTCTCTCTTTACACTGTAATGGGATAAACTGCAAAAAGAACTCTTGCTAAAGTCCTTTTCCTTTCCAGCACTGCTGAGATCCATCTCAGAAATTTGCCCTGATGAGGTTTTGGGGATCTGAAAAGATACATTAGAGGACTGGATCTTGCAAGATGGGAGAGAAGGTTGCTTAGCACCTTCTAGGAGGCACTCAGCAGTTTGTCAGCCTGGACTTAGAGTTTACTTCAAATAGAAATGGGCTTTAGGAACTTCCGTGCACTCACTTATATGATGATTAGTAGAAGGGACTCTACGCCTATGCAATCTTCGATCATCCATAGCCAAGGTGCAAGGCCTTGCAGTCCTACACTGAATTGAACTCTTTGGTCTGAGTTTGCGCCTTGTGTCGTATACACCAAGTGGCTTCAAAATACTACTATTGAGCCAGATCCTGCCACTCTTCCTCATGTTGAGTAGTACCCTTACTCCACAAGGAATTCTCTTGTAATCAGTGGAACTCGCTGCAGAATAAGGTACAACTCAATAGGAATAAAAGTGGCAGAGAGACTGTCACATTCGGAATTTAATACCATTTGATACCCACACGATGCTGGTTAAACAAGGTGCAAGGCATTGTAGAGACAGGGGCATTTGCCTTTATATTGCACTTTGAAAGGGATGCCTGCAGCAGTATCTGAAATAATGAGCACTTTAGTTGACCTTGCACTAAAAATACTTAGAAAAATTATATCCTGCATGTCTAAATGTATAAATAGCACAGAAACACCCTGCAGAGACAACTACCCTATCTTTTTGAGCACATGACCCATATTCCTGAAGGCAGAGTACTAAATTATATACACCCAGTCCAGTGTTCCATGGATAAAAAAGTCAAATCCTTCAAGGAGAGGAAAAAAAACAAAAAGAAAAGATTTCCCACTTACTTGCAGTCCTGCCTGGGTTTGGGGATGTACCCTGGATAGGCCCCTTCTGTAATCATTTTGCACATTTTACTGTCACGGTCGGATGGTAGCAGAGTGCTAGGTTTAATGAGCAGTCCTAGGCAGTGATCAAACGTGTTGCGTTCCTCTGGCCCATCCTCAGTAAAGAAGCAGTGTCCCAGGGCATTGTAGCCCACAACATCCTTAATCTGCACATACAAAAAGGGGACTGTATTCAGATTTCATTTTCCAGCAACTTAGAGATATGAATTACTATTATAATACTGCGGAGCCCAGTCACAGACCAGGATCCTATTATATTAGGAATTGTAGAAACAAATTGTGCAAAGATACAATCCTTGCCCCCAGAGACAGTCCTTACCAACATACTAAGTGATAGAGTATGCTTTTAGATTTAAAAAGAATTGGCCATTTAATATGAAATGTTAATTATATTCTTCTTTAATCTGCATATGAAGCAAATGATAATATAGTAACAAATAGCTTGAGAAGACAAAGAGGATGCGAATGAGGGGACATCATATGTTTAAGGCACATCTGGGCTCATTCATCTTTGTGCACAGTTACACAAACAGCTTGGTGGATGGACTAAAATGTATCTGCTGAACTGAAAGAAATATTTTTTTCCCCAAGCTATCAGAGAGGCTGCAAGTTGTTTACCGGACAAGCTAAGTTGTTTTAAGTCTGACCTGACCCTTTTTCCAACTGATGACAAGAGCTTGACTTGAAATTGAGACAAACCAGCTGCTGTTAATCAGTGTAGCTCCATTGAAAACCTTGCAGTTCACATGTAGTTCACACTGTAGCTCTATTGTCTCTCACAGATCTCTGCTGATTTACCCCACTTGAAGATCTGTGGTAAAACTTTCAAACGCAACTAAATGACTTGAGGGCCTCAAAGCACGGCTGGATGGAAAACAACGTTTCTGTTTGGTGGAAAATGCTGAGGAGTCAGAAATGGTTTTTGTTCTGATGTGGCGCAAACCTGAGGCCTTTCAAAGTTCTTGGTGATGAGTGGGAGAGAGCAAGGGATCTCCAGAATAGTTAACAGCCAGCTGGTTAGAGCTTTCACTTGGGATGTGGGAGGCGCTAGGCCAAGTCACTGCTCTGCCTGACACCCCTTCTCTCTGGTCCAATGAACGCTCGTTATTTATACGAAGTGGAATAGCTCAACCAGGAGACGCTGAGATGGACTCTGGAGTGTGGAATGGAAGCCCTAAGGCTCATGTTTCTGCTCTGCCTGATTCAGAGCAGGTACTTGAACCTGGCTTCACTAATTCCAGAGGAGTGCCCTAACTTCTGGGTTCCTGCCCCTATTCTGGGGTTGCACTGCCTGGCCAGATAGTCCACCCTGGATGGGACAAGCTTTCTGAGGACGTTTGTGTGGAAACCAAGACATTGCCATGCAACATTTCAGTTTAGCTTTCCAACAGGAAAAGCAGTTTCCAACAGTTGAAAACTTTGCAACCAGCTCCCCCTAAGATGCATTTTCAGAACTGATTTAGGCTCTTGGCAGTTTAAGTTCCACTGACTTTAAATGAGACTTGGGCCTATGTCACTTTTGAAAATGGATTTAGGTGCTTTCAAAAAGTTCTCTGGGCTTTATCTCAGAGGTTTCAGCCAAGGGGAATCAATTTCAAACCAAATGACAGGACTGAAATTGAAATGGTTAAATATACACTCTCATAAGACTGAATACTTCGCCTGCCAGATCTAATACGCACTTCCATCTGCAAACACATGTATTATGCATAGCCCATGGTTGAGTGTAAAATATTCAAGCCTTTGAACACAAATCATCACAGTAAATTAAAGACTGTTAAAATGACATGCAGCTTAGTACATTCCATTAAATTACTGCTCAAATTTGCTGCCTACTTTCTTGATTGAATTAGGTAGCCATGCAAATCTAACATCCCCTGTATTTTCAGTGCAAAATGAGCGTGCTGTGCCATTTCAATCATCCCTTCTTGGAAAGCTTGAAATTTGCCAGGCTTGCAATTATAAACACCTATTAGATATTAGAATATTTCAGGAAGGTAAAGCTTCTTCAAGAGGAGCACCACCTTACTTTACATCAGCAAGTCCTTTCACAGGGATGCCAGAAGAGCAACTGAACAGCTATGTACATCTATTATATTTTTCCTGAGCCCACTAGCAATACTTTACAGATACATATATGATGTTTCTGGAATATTTAGCTGCTGAAAGCTGACAAGTGACGTCTCAAACAATTCTTCAGCTGCCTGCTACACCAATTCTTTATGCCAGTGAACTGTGGCACTAGCTCTGTATTGGTGTAATACAACAGGACCAAAAAGCAAAGACCTGACATATTACTTAGAACATGGCTAGGGAACAACAAAGCCCTGTATGGATTCAGTATCCTTGCAGGGTTAAACATCTACCAATACTGTAAGAGGAAAGCTAATATCTTCACTGTATCATCTCCTCTGGCAGATGACCTTATGTAGGATTGCAGCTCTGGGGACAGATTCTCAGCTGGTGTAAGTCAGAATAGCTCCACTGAAGTCAAAGTAGCTACCCCGATTTCATCAGCTTGCCACCCTTTACTTGACTCATTGTTTTTCCTATCTGTGGCCTCTGGGATTACTCAGTTCCACTTTTGGCAGTTTCCAGTCTTGTTTCGTCTTCAGATGCTCGTGCCCTAGCACAGTGCTGAAAAGTTTGGGAACTGCTGGACAATGTTTATTTGTTTAAAAAAAAAAAAATTTCTAAATGAATTTATTTTTAATTTCATGAAAACTTCACATTTAGTCTCTGAGCTTATTTGAACAGAGTAATTTACAGCTAGATTTGATACGACAATAAATCAACCAATTGCCATGTAGCACAGCTGGATTAGTGAAAGCAGATACCAGTATAGCAGTTAGATAACACCACTGCTTAATCCTAGCAGCACAGCTCTCCCCCGAGTTCTGCCAGTTTATTAGCCTTCACTTACGGTAATGTCCATCCCTGATAACTGCTTCCATTTCAGCCTACACACTGTGGGCCAGTTCAGCGGGGCTGACCAGGGTGTAAGTAGCAGCAGAACTTGATTAATGGGATTGCAGTCGTATAACGGAGCAATCGTGGACATTTTCAATTAGGTAATTATGGCAACAAGGGCATTTCAACCAGTTTGGTTTTAGAAGGACCCTCTGTGTCCTTAAAGTGAGCACATGCTTGTCCAAGTGTAGAAGAATGTTTGGCTCAAGCCAGCCACAGCCATTTATTTACTGTTCAGAGACAGGCTTTTAGCACCAGTGTGTAAATCCGCAGGAAGAAGGATCTGCCACCAGGAGCGAACGGGGACATTTATTTATTTTTTATTTTACATATTTTATAGTGTTGACATTTCTGCCCCCCCCCCCCCCCGCTCAGGGTGCTAAAAGCAAAGCCACTTGTGACATTAGCAATGCGAGAGCCCAGTGAGGAGTCTGCATGAGAATCTCCAGCCTGCTTTAACAATGACTTCACTGTTATAAAATGCCCAAGTGCCTCTCCCTGCATCCACCAAAGCATTAAGCAAGCCCTTAAATAGAGGCCTGTGAGCTTGAAACCAATGGAAATACTAGAAGTCAGTGGGACTACTCCTGTGCCTAAAGTGAAGCATCCGATCAAGTGCTTTGCTGTGTTGAGGCCTAATATTCCAACAAGTTTTTTTGGTGTCTACTAAGAGGCTAGTTCAGCCAAAGACCAAGGGAACGGTTCCCCTGGCTAGTTATGCTTTGGATCTATCTGCTCTCAGAGGCACTGAATGATATGTGAGGAGAAGAGGGCAGCATAACCCTGATTTTCTCTTTTATAATTTAACTAGTTTAAATAAATGGAGCCCGGATACTACAGCAAGAAATGTCTTAGATTAGTAAATTACGCATTTTTTTTTAAAAGGCAAACAAACAATCACCATTAAATGATCGGTGTCATTTTTAGGTTTTGTTGTTTTAAAGCTGCATTTCTCTTTTAGTGGAGGTTTTTTTTTAAAAAAAAAAAAAAAAAAAAAAAAAAAAAACTTGCCATGGAATAAAAATCCAGAGTCCCTCAAGGAATCGCAGTTGTTGAGTAACACTGTAGTTTTCCTCAAGCACATCAGCATGTCTGCATTTCATCATTGCTGTCTTGGCTCAAAAAGCCTGAGAACAGGGATCCTTACAATATTTCTAGTCACAATGACATGGTTTTCATTTGGAAAAGGCACAAGAGACTGAAAATTTCCAAATACCCTGTATAAATCCACCCAGCTGACCCGTGAAATGCCATGCTCTCGGTATTTGGTTTGGCAGTAAGCATTAATCAATAGAGACACAGGTTTAAAATTAGAATCAGAGCTGAGGTTTAGTCAGCTCTCTGCTAATCAACAGCTGTGCAACCACCACATAGCTAGAGGATGTGTTTATGGTGCCATTATTAGGAACCTTCTTGACAAACAGACTGCTGGCAATTTTCTTCTTCCAGGCTGTGTGTTAGTTACATTCTTAGCTACACTGAGCTGCCACATGGATGACTTTAAATTGGAAAGCCGTTCTACAACTCTGGATGCCTAATAAAATGTAGAGAAGTTGAAGTAGAACATATTCTTCAGAAAGCAAATCTATGTAGATTTTAGGGTCATGTTGAAAACAAGATAAGAGGAAAAATGTTGAGCTTGAACACTGCAAGCTCTTACGGGTCAATGAAAAGTTAGTGCAGGTGTTTTTAAAATACCAGTGATATACTGGGGGAATTCCTAGTGCTCAGTGACCATCATTTTACACAGCATGGCATGCTGGTGGTCTCGTGTTAAAAACACTGATCTGTTATGCACAGAGTTGAGATCTTGGCTGGCTTGAGACCTGTTGAAAACATTTTTGTATATTGGCTGTGATTCTTTTTTTCACATGTGGTGCTAACACAGGAAAAATATTGGATTCCTGTGGAACTAAGAGGCATGTTGAGGCCACCATTTTGGACTGGGAAAAGTTGCAAAGTCAGTCCTGATGTGTGCTAGAGCTTTCAAAAGCTCTGCTTTCAAAAACACATTTCTGAACCTTTCCTGGATGTGGGCCAAGGTTTCTCTTTCTCACATTCACAAAATGAATGCATGTGGTGGCTGGTTATTTGGTTTCAGCACTAACATCCAAATGTTACTTTTTGGCCCTGGGCCTAGATATCCACAAACAGTGGGTGGGGTGGACATGGGGTCCTAAATCTAACTTCTAACATGAGTGGCTTTCAAAATATTCTTAAAACAACATGAAGTTAAAGCTGATGAACACAGTAAAGGAAATTGTGATCAATGGAACCTGCTCCTATTGGAGAAGGTACTAGATGACAAACAATGCAACACGGCAGAACCATCAGAGATGGAGTAACAGTGACACAGAATGTGTGCGTATGCTGATCAAAGCCTTTTTTAAGTTAAATTCAGCTCCACTCCATGTACTGTTCATGCCCCAGAGAAGCAGCACCGAGAGTGTCTTATGAAAACGTGAGGATGTTTTTCATTGTGTTCTTTAGCGTGAAGTAGAGTGAATCCCCAGTGGTGCAGGGAGTTTGCTGCTGTGGCTATGGTCATTATATGTGCCCTCCTGTGCTGTAATATACCTGGTAAATAGATGTCTTACTATAGGGGACCTACAGGATTATCTTATTGTTCTGACACACAGCTCTGTTAAATCAGAGGTCTCCGACTGCTTATGTTGTGAATGGGAATTTCAAACACAAGCCTTATTAGTGAATTAAAGTAACCTTAACTTTGGTGATTGTCTTTTTTAATGTTAAACTATTTGTTTATAGATAGATTCAACTGCCCATTATAGATGGGATTGTCTACAGGAATCTCTGCATACAAGGGCTTTTGAAAACCCTCTCAGCTCTGAGTCACATACAGAATTTAGCCCCTGGTTTTACATTCTTATGTTGGATTTGTATTTTAGAGATATGTAGAAATAGATTTATATTAATATCACTCAATAAATCCAGAGCGAAAGAGCAGGGCGTTGGGTCTAACTCTACAATTCTGTCAGGAATGATACTTGTTTAAGAGGCTTGCAGTATCATTTTCATTATATTAGGGAAAGAAATTAGGCAGGTATCAAATGACATCTTGATCAGGAAGCTAGTCATTAAATCGTTGTTTCTTACCAGCAAGCCATTGGAGCCGTGGACTGTGACACAGCGTGAGAAGGTGTGGTGAATGGAGACGTCCTTCACGTAGGTTGGAGGGTGGTAGCCTCCCTTCTCATCCACATCTCCAGCCAAGTGGAAGTGAATTGGATAATGTCCCATTGTCTGCTGGCCCATATGTTTCAATTCTAAACCTTCAATATGGGTAGCTTTAAAACCAAGACCAATCTGCAGAACAATAAAACACTAGTCAAGTGGCAGTAAGACCATCTGGCTGCTTGTTTCATATTATTCACTGTTGCATGCAGTGTTCTTGTAGCTGTGTCTGTCCCAGGACATTAGACACACAAGTGGGTGAGGTAATATCTTTTATTGGACCAACTTCTGTTGGTGAGAGAGACAAGCTTTTGAACTTACACAGAGCTTGAAGAAAAAGCTGTGTGTGTAAGCTCAAAAGCTTCTGTCTCTCACCAACAGAAGTTGGTCCAATAAAAGATATTACCTCACCCACTTGTCTCTCTGTTTCATAGTAGTCAGGCAGAGCAAGCCTTGACTATGTTGGTTGATAGAAGGGGTAGAATTTGGAGTCAAACCATTGCACAGCAGATGCTTCCTAGTTTGCAAACTCAGGCACAACTGTTTGCATTTAATGCTTTTCATAAAGCAATTGTGTTAGAGTTAATCCCCTGGGGAGATGGACTTGAACAGAAGCCCCAGTTTTTAGCACTACCCAACTCCGGGGAAGTTGGAAATTGGTTCCAAACTCTGTAACCTGTGAGTGCCGAGCCCCAGTCAGTTTGGTGAGGCAATGTTTGAAGGGGCGTAGCGAGCACTGCACAGAGAAGAGAAGAAAGGAGGAGGGGAATCTGTGGTCTACACCAGCAAAAGCCTATTTACTTTGCAGGCCTCCACTCAGAGGATGTTCCCTGCCATGTCCCCCTTACTAGGTGCAAGCTGTAGAAGAGCACGAGTAAAAAACTTATACAATACCTTGATATGTCCCCCGAAGGTATCAAAATCAAAGAAGGTGCATAAACTGTTGCTATAGTCATAGCACTGCCTCTCCATCTCTCCCATCACCACTATATTTCGGCTTAGCAGCCCTACTTCTGCTCTCATGTCCACGCCATCGATAACTTCTCCCATGTGAAGGTAAGTTGCTCTCCCTAAAGGGAACAAGATGCATTTCCATGTTTATTCTGTAAGCACCACATACACTGGCTGACTGGGGCGGTAAGGAACTAAGCACTTGAGTCAGCAAAAACTATTGGCAGGCTCTTCAGAGATGGGGAAGCCCAGAGTCAGAAGATCCTACAGAAATATCCTCAACAGAGGAAGCAGGATTTGTGGGGTTTGTTTGGTTCATTCCACTAGGCCCTAAGGTAAATGCTGCTATTAAATGAGTCCCAGTTTCTCCACCTTGAAGAGAGACTATGCAGTAACCTAAAAAGAAGGATTTTTACACTACCTGGAACACAGCTAGCATCGTACTGTAGCCTGACGCAAAGGAAAACAGTTTAGCTGCAAGTGATGAGGTGTTGGAGAACTACTGAACACTGGCAATCCTCCCCGTCAGCAGAGAATTATTTGTCACACGTGTGTCTATAATTGTGGACACTGGGAAAGAATCAGGGGTGCTTGACATGGTTCATGGGCCACTCTTGGCCTTGTCCCTCAGAAACTGGTCAGTGTTTTACTGTTTCCTTCATCGGGAGCAGGATTGGGCCACTCTGTGCAGAAAGCCTGAATAAACCGTAGCACATGTCTGTCGCAGCAGCGTATGGGCTGGAAGAACCTACATGCAGTTTCCAAGCCACTTGACGAATGTAAATGCTGCTCCACCGGCCTCTCCCTTAGCCCACACTCAATGCTTCCTTCTGCGCTGGCTTATGCCAAAGCGGTGGGGAGCTCTGCACACAGACGTGCAGAGCCACCCCCCGCCAGGCCATGCTGCACACAGCCCCCTACACCTGAGGGCTGAAGGAATGAAAGACTCAGTGTGGGCTCACCAGCCAGTGTGAAGAGCTAGAAAGCAAAACAATCCCAATGCTGTAATTTCATTAACACACATACACAGTGCACTCCTTCCTTCCTGGCTTGGCTTGCTTGAAGAAAAAGGAGGAGGAAAAGCTTATTTGACAGACTACATTCCACATTATTCCAGTAAAAATAGGTAATAAACTCACTAAGTAAACACTCGGCTTTAAAGAATGTTACACTTGCATGTATTTCATTTCAGCAGAGACATACACAGCAGTAATTAGAAACAAATGGCAGGCTTGATGCCAAGAGATCTCTGAGAGGCACTTTCTGTTTGGGCAGAATCATCATGGGGCAAGAGGGGTTTTAAAAACATTGAAACGCCTCTTTTTAAATAAAGCGATGTTCCGACTTGGTCAGAAAGATAAATAAGCAGTTTGATACAGTTTACTCTCCTTTGCCCTTCCAGTTGAAGGGAATATGCTTTAGTGGGTAGGGTGGTGCACTGGGAGGCAGGAGAGAGACGTTCTTTCCTAGCTGTGAATCTGGCTGAATCACTTACTTTTCTCTCTGCCTCAATTTCCCCATCTGCAAAGCACCTTGAAATCCCCTAGATGAAAAGTGCTATCCTATTAAACCGAAATGTAATGGTAACAGACACTACACAGGGCTCCTGATTATCTGGAGGAGGGCATCTCTTCTACCCACTATGTCTAGTAACTTTATTCATCTTCCGGTGAGAATGGGACCAACACCACACTGTGCAGAGGAAAAAGAAGGCTGAGAAGGACTAATTATTAGATAGCATGTTAGCCATGAAAGAAAGGTACCACCTTCACCCTTTAGTACTTCCCCCCCCTCCCTCTTCCAATCTGCATCACAGTGATAGGCCCACACATGGAACAGAATAACCCATTCGTAGTGCTCCTGGAGTCAGCTGGAAGGGTTGCTAGATCACAAACTAAGGGAGTTCCCCCACCCATGTGATGAATGTGCTGCTTCTACACAACACCCAGACTCTGGTAGACCAGAAGTCAGGACTCAAGCTTTGGCCCTGGCCTCAGTTCTCTTGTATGACAGCACGATGCATTGTCACAAGGCACGAGGTAAGTGTTTTTGCATATAATCAGTCTGGGACCTGTTAGGCTCACAAGATCACTCCAGCTGTAACAAACACACCCTAAGTGAAAAGGGACTTCTGGCCCGTGTTTGTGCACATTGGTCAATGCACAGGGCTGTCCCGATCCCATGCACAAGGAGACTATGGGTCAGATGGTTGAGACAGTGCAGGCCAAGGGAGCCCCAATACTAGGATTGTTTTCTTAAATGTTATTTTCGGTTATTCCCCTCATTGACCTCTCCCTTATTTACTGAAACACAAAAGGAAGTTCAGACACTCATAAGAGCATCCTATTTTGAACAACAGCTTTTGGATTTGCAGTAATGCAATTCAAATAGGCAGTTTTATTAGGTGTGTGCGCTGAGCTCTGAAATGTTAAATGTCACGATTGCATGTATTTAATATAACTGAATACCCGTAGACATGCAAAAAGTTTAAGCACTGACAAGAATGTTAAATATTCACAAACCAGCATCTAAATATAACTTGGTTGGGTGTATGCTTTTGCTCACTTGGCTTGATTTGAGAGAAGATGCAAGGCAATTTTCTTTTTAAAATGTAAAATGGTGCCTTTAATGGGCTGTTGAAAAATAAATCTTTTGTAACAGCAGCCAGAACTTCAAGCTCCCCTTTAACAATGTAATAATGGGGCCATACTGTAGAAAAGGTGGGCATGCTTCGTGGAAGAAAGACTATTGCACTGGAGACCTCATGTACTTGTAAATTCCATGTGGAAAACAAAGCCAGGCACCTCTACATAACAATGAACATGTGGGCTTTACTGCTGGTTCACATTAAACACTTGGCATGCACAAGCAGCTCATGGGGCACATTCAGAGACAGATGTGAAAAATCTGCTCAGCACAGCATTCGAGCGTTCATGAGGAGACAAGAACGGTCTCACTCGGCAGCACTGGAAACGGAGTTTGACATTAAGTCGTTGCTTACAGCCAGCATGCCGAGTTGTTAGCTGGAGGTAGGCAGTTTGCTCATGAGTGACATTTGTGACACCTGCCGCATGGACGCCCAATGTCAGAGACTTGCAAACCAGTTCCACCGTGGTTCGATGATCAGAAAGAGAACTTCACTGCTTTGAATACTGGAGCACAATGTTTATTGTTTGAACATCAGAGCTGGTTTTGTGATTGTGCAAACATTAGCAAAGCCAGACACAAACCAGCTTACAGTCTTTTTCATAGGCTTGCTATTGCTGGCATCACTCACTGAAGGATGTTAAGTCTCAGCTATGTGCTGCCACCAATAGAAGGCAGCAGCTGAGCCATATTATTTTCATAACCAGAGTGATGTGGTTAGCCACATTGCATCTCTGTCATAGGCCACTGTGGCAGAATAAAAAACTCCCTTGATTTACCATGTGCCATCAGGCTAATGAATTAAACTAACAAAATACGAACATACACAGAAACAAACCACTTTAGTCAGTGTGTCTAGCCCATTGGCAAAGCAGCTGCATAAAGTCTATCCCTATCCAGCAAAGCAATCAGTCACATACCTATAGTTAAGTATGTGCTTACATTCCATTAAAGTCAGTAGGATTTAAGCATGTACTTAAAGGTAAGCATGTGCTTTGGTGAATAGGAACTGCTTGCTAAATAAGGGCTGGAAGGAAGTCAAAATGGAATTACAGATCAAATTCTAAGGAGGATCACATTCAAAGCTTCGTATCAGAACATAACCCTAACGCTTTGATTCTGGGTTCGAATCAAAACCAGAAGGAACTTAGGGTCAGATTTTTAAATGTATTTTTAGGCACCTAGTGAGTTTTTCCAAAGCGCCCAGGCCCCTAACACCCAATGGGAGCTTTAGGTGCCTAGAGATTATTGACAATCTAGTCCTAAGTGCCTAAGTCACTTTTGATAATGGGTTTTTGGCCCCTAAAACCATTAGTTGCTTTTGAAAATTGTGCCCTTAACCTAATAAAAACACTGCAGCCCCCAATAGTATCTAATCTGTCTGCCTGTTCTTCCCATTTGGCTGTCTCTCCATCTGTTTTATTTCTCTACCTGTCTGCCATGAACCTTTCTCAGTCTCTAAAATATATATGTTACTTTTACCGGAGAATTTAAGCAACTTGATCAGCCAACATTCAAGCATCACAGTATACCACCCACCTATTCAGACTCCTTGATAATGAAGACACTGAGATAGGGAGGTAACATTTTCACCTGAAGTCTCAATTCTCTCAACTAAAGATGTAAGTATTTTCATTTTTGGCTATTTAAATTAGCCAATATTCAAATTAAATTAATTTTCCACAGACTTATCTTTTAAGCCAAGAAAAAAAAGTAGTCTCCCCAGCCTTTTAAGTTTAAAAAAAAAAGAAAAGAAAAGAAAAAGAAATGAACAAAAAAAAAAAAACCCCACTTCTGCCACCATGGAATATTTAATTCTTCATTTTCCTAGAATTCAAGCAAAGCATGTACAACCACAACAGTAACCACACTCTGTGCTATCTAATGTGGCTGAAAGCCTTTCCTCCCCCTCACTTCTTATCACTCTTCATAATCATCCAGATGTAAAAGGATTAGCATTTTTTAAATAATTTTGAAAATGGATTTAATCTAGAGCTGCATTCTATACCCTCCCCCAGAGATTTTATTCCTCTAGGATGCTCCTGGCTCTCTCTCAAACAAAATACTTCTGTTTTTTTATGTTTAAACTTGCACATATTCTGAGCTTGACCCAAACCAACATTAAAGTCGATAGGACAGCTCTCATTGATTGCAATTGGCTTTGGATCAGCCTCTGTCCCAGGCTCTTTTTCTTTCTTTTGCTACATCTTTTAGGCTCTGTCTACACTTGGAGTGACGGGTGAGATTCCCAACTCACGTAGACATCTACTTGTTAGCTTTCCTTGAGCTAGAGAGCTAAAAATAGTAGTGTAGCTGTGTTAGCACAAGCAGTGGTGAGCACTGGAACATGTTAGCTGCCCCATTATGCTCCCAGGGGTTCAGGCAGGCTTGTACTTGGGGCGGCTAGCCTGTGCTGCTGCTTGCCTCACCAAGGCTATGCTACTCTTTTTAGTGTGCTAGCTCAATAAGAGCCAGTGGGAGTAGATCTACTAGAGCTGGGAATCACACCCCTAGCTCCAAAGGCAGACTTCGCCATAAAGTAAATGCTGCCCACGCGTTGCCAGTTGGATTCACATGTGCTTTATATTGTTTATGCTTAACGACAAGCACACACTTTTCCCTGCCATCCATCTTCCTACGGAATCCTCACTGGTCAGCAATCTAGCCACTGCGTCCCATTTTCATTCTGGCTGTAGCTGGCCAGCAGAGAATTCCCCGGAACCATGGAGCCAGAATGCAGCCACTTAATTAGTTTTACAAGCGAGCCTGACAAATTTATGAGTGGGATTGTATGACAGAATCACTTGTGCTGGGAAAGGGCAGGGCTTACTGGCCCAGTGGGTGCCTTCTGTTTCATAACTTAAGTTCCTAAAAGCTCATGCTTTGGGGTTTCAGCTGTCCACTTGCAGTGGTCAGAAAGGGATATTGTCCCCCTTTAATGTGTTCTGGGTTTCTTCTCTTTTCTTTTGGGGGAGGATCTCCTTCCACTGAAGGATCAACGCTGGCCATCGCTGGAGATGGGACACTAAATAGCCCAGGCCAGTGCTGTGAGGTGGTGCAGAGAATTCTCTCTTTCAGGTTCAGGGCCAGCTCGTTCTTCATCACACATTCAGAGTCTAACTGATCATCGTATTCAGGGTTGGGAAGGAATTTCTCCCCTAGTCAGATTGCCCAGACACTTCCATTCTCTGCCGGTAGCACACAATAAATTAGTCTCCTGAGGGTTATAATAAATTGGACTAATTTCAATTATCGGGTGCTGGCTGTGGCCTGTGATATGCAAGAGATCAAACTACATGATCTGCTGGTCCCTTCAATCTTAAACGCTAGGACTCTGACACTTGGATGGGACTCTCTGGTCTGCTACAGATGCTTTGCTCCAAGTATTTTCTTGGGTAGTGGATACTCAAAAGGAGGGTTTGAGTGTGAGAGTGGTCTCGTGGCCTGTAACTGTTCTTTAGTCCTTTCTGCTGTAGCTAATAAATATGACATAGTAGCTTTTTCTGTAAATATTAGTTTTTTTCTGCACTTCTCATGACCCAATATGCCTCCTTCTTGAGAAGAGACCGTTTTTTCTAATTCCCCTTGACACTTGCACCTGGCATTGGGAGTGTGATGTGGAAAAGATGTGATTTTGGCTGAGAAATATTAAGAATTTCTACCCATACCTATTTCTAAAAATCAAATCTGTCCCCAGCCTTTTTGAGATGCTGGGTTAACTTCTTTCTTCAGGGTGTTTCCTTTAGACATGCTGCTAGGCAATGGTCAGAGATAGAGGAAGAAGCATTAAAAGATGGCTAGAAAGGGCCTTTTTTGTGATGTTTCCTGCCTCACCCAAAGCAGACAGTGCCAGAAAATACACAAGAAACGTAGTCTCCTGAGGTTTTCAAGCTAAACAGTGCACATCTGGAGAAGGTTTGGAGAGTTTAAATCAGCATCTAAACTTGTGAACGCATAGAAGAAACCTGAACACTACGGACAAGACTCTCCATTGCTCTACACCTTTCAGTCATTCGCACCAGGACATAATTAATATAAAGTGCTACCAATGACACAATAGAGAATCCAGCTCAATATCTTTTGAAGAGATGGCTGACTCTGGCATATTTTAGAAGACAAGAGAGAAAGTATTTTCCTACTAGCTTAGTGTAGAGGAGATCAATAAGTCAACTAATGTAGATAAGCTGGAATGGAGAAATTGTCCCCACATCTGTTCTGAGATAAGTAATCTAATTCTAAAGCTCTTCTCCCATATTTTAACATTGCCCGATAGCAAATTCAGTAACACTTCACAACTATTCAATCTCTGCAGCCAAACCAGTTGGATTTAAGATGTGTGTGTGATGCAGTTGCAATCACAGATTTACTAATGAGAGGGATAGTTTGAGTAATTATGTCAACTACGAGTAGAGTTTTGTTTTGCTTTTTTAAAATCATGCTTTATCAAGTACAGTATATGTACAAAAGGTCATTCCATCCATAGTGAAACTTATTGTTAGTAACTTCATAGGCAGCCTCAAAGATAAGACTGGTTTTCCAGGGAAACCACAAGAAATAATTGTTCTTTCATCCTATCCTGTTCTACTGTAATAACACAACCCTTCCTTCCTTCTTCTCTCCCTCCTCTAACTTGCACTGTATTCTCCCAGCTTTGCAAAGTCTGGAGATAAACCAAACAGTTTCAGTCAATTCCCTCACAGAAGATAATCTAGACATAAAAGGACAAGCGAAGAAAAGTTAAACAAAGGAGGAGGGAAGGAGGAGTTCCATTTAAATAGGTGACATTTTTACTGGGACTGGTGACCTCCAGGAGTCTGAGCCTTATGGAAATAACTACTTTGAAATCAATACAACTACCCACCTGAGTAAGTATTTGCAAGAATGGCCCCTTAGGTGCCTGCATTAACTAGTTGGGCTGGAATTTTCAAAGAACCATAAGAGTTAGGCACCCAAATCTAACTGAAATCCAAGGAGAGCTGGTATCTAACTCCCTTAGACTCTCTTAAAAATCCCACCTGTAGAGCTCTTCTAATGCTCATCTATTTACTGTGCTTAAGCAACTTCTAGTCAGTAAAATGAGTACAATTTCTCAGCAGGACGTGTCAAATATAAATAGCATATGAGCTGGCTAACTAGTTTAACTTACCTGGCAAAAAGTTCCACAGTGTTAGTCTGTATACAGCAAAAACAACGAGAGTCCTGTAGCACTATAAAGACTAACAGAAGCTCTGATGAAGTGGATTGCAGCCCACGAAAGATTATGCCTGCATTAATTTGTTAGTCTTTAAAGTGCTACAGGACTCTCATTGTTTTTACCTGGCAAAATAGCCAAAGGTATATCTATTAAAACGTTAGAACATTGATTATCATTAGACTTTTGCTCTGTCTAGTTGATGTTCCATAAAGTTCTCATAGCCATGTTGTTAAATGGACATTGGTAAGTGGTTTAATCCTGACATTTAGGTTTTTGGGTTTCGTTTTGTTTTTTTGGTAAATAAACAAAACAAAAAAGGAAACCCCCTCTCCACACCTTTCCCAAACTAACAGGTTAAAGGGGACAAAACCTATTATAAATAGAAGTGTTTTTATAATTTGTTATTTACAATGGGCAGATTTTTGGAGCTTTCAATTCCTAAATCGAACTGTCCGTATGAAGGAAAACTGAAAGAGGCAGGAGACTGTGAAAGAAGACAGAAAAATATAGTCTGTTCTGAGCATAGCTCAATGCCCAATCCTGCAGGCAAGGTGAAGAGGATACAACGGAACTGTTCACCTGTGTAAATGCTGCAGGATGGAGCCCACTGCATGCTGGTCATTTTAAATGCTGTCACAGAGAAGAATGGAATGAAGACCCCAGGCTGAAGTCCCCAGCTGATTGTGTACAGGACATTCCATTGACCTACTGAGGCACTTGTCTTCTCAAGAGGATGGAGGAGATTTCAATCCTTCACATTATTCCCTTCAAACTAGCCTGCGCTATGTCAGAGTCAGACAGGAGTCTTCCATTTTTAGTGCATGTGACTTTGCTACAAGAAAGTTGGATGCAATTATTACTGGGTCAAATTGTGCCCTGACTTACATAACCTGTGAAATTCCATTGGCATCAATGAAGTTGCAGGGTTGTAAGTCAGAGCAGACTTTGGCCCCCATGTGTGTCATCCGTGGTAATAAAAGGGATGTCCAAATTCTCCTAACAACTAATTGGAAACAGAGCATGAATAAAAATGAGAGTCCTGCAGCACCTTAAAGACTAACAAATTTCTGCAGTCATAAGCTTTTGGGGGCTGCAACCCACAGATGCATCTGATGAAGTGGGTTGCAACCCCTGAAAGCTTATGCCTGCAGAAATTTGTTAGGCTTTAAGGTGCTATAGGACTCTCGTTGCTTTTGCTGTATACAGACTAACTTGGCTAACCCTCTGGAAGAGCACAAATACTTCAACAAAGTATTTCCACTTAGATCTCAACTGGAAATCACATGGCTTCTTCCCCCCCCCGCCACCCCCCCCTGTCTGTTCACATCCCTAATATTAACTCAATGGAAATTGTTGTATAAGATTAATATAAATCAATTATAGAAATGTAGGGATCCAGTAAGATACTGAAGGAGTCTTAGAAGTTTATTAATCTGTGGTCTTAATTTTTATTAACTATTTTCAAGATTGCTCTCATAATGTACTTTGTATCATTATGGATTGATGCAGTTTTTCCAATAGCTCAACTATTGCTTGAGAATAACATTCAGCATGTAGACACATTCTTTTTGAGAGTATTTGTCATCTTAAGTCATAAGACTATGATACATTCAAAGTTAGAATAATATTTTTCTTGGCTTAACCATTATCCTTTTTGCCTGTCAAGCAACGAATGACTAGAGTCCTTCCAAAAAGCCAGTGCAGGCAGAAACGCTTGTTTCCTTCAGAAAGGGCTGCATCAGAGATAGCGGTGCATGAAGTAGTTAACGTTGCAGAGCTGAGCAAACTGTCACACTGATTGTTCTAGGTGGGAGTATGTTTTTTCAAAATGAATTTACAATAGGTGTATGTAAAAAAACGCTCTCCTCAAATGAATCTGACTCATCGTTATTACCTCTCACTTAAACACAGGCAAGGTATAAGATAACATGCCTGAATTATCACACTGAAAGAATATGGCCTCATCTGTGGTATATTTTTTACATTTTAAATGAAGTTTTGTTGTGGTAAAGTACAGTACTGGAAAGTTCTCCATCTGTTGACAGAATAGGTAGCTATTGCACTATTTCTCCACACTACACATCAATGTCCCAAAACCAAGTTTTGGAAAACAAGAGGACCTCACAGATGCCAGTAATTTAGAAGCCATTTGCTGTGCTTTGGAAAATCTCCTCCCTGACATCTTTGCTTCTGATGAAATTGACAATAAGGTGCCACTTTGTGGTGGCTGTATTTTTTTAAACTTCATTTAGAACACAAAGACCATCGAAGAACAATTAGACTGCAATGATTTTTCACAACCAGCAACCTGTTCCAGATGTGAGCTGGTCATCTAGAAAAGAAAAACTTCATCTCTCATTATCACTCCACACATCTTCCCATTTCCTTTGTCTCAGATCAATTCGCTCAGCATTCTACAGCAACTCTGGTTTACTCAAACACTGTGGCTTGAGATTATATGGCTGGTCACGTGACTTTAGGAACATATAATTAACGCATCACCACTGCGCCATGTGGTCTATATAGATACTAAAAAAAGATGGTAGTTTCATTAGAGTAGTATTTATAAACCTGCTCCTGTGCTTCTGCCTAACTTATCTGCATGACATAAATAACCAGCTCTATGGTAATGCAGAGCCCTAAAAATCTCTCATAACCTGCTCTTCCTCCTCCTCTCCAGTTGATAGAAAAGGACTTTATCTTATGCTTTTCAGAAGGCGATCCTCTTCTAGAGCATTTGTATCCCTTAATAAGCTCAGGCCCAATCTGCAAAGCGCTTGGGAGACAAGATCAAGAGCTGAATGCTAAGGAAGATAGAAAACTCACAGATAAACTGGAAGGAACTATAATCACTTACAGATGTTAGGTGATTTTCAAACAGCAAAAGATACAGGTGTCAATAGCAAACTGAAGGACAAATTCAGCTCTCATTCACATCTGTGCAACCCCATTGATTTAAATGGAGCTGCTTGTGTCTGAAGGAGAGAGGAATACGCCCAGAGTAACATGCAAATGACAAGATAAATCCTCACCTGCTACTTTGACCTCATTAGACCCACAGGCTCTGCACGGCAATACTTGGAATTCTTCCGCCTGGTACATGGAATAATCCGTACTGGCAACAACAAGCCTATGTCCAGCCTTCCAGGATCGTGCATCATCTGCCAACCTCAAGATTGTGCTGTTCACGTTGGTATCAATGATTACAGTAAGCTTTGGTTTCACTAGGAAGCAAAAAGGGGATGGCAGAGACTTCAGCTCACTGAACCTTAAATTGTCTGCTAACTTTTCTTTGCATTTTTGACACCAACAAAATTTAGTAGTTTAATGATCCTACACAAATGAACGGCTCTCCCAAGCATGTTCTTGGCCGGGTTTGGTTTGTGAAACCAAAAAACAAACAAACAAGGCCTATTCATTAGTTATTGGCAAGTAGATTTTCCACTAACCATTTAACTAAATTTAAATGTCGTCCTTAGTGGCTCAGTTCACCACACCCACTTAGCTTCAGCAGTTATGGGTGCTCTGCACTGTTATTTACAGTCGCAATAAACCTGCCAGACATGGTCTTTAACATAATGACTGTTTTTTCCAACAAAGATAACTGCCTTCCATCTTTATTTCCCTACTAAATGATCATTAAGGAATCACATGTAATGACCGGCATGAGGGCAGGTACTGCTTAAATGAATAATTGCAAAAGAAATTATTACTTTGAAAAAACACGGCTGTCTTCCCAACATCATTAGCATGAAATGCAGTCTCCTCGCTTGCCTGCCCCATCCTGAAATGCTTTAGGAAGAATGGAGATTGTTACAGGTCTTGCCGAGTATTTGTACAGTAATTACTGGGTTTTGGTAACACCACTATGTCATTCCACTTAGGGCTCAAGAATCTATGAGATAAGCTTTCAGTGGACCATCTGTGTTCACCTCAACACACTCAGCTTGAGTAACTATATCGGGCCAAATTCAGTTCTACGGGAAATAGATGTTACTCCCATTGACATGAGTAGGAAGTGCTCCATCAGGTCTGGATTTGGTTCATCCTGTCTACCTATGGCTAAGCGCCGAGAGAGGGGAACTCAGGGACCTGGACATCAGAAGAAAACAAAGAACACAACATGGAAATCAAAGGATTTCCCAAATGGATTTTTACGTTTGATATCGAATTTCTGCGTCCTATAAAACAGCCAGCTCAGAAAGAGGAAAATTCAAAATGCAAATTTATGCTCTGAATGACATGGCAGCTGGGCTTTAAAAAGCGAGTCACATACCAGGTTTGCCACACAGGAACCGCACTCGGTAATTCTTGCAGCCTTCGTCTGTCTGATCCGGACCATGGCACATAAATCTATAATCATGACCGCTTTTGTAGAAAACCTCTGTTGTCAAATTGGCTCCAGCAAGTGTAGTTGCCTAGGATGAGAATAGAAATGCACGTAGGGTGGTCAAATGTGAATGAGTTCACATCTTCTTTCTCTCTCTGCATGGAGAGAGGGTTATCACTTAGCATTTAGTTGATGCAAAGTGATCATGTAATAAAACAGGATGAATGATCTTGGGTAGAATCCACTTACATACTCCAGCTGGTTCATGCACAATAACTTTTTATATGCAGGCCTCATGAATTTATTACTAGATGAACTGTGTCACTCCCACATCTATATTAGGTCTATGGGTATTTGTGGAAACAGTATTCTGAACTTTGCTGCACTGTCTTGTTTCCCTAGATTTTAGCACACCACTAGCTTGAGGTCAGATTCAGTCTCTGTATGCAGATGGATGGGCCCAAACAAACTCATGGCTTTGAAGAAACTTAACTTTTCTCTTTTCATTACCTGGGGCCAGACTGTGTCTGAGCCTTGAAGGAGAAATAGGTGGGAGTCTTCTCTCACCTGTGCAAGAGCCAGGGATAATTTCTATCTCTAGACTCAGGGAGTGCTAGGAATGCTTCCCTACATACCCAGGGGTCACAAATTGCCCCAAAGGGGGCAAGAAAAGGTGAGCCTGTGCACTCTCACATACAAACCAGCTTGGGGAGCTGGCTGGGTATGCTGGGAGGAGGGGGGCGAAATCAGTTACATCATCCCAAGGGATGATGCAACATCCACACACTCTCATGTGTGCGTTCCTCCTGGGGCAGTGTAGTCCATACCATCCCCCCTCAGGGCTGGGATCCAATACCACAGTCTAGCCCTCAGTTTGCAACACGTTTCGCCACTGCATGAAAATGCTACACGTCGCACAAGGCCAGCCAAATAACCTTCGTTTATTTTTAAAAAGGCACTAGGTCATAAATGAGTCACCCTCTAAATCAGGGGCCCAATCAGGCAACTCTTACTCCTGCAAATCATCCTCCCTCGTAGGGACACTCACAGTGCAATCTATGGGACTGCTCCTGAAGAAATGTGCCCCTGGCTACAAATTTCTTATTCCGTTTGATTCTTCCCCTGTTTAGCATTGTTGGGGCAGGCTAGGTCTAATTATTCAATTAAGACCATATTTTAAAGAGATCCTCAGCTAGTGTCAACTGGCAAAGTCAACGGGCTGCCATCATTTATATCAGCAGGGGATTTACCAGCTCATGATTTATAATTTTGCAGGAACAGCAAAGTGTGTTTCTTGCTTCACTTTCAATCCATGTGAACCAAAGCAACTAGGAGTTAAATTAGTATCTGGCCTAGTGGCTCTTCTGTTCTGAACTGAATTCCCTCTTTCAACACAAACAAAACCGAAATGCATCTGCAGGCAGTTTTACCATGGACCTGGCAAGTAACTGCGGAGCAGTTTTTCCCCCTCATTGTTCACTAGGAGATTAAATTGATGATTCAGTCCTGGAAGCCAGTGCTCACACAGGTGCTTCTTATTGCACGAGTAGTCCAATGAACTTCAATGCAACTATTCTTGTGAGCAGGGGCTACTCAGGTGAAGAGAAGTTTGCTGGATCATTTCCTACATGCCTCAATGCTCAAGCCAGCCCTATAAAAAAAACCCTAGTTCCAATCATTTTATTGTCTGTGGCCAAGTAGCACTTGAACTGCAGAATGTTATCAACTGGACATTTAAGTATGCAGCAGGCATGTGGCAATAAAAAGCAATTTTTCCTTCATGCCTTAAATAGCTTTCGCAATCACAATATATGTTTTCCCTTCAGCATGTGCATTTGAGAATTTAATCACATGGTTAGCACTGAATAGAATTCAACCTTCTTTCTACAAAAGAAAAATCAATGGTCTTTAAAATATGACTGCAAGATCAAACACATTTTCCCTCATTACCTAGTGCAACCTATAGTTTTAATATATACATTTAATACACACACAAGACATATTTAGTATATATACACATTCTGTGCTTAATTTTTAAGGTCGCTTCTATTCCAAGGCCATTTTAGACCCTTGGAAATTTCCATTCTCTTTTTCCCTTAATCTTCCTAAAGGAAGCCACATATTTTATGGCATCTATGCTGTTCAGAACCCCATCTGCAGCACTCCATGTTCCAGAAGTGAGAACTTGCTGAAGAAGGCCCAATTCTACAACCCTTCTTCACACCAGTAGGCCTATTGACTGAACTGGGACTGGTTGTGCGAATAATGGTTGCAGGATCAGGCTCAGAATGAGGAATAGTTTCTCAGTCATATGAGCCTCCCATTAGTGTTAGAAATGTGCCAGTTGACATGCAAGAGCAGCAAGAGACGCAACAGCTTTCATAGAGAAACTAACTATATTCACTCATGACACTCCATCACCAAGAAGGCCTGAGGTCTACTAGAATCTTCCAGGCTGATGCCCCAGTTGGTTGCTTACTATATTGTTACACACATCAGGCAAGCTAACCTATGGGGAAAATGGGGAATTTGTTCTACCTGGATATCAATGGGGTGACTACAGATTTTGCCTGGGTTTGCTGCTCTCAGGTCAGAAAGTTTCTCCATGTCTTTGGATCTTGCCTTTTCAGGCTTCTTAAACCACTCTGTCCACTCTACATCTGGAGAAAAGCACAAAAAACAGGAAAGATCATTTTATAGAAAGCCATGCTTAATAGATGCAGCAAAAATGCACTGAGCCTAATTTAGTCTCAAATATGATTCAACAAGTTTCTTCAATAACTGCCTAGTTCCTGGCACTCACTGCCAGTCTGCTTTACTGATGCTATGAAAAGTAGCAAGGCAAGGGACCATGGCGTTATTAAAAACTACATGGTTTGAGCATGTAGCTTGAGCATTTCTAACAGCTGTGGGATTCGAATGGTACCCTTCTCCATGGAGCCCTCTGTATATATTCGAGTCAGGGAGTAATCAGTTGCTGTTTGTTAGCTGAAACACCATTCTGAGAATTGGTGACCACATAATCCAAAGAAATAAGTGGTTGTATGTTGGTTTGATTTTAACACATGGACTTTCACATTCAATGCAAAAAAGACAAAGGACTCAAATTATATAGCGCGTCTTGCAGGGGTTGGAAAGTGAGATTCTGCTTGTGTTCTTGTCTGGGTTAAAGACAACTTCAGTTAGCAGATATGCGTCCCTCTTTCTAAACAGAGGCCAGATGATTGGTATGATAAAAAGGAATATTTCAAAAAAGCAATTAGCACTGTTTAAGATCTGCCTAGGTGTCTCTGCTAGGTGGCAAACGATGTCTCACCTTGAACCCACTCACTGGTTGCAGACACATTAAAATGCTCTCCATTCTCAGCCTGGAATAGTTTGAATACTTTGGCTACAGCTGATCCTTTGTGTCCTGTAAAACAACAACAATTGTTAACAATTCCCTGGTTTGCAAAGGATAGACGATAAGGCTTAGTAGGCAATGGAGCAAGCCTGTGTGTTTGTCTCTTGGAAGTCTAGAGCAGATTCTGCCATTTCCTTCGAAGTTTCCATCAAAAAAAATTAAAAAAATTGTTCCTGCTCTTGGAATGATTTTTCAGATCCTTTCCTTCTGCTTGGACTTACCTTTGCAAGAGGGGAGGAATCCTCAAAAATCAAAATCAAGTGAATTAAGAAAATTGTGTTTTTTGTTTTATTTTGCATTTTTCATTTGCTAGTTTACATTTTAACAAATCAGGTCATTATCTTGATTTAGAAAATACTATGGTATTCCACAGCAAATAGCCTCAACAGCTATTATAGGCTGCAGGGTTTTGACTATCCCTGTAGAATATCATGTCTTAGCTTTTCATCTCATGTTAACTGAGATAGTTCCACTGATTTATGCCAGAAAGGAGAATACATAATCTGGCTGAAAATCTGGTCCTGTATTTCTGGGTAAGAGTAGCCTGTGTCAAATCCCATCCAACTGCACCACAGCATGGGGAGAAGTAAGGAGGTAAGGCTTTTGTGCTCACAGTTTCAATGTAGTGTAGTGTCAGTCAGTACAAATGTCATGGAAAAAATTATCGTTTGCGTAATTCCACTGACTTCCATGGAATTATGACAGAGAGGAACATGCCTAGGCAATTTCAAGCAGGCATTTGTTGTGTATTACCTAGATATTCAACGTGGTCTTCAACAGAAGAGGAAGGGTTTCCTTTTATTGTAATAAAACTCCAAGGATGCCTGAGAAATCAAGATGAGAAGTGATTATATTATTTCCATGGGTTACTTGCATGCTTTGTTATATTTGTTTTCTCCTCCCTGGTGTACCATCTTCAAAAGAGACAGGTTTACGTGACGCTGCAGTTTGTTTAACACTGACAACATCTTAACACTTTATATTTCTTTGCTAAGTATGCACAAGAGAAATGAAGTTCAAAGAGAAACCCCTTCTTGATACATTTATATAACACTATGATTAATTATAACAGGTGCCTAAAGAGGTTTTCATGGGATAGCAACAAATGACAGTGGCAATGCTTTGGATGGCAGCAAATCATCTATTTTTTTTTAAAACAACTTTAAGACAGCCAAATTTGGTTAAGCAAATTGAACTTGTGCTGAAACCTTGTACGTCAGATTTCAGCCAGTCGTGAGCCAGGGAGATTTATAATGAACTCTGTTTTACTGATTAGCTGGCACAAGGCGCATAGATATGCTATGAATATATATTTTCTTCGTTTCAAATTCTGATTAGGAATAAAAAGTTTCTGAGTCATGATCACTGGCTGAGTCCCAGCCCCTGATCAGTAATAAGTGAAGTTTGCTGCTAGCTGATGGCCGTAGTTGGAATTGGGCCAGTGTGTACTAGACAGTTATCAGCAGCACTGGAAACACTAGCATGTGAACGGAACAGGTTTGGAGAACAGAGACTAAATTGCCCTCTCAACCTTGGAGATGGACCCTCTAGAGAAAGGCATTAATTGGAGTTTTGTCCCGCTGCTGCCTGTGATTTACTGTTGTGTGTTTAAATAGACTTCAGCCATGCATACTGTTAATTAAGAATGTGTATTGCAACAGAACAATAAGTGCATTGTGGGGCTTCCACCATGGTAGAGAGGCCCCAACATTTAGCCTGGATTTAGCAAATAAAAACCCTGTTAGTGAAAGCCACCGTCTATTGGCAAAAAACTTCCATTGATTTCAATCAAGTCAGGACACCATAGTAGGAGTCCAAACCAGTGCCTCACACATTGCATTTGATGGTAAAACCCGCCCTCCGGCTTCTATGGAAAATACATTGGGATGCTGACAGCCAACTATCAAAACACGCTTTGTATTACCAGCTCTTTCACCTTTACTAGGGCCCGACCCTGCTCTCACTGAAGTCAATGGCTAAATTCCCCTTGACTTCAGTATGAGCAGACTCTCTGTGGTAGCCATGATCCCACCCAAATGCATGGTGAAAATGGGGTTGATATTTAGACACCATTAATTTGTTGAAAATGACTTCTCAAAAGTCAAAGCAGCTCCAGCAACGCATCAGTGGCCTGACCACAGACCCAAGGGAAGCTGCAAAGTTGCCAACACAACTTCCTGAGGCGTCTGCCAGGGAGCCAGATGCTCCTGCTGGAAAACTTTCCTGTACACCAAGTGCCAGAGGCATTAGAGCACTGTGATCTTCATCCAAAGAGAAAAAGAGGGGTGGGATAGTGGAAGAAATGATACTTTATCACTCAACAGGCAGGACAGACTCCCCTCTGCCCCTCCTTCCCCCCCCCTTTTGGTTAACAAAAATCAAAACAAATGACAAAATTATTATTAAAAAATAAACAAGGCCAAGGACATCCAAAATATATTGAAGAACGGTTCAGTTTGTTCTTAAACTAATATTTGCACCCATTTCATTCTTCCCGGTATTTGGTTCCCTGGGTTAATTTATGACTAACAGCATGTTTAAGCCAGTTCATCCTAAGGCACATGGCCACATGTAATACGTCCTGATGATATGAAATGCAAGGACTGAATTCCACTCTCCTTTACTCCAGTGTGAGCCCAGAGTAGCACGGACGCCAGCGTGAGGCTCTGGTTAGAACAACCGTGTCAGCAGCAAGTGCTGAAAGCCTTTGTCTTGATTCATTTATTTTAAAAAACAGCTCATTATTTAAAGGGCATATTAACATCTCAGTGAGACAAGATGGGGAAGCTCTTCGGTTCATTCTGACTTTTCTGGATTCAGCAAATGGACAACAAATGGATATTGTGAGCCAGATGCTGTAAAATCATGATTCCTTTGACTTTAATAGAGCAGTGCTGATTTACTGCGGCTCAGGACCTAGTGTGGTGTGACAGAAGTGGAGATAGATGGTTTCGAGCTGTCTATCCATCTCCATGCAGCACCAGAAAATTACCCAGGCCGTGACTGAGTAACGTAACTCATCTGGCACTTTAAAAAATGTGAGACAAATATATCTTACTCCAAATTACTAAGTGGGGTTCACCAACTATTGTCTGTGCAGCATTCACAATCCACCACCAGCAACAGATATGGAGTTGTATAGGTCTGGCACACAGGTGTTTGATTTAGTACTGTCAACCAACCATCAAGCCAACAGATGTTTTAGGGTGATCGGAAAGAGACAGCAATCAATCCACTGTCCATTGTCTGACTCCTCCTCTGCAGTGTAGGGTAGATATATAATCTAGCAAATTGCCCAGAGTAAGTTTGACAAAACTACAGTGCTTTATACTGTTCAGAATGGGCAGGAACGTTTTACCTTTGACAGGCCCTTACTTTAGCAGTACTAAAAATGTACTTAAGTGTACAGTGCACTGAAAAACACTACCTCTACTGCAGAGTAAAACCTAACAAAAGACAGCATAGCATTCATACTTTATTGAATGATCATGTAGCTATTGCTATGCAGTGTGGAGGCACAGGTTAAAAAATGACAAAATATCAAAATCCAGTCTCTTTCCGTTACTAACTAACTATTTATTGCATTGCAGAGGAGAAAGGGATCAGATATAATGAGCTTTATTACTATCTGATTCAGGTGCAAATTACGTGTTTGTGGTTGAGTTTCTGCAGAGGAGAGATGGATCCAAAATGCAGAATTTAGAACCAAAATAGGGTGTTTCGGTTCAGGGATTGGGTTCATCTTGATGTAGAGAAAGGAGCCAGTTGTGCAGTTTAGGATCTGGTTCTGGATACAGATGTCCATTTATCAGGGTGTTTCTGTGGGTAAAATGTTATTTGTGGACCACACCTTGCAATCCTTCCTCAAACAAAACTCAGGGAATATTGACCTCAGGTGGCAAATTTTGCCTGAGTAAGGATTCCAGGCCTTGATAATTTATAAACTGATAATTAGGCACTAGGGCATTGTGAAACAGAGAATCTATGCTAGTATGCTCTCCTGAACAAATTTTAAAACAGAATTTTCAGAAGTGCCTAAGTGAGTTAGACACCTAACTTCCACTGAAAGTCAATGGGAGCTAGGCATCTAGCCTCTTTAGGAGCTTTTGAAAATCTCACTAGCCACCTGTCTATATCTTTAGACACGTAATACTTTTATAAATTTGGCCCCAAGAGACATAGGAGACCAAGATTCATTAAAAGTCATTGAGGCAGAGATGCATCCGCTACTTTTGAAAATCTTATCCCTTAACTAGTACAAGGATGTAAGTAGTTTTACAAACCTGTATGTTACACAGTGGTCACCATTAAAAGGTCAACATTTACCACAAATTACCACATCATAGTAATCTAAGATGCCACTGTTATTTCTTGTCAATAAGAAGAGGGAAAGTCCCTTCACACTCCACATTTTTGCACTTGCACAAAATTCCATATATAATGGAGCTGGGGGGACTGTGGCCTGACAACTTTTAGTGGTCATGTATTAAATTGGTAAGGCTGCTGCCTGATCAGTCAAGAGGAGCACTCTGGCTACATGGGCACAACGCCAGTGAAATTTGACCTGATTGCTCCTTTGTACAGACAGAGCTGTGGCCAGACCAAATTTCAGTGAGGGGCATTGCAGCCTGGTGCACAGGGTCACAACACCACTCAAATTTGGCTCGGCTGTGCTCCATCCAAATGGGAGAGCATCCAGGCCAAATGGTGTTGCAACCTGGTGCATGGGGAGTCTGTTCCTGTTCCTGTGTGGCTGAGTGCACAGGAGCCTGATGAGAACGCGACTTCTGCAATTCTAGTCTTGAAACAGAAATCTGACAGGCCATTGGACCATAGCATGGACTCTTGCTATCTGGGAGGAAATATTTCAAGAATTGAGGTGGGGTTTTTTTGTTTTGGTTGGTTGGTGTTTTTCCTATTTTTGCAGACTAGGAATTCTCAACATGGTGTATCCAATTCCCTGTAACATTTATGGGACTCTCACAGTTAAGTTTCCTTATATACCACACTGAAAAGGTACTCCATCTGCAGGTGCCTAATTGTCCCTTACATGCTCACACAGATTGGTCTTTGGCTCAGTTATCAGTGCTGTGATGGATTTTTTTTTTTTTTTACAATGGTTCATGTCTCCTTCAGAGGTTACATAGACTATGACTTACTGGGTAACACACATGCACTTTTTAAAAAGTGCCTAAATGTAGAGCACATGATAAACTAGAATGACTTCAATTGGGCAAATAGTACATATTCTCAAAAATAGTTTGTGTGCCAACATATACAGTATATCGGCCAAAGGAGTTTTACAGTCCACAGGGTAAATATAATGCATACTAAATTATGTGTTGCACAAATCCCAAATATATATTTGTTTAGTTAAATAATATATTGTATAGAATGTCTGTCTATGTATTTAGCCATAGCTATATGGCTGTTACACTAGCCTTCAAGTTTGTTTACCCAAGAGAACTATATGTATATACAGTACACTGAATATATTTAGATATGTGTCTTAAATCTCTAGGGTCTGGCATGAAAACAAACAGGAATGGATAACTTGTGGCGTTAATATCATGGAAAAATACATCCTTTAATGTGAATCATGTGTTATTCCTCAACCTCCCAATAAAAAAGCCCAATATAGACATTGAATGCATCTTAAACTATTTAATTAACTGCTAAAAGTTCACACGGAAAAAAGGAAAAACTTTGCAGTGCGAAAGAACTTTGTGCCTTTGAAAGAGTGGAATTATTTGAGTATATGAGAAGCATAATCAGTGCTCTGTGCTGGCAGAACTGGCAGGATAGGCACATACCTAAACCCAAGATGGAGGAAATGCTTGCTGCCCAGTTTGGTCATTGCTTTCCTGGCTGAGTCATCCAAGTTTCTAGAGCCTTCATCATTCACTGCTACTGACAGGATCATACCATTGTTAATTTCACTCAAATACTGGACAAGACGGGCACTTTCCCCTTTCAGTTTGTAGGTATCAAACCTAAAAGAAAGAAAAGCAGCATTTACACCAGGGGGCATCACATCTTCTATACATTTGTTCTAGGTTAAAAATAGGTATTAAAAAAAATAAAAATCTACATCTGTATTGCTATAGATACCATTATACGTCATTCCTTGCAAAAAAAAGTGCTAGTTTATAGAATAGTGAAACAGAGTGATGATTAAACTGCTTGTTTAAAATAATACATTATGGTTTTCCATAAAACTGATTCAGAGAATTGCCTACAATCTAGATAATGAAGCAGCAGAACTGTGGCAGTAACCATCCCATTTGAGAAATAGTGTCCGTTGGAAAGAAAGTAGGAAGGAAGAGAGAGAGAGGGTTTTTTTCCCCTCTGCTTACTGATATATTTTCTCAGATGGTTGGATTGTTTGTTTGCTTGGTTGTTTTGTATCCTAACGAAAAAAAGATGCCATTACTGGAGTCATAAATTTCTGATTGTGCAGTCATTTCCTTCTGTAACACTGTATTAAAAATAAGAGGCATTCCTGCATTTGAAAAAATTGTAGCTCTCAGAAAAACAAAAACAAACCTATAATCAGCAGCTCTTTAATAAACATTTTTAAAGCTTCAAGTATTCAAAACTGTGAATTGTCTTGGAGAAGGGACACAAGTTTGATTGAAGCTAGTGCAAGGAAAAAAATGCATCACTTATTCTGGTGTGAGACTACAGTGCTGCTTCAGTTGGGACCCAGCCAGTCGCTCTGGGTCAACAACTCCTTTTGAAGTCAATGAGAGGTTTGTTTGAGGCACTTCTTCAGGGCCTGGTTAGGACACTAGTTTGCTTAGGATTGGTTAGCTCACTGGGGCTTGTTCTGTGTTTTACAGCTCCCTGCACAATAGGGTTCTGGTCCTAGGAACTACCACAAAAACAAAATGAATAAAGAATAATAATTTTGTATGTAATACACCTAGTATTTGCTAATAACCCAGCAGAAAGGAAGTTTACCTATGGAGGCTCCCTTCTGTAGCCATGCCCAGAAAAGCCTAAGGATTCCATGAAATAACCCTCTTTGATCCACAGCAAGGGCCTGATCCTACAGGGCACCAAGTGCCATCTACTCTTGCTGATGTTGCAGGATTGGGCCCAAAGTCAGTTCACAGAGACTTCTGAATTGCCAAGAGGTGCAGTGAGGCATACAATGAGAGCGACAAAGCTGCCACTGGAAATTCCCTTTGCCTGTCGTTGATATGTCTTTGCCGCTGCCTTCAAGGTAATGCCAATGGTTCCCAGATACCGATGGCTCTAAAGCCACTCACCGATCTGAATGGATGACTCCCCCAGTCGTGGGGTCGATAACATGGACAATGACACCTCGATGCCCCCAGCTCCTTTCAAAGTAGTAGCCACCTTCTTCCATGCCACCAGGGTGAAGAGTCTTGTTTAGAAAAGTCCAGGACAACTTTTTCTCACCATGGATCTCAAGGGTTCCACCTCTACTGACTCCAATATATTTTTGCCCAAAGGCAGCATCTGGCTGGATGCCATCATCTGCTCTGTAAGATAAAAATATTGTATTTATACACAGACGCGCATGCACACGCACGCACCAGAATGTTTTACTATCTAGGCAACAAGAAGCCTCCTGCCAAGAGCTGGTACTACCCGACAGGTGAGGAAGCAATATGGTTTAGAATGCATTTCCTCCAAGAGATCCTAGGGAATAAAAAATGCTGGGACTCTATAGAAAATAAATTCTTTGTCTGAAGCAATACTAACAGAGGTCAGAGACAATGTAGGGTATAGATCAGTGATTCCCAACCTGTGGGCCAAAAGCGGCCCGCCGCTCCTCTTCCACTTGCCGGAGGACCCAGGTGGAGCACGTTGCTGTGGGGCTACAAGACTAGTGTAGGCTCCTTGCTGCAGGCAAGGGGCTGAGAGATTAGCACTCACCTCCCCTGGCTGTAGCAAGGAGCATGGCAAAGTGCTCTGCCTAGGTCCCTAGGCGCTGGGGTCCCTGCTAGAGCCAGAGGGAGGGGAGCACTGATCTCCCGTCCCTCTGGTTGCGGAAGGGAGCCACTGCCTAGGAACGCACTGGGCTACAGGACACCTGCAGTTTCCCTGCTGCAGCCAAGGGGACAGGAGATCAGCGAGGAGGCTGCCTCCACACTGAACTCCTTCTGTCTGGCTTCCGTTGCGGAAGGGGTTGCTGGCGGAGCAGCCAGAAGCCACCATTCTTGAGGCAGGGCAGGACTCTAAAAATCAGTGCCTTCCGGTTTGGCCTGCACTTAGCAGGCCACCCACCATGACTTGGCTCCCAGGCCATGTGCTTCAGTGTGTAGCGACAGTCACTCATCTACACTTGTGCTTTGTCTGAGTGAGAGACATACTGTGAGTAATTTTTAGGTGTAACTTTGTCACTGTTTTTAACAGTTTAATTTTTAAAAAATTTGCTTTGCATTAAAGGTTTACTTTAAATATGTAGTGACTTGTAGTCCTTAATGGAGTATACATCAATCCATGATTTATGAGTTGATAGACTGGTGGCCCTTCAGGGTTGTAAAAATGATATTTGTGGCCCTCTAGCCAAAAAGCTTGGGACCCACTGATATAGATACTGCATCTGGTTCATCATCACTAGTTTGTTGTTCTTTTAGATGACTACAGACTTTCCACTTTGGAGGCTTGTCTACACACAAAAGTTGTACTTATATAATTAAAGCAGTACAACACAACTAGTATGGATACAGTAATATTGGTATAAAATAGGCTTACACAGGGATAGCTTTTCCCATATGGAAAGGGGAATATGCTATTCTGGTATACACTGCATCCACACTAGAGGTTGTAACTGTATACCTTTTTTTTTTTTAAAACAAATCACAGCCCTAGCTGAAGTAATAATATTAATACAAAAGCTGTGCTTCAACCAGGCCCACATGAATAGAAAGTAATATTTACCAATTTGAAACATCAGAGCATCTTGCACAAAATGTAGGCTAATTCTTTGGCTAAGCTGTATCTCTGTTTCATACAAAGGAAAGAAATTTAGGCATGAGAATTTCTGATCAACATAGCTGCAAGAAAATAATGGAAATGCCAGGCCTTTTTTCCTTGGACTTTAAAATGTTTAAAAGAATGGATAGGCTATAATATCTCTTGAGCAAGACTGCAAATCAGATCAGCTGGTGGTGAAATATATGGCAGTTTTGTGATTGTCAAACAGGAATTGAAACCAGGCCCCAAAGTGTCTCTCTTCCCTCCCCCCCTCATAGTTAAGTTAATTGGCCCAGAAGCCTCCCACAAAGCATCCTTTTCTTGTATGATTTATGTTTAATATCAACGAAACTTTAATTGCAATGGTTATTTGTATTTCTGTATTGTGAGAGGAAGCACGTAATATAGAAATATAGCACTAAGTTATGTGATTTATGTTATTTAGGTACCTACCGCCCATATAAGATGATAGTCACATTACTTTGGTATGGACATAGTTCACTGCCAATATGTAGCTCTCCTCCATTTTCAATCAATATATGTCGAGTTCGCAAAATGATAGGCTGCGCGTTGTCTTTAATTACCAGTTTTCCTAGGAAAAATAATGGTATAAAGTTTTAAAACACCACCACATCAAGTCAAAATTAGTGGTGCTATTGTGCAAAAAGCAGGGCTAGCTTTCCCAATTACATCATAAAGAAATGCCAAACATATGCCCCAGAAACAGCTTTAGGGTCAGATCCCAAAGGGTTTATTTGGTTTTTCCTTAGGCAGACTCTCACTGGAGTCAATGGAGTTTTGCATGGAGAGGGACTGAATACGAAACTGAATGAGGACTTGAGTTAATGCTCAATAAAAGCTGTTAATGCTTTTTGTAGTCATCAGCAACAAAATCTGATTCTGTCCTGACAAAGAGTAAACACATATCTACCCTCACTTGAGACCCTAAGAATACCATTGCTTCATCATGGCATTATCTACGCAGCAACAACTACGAGAAGCTGTCCTTGTGCCATTCGTGCCAATCTAAGTAGACATCATGAAGAGTCTTCATCCCCTGTCTAGCTGGCAGCATGATTTACCTCCACTTGTGATGTGGATAGAGTGAACGGTGGCAGAGGAGGCGAGAAGGAGCTTCTTGCCGTTGCTGATTTCAATGCGGAGGTCTTTATCATGACCTGCCTTCCAGAGTTCCAGCTCAGGATCTTGATCAGGACATGCTGAGGCTGCTTCTGCTTGGAGAGATGGAGAGAGGATACATCATCCTTGCTTCACTCAAGAAAGGAAAAAAAGAGTCACATCTGTGCTTTTTACGCTGTCATGCTCAATAACTCATTCAAAGAGGAGGACTATTCCCTGAAATGCAGAGATGTCCCACCTTGACTGGATTGTATTTGGGCCATGATAAAAAGAAAATGAATGATAACTTTGGGAATGTGCTCTGCTGGACTCAGGAAGCACACACAAAAAATCCTGGCACCCCGCACAGCAGAACCGCACTGGTCCCCCTGCATCTAGACAGCAGTAGAGAAAAGGGGAGGATATTGCCATTAACGTTACAGCTCTGCCTGTCAACACCCAGCTATAATGTGGGCAGTCTGTCATTGGCTGAGCGAAGATGTCCATTCTAAGGGGCAAATGAAATGAAAACGAGACTCCAGTCTGAGCCAAAACTAGCCAATGCCCAAAATACCTGAGAGGTTTAGTAAATTTAAAGGGACAAAACCATATATTTCTGCAAGCCTTGCTCTTCAGCTGGGATGGGAAACATGAGTGGTTTAATACCGTAACAGGATAGTTCTCGGCGAATTTCCAATCTGACCAAAGCCAGGAAGTGCTGGAAGTCCCATGAGAGAAAGGTTAACTTCATGAGATCTTTCAGACAAGAGATAAGGACACACGCGCAGGTGCTTTCTGATTGCAATGACACCATTTGTCTAAACCAGTGGTTCTCCACCTGTGGCCCAACGTGGCATCCTCAGTGCTGCAGCCCACTTGAGATCCTCAGGGCCATACAGGCAGTATTGGATGTGGCCCACATAAGATACTGTGAGCCAGATATGTGACCTACAATGGCAAATAGGTTGAGAACTATGGGTCTAAACTATGCTCACAGACCAAATCCAAGGGCATCTCATGTTACAAGTATTTAAGATAAAATGTTACCCTGCTATAATTTTATTCAGCACATTAGCCTCACATTTACTCTAATTCAACAAGATTGTGTGTGTCTGTGTGCACGCACGCTAACACACACACACGTGGATGTATTTTATGATGGTTAAAAACTTCCTAATTAAAGAAGATTGAGATCAATGGGAGTTTGAACAATGAACCCTTTCCCATCAATGGGAATGGCAGGTTCTCACGAGTTCTTGGAACTTTGCCCAGTGTGATTCACAGGTTCTTTTCTTATATTTAAAAAAAAAAAATGCAGTTCTGTTGATGTAATTGGTCAATCTGCAAGGTGACCAAATATGTAGGCCAATGGATATGGGGTAAAATCCTGGCCCCATTGAAGTCAATGGCAAATCTCAATGGGGTCAGGAATTCGTGCAAGGCATCTAGATCAAGGCCTTTGTTTTTGGTGGACAAAGCAGTCAGTATGGACCAAATTTAAGACTCTCTCACTGTCAAGATTTTCCAGCGGTGATGCTCAGGAAATACTCTGATAGTTAGAGAGTCATATTCTGCACTCTCTTGCCACTGGAGAACTGGAAGGACAATTAGTGTTCTGTAACATCCTGAACAAAATCTATTCATCTGCATTCAGTTTCCTGTCAGTTTCCAAATCAACTCCAACTCTTAAGAAAACAACAGAATTGGAACAGCCATTGGTTTGGACATCCAATATTAAGACTCCATTATCCTGGGTACCAAGTGACATTTCATGTGTGCAACAGATGTCCTGGCTGTCCATGAGTTCTTTATATAGAATTGCAGGGCTCATGTCAAAGAATCCTAATAATCTGTTGAGCAGTGACTCAAACATTGAAAAATATCCAGGGCCCAAATCAGATCTGTCCACCAGTTTTAAACTGGAATAATTCCATTGGCGTCAATGGCATTCCTCCTGATTTACTCTGGCTGAGGAAAGATCAGAATCAGGCTCCTGATTTCTACTGAGAGATGTATAGAATCAGAGTAACCTGATAAATAACTCTGCCTACAGAGGCAACTTGCATTATAAGCAGATACCTGAAAAGAACACTCATTTGAACAGACAGCAACTGAAAGAAATGATCAAGGGTTCTACCAGCAACAAGGATGATTGAAAGTGTGCTCACATCATGGACTGTAAATCAATCACAGACACCTAAATGCAGAGGTATAATTTTCCAAACTGGCCGAGTTGGATGAGTAAAAGCCAGTCATTACTACTATTTATTTGTTTGCTTATGGCGGGTCTTTTCCAAACATTGAAGAAAAGACAACGCCAGCCCTGAGGAATTTCTAGTCTACGGACAGGCAGAGAAGTTGACAGAAGTTAGGGGAGGGAATTTATTCTTATGACTTGGATTTAAATTAGCAAAATCCAGGACCAAGCAGAGTTAAAGGCCCAAGCTCCTTTAACCTATTCATACCAAGAGCTATGCAGAAACTCTACAATCCAATCATAATCTGTGTATAATGGCCATTGCTAGTCCCAGAAGGACTGAAATGGCTGTCAAAGGCTCTGCAGTGCCCCTTTACTTCATCAGAGATGAAATTTCAGCCTTAACTATGAATCTCCTTGGCTTTTTGCTCTCAGATGCCAGTTCCCCTTCAGGGCACTGTTCAGGGAATTAGCTAGGTTTTAAAATTCCCCAAGCACAGCAATGACAGTTTGCCCCATGTTGCTGCTTAATGATGCGTTTGCAGGTTAAATTTGGGGGATTTAAAAATGAAATCAAACAAATCAGCCATGGTTTGCTTTGTGTTCTAACTACAGTAAGGAGAGCTGTAGTTTGGAGGGTCTGAACGCAATGCAAAATCCCTTTCGTCTTATCAGCATGACCCAGAGAAAGACAGAGGAGATATCCTGGCCCAGATGGCTTTTTGCTTTCCCCATAATTTCAGATGTTCTATCAGCAAGAGGGGAGCTAGGAAAATGCAAAATGAAGTGCTCATAAAGCACATCTCAGAACAGCTCTTGGACTATTGTATAAACTTAGTTTATTCACATTCTAAGAACACCACATAGTAGTTTCCTCCTTTGCCTTTAATGAAGCTGCTCTAGGCTTGGGAGACTGGACAACTTGGAAAATGAATCCTGTTATGCATTTCCTCATATGGCTTGTGCTATAAGCTCCTTGCAGACATTGGATTAAGGACTGAAGAAAACAGCTGACGTACAGCTCCACTTTCCTTAGTTACAAATACTGTTATAAACCACTTCTTTGGACTGGAAACTTACCTGTGTCTACAGAAGACATTACGAATAGAAGAGAAACAAAACTGATGACCAGATGCATCCTGAAAAGTGAGGCTGCTTTCAGCATTCTTGGTTCTGTGGAGAGCTGTGACAAAGAACATCAAGACAGGAATTAGATCTTTCTCAGCTCAAACATTTTTTTAAAGCAAAGATTGCACAGGACAAGAGAAAAGGTAACATCCAGTTTCCTGACTAAGCAGGCTGTCACTTTTCACTCTTCTTGAATTGTTAGAGTAGAACATGAAAACAAGAAACACCTCCAGCGTACACCCCTTTCTGAGGTTTACTATTAAACTACTCAGATATTCAAACATATACACAGAAAGGAATCACAGCATGTGTCATGAAACCTCTTAGGAATGCAGTATAAACATGTATGGCGGCGGGACTGAGGATGGCTGAATAGTCACATGTGCAAAACAAAATCCCACTCCCCTAAATGAAAACAACCCTAAAGATCAAATTTTCAGAGTGGCCTCATTGTGAGCACCCTAAACTGTATGCCTGTATTCTGGGCATGAATTTTCGACAACTCGATTCCATGCATCCCAAAATGCTGACCTGTGCTCACAGCTGCAGCTCCAAGTCTGCAGCTTCTGGACTTTTTGGTCAGAGCTGCCAATCATCCGTAAATTTACAGACAGTTAGTAAAAAAAAAAGTACGATTTTAACACAGTCAGTAAATCCATAAATGAAAATGTCCATAAAATTGGGTAGAAATAAAACATTCTATTTTGACATTGATAAAGTCATGGTCCATGTAGTTTTATGATACAAGAAGTGATTCTGAATGACAACAATCAATTTCCTGTTTTCTATTACTGCACACACCCAAAGAACCCAGCTGATCAATTAGCCACAGCTAAAACAATTGCGTAATTCCAAGTTCCTGTGTACACAATATCCTGAGCGAGTACACATTTTTGTGACATTATTGTCTTGTTTACGGTCTATTTAGTGATGTCAGTAAAAAGTTTACCATGTCAGTAAAAAAACCAAAACCAAACCAACTTCAGATCTTCATGTCAGTAAAAACTAAAACGCAAGGTTTGCAACCCTGTTTTGGGTGCTCAGAAAGTCAGCCACCCCACATTGCAATTCCGGGAGCAAATATAAAGGTTGCTTTTAGAAATGATCCCCAAAGATCAAGCTTGAGTGTCATGAAATTTAAATTTATAGTAGGCTGGAGTGCTGTCCTTAAGTACTCCCACTGTGTCTTGGATTGCTATGATGATAGCCCATATGCTAAGAGCCTGATTATGCAACTCTGCTTCCTGCTGGTGAGAATTTATTGACGTGAAGAGTCCCACTGAGGTCAAGGGTTATATAGTGCTGTGCATACTACTTATGTAAAATGTTCACTCATATGTATTTGTAAGGCATTATTTAAAATTCATATTCTTTATCGTATATAGACCTTGAAGCCTACATTTTATAATGCAATTCTGTAGTTAGGGACTTTTAAAGAAACTTGTTTGTAACCCACATTCAATAGAATGATTATAACATAATACAGAGTCAGCATATGATTAGATAGATTGTTCAGAGCCATTAGTCTGTTACATCCATGTCAACTAACATCAACTTAGGCTCTTCTTCAGAGCTATATATATTTGCTTTTAAAATCACTGATAGTTGTGTGAACATCTTGAGGGCAATCTCTCCAAACACAGCATTTTGCTGCAAACAAGACCGGTGGGTTCTTTTCCAAATTAAATAAAACCTCCCCACGCAGACACAAGGTCCCTGTTCATATTGCAAAGTAATGGTGTGTCCAATGTTTGTTTAGAAAAATCACATTGATTTGGAGTTATACAGGTAAAAATCAATAAAAGAAAATTCTGGAAAGTTCCAACTTCTTACATAAGAAAACATCTATTATTGTACTTCTCTCGTAATTTATAAAAAAGAAATCCTCAAGATTTAGTCTGGAGCAAATCCTACAGCTGAAATAAATACAAGTAGTGTCATGCAGTGCATATACATGGTACAATTTTAACTACTACTGTTTACCCAAAATTTAGTGCCATGTAATGTGGTGCTTTTTATTTAAAATAGCATTACAACCAAATTTCTCAAGAAACATCCCAACAGAAAATAAGTTTGCTTGTACTGTTGTAGGGCATAGTGACATTAATGTTGCTGGACACAATATGATGCTCAATGCTCTCATTCTCTCCCCCATACAAAAAAATTGATTTTTTTTTATCAAAATCACAATGATTTGAAAAATGTGTCAATTCTGACAACATTGTGTTTAGAAAAATGAAAAAGCATTTCAATAATGTTGAAACATCCTGTTTCAGCATTTTCAGTAGAGCATTTTGATTTTTCATTTTAAAAGGACTTTTCAAAATGAAATTCAGTATTTTTACATAAAAACCAGGTTAAAGAAAGTTTTAAACAGTCAAAATTGAAATGAAATATTTCAGTTTTATCAAAATAAAATGTTCCAGTTGTCAGAAAACTGAACATTTTCCAGAATTTCATTTTGCTGGAATTTCAAAAACGTTATTTTCACGCCATTTTGGAACAGGTAATATTTCAAAATCATGGAATTTGCTGCAAAATGGAAAAAAACCTACTTCCTGCCTTGCTCTACTCAGTTTAATGGTTTAATCTCTGAATGATGTACGTTTTCAGTGAGTAGTGCAATAGGATTGTGGTCAAAACTAAGCAGTATGCATCTGACCATTTAACAATGTCAACATCTTATAAGCCAGGAATGTTATAGTAGGTGTTATGGAAGTACCGCAGTCACCATTAAAACGTCAACATTTGCCCAGTTATTACACAACAGGATTTCAAATATGGTAGTTATTGCCTATTTTAAGTGGAGGCAAAAACTGTGCTGCTGTGAAGCAATTGTGAAAGCGGTTTTATAATGATGACAACTACCTATCAGTTTTGTTTAAAGGCATATACTTTCTAAAACAAATGCTTTGGTCTTCCATTTCTCACCCATTGGTTAGGATACAAAAAAAATCATGGAAGGGAACAGAATGGTATGAGTTTTGACAGCGATGGCACGCATTTTCTCTATCATTATTGGGGAGCAAAGAAATTTCTTTGCCAGGGTGCAGGGACATTTGTCACTTTCTGTGGCCATTGCTTCCTTTGGAGACACCAGCTGTGGGTTACTGCCAGCCAGTGCCAAATGGTATAGGCCACACCATGCTGTGCAACAGGATGAATTCTTCCCAAATGCATCCTTCTGCATAGAGCAGAGATCAAAGCTTGAGGACAAAGAATACAATGCTTCAAATTTAATTTTTTTTGGGGAGGTGCCAATTGTGTTGGACCCAAATCATTTCTGCAACATGTAAATGGTTAAAACAAGCTCTTTTCTGTCCTCTGGCTAAATGGGCAGGAGCTCAGTTCAGTTCCCAGTGTTCACTCTGGTAAAAACAACCATCACTGTTGACAATAACTAACTGGCATCCTTGTTGGACATCTAATGGGCCAAACAGAATGAGCTCAGCTCCTACTAAGAACAGGTCCTCTGCCGCATCAGATCTGAGTTACACTGCAGAGCAACGTGGGAAAAATACAATTCCTGTTCTAGGGATAAAGAGCAGCTCAGGTTCTGTGGGTGACAGTTCAACACTTTCACAAGCTTTACATTCAAATAATAAACAAAATGTAAGAAGGAAAAAATGACTCTTTCCATTCATGTCTTCTGGGAGGGAGAATTTCAGAATAGTGTCTGCTGCAAACTGGGCAGTTTTATCTTAGACTACAGCAAAGAGTCATGCGGTGTACAGCAGTCTAGCTACATCTTACTTGAACAGACCCCCTATTATTAAGTTCGACTATGTTGTAATCACTTCCGTCAACAAATGGCCACATATATTCAAATGGTCTGAAAGTGTAAAGGCCATGCAAGAATCCTAAGTAAATCTTGAATATTTCTCAAATTCCAGCTGCAAATTCTCTGTTGGGTGAGAAAAGCTTTTTCACTTAGCTGTTAAAAGCCACCTGGCAACTGTAAGTGGGATTCATATCCCTAAATCTGGCAAGACACTCTTCAAAATGATTCCCATCTGTTGAACCCTTCCAAAGGGTGGATATTAGCAGACAATGCTAAAAGTAGATACAGGAAGCCATTAGTCAGTGCTTAGATGTATGCTACCTCAGGTGTCAATAGTCAGAATGCATTAGAAAGCATTAAAGAACTCTGGGCTATGTAAAAAGTAGCCCTGATCTAACCTAGTTCCCCAAAGACTTATGCTGAAGTAGGCCAAACAGATGGCGCTAGAGGAAAACGTAAACATACATTTAAAGACAGATTGATGCTTAAGAAATTTCATATTGAAATCATAAGTGTGGGCTCCCTAAAGTTCCTCAGTCAGCAAGGGGAGGGAAATTACTCTTCTCCTCACATGTACAATCTCGTGGTTGTCAAGGTAATAATCCGATCTGACTGATGGCTGCAAAGAACATTGCGAGCCATTTCGTGTTACAGAAAAGTCTTTGATGCTGTTAAACAGGTAACAATGTAGAATGACATGTTCAGCAGAAAGAGAAGCCTGTAATCTCAACCCTAACAGAAAGTGGGCAGAAATGGCAAGCATTTAAACAGGAGAGCTCCTTTTCTTTGCTGTCCTCTGACAGTAGAGAGGGTAGGAAACTACACTGGGACTCGGGAGATTGAGGTTAAATTCCTGTCTCAAGAACAGATTTTCTAAATGACCCTGGGCAGGTCACAGTCTTTCTGTGCCTCAGTTCCCCTCTGTAAAAGGGGATAATGACACTTCTGTTCCTCACAGGGGTGTTGTGAGGATAATATTCAATATTGCTTATGAGGTGCTCAGATACTACTATAGTGCTGAAGCTATAGATGTACCAAGATAGGTAGATACTTATTTAGTAGACTAGACACTGTGGCCAAGATTTTCCAAAGTGACTCTTGATTATGGATACTTCAGATTCTCAGAGCCAATAGGATACACCTTAGAAGGGGGCTGATCTTTAGAATCTGGGTCCTCAGCACTTTCTGAAAATGAAGCTCCTTTAAGTTATCTCTAAAGTTGGGCACGCAAAAATGGCTGGAGACACTTGAAGCCACTGGTCACTCATGCAAATTTTGGTTTTATGATCCTGAGCCTTCTCACACTGAAGTCAAGGGAGAATCTCTATAAACCAGAATGGAAAGTGACCATGGGAAAGTATATAGCTCCTTTCAGTTACTAATTTGCTTAGCTATTCTAGAACTTCTCAGTAAGATTCAGGATGCAGATGTGCACAAAATAGCACAAATAGCTAAAGAGTGATTCTCCGGCTTCTTGTCAAAAAAAAAAAAAAAAAAAAAGGCAAGAGATAAAGAGAAGATGATATCTAAGACTGAACATTTGGTGTTTCTTTTAATGGAATTGCCAAACTCAGTGGTGCCAGAGAGACACCACAACCAGATTGTGTATCCCGCTGCACTGTGCTTGGTGAAAAATTTGAGCTTTCATTATAATTATATTTAGGAAAGATTTATCTAAACCCATTTTTAGATTTCAGTATTTTGGTGGCCAATTCAAAAGTGCATTGGAAGCTTCCTTGTTAATATGCAAAGAGAACCAGGCTGATCAGGAAACGTATTTCTGAGACAGGAATGGGAGGTTTAATTAGCACCTATGCTGTCCTTTTATTGCTGTCATTCTTGTGTGATAGTTCACATTCCCTGTACTAAGAGAATATTGCTCTATACCTATCATAGGCCATTTGACATCTTAACGCAAGCTAGGAAAACTGACCTGACAAGTACATTTAGCTTTCTTCACCTTAGACACTTCCACCTTTCTGTACAGACATTCCTGAGTGAGGGTGAGCCATCACACACCAGGCAGCGAGCACATTTCTGTAGTTCTGTAAAGCCTCTATCCACCCCGTCCACCAAACAAACAATCATACATCCATCCAGGGATTTCCAATTCAAATGCTTGCACAACCTTAAGTCCAGTGACACAAAATTAATCACAAATCTTAAATGCTACTGTACACCAGTGTGATGTGCTGTTTGCCATCTGCACATTAGCCAGATTTTTCTGGTGAGGCAAGGGAGATGGGAACCAAAGAAAGATGATGATCTGGAAGTAGAATAGTTGAGCCAATTATTCTTCACAATTGGCTTAATACTCGAGCCAGAAACAGAACAGGACCTCTCTCTCTCTGGAACTGGATTCCCTATTAATTTATCTAACACTTTCCAAAACTGGGAAGTGGATTTTGTTCATTTCCTCTGTACATAGTACTTGTTGCAAGTTCTTTCAATCTTATCCCTACAAGCAGATCCTGTGGAAGTGCTGCATGCTTTTAACTCCTGCCAATTTCAGTGGAAGTTGATGGAGCTCAGCATTTCATAGCATCAGACGCACAGCCCTCTGAAGTTTCAGGTACCTTTTTCAGAACATCTATGTTGTTTAGAAGCCTCAAGCCCCACTTTCGAAAGTAACTTCGACATGAAGGAGGCTGTCTCACTGAAAGTCAATGAGACTTAAGTGATTTTGAAAATTTTACCCTTTGTCAATCAAGACGAAGGAAAGGGATGGCCAAGCATTGGTGTACTACCCAGGAAGATGGCCACTTGTCTCAGACTGGCAATTGGGAGGCATAATGCAATGCGTATATTGCCTGCATTTGATACATGGGTGTGTTTACTCATTTACTAACACAGGCAAGCATTTCTTGCAAATATAGCTAAGTTCCTTGGACAAATGGGGCCAAATTTCTAAGAGGCTTAAGACAGCCTCCCATTTGCACCTGCACACTCACATATGCAGCTTTTATTGTGTGCATCAGTGAAATTTAGAGGCAGCTTTTGAAACATTGGTCTCTATATCCTGAGTGTTCAAGTGGCAATAGTGTCGTTTGTTGAATGTTCGTAACTATAGGGTCTTTTACCCTGACCGGAAGGAAAGTGTTTCCAGCAGCCCAACAGGGTAGTATGCCCATGTGACATGGCTCATTTTAATGACCCATGGTTCTGCATTGAGATGCAAATATTTTTTGTTTTGCTTTTGTGGCACTTTATTGTTTGTGTCTGGCTCACGCCTCAGCTCCTTGCCTGCTTCCCCTGGACACTTGCTTCTTGCTCTACTTTTGGGAGGAACAGTATTTTTCAGAAGTTTGGGTACATGCCTCTCCTTTCCCCAGCTTCTCCTTCACCAGTTGTTGGCTTGTTGTACTCCTGGGATTCAGGGTCCAGCCCTGTCTGATATGATCAGATAAATCTCCAGGGTAATAAAGAGCATGTATCATGAGGGCTTTGTTCTAATACTGGGGCTCAAGCTCACAGCCAAATAGCTCTTGCCCTTCTCTCTCTGAATGGCCCCAGAAAACATAATTGTGTTGACAGGAGTTCAAAAGGACTTAAGAAGTGCTGCTTGGAGGCTTCAGTCGCCATCCTATCTAGGTTTATATAACATTTATCACCTCACAGAGAGCTTGATCCTGCTTCGTCATGTAGGATCTAGGCCCATAGAGTTCACTGCATCACTCTACGTTACCTATTTCACTACATCATCAAGGTCTTCCTCAGCCTGGCTAATGATCTAGAAATAAAGCTCTCCTACCTGTTAATTTGGCAATGAATCCACACTTTACTTCTCTCCTCTCCTCAGGCAGTTTCTCTCAGACCATCTCAGGCCTCCTTCTATCTCATAGACTCAAGAGATCAATTCCCTCAGAGTGCTGTGAATCACGTCAGCTTTGTAGCACACTGGCTTGGTCCCATGACAGTGGCATGACGTTAGCTGGACAAGCGAGTACGCAAGCCATTTGTCAGGGAGCAAAAATCTAGCCAACAAAAACACTAACCTCAACATGTAAAAATCCCTTCGGTTTTTTCAGCTGTGAAGCCTTCAAAGCAGAGAACAGAGTTTAGCGCTGAAGCACTTACCTCCCTTGTCAAATAACCTGCGCACATGCAGCCGAAATTCAAAGAAGAAACAAAACAGTCATGTAGAACATGGGTCTATCCAGTGAAATAAGGCTTAGCTTAATATGCACGACTCCCATTACAGTATATACACCGAGGAAAAAGTTAACTCCACTTCCATAGAATGGCTAGTATAAAATTACTAATTTATCCAAAATAAATGTGTTAATGCTAGCTATAGACATGGATTTATAGATGAACTGATATACACATTATAGACATGCAAGTACGTTTAAAGACATTACATTCAAGTACATGTATAAAAATGATGTCAACATCTATGCATTAACAGTTCTGATAGGACTGACTTCATCATTCGAGTCAGACTGTCACTCACCTGATTCCTTCTCAGTCAAGGGAGATGCCAAGGCAAGATGGAGTCATGATGACCAAATACAGGAAGAGTTTGAAGGGCCCTGGCTTTTCATTCTGAACTACCTTCCCTCCTCCATTCAGTCTGTCTGACCTCAGACTGAAGCTGAGATTGTCACAGCTGCCCAGCAGCTAGGAAAACAAGTAGGGTTTCAAGAGGGCTCAGAAACATACTGCAGCTTTGCTAAATGCTGATATCCAGCTAGATATCACGAAGCCAACAGGAGAGCAGCTCAGATACATGGCGACGAAGAGAATATAAACAGACAAACAACCTGTATTTTAACTGTGTCACTAGTAAGATGAAAATTACTGTTTGCCGTGTTCATTGACAACGCAGTTGCAAATATAGCAAGTCCCATTTCCCCCACTGAACTCTGGGAAAGCTCTTGCTGCTGTCCCCTCAACATACTCACGCTGTGCCACAAACCGTTAGCAAGATACAGATTGTTGAGTGCTTCATTCACAGCACTGTGAACTGCACTGTATGCATTCTTTTTTTTTTTAAATCAGGCAGTGCGTCTTCACGTCCCTAGAAAACCCCTCAATGGTGTCCATCAACCGCAGTGAAAGAGCTGCCTTTGGAACAATAGAATAGGAATGAGAAGTGATTCTGCTGCACACACCTAGGAAGTGCTTGGTCTTATTACACTATTTAGGCCACTTTGCTGTCAGTTCTCTCTCCCCTCACAATGAGCAAGGGAGCTGAGCTGAGGATCAGATGAGCTTTAATTCACAAGGACACATTGTTTAAACAATCACTGTTGCCTCTGTAATTTTAATTTAATTTTTTTCTTTGATATATAAACTTTCCCAGGAATTTAGGGAGGTACTGGATTGACAGCAGGGGAGACCAACACCCTATTTCTATAGACAGAGCACATATAGCAAAGGTAACAGTATCAGAAGCTTCCCCATCACTGGCCTGCCAGTGATCTGGAATTAGAAGAACAACGCTTAGAGATGAGACAATATGCTGGATGATGACACATGCCATTAGCTGTTGGCCTCTAAGCCAAAACTGTTAACAAAGTTGTAAACAAGTGCTAGTTGTGCTGTTGAGTGTTCTAAGAACCACTCCCTCCCAGGAAAATGCACTGAGGGAAAAGTTATTTTACAAACAAAGAAAAAGAAAATCAAATAAAAATTGCTGATTATTTTTTGTGATGCGAAGGTTATCAAAAATAGTCTCCTAGTACCTAGGTCTCATGCACTCTGCGGTATACAGATATAAGACAAAAAGACTAATTGCAGTTTAAAACTAGAAGAGCCCTTGTCCAGCTTTTGACAGCCAGCACAGTGTAAAATCTAAGATAATTTAACAGTAGGCAAGTCAGTTCCCTCAACCCCACAGTAATAATAGAAACATCATTATTTCAGTTGTTTGACTAGAGTAAACTTCCAGCATAAACAGCTCACTTAGGTGTCTTTGGACGGATTCCTGGACCCCTTGTAGTCATTGGGCATTTTGCTATTGACATCAATGGGATCAGGATTTTAACCTTTTCTTTTTTCTCCCAAAAGTATCCTTTCCTTGCTGCATCCACACACCTACTGTTCAGATCAGGCCCATCACAGAGATCAGTGAGGGTTCTGCATATAGAATGTGACCTCAATTGATAAATGTCTAATACCCTGAAGGATTTTGGAGAATATTTTACAGACAATCCCATCATCATTAGCAGTCAACCAAAGCTAAATACATTTCACATTCTAGTCCAATCGGTTTACAAAAGTCTCAGCATTTTGGAGAATTATTCAGCCTCTGAAAAGTTTGCTACATCGGTCAAAGAGATATTTACCTGCATTCTTTCAAAATTACCTCCCCTTAATTGTTATCATCGGTAGCACAATGTTAACCAAAATGTCAGTGCAGCCACTACAGGGTAGAGTCAATACCTAATTTGTGGATGACAAGTCTCCAGTTGTTCTCCATTTTTCATTCAGTGCTATTATTATAGGTCTTAATTATTGCAAGCAGCAGCAATTTAAAACAAAAACCACAGGGAAACAGTCTCAGTGTGCCAGCAGTGGCCCAGATCCTCTGCCTTACTGAACCAAACTGCTATTGACATCAGCAGGAGAAAAGTCCACATGAGCATTGCCTGAGGAAGGTAGGATTTGGCTTTGCCATACCAAGATAACTTATTTTGATTCATATACTTGAAAGTCTTTAAGTGAGTTTTCATGCCAGTAGAATAGACATGATTTCACCAGTCATTAGCTACAGATAGAAACAATTGCACTGTATATATTAAACCTCATAGGAAAGAAGACATTATTGAGATTATCCTGAGGTTAGCCATTGACGCGCATAGATTTTATTAACTTCAGTTCATTTAAGGAGCTGTGGCAGATGGCGATCCTTTTTTCTTGTTTTATGTTTTTAAGGCAGACAAATTTGTACAGAAGTCATTGGATTCCTGACTGTAAATTAAAAGGCAGACTGAGAGAGAAAGGTTCCCAACCTCTGAAAGAGTTCACCTCCTTTCTTGGATACTGTAAACATTTCAGTGCCAAGTTTCATTCCTGGCTCACATGCTTCTGAGGAACAAATGTTCACCTTTGCAATGCACAGATTGTACCAAATGGCTGGTATCTTCTGGTTTCCTTGGGAAAGGTAGCCTTTAGCTATCTCCCACCACTGCAAAACCATTCCATCCATGCGCTACTTGAAAAAACAAAGCTTTACCCACACTTCGTAAGATCAGAATATATTTATTAGTTGTAAAAAAAATACAAGTGAAAAAAAAAATCAGCCTTATACAAACCCATAAAACCACCACCGTGCGGCGTTACACTGTGAGTTGTAGGATTTGCCTGGCTGATGTTCAGAAAATTTAATCTTGCTACGTTGTTGATTTATTTCCCCAGCCTCGCTGGACTGCTTTGAAAGGGTTCAGACACAGAAAGAATCCTAAAATTCTGCAGTGTTAGCTGAACATTTGTATTCTCTCAACATCAAGGGAACATAATGCTGTAGAAAAGCAGCTTTCTGATTAGCAGCTTGATTAAGGATTTTAATCCAGGAGGGTCTGCCCTGTCCTTTATATCCAAGCATAGCAAAACTTCCTGGAAAGAGAGACAAAAAGAGTGAGCCTCTGCATCGCCGAGCTAGAGAGAATAACCATTTATTGTCATGGCAGAAACTCACCGCACAGATCAAGGAAACATTTTAGCCATCCATGTTCTTGGATTACAGTAACATAACATTTTATAAAGCAGGATGAAGGAAGGGGAACAATGCCTGAGATAAACCACACTGAAGCAGTAAACTGATTGCACTGCCTTAAGACATTTCAGTGAACTGTGACAGAAGATCCCAGGTTTGAGTTAGTGGGGCTATTGTTCTGTTGTCTATTTTTAAATGCTGGTATTTTTTCATATCTGACTGAATGAAAATGGTTAGAAATTTTTAATCCTTATTTTATTAGTTTAAATCAGATTTTTTAGCTATGCCTAAATCGTTGTCCCTCAGGTTGACTCCCCATAGGACTGGACAGTCATGTGGGTCCTTTGTATTGGGATCCCAAGGCTATTTGTAATCTGTGGGTTCAATCCTACAAATCTTACTTGTGCAACAGGACTATTAAAGTAAACACTTTTCATGTGAGTAAGAGTTGCCGTTCCAGGCAACAAGGTCCCAAGTCTGTTCCTGCTGAAATGAATGGCAGTTTTGACAGTGACTTCAGTGGAATTGGGATCAAACCACATACATTAGAGGACAATAGCCACCTCTGGAGTAGACCGGGGCAGCTATTTTAACAGTACAAAACAATGGTACACAGTGCCAGAGTCCAATACTGCATACAATTGAAGCATCTGGGGGAATTTTAATATAAAATTGCCCAGATTCAAAATTTGTCACAGACGTCCGGACTAACACCCTTGTGCTTGTGGAAAGTGTGGTGGGGGAGAGGGGACAGCATGTGGTCAATTCTTTGGGTTTTTTTATTTCATCCAAAAGACAGCAGCCACACGCTATCCCCTAGCATGATGCTGAAGTATTAGTTCTTTACTGACTCGGAAAGAAGAATGCCACCTACCAAACTCCTGGCACCTTTTACTTCAGGCAGCAACATGGATTTTCACTAAGAGAGCATGATTTTGTGTGAGGCATTTCCAGTCCTTTTTACACCACCAGTGGTGATCCAAAGACCCGTGGTGGAGGACAGGGGCATGCACATAAAGTACTCTAAAGGGAGCTGATCAGGAAGTGTTTTTAGATCCCAAGAAAATTTAAAGAGAAAAAAGAAAGTTGTCATATTTCTATATTTTCATCGAAAACCTGAAAACATTTTGATTTTCTGCCAAAGACTACAATTTTTAGGGTTTCAATGGCTAAAAAATGAAAACTATTTTGTGCAAAGTTAAAAAGGTAAAACAGCTGCTCGGTAAGTAAAAGGAGAACAAAGCTGAGCCCACTCGCCTTGCTCTGAAGTGTATACTCCTCACTTATTGTAAGAAGAATCGGAGTGAATTTTAACATAGCCACTTAAACCAGGCTTCAGAGTAAGTTTAAATAAAAACTGTTTTTCTGGACAAGTTACTTGACAGCCGTAAACCGGCAAAAAAAGGTGACTGAAAATACAGCCCATTCCACTTCTGCTTGAGAGGTCAGAAACTGAATCACAGATGGCTGGCTGGTGGACTCTCTTATCACCTAAAGGAATTACGCCACAAAAGTGGTGCTTGGCCAACCTCCTATTTTCCAGCAGGATTATTGTATGGAAATACGGCACAACAAGTACAATATCCATATGGCTGCTACGTTCACATGAAACCTTTGACAAGAGTTTCAGCTAAAAATCGACAAGAGACAGGAAATTCAAGGTGAAGTCTGCTCAGTCAAGCCAATCCTTGCCAGTCTGGGGCACTGCAGCGCATTGAGCGCCTCTGATCTTCTTGGAGTGATGCCGTACCTCAGCACAGTGGTGGCAGGTACTCGGTTTCAAATTCTGCCCTGAGGTGAATATGTGCAACTCCCTTTTACATGCACTTACTTGGGGACAGAATTTGGTCCGGAGGGTGGGAGTGCAGACTTCAATCTGGATGTCCCTCCATTTGAGCATACTGTTCTCACTGAAGTCAGTGGGCATTTTATCTGACGGCAGTGGCAGCAGGATCAGGCCCTCGCTCACTTTAAGAAGACCTGACCTTGCTGTGTTTTCTCAGTTTGAAGACAGTGGGAGTTTTGCCTGCCTAAGGACCAATGAATGGGATTGGGACACAGTTTTGTTTCACTATTTTGCCCCTTCTTTCTTTCTTGTTCCTTTACAAACATCTTTACTGATTTTAAAACAATTATATGAAATCCTATATGGGCCTCAACAAAATGGAAAGAAATCCATTGACTGTAGTGGGCTTTTGATGAGGCCCCGTGAGAGCAACAAAGCATGGGCAAGCGACCAAAATGCACAGCACCTTCCTTGCAAAAGAAGTCAATCCACTGACTGGAAACTGAAGTGGTAATGAGGGTGGGATAGGCATCCCACCAGAGGCAATGGTAGCAACCTCCATTACAGTGAATGATAGACAAACACACACCTAATCCAAACTGCAATCTAGTTCCTTCAAAATTATCTCAAATGTTTTGGCCTGGAAATAAAGCTGGAAAACTTTGGAGTTTCTTCATCTCCCAGATGGTTTGTGACTATACAGAGAAAAGCCCTTCTTACGGCATTTTGGAATGTCTGCTTCTAGTCTCGGGAAGTGCAGAGGTGCAAGAAAACATTAAAGCAAACAGGGAGACCAATTGTCTGGTTTTGGTTTTGAGAAAAGGCTCAGATTCTTATTTTCATTTGAGCTGAAGGGGCACTTCATTATAGATTAGTTGAAGATCACTGTAAAACTTCTTATTACTGAAAATGATCTTGCAGGAAATCAAGGTAAAAGCATAAGTAGAGCTGCCCAAAACTGGTGATTTTTTCTATCCTGATCTACATTTTGCTCCACTATGAATTTATTTCAAAGGGTTTTTTTTCTTTAAACTTAATTTCATGGCTGTTTTTCCTCTGAAAATATTTGAATTTTAAAATTGGATTCTGTTCAGCAACAGATTCATTTCCACTGGAAGAATGAAGTGGTTTTGTTTGATTTTTTTAGTGAAAAGCTCACAAAATGTGGCTATTTATTGGTCAAATTGTTATAAATCTAAAACTGAACCTAAGTGTAAAAAAAATCCTCAAATTTCTGCCTAGCTCCAAGGGGAGAGCTTTTCAACAATTTACACTAGATCATATTGGTATATTTTATAGCATAGTGTATACTCAAACTCAGGTGGTGGTATTTGCACATTTTCAGTTTTAGTCAAAGAAGGCATAGCAGTATAATTCACACAAATATAGTCACCTTTTTCGTAGAAGACAATAGGCTTTGCAGAACCTAACCTTGTAAAAACAGACATTTCAGAGCTTCCCATCACTTCTGAACCATCTTTAGAGCACACAAGAACAACTGATCTGAAAAGGAGGACAGTTATTACAGCACAACAGCAAAAGACTATTCTTGCTAAGTGTCTGTTGGACCTTTATGTCCCAATTCAGGAAAGCGCTTAAGCACATACTTAACTTTAAGCACGTGCTTAAGTCTCATTGCCTTCACATTAGAATGCCTAAAGTTAAGCATGTGATTAAATGCTTTCCTGAATCAGGGCTTTGCCACCTTGTTGGTGTTACCTTCATTTCAGTGAGAACTAAAACAAAGCAAAAATGAGTGGAAAAGCTTAACCTACATAAGGTGTTGATATTCACCTCCCGGAGAAATTCACTTGACATAAATGCAGTCCAAAATTTATATTCATACCATCTGCATTCTGGATCTCATTTTCAGTCAAGCCTCAGGCTGGATTCTAACCTCACAGATGCAATTTAGAGTCCACAATGAATTGCATCTGCAATGAATTTTGGGCACAGTTACTCACATTTTAGGTGACTGGCTACCTGTCTGTACCTATGAATCATGAACTCAGAGAAGAAAATCAGACTATGTATATATCTATCTCGGTATGTGTGAGTAGATTATTTCATATATTCACACCCACATACATACCTGTGATGGGGTGATCACCCCACACAAGCCCTGGAGGGGTTAAGGTGGCTAGCTGGAGCAATTAACTCCCCAGGGAGCAGAGATTAATTAGATGAGGCTCAGTTAGATGGGAAGAGGAGGGGTCTTATAAAGCCTAGTAGCTGAGATCAGCAATCTGCAGTCATTCCTTGGGAGAAGGGAGCTGTGAGGCTGGCAAACCCAAGGGCGGCGGGCCAGGGGAAATGACAGAAGGCATGAAAGAGGCTCAGGGAAAAAAAACAGTAAAGTCCAGGAGGGAACAGATCTTGGCTGCTGAGCAGATGGTCCCTGACCTGGAACACAGAATTCCACCCCTGATGGCGGCCCAGGTTTTCCTACCAGCCACTGGGAAATGGCTCAGATCAGGCAGCGGAGAGCAAAGACTTTGATACCCTGGAAGGGGAGGACCATAGTCATCTGGCCAGAGGGCCAAGTCAGGCAGAGGAAGCTGGAGCGAGCGGGGCTGCAGGGTGAGAGAGAATGATGGGGGAGAGACTATCAAAGGAGGGTGCAGCAGCTGGAAAGAGCTAATCCCCAAAGTAGCCAGAAGGTGGCACCCCTAGCAGTGAGTGGATCCTGTGCCAATACACGTACACACGGGATAGCTCAACTGTGTTTATATCCATGGTCATGAACTGCTCAGAAATGTCTTGGCGTGAAAATCTGTTTTCTGGTTATTTGACCTGCTTTTGCCAGCAGCCAAGAATTTCTCTCTAAATCTCTGCTGCTCCACGTTCATGTGGCAACAGATAAAACCATAAGGAATGTGGAAGAGACATGAAGAGAGATGATCCAGTGCACTGCTAGAGCACATCTAAGGTAACAGAGCTGGCAGGCCAGGCAGGTCTATTGACTGGCTTGCCCAAGAAAAGTCTTGTAGTTGAGTCTGGCACACCTCTGATTCTTCTCTGTCAGAAAAAGCAAACAGTCACCAGCAAGAACAAAAACTCTCTTTTCAGAAAAGGAAAAAAGGAGTCCCCCCTGCCAGGAAATTGCTGCCATTTCAGTTGGACACCAGGGCAAAATTAATAGAACAGCAAATATTGCAAAAGGCCTTATCTACCTCGTGGTGGAAAAAAAATTGTTAACTTAAATGTGAGTGCCAGTTTTCCAGAAAAATCTGTCTCAGTCTGCAATCTGTGCAGAAGCAGACTCAGAGAAGCATAGTGTTTCTTCTTTTTTCTTGGATTTTGTAAAACCCTCAATCTGTCAGATTTCTCCAGGCACAAGATCAACTGAAAGTAGGTCATTTTCCTTTCTTTGTCTATCACCCACATGTTGCTACGTGAACTTAAGCTTTCACCACTCTGCTTACCTCTCTTCCACAGATGTTTGAACATAATCAGTTATCGCACTGGCGGCATTTACAGCGCTAACTGTGTCAAAGTGCCGTCTACTCACAACTGCTCCTGAACATGCATCTAGCACCAGGAAGAATATCCCACGGCTATTGAACAGGAAAATGTCTTCATTTATCTGCAACCAAAACACAGGTTAGGATTAGCTGAAGCAGTCTGACTAATGGGCAGACCTAGAATTCTATAATTTATCATTAATATGCAAGAGGCATCAGCTCCTAAAGAGGTTTTATCACTGCAGATAGTGAAGAATAAAGAGTTTTGCCTAAGTTTGGTGAACCCTGTGCTATACAAAAATAGAGCAAGTCAAATTCTGTGTCTCAAAGAACTTAATTTCTAAATTAGACAGTTGTGAAACGCAATACACCAGTGGTCAAATTTTCAGCCCAGTCTTCATCAAGCCTGTTTGTACAGATGAATTTAAGGTCAATAAAATGTCTCAGTACTTGGCTTTTGAATAAGTTGGTCAAAAATGGTTCTTTTCCTGGACAATTTAAATTTTTTAGAAGAAATTTGATGACTAAGTATTTTGATTGGGAAATGCTGCCCCCATGCCTCATGCTCCCATTCGCCTCAAGGGATATTTAGAATTAGGACTACTGCTCAATCATGCCACAGCATTGAGGCGCAAGTAGTTCTCTATCATGGAGCCACATAACTAAGGGTGACATTATATACTAATACCTTATGGAATGAGATAGCTAGGCACACTGTATTGAAATGGAAGCATTAACTCTACATTTAAAATAATGTTAAAGGAGCAGCAAAGAAAGTTAAAGTCAGGTTAAAAACAACAGCAGAGCAAGTGCCTGATTGCTGCACAGTAGGAATAATAGGTCAGTTGAAGACATGAGGTGAATCTGGTGCTCAAACGGTTCAAAGCCCCTCTAGGTCCTAAACACCCGTGAGTTCAAATCTCATGCTTCCGATATGTGCTCTCCAGGGAATACTGGCCCAAGGTGGATGAGACTGAATGTGCATTGGCCATCGCCCAGCAGAAAGACTGCTGGAGCTGCTTTTCCCGGCACCAGGATAGTCAAAGTTAAGCGCAAAGGGAGATTTCCGGGTTGGAAGGAGGAGGAGTTCCAACAGGAAAAGAGTTGGGAAGAGGTCACTGCAGGGTCACAGAGAGTAAAAGGAATGGAAAGGGTAGGAATTAATTGTGAGTCATGGTGTGGTAGAGAGGAGCTGTTTATGCTAATGTGAACTGTGATTTCTGACGTGAATCACAGCTGAATGTCAGCTTCCTAGGCTTGGAAGAGCTCACTTTGCCAAATCAAGAGTCATTTGGAAACGTCAGGTTATACATTAACACCACCACTTGAGGCTTGAGTTTCATCTGGCAAAATGATAGCATGGCTTGTTCTTTTGGGGATTTTTTTCTTCAATTCCCCAGGCCTTTAGAGAAGCAGGGCAAGAATTCCCTTTCAAGCAGAAATCCTTACTGTTTGCCCAGCACAGCCTTTCAGATATATGTTTTGCAAAGGAAACTTAATTGTAGAAACAATGGTTTGAATTAAAGCTTTGGAAAACTCAGAAGTTTTATGAAATATTGTTTTTCCCATTATCTCTAAATACGTCTGTGTGGGAATAAACTGCATGGAGCACTTTATACATACATTCATTTTATAGTTCAGTGTAGCCAGTGATACATCCTTAGTTAACTCACCCTTGCTATTTCTTTTTTTGACAGAGGAATGAATGTGTCTGACAATAAAGCCCAGCTACTCTTGATTCATAAGTACACTCCACTAGCCTGCGCTGGCATTCATCAGCAATAACATCTTCAGTGCACGGGTACATTCTAGACACGGTGCTTGCGTATGTGCGGTCAGTGAGGAAAACTTGAACGATGGGCAGATATGACCCTTCGCTGTAAATCCTCAGCGGACTGGGTCAAACCAAAAATGAAATGTTGAAAAATTTCTAGTGAACCAAGTGAAAATTCATTTTGGCTCAGTTTTCAGTTTCAACCACTTAAAATGTCCGAGTTCACTTTTAAAATAACATTGAAAAAAAGTCATTTCAAACCAAAATCAAAAATGTTTCATTTAGAAATTGTCAAAACATTAAGTCATAATTATTTGCTTAACTGAAATTTTTGCAAATTGTGGATTTTGCTGAATGTTTTATCATCACAGAATCTGCATTTTTCACTCAATGTTGTGTGAAAAACGTTGCCCAGCTCTAACTGATAATATGCTTTATATCAGCTACAGAAGAGTTACCTGGGATTTTGTTTTTACTGTCTCCAATACAGAAAGGTGGATTTTAATCTAATAAAGTGCTTTTTCAGTAAGGCCCAAATCCTGGTCCTATTACAGTCAAAACTCCCAGTGACTTTAATAATAAGAGAAACACCACATATGAATCTTCCCATCTAGCTCCCCATTTCCATTGAAGATGGTCTTCAAGATTCAGCAAGATTTTGCAGTAACTTACAAGAAATGAGTTTCCAAATTTAATCACTATTTCAAGTCTGAGATAAAGCATACCTTAATGAAAGCCGACTTCAAATGGTTCTGTACATCAGCTCTACTGACAGACTGGATCTGAATTCTTACATATTTGATTGAAGGTTTGCTAGTGATCGCAACCTGTAATTGTATAAAGGGCAGAAGCTTGAAAAATGGCTCACTAAATATTTTTCATTAACAAATTTGTACCAACCTGCACATGCACGCGCACACACACGCATGCGCACACCCCCCCCCACCCCCACCCACCCACCCCCGGAACGCCATCCTGTAAATATCCAAATTGCATATGTTTTTGCCGGTTATAAACCTTATTCACACACCTATGCAAAGCTCAATATTAATGAAACATTTAGCTTAACAGGAAGAAATCAGAATAATGAACGATGTTAAAAGAATAGTTACTCATAATGAACCTAAATGAAGAGTAAATACCTCCAAACACAGGGTTGTCAGTGCCCAGATACCTTGGTTAGAACATGCCTATAAACTCCAGTTTTTTCTTTCCCTCCCCAACCTCTCCATCCTCAGTATAAAAACTTGGTGCAGAATCAGAACGCATTTAGAAAACTGATCATTTGTTGCTGAAAAAGACATTCAAGATCCTGTAAAGAAGACTTTTCTTTCTTTCTGTAAAGGTGAGTGGACTGTTCTATAATCTAACTCTCTGCTCCGTTTTGGTTTGTTTCTTCTCTTATTTCCACCACCATGTCTGACTTTTACTGACAACTGGCCTGATTCCATCACCCCCCTCCATATTAATTAGTACTTTATTCTGCAGGCAGCCCCAGTGATTTCAATAGCATTCATTGCAGAGTAAGCGTAAGACCACATGCATCACTTTACCTATGTGAGTAAAGATACTAGTGCTGGATGAAAAATGGAAGAGTTTTCACAAACATTTTGAATGTCAACTTTTTTGAGCAACTCTGGTCAAAAGGCAGGGCAAAAAGCCAAACAAACCAACAAACCAACCAACAACTCAGGAGCATGGCTGTAAAAATATTAATCCTTTGTCAATTCTCAATTTTGATAATGTCATTGAAATTGTGAATTTTCCAGATTCTAGACCCCTTTAAAAAGGTAAGCACGTGCAAAAGTGTTAGCAGGATCAGGGTCTAACGGAGTACTCAGTGTGAACCTAAAGGTGTCATAAAAAGTAGAAGAACAGAGTTACTGTACACTTTTTTTGCAACAGTATTAAAAGTGAATAATTGTGTAAGGAAAGAAATATAGCTGGTTGGCTGGGTGGCTCTGCCTATGCGTAGATCAGATATTGTGCCGCTCTGAATGCTTCAGTTAGAAATGATCAGTTCTGTAGATGATATTCAAAAGGAAGAGCTTATTCCAGGAATCATATCATGTAACACTGATTGGCCAACATGGTGATCGATGTCTATGAACTACCACATTCTGGAAGAGATATTTCCAAAAAGGCCTGGAAAAATCACACTATCCTCTGATCTGTTTGGAATACCCCTGCATTATTCAGGGAAATCCTATGGACTGTTATACATAAGGTCAGACTAGCTGATCACAATGTTCCTTCTAGCTTTATAAATCTATGAACTGGTTTCCTGTTTGGCTCAGTCTCAAATTAATTGCATTAATTTTTGAATCAGGACGTCATGCACGTCTTCTCTTGGGCTGTATGGTGACTGTTGAAAGGAATTTCATCACATTAGCTAACAACTGACTATATGACTTTGTACCCAGTTTAACTACTAAGGATGCGCATCTTACTTGTGCGTTATTGGCTAGATTCTAATCTCAGTTACACTGGTGTAAATCTGGGATGACTTCACAGGATTTATAATGGTGTAAACCCAAAGTAAGTGAAATCAGAATCTGTATTGCTATTCATTTAAAATTGACAATTACAAAGTCCTAGCTTGAAGCATGGCAAAAATATATATTATACTTTTGGATTCAAAGCTAAATTAATCTTAACCATCCCAATGACTATTTTAGTTCCTCTAAATAAAACTTTTTACAAATACACACTTAATTTGCTTCCAGTTAACTGACCTTGGAGAAGTTGCTTGTCTCTGCAGCATCCTATAAAATGCTGTAAAAAACCAGATCACACTACACGATCCTACTTTCTGGTCACATTCAGGAGCAAGATGGAATTGCCTCAGGGCCTTCCTCATATAGTGTGACAAATGCCTTCTTATAGCGATGCTTACATTGTAGAGACATAGCAAAGCATTCAGTTCTGTACCTGCGGGGCCCCACAGTGACTGCAAGGCACAGTCAGTTGCTGAGGTACTGACGGCTGTGTAGCTTGTCGCCTGGTGTTATTCTCCGGGAAAGGGTTAAGGGCACAACTCCAGGAATCCTTTGAGGACATGTGCGCCTCGATTTTAATGCGTTCGCAGCCTTGCTGAGAGCAATAACTGTGCCCTTGTCGAGCTTCATGAGCTTGGAGATGGACAAATAGGTACCTAGCAAATGAGACCATTGCAAAACAAATCAAAGGATCAGAGGCACCCTACGTGCCAGCAGAGGCGTATCTGGCATGAGATAGGATTTGTACTACATGAAACCCCCCATCGTATCGTTTTCTTGCGGAAAGCTAATTCATCAATACCTACATCCTATAATAAATAACCCATACAGGTTCAGCACACTATGGACAAACCAGCAAGTCAAGTTTTGCCTGGTTCTGCACAAATATACGAAGAGGTAGAGGGTACAAACAGCTCTCAGCCACTGTGCCTGTATGTAGAGGCTCTGTCCTCGCATTCAGGGAGCACAAGTTCTGCACACGTATACCACTAGACTGCCTCGAGGGAGCAGGCCACCTCCCCAACACTGTTCCAAAAGGCAACCAGAGCTGGGCTGCATCTTGCCAGAGAATGAAGTAGCAGCCATGCTCTCCCTATACTCCTGGAGGTATTGTGTCTGGTGGAGGACCCAGCAGCTCTCACTGGAGCTATCCACCTTTGGATTGCCTCATCCCAGACTCTGCCTTTCAGGCAAAATTCATCTCAAAGTGTGCATAAAGACCACTTGAAGCAGCCACTTCTTAGAACAGCTAGAACAATGAGCTTAAGCAGGTTTTCAATTGCGTCTGTTTTGTAGTTTGGACCAGATTAAATCACAAACTGCTCAACTACAGCACCAGATTCAGGAAAATAACCTGTGCTTTAGTGAAAAGGGTTATTTTAATACTTTCTCCTAGTCAAATGGAAACAAATGAGTACACTTGGTTCATCTCCAGAGATCTAGCACACATGGCTGAAACGAGACGACGGAGCATCCCACTGATTATGAAATAAAAGCTAATAAAACCTCCAAAAATGCAACCTCTTTTCTCTGTCAGGCTAAAAATAGCAAAGCTGAGCTAAATAAAAAACAAAACAATCCTATTGGTCCAGAACCAAGTCAGGTCAGGCCCATCAGTTTATGTGTTCAAAGACCAAAAGAACAGCAGATAGCTCATGACTCTGTCCCCTACATACCCTCATGAGTAACTCATTTCCCATGCACTTCCCTGGTAAAGAATCTGTTTACACCATTTGGGTAACATTTTGTACAGATTGAAAGAGGACAAATAAGCAAATAATTATTTCACAACTCCTATCATGAGAGAGAACATGTTATAGCATTACTGAGTCCTGCACGGCACAATATACATTCCAGGATTTGATTGGTCACATACGACGTTTGAATGAATAACTATTTTCTATTTTATTTTACAATCTGACATTTGTGGCCTGACTTCCGCGTTCGTTGCATTGATGATTTGGGCAGAAGGGGAGATGTGCATAGCACACATTGTGCCTGTTTTGCACATATGCTAACGGAGTACTGAGCTATGTTTCTCAATATTTTTCTTTAATGGAAGATGTCTGGGTCTTATTGTTATTACTACTATTTATTATCTGCATAATGGTAATACCCACAGGTCCCAAACTAAATTGTAAACAAATTATTTACCAGGGAAACGCATGGGAAAATAGTACTAGTCGCTATTCATATGCATAGTAGAGAGTTCTCGCCCTAAAGAGCTTACAATCTAAATAGACAAGACAGACAAAGGAAGGGTTGTTATCCCCATTTTATAGAGGGGCAACTGAGGCACAGAGAGCATAAATGACTCGTCCAAAGTCACACAGGAAATCTGTGGCAGAACTGGGCCTACAACCCAAGAAAATTAGTTTATCAGATAGGAAGAGTTTCAACAAAGTGGAGAAGTATAAGGGAGGTTATGACATCTGGACTTGTGGAGATCCCACGTTTCTCGGTGGGTCTTCATGCCGTTTCTGTTTATCATTTTTAATTCACTTTGTTTCCCACAAGCACTACTCTGCAAAATTCAGTACTGGAGGCCTAATTCTGCTCACACATACCTGTGAAACCTCTCACATACCTGCGAAACCCCACTGTCTGTCACGAGAGATACACAGCTATAACAGAGGGGAGGAATTGGGTGCAGGGGCACATTTTGTCCACCCCTAGTATTTTTTTTTTAAAGGTATCTGAGGGGCAATTGTGCCTCTTTTTAAAGGCTTGCCTCACACTGTGAAAATGAGAAAATTATCAAGGGCTTCCCTCTTTTTAACCAGTTTGGGCACACCAAGCATGAAAGGGGGTTCTAAGTCTCTCAGACATACTTTGCACTGGAATCATCACCGTATGATACTCTCTCACTCCATACAGAGAGAGACCTTTGGGGTGTGATGGTTTTCCATAGGTACAGCAACCACCACTCTAGTGATGTGGACACCAGTGGGGGGGAGGGGAGGCGGGGTGTAGCCTCGAGCACTTTCAAAGGGTCCGAAGCCAGGAGAGAAGGAGCAACTTTCATAGTGTGGATACTGAATCACTGATCAATGTGATGTGTTCCACAGCACAAACCAGACCCTCCAATCCAAAACGCCATTTTGGCCTGAAATCTCATCAGAACACACAAGATTTGGAGGCCATTGAATCCAAGCCTGAATCTTAAATTTAGATCTTACCACCACATCTTTGGCCACCGCTGGTTATATTTGATACAGTCTTGAACTTAGTATTGGAGGCAGAACAAACCTTGCAAAAGATAGACAAGTACTCCTCCTTTAGAAAAAAAATAATCACTGATTCTTGTTTTCCCTTTCATCAATGATAGTTCAAGATCTCATGGCCTGTCACAAAGATGCTCTTTATAACCCTGCATTTTATGTACTTCTAAATACAGACAATGGGCTAAACTGTGATCTCAGCGACACCAGTGTAAATCTGGAGTAACCCTTGACATCCAAAAGGTTATTCCAAATTTACACCAGAGCATAGCTTGGCCCCCAGTCTTAAATTTTCTTCTGGAAGGAACACAGAAGACTTGCGGAAGGATCTGCAGTGTGAAGATGAATCAGGTCTGGTATGTCATGCAGAGATACATATACTACTAGTATCTGTGTCATTTATGAGTCTGAATAACTATTTATATTCTGATATCCTGTGACTGTCAATTCCAGCAAAAGGCTAAAATGTATTGCTTCTACAGATAGCGCCAGCAATAAGTATAACTTGCAGGCCTGAACAATTGAGGTCAGATACAAGATGACACACCCCCTGAAACATTGCCCAAAAGTCTAATCAAGAATAACTAGTTTAAAGATCTGCAAATGCTTGGTTAACTTCCCTCATTAATTCACAATTCTGTTTTTCAGCTGGAAGTGGGAGTGCCAAAATAGCACAAGAAACACTGTGCTGGCAGGATTTAGGCTCGAAGAATGCAGATAAGCTTGTAAAACTTCTGATTTTGGATTTGGTTGTTATTGGAACCACATCCAAGTTCCGAGTCTACTGAGGATCAAACAGCACTAATTCAGTGCTGCAAAGTTCCACCCGGAAGCCTGAGGGAGCTTTCCAGGGGGTGATGGATGGACTACAGGACTGATAAAAACTGATGCCATTTTTTCCTTAATCCCCCCGCCCCCCGTTTTAGTTTCCTGCTTTGCTACTCTTTTGCCTCATCTGCCCTCTTTCCTATCCCAAATTAACTAAACAACTTCCGCCTTCCTCGCCGTAGCGACACACAGCTACTCATCACCACTATGTTCTTTACTCTCAGTGATATCTGCTTTCCACCATGTCTGAAAGACAGAGTGAGAAGCCACGCACTGAACACAGAGGGAGCAGGCCACAATGGGAGATAAGGGAAGGCAGACAAAGGAGAAAGGTCCCTATTGTGGGATGGCTGTCTTGGTAAGTCTTGAGGCCTGTGGTTAGGAATCATAGTCCCACTTACCCCGATTCACTGTCGAAGTAGAAGAGCCGCTCGCCTGTCCTGTTGAGCACGCTGGGCCAGGAAGGGGCTGCTAGGTAGTGTTTTACACTGTGCACTCTCCCCATCTGTCGCTGATAGATATCTGCCACGATGGTGAAAACCGCCTCCTTGGGATAACATAATGCAACGTGCAGCCAGTCTCCTCTGGGGGCAAAATGGTGGGGAGGAGGGAAAGAAATAAAATATACGCTTGTAAGTGTTCAAGGACTTGAAAAGAAATGAGAAAGGGTCTCCTGCTTCAAGCATGATATTGAAGGGCAAAAACAAATGTCCTACAACACCCCCCTTTTGAAAAAGTACAGCCAAACTAACCTGGGAATTCATTTTTTTATTATTTTTAAGAAATATGGCCCCAATTCAAAGACCACTATGACCACAGGAAGGAAGGAAGGACGGATGGACAGACAGAGTATGGGCTGCAGACAGCGATTCTCCAAGCTTTGCTAGATGAAGATAGAATTTATTTTCACAATGTCCACTGTCATTTCCTGAGGGGCCATTAGGCTTATTTTTGTTCATCTAGCAGGAGCTCCTGGAGGAGCCACTTTCAAGCAGACATTTCAACAGAGGCACTGATACATGAATTATAAAGAAATCCCTGAGTAGAACCAGAGTCATACTTTAAAGAAACCAACTTCTTCCTCTTTATAGCTAAGTTTATTATTATAGTTTCTATTCAACTCTCTCTCCCCAATACTAAACTTATAACAAGTAAGGCTATAGATAGAGGATCTGAACTTGTCTTCCAGAATTTCAGCAATGTGCTGATGACAGCCAACTGAAAAGAATGCAAGTGACCTTATACCCTGGCTCTACCACTGCTCTTTCCTCTACCGCTGTCGCTGAGAGGAAAATGGTTCAAAGCTATAAATCTGTGTTACAAGTAGTAGGGCCAGGCATTGTGTTACAGTATACAATTCAGAAACGCAGAGGGAATAATCTTCCAGCAAATCATAACATTCTTGGTTTCCAGATACACTTTGCCTAGAGGATTTTTTGTAGAACAGAGAAAGAAGCTGAAAGTCAGAGAAAGGTTACATTAAAAGAAAAAAAAGTGAAGACAATCATTTTGGCATTCATGGTTTCTCTTTCTCCTCTTTACCCTCATGAGTGACTTGGTGTGCCACAAACAGCCAGCTGAACCCTTCTGTGGTTAACTTTACGGATTGTCCCAAAGAGAAGACAGGATTCTGGGATTTCTATCTGTTGATGTTGCAAATATTTTTTAAGAATACCTGGATTCCTGTTTGCAAGTTGAGATATGGTTCAGAGACAGAAAAATCCCTGCCTCTCTGGTGTCTTCTTTTGCTCTGTAGTAGAAACGAGTTTATTATTCCACTCGGCTACTCTGCGAAGGCCCTATGGCTTATCTGGTGCTCACTGAGTAGCCAGCCCGATATAGCAATAAATGGAGGTAAATGGATTTGATTTGGGGAATTCTGGGAGTCTAAAAACCTAGACTTCCACTAAGTTCTCTGCATCAGCTGCACTGAAGGCAAAAGCAAATCCATCAGTTCTGTTCAACCTCTTCTTGTTTCTCCATCTTGTTTTATGTTTAAAAAAAATATTACAAGGTGGACTAGAGGACTAGCTGTTCTAGAACAATAAACCAAACTCCTATACACAGACCCCATCTGAGCCAAATACTGCCCTCTAGTTTTTAAGCAACCCCAGCTGTGTCACAATTCAGCACAACTAGAAACCAGAGACATTTTCAGACATTAGCTTCCAACTAGAGGAACTGAAGGAAATACACTAGAGCCATGTTCATGGGATATTTTTAGGATAGTGTCTCAAGACACACAGCTGTTTCATGAGGGTGATGTTCCCCCTTCTCTCCCCCCATCTTTGCACTGCTTTAGCACATTTGATTCCCTGAAGATGCTGCCTCAGAAACATCCCGACACCTCTTGGAAAAGCTGGGAACTGACGCAGTGTTACCACATTTTGGCTGTTAACATCCCATGGGGAAGAAAAGCACGAAATCGAACAAGAAAGTGAAGGGGAAAAGAAAGCAGTGTGAGAGAACAGTAGGGACTATCTCGAGTCTCTGGGCACATTGGAATACAATTGCTAAAGCCTTTTGTCAACATGACGGGGCTGACTGGATTTTGGAAATAAGTTATATTGAGGTTGAGATGTCGTCACGAAAACGTGCCTTTCTGTGGGAGTTAAGTTAAATATAAAAAGCAATAAATCAGTTTAATTGTATTTAAACAGCCTCTTATTTAATCCTCGTTTTGTTTTGAATTCTCATGTTAGCTACTTTGGCTATTTTGCCAAGGGGATGTGGTGGTGGTTTTATTCCGTATAAGTCATCGACAGCCATCACCAATACATTTCGCTTCGCTTGTCTGTGGCACCCAGGGCAGGCACAGCAGTGATAACAAGGGCATCAAAAGATGACATGTAGGATAATGCATTGCATTTGATAAGCAGAAATTTACGCTCTGATTTACAAGGTCAGAGGCCACCTGAAACCATTGCCAGGACTACAAGGGAAATGCAGCTTCCTGATTCGGTGGCTGTAAGGAATCAGGCAACACAACTGAATGAGGCAGCAGAAGATTTAGGTTGAGATGTGTGCATGCAAAAGAAAAAAAACAGGTGCTTTTCCTGCTTTCTGCTAGCGCTGGCTGCAGGGAATCTTGCTGCTGGAACTCTAGGTGTAGGAAGGCTTATTCTGGTTTTCAGCTGAGGAACAGAAGCTAGAACTCCCACAGACGGCTCAAGCTAAATTTGAACTGGCAAGTATCTCTGAACTAAATAGGACTTCCCTAATACCTGAGCAATATCGGTGTTCCCTAACACCTGAAAAATATATCAGCTGGGATTTTCCAAAGCCACTAAGTGTCCATTGAAAGCCAAAAAGGCTTGTGTTCCTTCATCACTTTTCTGAACTGCCCCTATTATCACAAAAAGAAACATTATATATATAAAATAAATCACTGATTTAGTATCTAATCAGTTCCAAAAGTTTATTAAAATTCAATTTCAGTACTTCTCCTGCCTGAGTCCCCTGTAAAAATCTGCAGTTTTATATTCCCTCGTGCTGAATGAAAGATCAAAATAAAAGGGGACAGTAATTAACAGGTTAAGATTACACACAATGAAGTAATGAAACTGATTACATAAAATGCTGCCAGATGTAAACTAATTTTTTTTCTTTCAGTTATGAGGAATTACTTGCAACAATGGGTTAACAATGTACAAGCAGAAAGTCTGATTTGTGAAGTTTGTGCCTTTAAAATGAAATTAAAATCAAGTTTAGATATTATAGAAGCTTTAATGAAAGAGAAAAAAATCTGTGTTTACACCCTTTACTAGTGACATAATTCAGTTCATTCTAGGGGAATTTTTTTTTTAAAAGGTCTGTTTCCTCTCTGGTTTTTCTCCAGAATATTGGCACCAGAAGAAGTAAAGCTAAATAACAACTGGTACAAAGTCAAGGTTTACTGAATCCTACCAAATATTTTCAAATATTAAACTGAATATTTAAAATGTCTATTGGCACGGGCATATCTCAACGCTGCCGTTTCTGCGCCTGTGTTACTGTCATTCAACAATCTACTCAGTGTTTCATGTATTTTTTTATGAATTTGTTCAGCACTGTTTATTTTCTCTTGGAAGTGGCTGGACAAGATGGACCCAATGACTGTCTTGTGGTTTTTTTGTTTTTTTTTAAATTATTGCAATATTGACATTTACCATTCTGGCTCTACAGAAAAACACCAAATGTTTAAAAACGTTTCCCTGTTGTTGCCAGCTGCTGAGCTTCTTGCAAAAAGTTAAAGAAAGCAATAAGAGGGAAGCAGAAGAAGGAAAGAGAAGCAGTCAAGAGATTTCCTGTTATTGGACATGATAGATCCACAGTTTACAACTGTCGAGTCGCATAATAATTCCAGCAAAAGCTGAACCTCCCTCTACAGTTCTGTCCAAAGCTTCAAAAAGACCCGGAAGAATACCTAAAACCCACAACGAAATGCACAACAGCAATATGCACAATGAGAGAAAAGTTTGCCGTATTTCCTTAGTACACACAAAATGTCTTATATTCACAATTTCTAGATTTTGCATTTCTGATGCCAGTAGTTTCCAGGAATAAACGTGGATATACAGTAACTCCCAGTTTTCATGGCATGGAGATAAATTTGGATCTGAAGTGAGAATGGTTTAACTTGGAGTTGTACAGACTAGAGATTTTGGCTCAAGTAAGGTTCACAGGGGGACACATCTGATTGGTGCCCTCTCCTCTATAGGCAGAGGGTAAACAAAGCTCTGGCACCATTTAGGTTTAGGTGGCGCACTGCCCTCTACAGGATGCAATGCAAGATCTAAACAAAAAGATCATGTCCCATAGTTGCTAGCCAATAGAGAGCATGAGAAGCCTTGATACTGTCCTAGCGACTGGAGGTTCAAAATGTACTGAGTTCTATGCCTGAAAACAAGCGTCAAGATTTTGTGGACATTATTTGTTTCATGGCTGATGACCATGAAGTCTACAAGCCAAAATTTGATCTTACTGGTGAAAACCTGGAATGAAAACAGAATGTGGCTAGAAAATTAACTACATTTTCCGTGGGTTAGGAGAATGGGAGATTTTTGCTCACTAGGTCAGTTTCCTCGAAACTATTGTTACTCAGATTTAAAAATAGGCCCTCTGATTATTTCCCCCTCAAACCTACACAAGCACAATAAAATGTATTTTCAAAGAGTGTGGAAGGAATTAGTCATTTGAATCTTATTTATATAAATAGGAAAATTGCAAATATAAATCCTCATGCATTGCTCTGAGAGTTAATATCCCAATGGGTAATACCAACCACATGGAGAGAATTCTGTACTGAAGACAAAAATTGATCATACTAAAAGCTTTCACTCCATCTTGGCAGCAAATCCCAAGAGGTGCACAGCATCTGCAAGCCTCATTGAGGTCAATGAGAAGGCAGTTTGAGTGATCAGTTCACTTTTCTGAGTCTTCAGATACAGTGAACTGTCTGGCCGCAAGCTTATCATGTGCTCACCAAAAGCACACATTCAGAACAACACAGCAGCTATCTACTGACTGCTAGCTCCACTCCAGGGCTTGACTTGGGAAGGGAAATGTGATGTACTTCCCACTCATGAATCATGACTGAAATTAAAAAGGCTGAGATGAAAATGGAATGTATCTTCACTCTCTTCCCTTTCCCGCCCCTTCTCCCTGCAATTACCACTCCTTACATTTCAGCAGACTGGCCCCAAGTCCATATTTCCTGCTGGCTCACTAGAGCTGTCCATCGCACTTTCTCTATTTCTTTTTAAGGCTTTTTCTTCAGCTCTAGTCCCTTAAGCATGTTCAAGTCCTCATAGGGATGAGACAGCTACCAGGCAAACAGCCAGCAGTTTTCTTTTTCAAGGCCTTGTTATTAAGACTAGCTACTTCTGAAGAACAACCCACTACAGTTCTAGTGACAAATGAGGAACGTGTTTACATTACCAGAGCCGTGTGAAACAAACTGAAAATGGCCTTTCTGAATGCTAACAGAGTCTAATTGTGCCACAGATAATTGACAAACAAACAGAGAAAGTTAAAATTCACACACAATGTTTCATTTTCACATATATGCCACTTTAGTCAAAGAGGGTTATAATTTTGAGGTCCAGCAAATTATTGGCCAGATTCTGCCTGGAGCTCCAACCCTACAGATGGTAGCTAAACTGCCAGGGAATAAGTCAGTACAGTATTTGGCTCATTGAGCCTTACATTCAGACTAAAATAACTTCCTGTACTGAAATAGGAGGAGTTTCATTGGCACTGTTTTTTTTAATACACTGACTTACTAGACAGTCATACTTTTAAAAAAAATTCTCTCCCCTTCACTGGATTATCCAGTACTGTATTACTTACATTATTTTTCAGCGAACATGTCACATACACATATAGTGAGAACTGATCTGTGGGCCCTGTGAAGTTCACAGCCACAGGTCCCCTTGGCTTGGGGAAAGCATGAAAAAAAAAAAAAAAGAAAAAAAAAAAAACAGCTTCCACTGGGTGAAAAAAGAAAAAGTAACATGTTTCTCTTTTCCTCCTGGAGACAGCCTTGAAAATGAAACCCAAAATAAACCACTAACTAGGGTAGAAAAGAACAAGCAGCTGAGTTTTGCATCTGCAATAAAAGGCTGAGGCTGGGGATGGATCTACCGATTGCCTGACCATCACATTTTCCCCATATATTTATCATGTCAAATGAGTCAGTCAAAAGTCACCTTGTTAATCTTCCCTGGTATCCTCAGACCAGCCCTGTGCATGGAAGTGGACCGGAAGACAGATTTGGGGACCGAGGCTGACAAAACAAAAATGTTTCACAGGCTCACTTTAAAACATTAGTGCCAGCTCCGCATATGGTGCTGCCGTAATATGTAACTACAGCGATGCAACTCACATTCCAGTGTTTCAGTAAACATTTCAGCTCCTTTCTTAATGGTAGCATCACACCACAACTCCAATCTATTTGATTAACCTAACAGATTAGAGACTTAAGAAATCATTTCTGAGATATAGAGGGGAATTCAAATATATTTATTAATTTCTATGTTATTTGGATAATTGAATTTGAGCTTGGATATTATCAGCATATTTAGGGCCAGATTAGGATACCCTAATTCACATCTACTAGCACTTTACTTATTAGTATTATTGATTATTTGCATTTCAGTAGCATCCAGAGGCCCCATTCAGCAATCAGGGCCTCGTTGTGCTAATTAGCGTACATGCATATAACAAAAAGATCGTCGTACCCCTAAAGCTGCCAGTAGCAATTTGATTTGCAGAATAGTTCCTTTCATCTGCCTGTGTATTTATCAGTCCAGGCAATAATGGCAAAAGCAAAGGGTTGCTCGTACACTAATTAATTTATAAAAAATAAAAAACAGCTTAAAGAAATCGCCATCAGCTGGGCATGTTTGCAACAGGCTCATTCTTGCCTTGTTTTCTTTTCTTTGTTTTCCTCCAGACTGCAATACTGGTCAAGATTTTAATCGTACATAAGTAGCTAAAAGCATGAATCACACTCAATAAGCAGCTGTAGACAACAACCTCCCCTCAAAGTTGAGAACAGCTCAGGCAAAGTCAGATATTATTAGCACTTTGAAGTTTCATTTGGGGAGCCAGAGAACATAGATGGTTTGTTTATGCTGAAGGACACGTTCAGAATTTAGGTCATTTAGATCAAAACATATCTCACTTCACTAAAAACAGGGAGAAGATGTTAAAGTGCCCTCTTTTTTATCTAGAAACTAGTTATTGGACCAAACGAGAACCTTGAATTTGGGGAGTGGAGTGGTGTAGAGGAGATCTGAGCCTACCCCTGTGGTTTGAGATCTGGGTCAGAGTCAAAATAAGTGTCCTTTTTTCTGGCTCCTGTTCTGATGTGGTTGAAATCTCATACGATTTCAACCCTGTTGCATATGGTCACAAACCTAGCCCTGGTAGAGCCTGGAACCAGATCCTCAGGCCCCAGCGTAATACAAAGGAGAATCCAAACAATGCCTCCTGTGCCCATCTTTAAAGAAAGGTAAACATAGTAGCATATGGAAGGGCTGAATATGAGCCCAAAGCAAAACATGAGCACATGCAATTTCATTCACTTCCAATCAGAATAGTAAAAAACCAAAGCTCTCCAGTTCTTCCCCTCCCCTAAAACCTCTGCAGAGGTGCCACAAAGCGCTGAGCCAGTCAACTTTTATTGACCTCAGTGGGCACTTAGCATCAGGCCATAAGACCATACTAATGAATAAAGCATTAAAAAGACTGCCATGTGAGTTTCCACAGTCCGTGGCGATAAGGTGGATCAGAGTACATAGGCAGGGAGGTTTTGTGGGCGGCTGTGATGATTTGGCTAGAAGAGACCTCACCAATTTATTATGTCTGTTTTTCAGATACATCCTGGTATTTCTCTCAGTTAGCTCAATCACAGCTGATGGGGTAGAGGGAATGTTTCTCTCTAAGCAAATAAACCAAGTACAGAGATATTAGCAATGCTAAACGGATAGCCTAATTGCTCTTGCTTTTCAGTCTATATCTATAGTAAAATTTACCACATAAGGATTTAGACATTTCCTTTGAGGTGATTTGAGCTCTCTTTAGAACTTCTGATAACACAAACAAACCCCACTGATTTACTGAACTTCAACATGCATGTGATAATAGTCTTAGCTTTAGCCTCTTCCAAGATTAGACAATCTGCACACAGACAAAGACGAGGTCATTAAACTGAAGGACTTGGTTTCTGCCTTTGCCTACTGTATAAAGCGCCAATCTTTGGACCATTTCTCCAGAGTCTGAAAGGAGAAACTTACCACAGACACATAATGTTCCCTATAGTCTCTGCCTGGCTTTCCAGTCCTCCTCCTCCCTCACCTAACAAGCTTCTCTGTGGTTCTTTGTGCTTCATAAATGGATATTAGTGATGAGCAGAGCCCTTAACCTAGTTTTTACAGATAATTTCCATCCTTCCATGAAGAACAAAAAACCCAGCGGAACACGGAAACAGCCTCGATGGAAAGATGAGACACATTGTGTGGAGAGGTCTTGCTCTCCGTTCATGAAACTTTCACACACAATTTATGCTTAACAAGAACAGCCTTCAGATTATTTTGATAGGGAATGAAGTCCTAAAGAATGGATCACTAAAATTCCACGGGTATTCTCTTTCTACTCAATTGCCAAAACATTTGCAAGTTACCAGGTCCTATGTTAACAGTTTCAAGAGATCTCAATAGCATGCCTTCTTATCCTTATAATAAAACTCAACCATTTGATTACCCTGTGCATGGGGGGTGGGAAGGTGTTCCTTTTTGAGCCAACCTGGACGTGCCAAACATTAATTGAAAACTCAATCTGCAGACCTTAAAAATGACTGTGGTTTTCCATATCAGTCACCTGGTGACCCAACTGCCATGATGACCAACAAGTCACATGGATTTCTCACTGGTAGGAAATTAGTTTTCTTCATGCAACTTGCCTGTACAAGAGTTTCCACAGCAAAGCCATAGATGGCAGCAAGTGATGCTTCAGGCGGCCAAGCTTTTCTTTGATTTCTTTATCCCATTTCTTTCTTTTAGTGGAAACTGAAAGAATTTAGCGGGGGTTGCAATTATTATAATCCCGGTGTAACCAGTGAAATCAGCTCTGAGGCCGTACATCCATGGCAGTAAGCCCTCAGCTAGTCACAGATAAAAGTGCTTGCTCTCCAAATGGCATCCGAGATACACGCTCGTCCGGTGCTGGGCTAGGTTCTCACTTGGAGAAAATTGGCATTGCTTCATTGACTTAAATGGAGGCATATTGATTTATCCCAACTGAAATTCTGGCCCATCTAATGAATTCCAGTGCTCCAATCTTTTAAACCAGTCATTCTCAGACTGAGGATTAGGAGCCACAAGTGGCTGTTTAATGGGTCTCCTGCAACTCTTTGCAGCACATGATATTAAAACACTGATTTCATAGTCAAAGCATCCTGGCTGGTTAACAATGTTATGAACCAGTTGCAGAATACCTGGTTAGTCATTCTGCTGTGAGAGTGGATATTATGTATACATAAATATAAAATAGTAAATGAAAACAATGAATTCACAGTATCATGGCTCTTTTGAGTAATGCTGATTGCTAATTTGGCTCCTAAACCACTGAGGAGTAGCACTGTTTTAAAAAGATGTTGATTCAATGTAAAATTACTGCTGTTAGGATTTATGCAATTTCCAGCGGCAGTGAAGGAGTTAGCCATACAAGCAGTCAGCATCAATATTATGCTAGACTGCTAGAGCAATCCAAATCTTGGTACGCATTCCACTGTCAAATTCTTCATTTCCCCTCTGATCTTCTTTTAGCCAACTCAAAATAGTTATTGCAGAAAATACCAGTGCTGCCTAGTTGAAATGTCAGTATCCCTGCTATAGCTATCCCCTGCTCCACCAATGCCAGGTAAAAATAGTGTAATGATTCAATAAAGCTGCACTGCATTTATTACTCCCAGGACACTGCTATTAAGCTTATCAATCATTCTTGGTTTTGCTCAATATGCCATTTGTACACTCGGCCCAGTGACGAATGTTCATTTCGTGGTTGATTATTCACAGTGCTGTGTGTGTTTTAAAACCAGGAAGATCTGTTAAGGCAGGTAAAAACTTCCCAAGGGGTCTAACTCAGATTGCCTCAATCTTTGTAATTTGTTTTTATTTCATTCCAAAAAGAAGAAGAATGCTGCACTGAAGTAAAGGTCAATCTGGAAATGCTTAAGAGACAATGTTTTTATCAAAATCCTCTTCTCACCTCAGTTACTTTCCCCTTTCGTGGGAATCGCTTTTCTCACTGCTTTTCCCGCACAGCCTAAACTTCCCATTACATCATTTAAGTTCTTGCGCTAGTTATTGTATCTAGTCTACTTAAAACAGGGACTGGTTACACTTGTAGTAAGAAGCTTTAAGTGAAGTAAAATTGTGGTTCTCTGTCAGCACAGTACATTTCTTCAAATCCGACAGCCTAGCAAGTGTTCCTTGATCAGAAAAATCTAAAGGCATGTAGCTTTTCCCTGTTCAACTCTTTGACTGTGTTCACAAAAAAAAAAAAAGAACAAGAGAACCATGACCACACTGTGGGTTTTGAATAAGTGACGTGTTTATGTTGCTGCCTGAATAAGGAACCTGATCTCTGGCTTGGGTCTTTGACAAAGACCCAGAGGCTGCCTTATCAATTTGAATCTCTGTTTTAACACTGTGGGCCAGAGCGTCAGCTGGAGTAAAAACTGGCATGGCTCCACTGGAGTCAGCAGCTATACCAGCTGAGGATTTAGCTCCAGTTGCAAGGAAAATGCTAATTACTTTTAAAATAGGATCATTGCAAAACCAGTACTTGTCCATGGATGCCAAACTGACTTTTCTTCTCTGTGAAAATACAAAATCTTGAAAACTCTTAGACATATTAATAGGTCCTCCATGGCAAGAGGGTGCAAGGTGAGACACCCTCTCTTCTTCCCCCTACTCCCCTAACCCCCACTGAGACCTAGATTATGGCCCATATCTACCTTCATTTTCAAATCATAGAAATCTGCAGACACTACATCTCAGCACAGTCACTGGGGGAATGCTGCTGGGATGATGGAGCAGTTCATGCTGGGATACATGATCTCCATGGACAGCATCTCCATACTGAAGATTGGAAATGCTTCTGCCTGAGGAAGACAGCCCCATTATTGTCCAAATGGCTCACTATCAGGCTACCAGCAAGAAGTCAAAATGTATTTTGGTTGGACAAAGCTTAAACAGCTCTGGACCTATCAGCATCCCCCACAAACACCTCTCACCCATATCCAGCATCCCAAGGAACAATAGCAGAGGAATCAAAGAGGTCAACAGGTCTGCTTCATAACGTCTGGCTGATGAAATGCCTACCGTACAGTGTCATGTACATTCCAGGGCTATCCATTGCATCAGGAATAAAAACAGAGGGCATAATCCTCCCCTCTGTCACACTTGTGCAACTCCACTGGGGTTTCACAAGTGTAACTAAGGGTGGAATTTGACCCCAAAATTTTTCAGCACAGAAATTCAAGGGAATCAGACACCATTCAAAACTGACCCAAAACACTGCCTTCAGCTGAAACCTGTGCAATTTAACTGTCTTGGAGAAGCTGAGATAGATCTTCTCTATGAGCTAGATTTACAAAGGCATAAAGGCACCTAAAGATGCAGACAGACTTTTAACTTGTGGGATTTTTGAAAATCCCACTAGATGCATTAACTGCATCTTTGGCACCAAAATATTTCTTTTTAATCTAGCCCTGTGAGATTAGGCAACATATAATAATGCAGGATTTGCTTGCACTACTCTGCTCTTTTATTGTTTCATCCTAACAGAAATCATTATGTCATATGCTAAAGAACCTGTGTGTCAGTTGTAGAGTTTTCTATATTGCTTATCACAGTAGCACTTAGGTACAGATTTTGACAAAGTAAATATGGGTGGACGTCACAGATTTCCTCTCAATCACACCAGTGCAAAACAGGTGTAACTGCACTGAAGTGGATGAAAGCAGGCCCGTGACCTGTTGGTCGAAACAGGAGAGATCTATTAAAAAAAAGCGAACAACCTGCAGGAGAAAAATAAGTCTAAACTAAACTGGGTATGTCCCAGTTTTATATAGAGGAGGCGCAAGAAAACATGGGAACTGGAACAGAATGGAGCTTTTACCAGTTTTGAAATTTTTCAGCAGACTCCTGGTGTTTTTAAACTTTACACAAGTAAAGAATGAAATAGTAATTGCAGTATTTAGGTCAGAGAAAATGTGACACTCCATACACATTCAAATACATTTCTGCACTTATATATATATATATATTATATGGGAAATAAACTGTGTGCGCAACAACTAGTGTAAACAAATGAGAGAGCATGTGAGGGCTACTTTGGATCTGATTTCAGGGATGGCATGCCAGTTCTCACTTGGATTTTATTTCAAAACTTACTGGAAGGAGAAATGTCTCTGCATATCAGAAAGGCTGCAGTTAGGTGAACACAGAGGCATTTCTTTGTAATTATAAGTGTCAGTCATTAAATAAACTTACTGCAGCTTTCTCTGAAGTTGCTGATATTGTGCCAAAATGAGCAAGAACCTGGAAAAGCATCAGAGCTATATTCCTTTCAGAGACAGAACACGCTCAAAAAAAAACAAAAAAAAAAACACCCTTGTGTAGTACCTGTTGAAATTGATTGGGTACAGAATGACATCCTCAGGTGCTCTCCCATCCCACTGAATTGTATAGGCCTGTTCCAGCATCACCACAGGTTGGTACTGTTGGTATGGAACTCCTCGATTCACTCCCTGCAGTCTCAGGGGATGAGAGTGGTATGTTGCTCTGGCAATTGATAAGGTCAGATTCTCAGGACGCCTAGCCTGAATATAAAGCTGAATATAAAGAACGAAAATGACATTCATTAAACCATTCAGGCTTCACCTTAAAATATGTGCTTGATCGTCATTTCCTTTACATGGCTTTGCCAATAGAGAATTGAGAACTTTCAGAAAGCCACTGAAGCATTTCCAACTCAGATAATGCATTTTACATCAAAAATAGAGATTCTGTAGCTATCTGAATGTACACCATTTGGTGACATGAGGACTATCGCACCAACAAATGTTTACTATCCAAACTCAGAGAAAAAAAGGGGCAATTCAGGAAATATTACTTTGTTCCTTTTTACTACGTAAATGCAAACAATCACATTCTAAATAAGGGTCATAGGCCTGATCCAAAATGACCACGGAGGTCCTTGGAAGTCTTTCCATTGACTTCAACAGACTTTGGATTAGACCCATAATCTATTAAGCACCTGGCATTGGCTACTGTCGGAAAACAGGATAGTAGGCTAGAAGGACCATTGGTCTGACCCACTATGGCCATTCTTATGCTCTAGATTCCACATCTCTAGTCTCAGGCAGCTGAAACATTTGGGGACTGGAAAATATAACTAGGGGCAGAATTTCCCACATTCCAAATAGTGTGTTACACACAACACACAGCATTATTTTTCTGCACTGAGGCTAACAGATCCCCCGCCCCACTGATCAGGATGTGGATTGGCTCAACACACTCCTATGAATGATTTTTTTTTTTTGCATTGATATTAGCTCAAGTGAGGGCCAATTCACAATGAAAAGCTATTTTAACCTTCAGGTGGAATACCTAATGCACAACGACCTGCCCATAACAGGAATACTAAGGCAGTAGCTGGGTAGATGTACATTCATATACATATCTGGTAACATAACATTAGCATTTAAGAACATTGTGTAGGGCTGCCATGCTCCCTGGAAGATTTAAATAAATTGGGGGCAGCTTAGGACACGTACAGTTGCGTTTCACTCTCTCTCATACCGGTCGAAAGGGAGGTGTACCCAGCTTCAGCTGACTAGCACTAAAAGTGTTGTATTAAGAAAACAAAGCATCCATAAATTAGCTTCGGTTTCTACATTCATGTAATATGACTTTTTAAAAAACAAAATTTCACACCTTGAAGAGCAAAATGGGGGCAGTCCTCCGTCAACAGCGTGTACGACCACCGGGAAGAGTGAGAGGGCAACAGACACTAGTAGACAGAGCACTGGCCTAGGAGTCAGGAAACCCTGGGTTCTAATTGAAGTTCTGCTGTTAACCACCACTCAGACTCTCGGCTCTTCAGCTTTCCACGCCTCTTCTTTCCCCCTCCCCCGAGCTGCTGTCTGCCTTGTCTATTTAGATTATAAGCTTTTCGAGGGAGGCAGGGACTGTCTCTTACTACAGTTGTGTACAACATTTAACATGTCAGGGTCCTTATCTCAGTTGGGGCTTGTAGGTCCCAACATGATAATAATCCAGCAGAAAAGATTGTGTATTTAAAAGGGGATGCTCCATTGGCATGACACAGGCTACGTGCAAAACCATTGCCAAGAAGCTGGCGTATGGTCTGCTTCTCACTTTTCTGTCAGGCATAACATATGGCTCAAAATGTTGCAGCCAGTTGCTGCTTCCTACTTGGAATCTAACTTGTAGGTGGCAACGAAATCGATTTGACAAGATTGGTGGGGTGTCCAGCACAGGGGTTATGTAAACTCTGGTCTGCTTGCAGCAGGTTATTTTTGGAAATGTTTCAGCTTGAGACTTCATTCTTGGATGTTTGCAGGTAGCCTCTGAGCTCCGTACCAAAAGTGCTCTGATCTCCTGTGGGTCCCATTGACTTCAGTGAAATGGAGGACACTCAGTGCCCCAGAAAATAAGGCCAAATTTAGTTAAGTGCATTACTATGGGAATAGCAGCCTCTCTGTAGGCACCCAAGTTAGAAAAATTTGGCCTAAAGTCACAAAAGATCATTCAACAAAACTGACCTGTAATTTTCAGACATTTGGTCAAATCCTGCTCTCATTCACATTCACTTGGATAGATTTGCTCCAGTGTAATAGTAATTACATCCCTGGTCCTGACAAACAAATGAAGTACCATTGGAGGACAATCACCTCTCAGGATCAGACCAAATATTAGAACTTGTGTCCCCTCCCCCACTGTTGACACTGTAGATCACAATTTATTAAAACAATTTCCCAAGTGAAGCACATTTAATGCTCACTTTTCAACTGCTCAAGGAAAAAGGAATGGCTTTCAAGTTCAGATGAAAGACTTTTTTTTATTTAGGAAACCAAAGAAAACATGTTTGCCCTTTACATACTAGATCAGGAGGTCAAAACTGTGCAATGCTATCAAATAGTATAGTATATTGATCACAGTCACTGCCATCAGGCTGAAGTTCTGTGGTGTGGTGTGAAGTTCATAATGGGCCCTTCTACCTTTACACTCTTTGAATTTATGTATTATTCTTGAACTGAATGGTGTTTTTCTGACTACGGAATGTTGGAATCAGGTCTCAGACTGCAAACGAACACTCTAGACCTCTCTACAGGAAAGTCAGTAGTATTCATCATGGCCTTTTAACCTTTGTATTCCATGCTCGGTTTCCCTCAAATATATGTCCCAGGCAATCAAATAATATTTAGGTAGTAACTTAAGTGCACATATTAGAAAAATAAAAAAATAAGGTAACAAAATAAGTCATCCAAACAATTAAACGAATTCAAGGATAGGCAAAAAGTCATTATATTCCAGGATGGAAAAGAAAAACCATCCTAAATGCTTTCACTGCTGAAAAGAAGCAATCAATGGTCGTGGACTAGGCTGTCCACAGCATCGACTGTTAATAGGTTCAAGAAAGGATGGAAGATACAATATGCTTCCAAAATAAGATGATAAAGAAACTGCCAGTTAAGAATATGTTCATGCATTAAATAACTTGACTGTCTTGGGACAAAGTTACAGGCTTAACTAAAACTCTAGTAATTACAGTTACTTTATAAATACTTACTGTATCGTCAATGAGAAAAAAAAACGCAAGTCTTGCGGTTAGCCACACATATTTGTAAACTTACTTCATTTCCCATTCCAGCCAACACATGCAGGATTTCCAGAATTATAAGACAGTATCTTTTTAGCTGCACAGTACAGCATTTAAATCTGCTGGATATTTTGAAACTTACATATTCATTTTTATTAATTAAAATATCAAAACACTGGATGTCCCTGATCTAGCAATGACCTCCACGCAGACAGACCCTTGCACTCATGTGCAGCCCCACTGCAGCAAATGGGGTTCAACACCAGGTGTAGGGGACAGCACAGGAGTAGTTTATTGCAGCACTGGGGACCTATACCTAAAGAATAGGACTGACAGTCAAGTCCTCTTCTTATCCACAGAACTGCACAGGAAGCCTTGCTGCAAGTTTCCCCAGGTCACCCTGTCTGTGAACTTCATCCCTGATCTGGAGGGATAGCTCCTCTCTCTTCCTGAGATGGGATGTAAGTCTCTGCCTATTCAATCCCTGACTTCTCTGCTGAGTCTGCCAACCAGGATGCTTTAGCACCAGTTCTAGTGGTGGTTTTGTGATGCGGAAGCCTTTTTCTCTGTGGACTGAACTGAGTCCTTTTTATACAGCCCCAAAATAGCCATCGAACAACAACAACAACAACAACAACTTTTGGTTACTACTGAACTGGCTGAAGTCAAAAACATTTATACAGCAGCTAGACACCCACAACTGGCCTGTGCCAGCTGACTCAGGCTCGTGGCGCTCAGACTGTGGGGCTGTTTTACCGCTGTGTAGGCTTCTGGGCTCAGGCTGGAGCCTAGGCTCTGGGACCCGGCAAAGTGCCCGAACCCAGAAGCCTACTCAGCAGTGAAACAGCCGTGCAGTCTGAGCGCCAGGACCCCAAGTCAGCTGGCACTGGCCAGCCACGGGTTCTTCTTTGCTGTGTAGACATACCCATAGACTGCATATCATTACCCTAATTAGTCCAGTCTGCCTGCCTACTATTTTTACAGTGTCATCAATGACGATTCCCTTTCCTTCAGTCCTTTCTTCTGTGACATCTTTACTCTCTTCACTTGAAACTAAAAAAATTGATCGCTATATATTTCTGGAGCAAGATCTTTGGTATATGTGAACAAATTATCTGTCTCCAAAGAGAAAGAAGAGATGTAGCAAGAGAACTTGTTCTTGAATAAGAACTTTGCTCCAGTCACATCTCTGAAATACATGTTTACAGCTAACAACAAGATTGAACAGGAGGAAGTGAAATGGGCGTATAAATATTCTAGAATGTGAACAGCAATGAAAGCCTGATCTAGCATAAGGAGAAGAGATAGCTATTTGGGAAGATGAATCCTAAAGTGAGTTTTATAATTGCTCTTTTAGCTGTGATTAGCACTCCCCTCTAAACGGTCTTAGTCCCATCTCTACTTACACTGCAAGATTACGTCGTAGACTGTGACATTGAGAAGTTCTGTTTACAACTGGCATGTTATTTACTATCCACCTCGATAAAGACTATGAAGATAAGCAAAATACAAGGTACTTGAACACAAATTCTTGTCTTCTTGATCTCTCTTTGAAGTTCCATAAAACATGCTCAAAACAAATTCTGATATCTATTACACCAGCATCAATCTAGAGGTGGGTGAATAAAGTCCATACTAAAAACTTCACTTTATGAGCCCTTGTAAAGAGTCAACTCCCATTGACTGAAATGGCACTTTCACCTGCTTATGCCATAGATTAACATGTCGTCGTCTTGTCTTTTAGAGTTATGTGGGGGGGGGGAAGCACATTTTTTAATGGAGTTTCCAAGATTAAAGTATACCAAAGGCTTTATTTTTCTCCATGATTGGTTTCATTCTTTTATGCTTTTGAACTGAAAAATATAGTGCAGGATTTAGCACACACACCCAAATGATCAGTTCCAGCAATTCTGGCGTTGCACTCAAGTATTCAAAATGACTATTCTGCAAATTAAATCTGCTCCTATTATATAGAACCAATGATCTTCATTGCTCTAATTTCAGATTCATATCTATTTCCCCACCGAAGGGCTCATAAAAAGTGAAGTTTTTAGTATGAACTTATTCATCCACCTGGATGCTGATTGGTGAAAGGAGCTGGTAAGGGAAGATCCCAGGGAAGCAAATGTTTATTCTTGTCTAAACTCAGCCAAGGAAAGTTTCTATGGTGGAAAAACCACCTCACCCTGTAGAGTGCCATAATGGGAAGCGTATAAATAGAAATAAAAATAGGTTCCTACTTGTTTATAAAATTCTGAATTTAACCCTTGAGTCACCAGAGATGGGGAATGCCACTTTCTCTCACACATACAAATCTGATTTACGAGGCTACTACATATGAGCCCAATCCTATTTCCACTGCAGTCAGCAAAAAAAAACCTCTTTGACTTCAGTGGGGCAAGGTTAGGCCCTTTACTTGATGAGACATGCATGTGCAATATGCTTCATATGATATACATTAATCTTCTTAAAAAAACAAGTGCCCTCGCAGGACAAAATGTGGACTGTGTACTTCATTTTAAATCCACTTTCCCGCCCTCAGATATACCCTCCTGTCCTTTTTAGCCATCAGTTTATTTGTGGGGAGAGGCAGTCTTGATCACATTTTTGATAAAGAAAAATGAAGATATTCTGTCTGGAGGACAGGTCACTTTCATGAATGGCTCAAGCATTTTCAGTGCAACTCTTCTTGTGCATGGCATGTCTCTTTTGCACTGGGGCACTGCAGAAATGCACTGCCCATCTCCCCGTAAGTGAAGAGAGAACATCAAAGATCAGAGGAAAATATTACAGAACTTTTTAAGAGCCACATCTCATTTTATGGGCTCAGATACAAGCTTTATCATACAATCCACACTGTGCCAGGTGCATCTGCTGCCTTTCAGTTTAATTTCTCATGTGACTGCAGACCATCTAGTAGTGGCCATGTAAATAATAAATATGATAAAATACAATAGTCACCTAAAATGTTTAGTCAACAGAACTCTAAAAATGCAAGAAACTAGTGATTTCCCTTCATAATCCACACATTTGAATTCACTAAAATGGCAATATAAAGCAAATTCTACTCCCTCGTTTTCTCTTTAGGTCAAATATGATTAATAATAATGCTCAGCACAAGGACAGGGCTTCTTTCCAGGGCTCTTTACAAATACTAACTAACTGAGTCACGCAATCCACCTCTTAATAAGCAAATAAGCATTATTATGCCTGTTTATAGATAGGGAAATTAAAGTCAAGGGCCTAACTCCAGAGCCCTTAGTCACATGGAGCAAGGGCTCCAGGATTGGGCATCGTATGAGACTAAATGATTCAGTTAAGGCCTCAGACATTTCTTAGCCAGCCTGGTTCCCTGTCCCAACCTAACTAGTTTGTTACATTATTAACTCTGTCCTTTCCTTTAGCACTCTAGCTGGGCGTCACAGGACACACCATACTGTACATGCTCAGTATAAGGGGCCTGGCAAGATTTTCAACTAACTATAATTTTAAAGCAGGCTTCATACTTTGCTTTGCTGTAGGTCTGTCAAATTATTCTCTAGAGGAGTGAGGGAGGAGGAGCAGAGAAAGGAGGATAAAGGATCTGCTGCTTTCTTTTGCTCTAGAAAAGAGACAAAGCCCTGGTTTACAATACAGAATTACTTCGGTGTAATGACATCACTCGGGCTGTGAATAATCCACACCCCTGAGCTATGTAGTTATACCAACCTAGAGTGTTGGTTTAGACGGCGCTATGTCAGCGAGAAAGCTTCTCCCACTGGCATAGCTACTGCCTCTCATGGAGATGGACTTATTGAGCTGATGGGAAAGCTCTCTCCTGTCGGCTTAGAAAGCCTTCACCAAAAGCACTAAAAGGGCACCGCTTCTGTTTGTAGTGGAGACCTGCCCAAAAAAGTTGCCTCGAGTGTCACAGACCTTCACAGGCATTCCCACAGATTGCTTTGTTTTAGGGAGAAACAGCAAAGATCCTTCAGAAAACAAGGGCTAAAACGGAACTTTCCAATACTGGACTCGATCCCGCAACTTCTGACATGGGTGGATTGCTGGACTTGTGTCAGCCCATTGACTTTTATGGACTTCATGCAGGCACAGAACTCTGCCTGTGTGAAGGATGCTGCAGGATTGGGGCCTTAGTGCATCCCTTCTAAATCTCTTGGGGTAGGGAGGGTGGCACTGAAAAGACTGATCCAATTTATTATTTAGTTCTCTATTATCTTATCCTGCCTTAGAGCTGAACGCTGTCACATACCACCAGTGTCTGAGGGCCTTCCTCCTAAACCAGATCCACAGTACTAATGCTTGCAATTAACTGATTTGAGATATTGCATTGGGGACATAGAACTATCGTAAAATGCTCCACTGTCATTAGTGCCATGATTTGGCCCATTAACAAAACACCCTCTGCCAGTATCTCCAGATGCATTAGGATCTCACAGTGTTACCTGTGCATATTTCCCACTGCATATCACTCCATTCCACCGTGGGACAGTAAGACATCCTGGATGACGAAGCAGGTAGTTGTCTGTTCTGCCTATGAAGGTGTCTGGATATCCTGTCACTGAACCATCCAGGTCATGGAAAATAGAAACTTTGTCACCATCATTATCGTTGTCTCCAAACCATTGGCCAGATCTGCCAAAAAACACCTTGAGTCCAACCTATAAGATAAAGAGACAGAAAAGTAGATGCCACTGTAGCCAGAACAGATTCCTAGGGATACATGTAAAATTTGTTTCTATAGCTCAGTCGGGAACACTTCTGAACTAGAAAATTCTAAGAGTTCAAACCCCCCACCAAGACTTAAGCTACTCTTGCATCCTGGATTTAGAAACAATTTTGTCTTCCCTCGTTTCTTAACGCTGACCGATGTTTTCATGAAAACAGGATCTTTGGTTCTTAGAAGTGCATCTGCTCCTGCTGCTTACTCCTTGAAGTAATAAACAGTAGAATGTTACTTGAAGAGATCAAGCAGCATTGGAAGCACATGAAAGTAAGGAACAAACATCCTCTTATATGGAAATGTCAGAAGAAAGTAAATTTTCCCACTTAGCCTCATAAGCCTCCCGGGTGAAGTAGCAATTCTTTTCAGAATTTCCTTTAGTAAATATTCCAGTATATTATGTGAACATATTTTTTTTTGGACAAACGAACCAGAAGCTAAAATCTGAATTGCTCTCCCTATGCACAACCCCTGGTTTTGAAATAGCTAAACAGCAAGCAAAAGCATAAAGGCCTGTTATAAAGATGCAGTGACATAGGGAACCTGCAGATGCCAAGCAAAGCGGCGTTGTCTGTTTTGGTGTCTGTAGAGAAAACAAATGAATAGGTCACAAGGTGACAGTGAAGGCAAATGTTTTAGGTCAAGTACTTTGGGTTGAATCCCTAAGTAACATGTGCTAGATAAAACAATAGTGGCTTGATCATGCAGACCCAAAGAAGTACTCTTGCTTACATGAGTCCCAGTGGCTTTAAGGGGACTGCTCACATGAGTAAGTAAAGTAAGAATTACTCATATGAACAAGGGTTTGCAGCATAAGTCTAAGGGTTTTGAAAGCTCAGTCTTGTAAACACCCACTGAATAAGAGCCAGTATCCTACCTCACATGAAAAGTCCTATTATTTTAATGGGGCTACTCACAGGGGAAATAACATCTTGCGTGAGTAAAAGTTGCAGGATTGGGCCCTTAAACTAGGTTTTATTTAGTGTAGCTTCACTTATTACTTTAAAATCAAATCAGATCCTATAACCACTTTTCTCTCCTTCTCCTAGTCTAACTCTAGCCTCTTAATGAATCAGTCCTATTTAAAAATAATTAAAAAACCGCCAAAAATAACCAAAATAGAACCACAAAACAAAAAACAAACACCCTCTCCACCCCCAACTGAATTTTAGTGCATGTTTTATAGCAGTTTCAACTCTTCTTATTTCCCTACTGGAAACTCTGCCAAAGGAGCTATTTGGCAAAGAAGGATCCTGGTGGGTACATTTTTTGGGGGGTAATATCTAAGAGAAAATATTAACAAAAATGTAAAACATTCCCCTGCAGTACAAATACCTTGCAACAGTACAGATATAGATATGCCTAGACAGACACATGGTGGTACATGACCATCTGAATCTTTTTTGTGTAGGCAGAGGACCAATTACTGCTGTGAAGATTGCTTATGTGCTATTAAAAGGCTTTATCATCATTAGTTTTGTTATCTGTAAATGCACACATTTTCCCTCAGATGCAAGCTCTGTGTTTGTCAACAGAGATGCAAGTGAAATACTTTTGCAGAGTGTAATGTTTGGTTTTCCTGTTCCACCTAACAATGTGTTTATACTGAAATTAAACAAGATCTGACTAGTTTTATTATTTAGTCATCTAACCAGTGCGCTGATTAGCTTGAACAATTATATGATTATGCACCCAGCATAACTAATAGCGTTAGTATTATGATACAGCTCACAATAATGTTTAATTTCTTCTGAAGTGACAAAGTGATCAGTAAAAATAAGCCATCCTTTAGGGAACTAGGCCTAGGTTTCCCTTTCAAAATTAATAAAAAAGAAGCCTATAGATGGAAATTAATATAAACAGTTTAGGGGCTCTATGTTAATTTTATGTTAACCAATAAAGCAATTTACCACACAGCAATATGCAACAGAGGCCCTTATAGTTTTACTTCAGGACCAGCAGATCTGGATTTAATCTGTATAAAGCAGAACAAAATGAAAGGTGTTTTTATTATTAACTACTGTGGCAGAGGTAGTTAACTGCCCCCTTCCCCTCCTTTTTTTTTTTAAAGTAGATGCCAAAATAGAATAGCAGAGACATTTGTTGGGAAATTTACAAACAGGAGGTAACTATTTTGATAACTTAATTAATGTTTTGTAATGAACCCAGCATTTGTTATTTTAGCGAGTTTGGCTTCAATTCAGATTGCAGCAGCATTTAACAACTCCTCTGAAAGGTTCGGCCTTGCAGACAGACCTCAAATCTCAAAAGGTGTTGCTATAATAAATGTCTCTCACACCTGAAAAGGTGCTATGACATCATACATCTGCATTTTTAATTTTTTCCACAGGTAGCGGTCCAGTAACATCCCTGAAAACATATGCATTCTGAGTTAAAAACCCCATCTGACAGCCCTTACTCGGTTACACTTCTGCTCTCTTTAGATCCACTGCAAGATCAGACCTGGGCATTTTATGTTTTCCTCTAAGCACACTCTTCATTCCATGCTGAATATCACATCCTCATTGTAGCCAGTTCCCCGGAGGGACGCAAAGAATTTTTCAACTAAATTATCCCTGACCCTTATTCTGACTTTAAGTCTGATATACATAGGTAATAAATACAGAGGCCTGATTTATTTACATGCGCAAGGATGAAGTACACTATATTTTCACAACAGTACCACAGGAGTGACTGTGCTCACACAATCTTTGTATACAATATGTTCCTGTTGTGTGAACAAGGTGTGAGGAGAGTAGGCAGGAAAGCTGCCTGCTTACACCAAAGAAAAGGAGGTCTGTCAATATTAGAGCCATGGAAACTTCGCTACAAACCAACCCAAACCTTGAGCTAAGATTATAGACGTTCATGAACCACACAGCAGGCCTGGATCTTGTTCTGGGGAGGCCAGGGATAAGTTACAATCCCTTGAAGAAGCCACCTGGAAGTCAGTAATTTTTCAAGGTTTCAACCCAAACCAGGCAATTTATAGTGATTTTGTGTGAGACTTTTGTTTTGAGTTTTACTGACTCAAATGAACCAAAAACCTCAAAAGCCATACTCAAAGAGATGTGAATGCCACATAAATCCAAGAGAAAGACGAACAGCCAAGTATTTTACAATTCTTGTCAGCATACAAACATGGAACCTGATTCAACCAAATCGCCATGGTGATCCATAGAACTTTTAGTGAAGACCTCAGGCTTGGGCCCAAGGTGGTGTCTATGTATCACTAAGAATTGTACTGCAACCTTCTGACACTTGTCCTTGTTGAAATTTGATTTATGTGGCTCCCAAACACTTCAACAAGAGGAAAAACAACATAGCTCTGTTAAGGCAAACGGCACTATGGATGACTTACACCAGTTGACTATCTGGGCCTCTGCATTGCAATCTTATGCTATTGCAAATTTTGCATCTCTGCCTGCCCAGAAGAAAGACCTCTCTCTAGTAAACCTTTCAGCACTGTTAAAGACTTCTGCAAATCAGACAAGCTTAGCCGACACCCGCACTCCTGTTTTCCTCACTTACATTTCTCTCCATCCTGATCTGCGACACATTGTTCTGAGGGCTTATCTGCCAGGAATTCTTCATGAAGAACCCAATGGCACTTGAGTATCTGTCCACAGTGGGGGTAAACTTTTTGAAAGTGCATTTCACCAGCCTAACAGGCCCATCATAAATCTGGAATCCACGGATAGGGAACGTCCTATGGAAGTTTAAAAAAAAAACAGAATTCCATTTTAGATATGTTGACAGGAGCAGTGCTTTCTTCCAAAAGCATAGAAAGACGCTATGTTTGTAACTAGCAATTATGCTCTCTTCACTTTCCCTAAGTCAGGATCATGCTGCTCCATCCTGTGAGATGCTGAACAGCCTCATCACCTTGTAAGAGGCACCTAGCTCTCCTCAGATAAGGTTCAAAAAAAGGAGCTGTGTTTGAGTGTTCACGGAATTAAAATATCAGTCCAGAGCAGGATCTTACCCCACCCCACTTTATGGCCACTTAATGCAAGTCAGCTGGGGCAAAATACCTTAAACAGCTCCCTGGGGAGTCCCCTGACGTGGGAAGATATCCCAGGGATGGTATGGCCAGCATATGGCTACTTTGCTATCTCTCCAGTCCAGCCCAGACACAGGCAGCTTTGCCGGGGAAAAAGGGCACTATTGGGGAACTGTTACATCAGTCTGATCTCCTGCTGGCAAAATGGCATCTTGACAGCAGTCACCAGCCGCTTCAAATTAAAAACAACTTGGTTTTTCCTCTCCTCACTAGCTGCGGTAGACATCACATGGTCTTCCCCCAGGATATGGCCCATGACATTTTATAGTTGTAAGCTTACATCTTCAGGGCTGGCTTGGAGCATATGGTCATGCTGCAACTGAATGCCAAAATCTATTGGATTGTTGCCATTGGAGTCAGAAGTGTGTATTTATCCCTCTTCTTGTTTACAGTACTGAATTCTGTTACCCAGGTGCTGTTTGACTAATGAGTGGCCTAGGGTATCTTCATAAAAAGATAATGAAGGGAGCCAGTAAAGACATGTTGGACTATGTTTACGCTTAATATCTTCAGAATGTAGGTAAAGGTGGATTGCTCAAGCATCAGGAACAAGAAGCGCACATGTACCCTCTTACTGATTAGAGGCTGTATGGCTGCATGAAGTGTTGTATTATATATAATGAAATGAAAGAGTGAGATTTTGGTTTCTTTGAATTTGACTGTAAGTGTCTATTCCAGACCTAGGTGCTTTAGCCAAATAAATATAAAAAAAATAGCACCCCAACACATAGCACAATGGGAAATGATCTGAGGTACTTGTACGGAAACTTAGACCCAGACCCAGAAACCACTGAAATCAATAGGCTTTGGGGCAGGCCTTTACAAATGCCACTGCCTGTGCTAGATCTATTCTATGGATGTACTCAGGATTTCAGTTTCCAGGACTGTCAGCCCAGCAGATGGGACCGATTCTAAATGCATTTTAAATAAAATACGGTTCTAAATATAAAGATGAGCCATTGTGTCAGGTAGCAATATTCCTTCTTTCCAGGTTTGCAGTTCCTAACAAGAACACCGGTTATTATAAAGGTGAGCTCTGAACTGCAACAGAGCATTCCAAGTGGTTGCCTGACCATAATTAATAGAGGTGCTAGTTGTTCGTGTTGTTCTGTACAGATTACGTTTCATAACAGCAATAGGAGATTCCTGGCTATACATGTCTCCGGGATAACTGAATGCAAGGCATGCTATAACCACCCAGCAAATACAGTCTATTGTTACTCGTGGCTTTTCTAAATATTCCCGAATAGATGTTGGTTACGAATGACAATTGTTTTGGAGTTTCTATTTTCTCAGGGCTGAAACAGGATGAGTAATTGTAGAAATATGGGTGTGTGCATTGACTGTTGAAAAGGAGGCTGTATTTCTGAAAAGAGAACTAAACGTACAGCATTAGAAAAAGAAACGAGCGCCAAAGTGACTTTTCTTTTGCTTTCTTATCAAACTGGGTCTTATGGGTGAAAGTAAATGTGCATCCACTAGAAAACATAGAACATTTATAAAAAAAAAAAAAAAAGAAAAATAGCACCAGTCCTGTTTGGTGACTTCAGCAGGAGATTTGCCTGTGTCAGAAATGCAGAATCAGCTGCTTAATCAGTAAGGGTATGTCTACACTGCAATTAAACTCTCATATTTGGCCCACATTAGCTGACTGTGGCTCGGGCTGCAGGGCTATAAAATTGCAGTATAGATGGTTGGGTTTGGGCTGGAACTATGGGATCCCACCCATGGGGTCCCAGAGCTCAGAATCCAGCCAGAGCCCAAACTTCTACACCACACTTTTACAGCTCCATAGCCCAAGCCCTGTGAGCCCAAGTCAGCTGACACAGGCCAGCCACGGATGTTTAATTGCAATGTAGACATACCATAAGGTAGATCAAATATGTATTTTTTTAAAAGAACACTGTGTGCCAAAGATTCTTTGGAGGTAGATGGCAAGGTGTACAGGCAGCCTTGCCTCCCCATTCCTTCAGTTCAAATGGAAATTATCCAGCTTTCCCTCCAATGCGACACTGGCATGTCTGGGTGCAGAACAATATTTACAATTGAGTTGTAGTGTAACAAGAGAGGGCCAGTCAGCGTAGACACTGGCTGTGATTGTAGCACTGAAGAAAAGTTCTTGGTTTCTTTCAGACTTTCTAATCCACTCTCCAGTGACTAATAAATTAGGCAGAAAATTACATCAAAAAGACATCCAGACATCTCAACACATTCGTCTGAAGAATGGGTTTTATTTGGATATTCATTGGTTCTGGCCTGTATAATAATTTAAACAGCCATTTACATTACCCTTTAGCAGCCACATTCATTCCAAAGGCTTTTATTCTATCACATTTTTCTTATGCTAATATCAAGGAGAAATGCTAGATGAATAACCTACTTGTTTCTGGGTAGTGTTCTATATTCTCCATTTGCCCCTCTTCCCCAGTAGCTGTTTTGTCCTCCCTGGGAGCCGGTGTTGCTGCTTTCTCCAACAAAGATGGAATGCGCAACTTCCAGGCTGGAGCCCTCATCTGTTGGGAAAGTTCCATCACTGTAATTAGAGAAAGAAAAATGGAAGGTAATGTGGCACAGTTCAAAAGAATAATTAATGAACAATTTGAAAGCGCTTTTTAATTGTACTTGTGAAACGGTCATTTTTAATTTGAAGAGCTGCATCTTCAACAATTGAAAATAATCTTTAGAAATCAGCAAGTTAGTATTAAGCACCAACAATAATGCGAATTCAGTGGTTCAAGCAACAATTTGATTGGATTTTTGTATAGCCTCCTCCGTCCTAAAGCATTTTACAAAGCTTGAGCCAAACTCTAGTTCAGAATCAGAATGTTACAAGTTCTATAAAAAGTAAGACAAGCCAAAACACAGCTAGCGTCTGATCCAAAGTTCATTGAAGTCATTGGAAAGATTCCTATTGTCTGCAATGGGCTTTGGATCAGACTCCTAGATCACATTTAATCTTTGAGGTTTCTGTCAACAGCACAAGAGATTCCATTACCCACAGATGGTGGAAATATGTCCGAAGACCCATTGTACAACCACACAGAGGGCCTTTTCCTGCCACTTCTACATGGAACTATACCAAAGGTATGGACATTTTTGGTCTTGCCTGACTAGAACAAATACAAATTTCCTTGAGCCTGCACTAGAATGTTTTGTCTAATGGTTTAGAATCTACAGCCTAAAAGGAAATAATCAGATGTGACAAAGCAAAGAGATTGAAAGGCCAGAGTGCCCTTTTCATTAATAAGTATAGGGGAAGACCTGATATGGTTTGAGGAGGACACGTGAGATTTTCTTGCATCTTAATGTGATCACCAGGGGAATCTCTCCTCACCTTCCATTCTTTAGTGTTTTAAATTGTGGAGAACCCTGAAAACATGGCATACTCAGAGAAACGAAATTACCTAGCTAGTGTGAGTCCAATTCCATTGTCTGAAAACCTAGAAAGGAATAAATACAAATGTGTAAATTACTAGGAATGTCTGATGTTGATTTGTCCTATAGACCCACTTATGTTAGTAATGAGCAGAATGATATAAACTGTAATTATAGTAACCTACCCACAGTTGCGGAAAATAATGTCACCGCCCCTGGCCCAGGCCCCATGGTCATTATTTTTAAAAGCGATGAGGCCATCAATTAAGGCAGGAACTCGTGGTTTTACAGGGTCAGCATCCTGATGTGGGCGGAACCTGCAGCAAGGAATCTAGTTAATATTATACCAGAGCAAAGGGAAAAACCTTAAACACAGGAGGTCCTGTCAATCACAGTTGATTGTCTTTCCAAAATACTGAACTGATGATTTTAAAGAAGTAATTTTGTTTCTATTTTCAGCTGAATATATGTATTCTGGATCACATTCAAAACATTAGCTTCATTTTGGTACTATATCTTATTGCAAAGCAAAAAAAATTAAACATTAAGAGTGAAATTCTGGCCCCAGTGAAGTCAATGGAAAAGCACCCATGGATTTCAATGGAGGCAGGATTTCTCTCTCAGATCCTTCTGAAAAGCCACCCTAAAGGATTTGAGGAGTGCAAGTTAACGTTTTCAAAAGCACCTGCCACTTAGGTGCTTTTAGACATTCAACCCACAAGCCTCATTCAAAGTCAATGGGACTTTTGTTCCTGAATCACGTTGGTGTTTTGAAACTCCCACGCTGCAAGAACACCAAACTTTTGATTGATGATAAGCAGGCGACATGCATGAGCTATCATTTCAGTCTTAAAGCGGGACCCTCATGGTATCCAAAACTTTCAGACATGGATTTTCCAATCACTTTCAGAATGCTTCTTGCCGTACTTGCTGATTACCGAAGATTGTCGTGTTTGGGAAGGGGGAAAAAGCCCCTATGTTCTTCCCCAGTCCACTGTCACATTCTGTTTCATTCTACTGCAAAAGCATGGGGCTGCACTCTCTCCTCTACTTCCAGAAGCAAGGGGGCTGATGGAGGAGGGAAGCCACAGAAAGGGGAAGTGTCATTTCTGCTGCATTGTTACCCCTATCCTTCAACTCCATGGGAGACCAAAAATGCTCTGTGAAGCTAACATATGAGTGAGAAGGGGCCAGCCAGAACACAGCAGTGGAGAATAGCTGATCTCAGCAGAATTGCTCCCCATAAACCCACAGGATTCTAGAGTTAGACAATAGCATTAACTTACTCACTTCCCCTCTCTGTGACATGGAGCCCCCAGAACATTTTTTGGGTAAATTTACAGACAAAGGAGACACCAGAGTGTGAAGATTACTGAAATCAGGTTATGTAACAGATGACTGAGATAGGTGCTATGATTTTTGGGTACAAATGATGTCATGAAATTCATTTTATCATCTAGATGTCAACTAATTGACAATAAAGAGTCTAGTTAATCAATTTGCTAACCAAATTATGAAAAAAAAAATCCATTATTTTCGAGGACTCTTCTAACATCATCTCAGAGCTCCAAGTGCACATTTCTCATCAATAATACAAATGATTTATCACACAGTTCTGAAATATTTGCCTCTTTATATCCCAGGTTGTGTGTCTGTGTTCTCAGATGCTCCATCCATAACAAGATCCAGCGACTTGCTGAGTACACTGCAGATGTCTGAAGACCCCAAAAGCAGTAAAATGGACCCAAAACACTATTATCTACACAGTTTTTACTCACCTGGCATTATCTACAGTAAGATACTCTCGAGGATTTTCAGCACTGGCTTTTGTCGTCTTTACTCCTTTTCCAATAAACAAGCCAGCCTGAAAAATACATAGGAGTTCAATTATTTTAACAAGAAGCCCACAGAGCACAAGCTAAAACAGATCAAAGTATTCTAAATGGAACTCTAAGCATGGGCAGTCACTATTTTCAGGCACTGTAAGCCCCCAGTGCTCTCCATCCCAAGTATTGACCACAGTGCCATTTGGATGTTGTTCATTGTGGCATTAGTACAGTAGCCTTGGTATAATACATCAAGGTCAGGTCAAAACGCTACAGCGTGATGCCCTTTACGTTGTCATTTTAAGTTGGCTTCTGAGCCAAAGCAAAGAATTTAAACCCCGTCACCTCCTCACCCCAAAAAATAAAGCATTCCTGCTAGCCCTGGGAGACTATTTAAAGACTAATGTTGTAGCGAGTGAGCAGTGTCCTGCTGAGAGGCAAAGCCTTAATTCCTCTTAGACTTGTAATTTCTTTACAAACAAACAAAGCACAATGTGATCCAGGTTAAAGATTGCAGTGTAGTGTTACTGCAGTGAGGAACCCATATATGTACAGAATAAGATCATACAATTGTATGAAGTTCTCTTTATCTACCAAAGTATATCCAAATAAAACAACAAAATCCCTAGTTTGATTCAGTAATAGTTGCCTCCCCTCCATCTGGAATCTTGAGAAATAATGAAAAATGAGTCTTATCCTTAGTAGGTTCAGTCTGTATGTCTACGGTGCATTTGGGGGAAGTGTTTTCATGGAATTACCTTTAATTTAACTTTAATTTAAAGTTATTGCAATTATTTTGAAAAAAAAAATTGTGGCCCAGGATTTGGCTCTACTCCAGCTATTTTGCATGGCTCTGGCACCACCACATCCCACTCACCCTCCCCCCCCCCCGCACACACCCCATTGCAGCAGCAGCATATGGCCTTCTGACTATTTCCTTTGCACTAGATCACCATTGCATAACCTATGTCCACACTACATCTACTGCTTCACGCATTCCTCTGTGCTGTATGGCACAGAGCAGCATACAGTCCAGTGTCTCCATTTGGCCATCTATACAACAGATGGATCTGTACAACCACCACTCACCCGCACTGCAGAGATGTTGAGACAATTTTTTAGTCAGTATTAGAACAGCACCATGAAAGTGTTTCTAACTCATGTGACTTGAGAACTTCTTACAGTAAATGCTACATCTTATTACATTTGTGCTAATGTATGAAAGTCTTCTACATGCCTTGAAATTAGAATGGACTCTGTTGTTATAAAATATTCCCAAGGGCGTGAACTCAGCCTGCCCCTCTGGGTACCGTCCCTCAGACTGTCCTGTTGGAACCCGGTGGAAGATGTACCATATTCCAACATCCTAAAACACAATAAACGGTTGAGAATGTGGCAGCACAATAAATTCTCAGATCATATAGTATTTAGCTTTGCCAGCTGCAATAATTAGATATAAATATATGGGATCAAATTTCCAAAGAAACTTTCTACACTGAGCCTGCAAAGTAAGTGTGCACCGCTTTGTGCTTACAAAACTGACACATCTATACTCACAAGCTTAGTCCACTAGCATGTACAAATGCTCATCTGGGCACATACCTGTGGATTTTGCAAGCACATATATTGGGGGCGTGAAAGAGGAAGATTAATGGGAATTTGGCCTATTGTATAGAATATAACATTAATCATACACGATTTGGATGTACAGCTGGGATTCCACTTTTATATTAAATTATTAAATACAGTGGTCACCATTAACGAATCAACAGCATACACATCATTTCCTACCTTATACAAGAGGAAATGGTGCTATCACGTATCAGTTCTGCACACAGAGTGCGCATCTGGGCAATCTCTGTACACAAACAGATCTTTGCAGTTCACTAGCCAGCATATTGTACCAGGCTAATAATTACCTAAGTGCCTTTGGCCTTATGCAGCAATAGGCATCCAGATTCTATAATGATACACTGAAAGTGTGATGCTTTTCACACCCATGAAATAAGTAAGTGTTGCATGCATGTGGATTAAAGGAGATATATGGATCTTGCTGTTTAATGATATTACCTGAGCACCAGCTGCTGCATTCTCTATTAAATTGTTGTTTGGATTAGCAATCCAGAATGTGCTGACAGCCCTGAAAATAAAAAACAAAAAATGATCCTAGAGTCATAACAAAACTGGAAAGGCTACATTTTTAGCATTGCCACTGACTTTAAAATGCCATACAACCTTTAAAGGATACTCTTCATGGAAAATAAAAGCATCAAGCAATGTCAGACATGTTCATTTATGGAGCTACCTATTGCAAGTGGTATGAATCATAGGAGACTATTAAACACAAAATCTGTGCTCTGTTAAAATGCAAGTTTAGGAAAAAGTCATTTTTCACAAATTTGCTAGGGACAGAATTAAATAGCTATGAAAGATGTCTAAAAAATGAATTTCTGTTCCTCTTTAGAACTTAGAATGAGGGAGGAAGGTACATACTCCCTTACAGCTTTATGATCCATTCAAAAGGATACCAGAATAAACATCCAGTGCAAACTATAGTAATAGACATAAATATTATGGTTTATTAAAGCAGGCTTTCCTTTTTGTTTAGGAAAAATAACTTTTGATGGATAATATACATTACATTTAAGAGGGAAAAAATTAACATAACTATATACTCATAGCAGCTAATTTGATTTTTTTTTCAGAAAATTCTAATGAATTTCTTAACCATCCTAACTATCACAATTGTAGGGTATCCATGCTCGTGAGAGTGGTCCTAATCAATATGAGCATCTTATTGGACCCGATGGTTTGCAGGAATGAGCCAATAAAATATGTGCAATATACCTGTGCTAGCCACAAACACGGCCGTAGCATACTCACATGTGTAAATTCCAATGAAATCAATGGGATTACGTGGGGGAGTAAAAATTAGAATGTAATGGCCTCGTCCTGCTATCAGTTGAGTCAAGGGGATCACATTAGTACCCATATTACAAATGGACCAGTTCTTCAGCTTCAGTTGAAGTGGACTCTAGCCACCAATAATATTTTTTTCCTCTGAGCATCAAAGTGCAAACATGGCTAATTAGAATGTATTATAATCTCTATAGTTGTTTCCTCATGTACTAATTACTACTTTACTCTAGATGCGATGGTCCAAATTCACCCACGGTGAAAAAAAACCCCAAACAAATCCCATTTACCTCAAAGGGAGATTTTTTTTTTATGTCTGCTTATGCGAGGGCTGAAGTGAGCCCCATTTATCAGACAGACTTCATGAAGCCTTCATTATCCCAATTAAAGAGGATTCAGAGATGAGCAAATTATATTGTGTTTCTCGCTCACTAAAAACAGTGACAGGACTGGAATTCAATACATAATTAATTGACTGAGATTCAGGTCTTTATTAGCAGGGACCTCCATGAGCCTTCACAATAAAGACACTTTGCTTACTAGCTAATGTTTATTTTAAAAATAGAAATTACAGTAAAAGCTAAAGTTTGTCATATGACCCAAGAGCAGCATCTGTCAAACTTGGGACAATGAATCCACATTTTAGTTTCACCTCAGTATCACAATTCAGAGCTTTCTGAGCCACATGCAAGAGAAGAGAGTTATTCTATTCCCTGAGGGCTTACATGCAGTCAGTGCTTGGTACAGGTACATAATTCCCATATACATTGCTACGCATTGCAAGGCATGTGGCTTCATCGCGGTCTGAAGGCAAGATTGTTCCAGGCTTGGTAAGTAGACCCAAATTGTGGTAAAATGTATTGCGTTGCTCCAGCCCATCTTCAAGGAAAAAACAATGACCCAAAGTATCATAGCCAATAGTATCTTTCACCTGAATCAATTATACAAAACACGGGTTACATGTTAACAACAACTACAAATGAAGATGTCCTGCATACTGATAAACTTCAAAAGCCTTATAGGCCTGATTCTGCCACCCTCATTCACACTGAGGGGTACTTTCATCCATGAGTAGTCCTGGAACTAAATCCAGAGTAAGGTATACTCAGTTAGGGTGAAATTATTTGGCCCTTACTAAATTCAGGGCTTGATCCTGCTCCCATTGCAGTCAACAGCAAAGCTCCCATTAACTTAAATTAGAACAGGCTCACATGCATAATTAATAGCAAATAATACAATACTGGGTTTGCAACTGTACTGGATTCTATGTGAGACTATTTGATATAGACAAATACCACGATACTGTATCAACATGAAGGTTATTCAGAGATCTCTAGATTTCTTTACTGAGACATTTCCCAAGTTAAGAGAGAGATTCAGTAAGTATTTATGAGAATAAATTTGCATTACTTCATTCAATAAGATGTTTCTCCTACATCTTCTGGTTATTAATTCTAATGATCTGCAAAGGTTGCATGCAGGTTGCATTTCCATTGTCTCAGCATTTTTAAGATTAACTGACATGTGCACAAAAAAAGTACCGTATTTCATTAAAACATACTTTGACCAAGAGGACTTAGCATAAGCCTGCTTTGATGTACACTCTTATAGTGAGGATTTCTAAATGTCTTCATAACTGAAAATACTAAGTCAAGCCAGTTAAATACCGAGTGTTTTTTGCAAAATCTTATTTGCTAGCTTAAAAGAGTTTTACTGAAGCCTAACTCTATACTTTAGATGATACATTCAGCACATTTAGTCATTTCTTATGCATGCAAAATTCCAACTGACATCAATTCGAGTTATGTCCAAGCAAAGACTAATATTAAATAATATGAACCTATTCAATTTCTTCTGTGTACAGAGGACTAGTTAAACTAGATACAGTATATGAATACAAGTATACTTACAGTATATAAATCTGGAAAAAAGCAAGGATTATAATTGTATGTTACACAACTATAATTAAAGGTGACAGAGTTCCTAGGAGTATGGTTCTGCTAGTTCCTACTTATTTTTCCTTGATAATCATCTCTCTAAATTGGAATATCAACAGCTTCTGTATCTGTCTCAATGAGATGTCCAGAAAGCACTTAATGTAAGGCAAAAAACACAAAACCCAACCTACTGCCTGCAGTTTTTGGAAGCCCACTGAAAATATTTTAACTCAGAATTCAAGAGCACATGCTCAGACAGAGGGCCATTTGCAACAAGCCTCACAGATCTATAAGCCATTGAGGAGGAGCAAGCTGGTCAATCAGCCTTGCTAACAGAGATAACGAAGCCCAATTCCGAGCTAACAATGCCATGTGTCTTTGCCAACCTCCTAGGAATGGTAATGCTCTGTGTAGAGATGTCTTTTAGTATGAAGGGCAGGAGCAGAGCTGAGGTTGCTTTTGATCAGCAATTGGTTGCTAAGGAATAAACACCTAAGACCAAATACTCCTCTTTGGAAGAAAAACAGTGGTTAATAGTAAATCTCTCCAGGCCGTAAAGACAGAATTTCAGTTGCATCCTGTGATTCTCATGGATCTGGCTGAGGATTGCAAACCTGGACTTTATATATGTGGTGAATGATGAGCCAAAAGCTGGCCCTGTATCTGAAGCTTTAATCCATATGATTTGTTCTGTTTTCAAAAAGACACATGAGCTTCCTAGTAACTTTCATATCTGAAAACATCTGAAACATCCCCACCTAACTGGATGCTTCCAAACACTGAATTATATATAGCTTAGCAATACAATATAAGTGACCTCCATGCACTGCAACATGATACAGCAATGACTACAGTGTTTGGTAGCATGTGTTGTGCATATCAGTGAAGTAGAAGGCATGTCACAACCTGCCTTTCAGCTGTGATATAATACAAACTGTGCTGTCAGGCTGCTGACTTGTGACATGGCACAGTCATGGCACACACAAAAAAAGTTGATATCTGAAGTGCCTTTCATTTCATGGACTGGCACACATTGTGCCACAAGATGCTGCATCCTACCTCATATTTTGCTAGATGATCCAGTTTAATTCATGGCACCATAAAATTGAGGGAAAACCCTGTATCAAATTTAGCTGGGCCAAAAGTGTCACAACATAAGGCCACATTAATATATTACTCAGTTACTTAAGCGCTGAGATATATAGGTTCCCTTCTGAAATCTCAGATTGCTGGTCTGAGAAGAATAGCTACAGATTTATTTTAATTAGTGCACTAGAACAAGACGATTTCATTCACAGATTCAGCTATTACATTTATCTACTCATTGATTTGTGGGCTCAAAGCCTTTGCAAACCCATGTGCTGTCCCCCTGCAGGGCTAGATTTTGCCTTTGGGTCTCTAATTTAGTTGACAGATGTGAAATCTCACATAGTCAGACAGCTCCCTAAGGACTACGCTTTTGAAAAGGCTCAAGAGCACAAGTTATTTCAGTTAGGTCAACATTAATTTATACTTTAATTTTTTACTGGATTCAAAAGGTCTAATATAAATGAATGATTATTTTGTAGGGAAGAAAGGCTACTTATTCCATCACCTTTTGGAATTTCTGCCAACACAAACACTTAGATATGTGGAATTGACAATCAACCCTTTTGGGAGGAGGTCTAGACAATAAAACAGATCCTCAGGCCCATGGAAGGTGCTCTCAACCCCTTCCACTTACAAGTACAGCCCCAAATTCTAGTTTTATATAAAACTGTTTCTTCCCAATGGGCACATTCACATACTGCAAAAGCAGTATTATATGTACCTGTGCTCTAACTGGCAGCAGCTTTATGTACAGAGGCAAGAATAAATCTTTCATGAAAAGTGCATAGGAGTCCTGGATAGATCATGGGGATTATGAATAAACATAGGTAACATGCCCCATGAGTACGTCCCTGCCAGTGTGGCCTCCACTCCAGCATTCCATCCTATTCTATGGGGAGCAAGCAGAACATGGAGATGCAAGGGAGAAGTCTCCTGAGAAAAATCTTGGCGCCTTCCTTGTTGGCCACTTGTTTTCTGGTGAACCCCTTTCCACAATGATCTCTGCCAGAGATTGGCCCACGGCCAAAATTCCCAAGCTCTGCTAGCTTTGCAGTAGCCATTTGGGCCCATCTTGCTCACAATTCTTTCCCTTGGTTTTAGGAATATTTTTTGATTAATCTAACATTGTTCCTGGCTTCAACTATAGCTCAATTGTATCTCGGTTGCAAACTCCAAGACCTGTAACTTCACCATGTGTTTGATGAAGACAGTTAAATTTTAAATGAAAGTTTCACACTATCACAGATTGCTCAGAACCACCACCACAAAGATTTCGCTATCTGATCACGCTTGATCATCAACAAAATATATAGAATTTGAAACTTCTTTCAGCAAGTTGAACAACTATAATGTCAGTTTTAAATTTAATAACCATTTCAAGTTATCAATCCATCAGATGCACTAGAAAAAAAGTCATGCTTCAAAACACCTAACTGCATTGTTTTAAAGTGTGGCAGGACATACTGAATGTTCAAAATTTGTAGTAATGTAAAAAACAAAGGAAGGAATTGGAGGTCAGTAAAATGTCTCTTACCAGAAGGCCATGTGTTCCATGAATGGCCACACACCTAGAGAAACAGTGGTGGATGGACAGATTATCAAGGTAAGTAGGTGATTCATATCCTCCTCTCTCATCCACATCTCCAGTCAAGTGAAAATGCACAGGATAGCTGCCCATTATTTGTTGCCCCATGTTTTTTAATTCCACTCCTGCCATGTGAACAGAGCTAAAATTCCTTTGGATCTATGGAGACAAATATAGACCTAAGGAAAGAATTTGCAGTACAAGAGTGTGACAGTAAAAAAAACAACCCCAAAACAAAACAATTTTGAAACAAGCAACATATATATAAAGTAATAAAGAGTTTGATTCTGCAAAGCACTAATCTGCTTCCATTGATTTCAGTGTAGGATTGGGCCCATATGCATCTTTGCACATGTCTCAACTTCCCAAACACCTGATGTGTAGTGATGTCCAAAATGAACAGCAATGAAGCATTTATCATGTTTATTCCTGGCAATATACAAATGTATGTAATAGCTATAGAAAAAAACAAAAAAAACAAACATACTACTGCCAGCTAGCAAAAAAGGTCCCATTTAACATCTATATGGTATTACCAAAAGTCTGTATTTCCTGGCAGCTACATCTGAATCAAATGCTATTGGGCCAGAGCCTCTGCATAGCTCCATTGATTTCACCACCCGGCCTCATTGAGGCCTCTGGGATTTACAGCAGCTGAGAGTCCAGCCAGTTATTTTTAAGTGGCGGGAGGGCCTCAAAAAACACAATGGCCCAGATTGTGAGCTGCACAGAGGTGGAGACACTAGCGTGATCTTTGTTCCCTTGAACAGTTGCCCAGGGGTCACTCAAGATAGCAGACCTTGTGCTCTGGGAAACACAGAGTGCTTGCTGCTGGTAGCCTACAGAGAATAGAACACTGAAAATGAGGAGGGGTGTGAAGAAGGTGGGGTCATGACCCACCCAAACCCCACATGGGCCTGTGAAGCAGGGTTGATACAATGGGGGAAGCAGTCTGCTCTATCCTAGAAAATAAAGCAAAAAAACTGTGCCTTTGAAGGGAGTACAGTCTGCCCCTTGGACATTGTAATTTCACAATGGCCCCATCTCAGGGCTATGGCTTACAAAAACCAATTTAATCTGAGGAGGATAGAGGGGAATTTTGCATTGGAGATGAGCAAGAGGATATAATTTCATTGTGGATTCAGTTTTGCAAATAGCTCAATAACCCTTTTAGTAGGGTCTCTCATACACACAAACACATACGTGCTGTACCTGGGAAAAATATGTAACTATCATTGTACATTGCTCATGTATAAAGTTGGATAGTAAATAGGTACCTGAAGTTGAGAGGCACGTTCACTGGAAAAAAAGTCACTTACTTTAATCTGTCCTCCAAATGTGTCATAGGAAAAATATTGGCATTGATTTTGTCCATAACAAGAATCCTCCATTTCTCCTTGAATGAGTATATTTCTAGTCAGGAGGCCTACTTCCGCCCTCATGTCTATGCCATCTACAACTTCCCCGATATGAAGATAAAGTGGGATGCCTGAGAGGAAAAAAAAAAAAAAATATATATATATATATATTTTTAATTTAGCTAAATTTATCATCTTCATTCACCACATAGTTCTAAACACATACACAATTTTCTTCTAACAAGATTCAATCAGTTATTTTACTTATAATGAATTACGTGTTTCATAACTGTGAATGGTCGGATGTGGCAAATGCTGAACACTTTTGTTGAAATCAATGAGAAATTAGCCACTCTCAGGGCCAGCCTCTAAGCCCCCCAAACTCAGCAAACACAGGTGAGTAATCTCATTGCCCTCCAATGGGCAACACTCTTGTGTGTAAACTTACATGCCCAAGCATTTGCAGGACTGTGCCCCAATTTTGCAAACCTCAGCTAGAGTTAAAGTGACAACAAGTATTTACACACAGAAATAGCTTAAGAACATATTTCATACCATCAATCTTCACTTGATTCCTTTTACACTCTGGGCAAGAAAGGAGATTAAATTCTTCAGCTTGATGCATGGAATAGTCCGTGCTAGCAATGACTATCCTACCACCAGGTAACCAACTTGTAACCTCATCCACTAAATTAAGAATGATGCCTTTGGACACTTCCACTTTAAATCCATTATGAGGTACCCCTGGGGGAAAAGCAAACAAACAGGTTATTTTTAATGCCAGGTACCAGCGCATTGTGCAATTATCCAAAGAGCATCAATCAATTTTAATGACATAATTCAAGGTCTCATTCTTTTATGGGGCATATAGACTATACCCAATTGTTATTTCATGACATTGCTGTTTGTCTGCAATACCCATGCATATGACCAAGTTCGAGAATATTAGTCTAAAATAGTTCAGATTTTAATGGCAACAGAAAAAGAAAAGAGCACATTGCACCTTTTACCCATCCACTGAAAGCAGTGACTGTAAAATTGATTCCTTCATAGGTTTGAAAATCTCTTCCTGCTATTGCTAGCGCAGTTGTTCCACTCCCTTGATACTGCTTTATATCTTCTGTTGTTGAAAATGGACCACCTCCAAGGATCCCAACCAGAGCCCAGGGCTGCCTGAAATAAGATCAAGAACAGTCTGATCACGTTGACAGAAATATACCTTGTACCCTACAACCTTGAAAGATCCTTTGCATGTAAAATCTTTGTTACAGAAAGTAGTCTTAAAATAAAGCAAGCCTGGATTCGGGAAGTCTCCCAGAGAGCTCCCTTAATGACTGTTGTATTTAATAATTTATACACTAGTAACTTGAGAAATATTAATTTGATCTATTTACAGAAGGTTTATTGCTTTGACTTTATTAGCACCCCATGCACGTAGGCATGCGTTTATAGATAGATAGTTTGGCGATCATGTTGATTAAAAGTTATGCTGATGTCGAGTTCAAAAGCCCTCTAATATGAATCGGAGTTACTCTCACAATCTGGAGCTGACAGCTGACAGCTGTTAGGAAAGACGCCCAGGAGCTGTCCATGGTGGCGCTACAGGTTTCCAACAAGTCATTTCAGATGCGTTAACTGCCTACACGTGCAATAATAAAAGCCCGGCCCTGGAACACACACACACTCTAGCGCTGACAGTGGCGATGCTCACTGGACTTATGGAAAAGCCTGATTTCGGGCACCGGGAGACTTCGTTCTAGCCCGATATTGGCGGTCACACATTTGGACGGCCCGCCCGCAGAGTCAAGCAGCGCGCTCGGTTTGGGGTGTGATCACACGCTGAACTAGGTGGGCACGGTTTACTCTAGGCGATAGCAGATTAAATATTCTGGGCCCAGAGGGGTGATGGCTGAAGGCTTTTGCCTCGCCGTGCGTTATTTCTGCTGCTCTAACAGGCAGGGATCAGAAGGGAATCCCCCCCACAGCCCCCCCCAAGGCTCACCTGTAACCCAGGTGCAGGATGTAGTCGCTGTGAAGAAGCTCCTTGAGGAGGAGTCGGGTCTCCAGAGTCAAACTCTTGGCTGCCGAGTCTCCTACAGCGGCAGCCACCACTTTCCCCGGGGCTTGGGTAACCAGAAACTCCCGCAGCCGCCTGCTCTCCTCGGCCAGCAGGTGCGTGTCGAAACGCCCCGCGGCCACCACCTGGGCTGTGCCCGCATCCACGATCCGGATGTTGAGACCCCGGCTGCCCCAGCGCTTCTCCGACGTGTAGGCTCCGTAGCGCAGCCCGCCCGCGTACAAGGTTTTATCCAGCAGCGTCCAGGAGCGAGGCCTCCCGCCGTGCAGCTCCAGGGTCCCCCCTTCGCCCACCCCGAGGAATTTCTCCCCGTAGCTCGCCACCGCCGGCCCCTCGCCGCGCCGACCGTACAGCGAGAGGGTGGCCCGCGAGCCGTAGGGGCACTGCGGGGAGCCGATGTGCAGCGCCCCGCCCGCCTCGATCAGGACGTAGCGGGCCCGCAAGACGATGGGCCGCCGCCGGTCCGCGAACACCAGCGCCCCTGGGAGAGGGAGGGAAGGAAGGGGGGAGTCACGCAGCCGTCGGGGCCGCCCCGCCGCTCTTGGCCGGGCCCTCTCCAGACCTGGGGGAGCCGGGCTCAGGGTCCGAGCCGCAGGGGAGCGGGGCGGGGTTAGCCTCCAGCCCCCCCCCCCCCCCCCCCCCCGGGGGCCTCGCCGGGGCCCCCCGGGGTTTGGGGGGGGCAGGGGGGCCCCCACCCCCCCCCCGACTTACCTCCGTCCCGGACGCGCAGCGAGCGGAACGTGGCGGACCCCTCCAGCCGCAGGGCCGCCCCCCGGCCGATGACCACCGCGCGGCCGCTGTCGTGGCCGGGCCGCCAGGGAACCAGGTGCGGGGCGGGCTCCTCGGGGCAGGGACCTGCCAAGACAGGCGCACAGCCGCCTTCAGCGCAGCCCGGTCCCCGCGGCCCGGCGGGGGGGGACCGGGAAAGGGGGGGGAACAGATACGCACCTGCTGCGCTGGAGCTCGCCGCTCCCCGGGGAGCCGCAGGCGGCCCGCAGCGCGGGGCCGGCCCCGCCGGAGGCTCCCCGCGTCGCTCTCGGACTCGTGTCCCCGCAGCAGCCGGGAGACGGGGGGGATCCACCCCCGCACGTGGCGCCGGGGGGGGGATCTGCCCCCAGAGAGACACGCACACACAGAGCCTTCCACAAGCATTTTATTCCCTCCGGCCCCCCCATCCGCCCGTTCTTCAGCCCCCTGCGGAGTAAAACGGCGCTGGCGCAACGCTCTGTAGCGCGGATGCTCGGCGCTGCACGGCGCAAAGCTCCTCCGGCCTCAGCGCGGCTCGGGAGGGCACCGACGCGGCGCCGCAGCCCGGCCGCCGCGGGGCAGAGCTGCCCGAGGAACAACGTGCGCCGAGCCTCTTACCTAGATCCCCGGGCGCGGCTAAGCCACGCCCGCTAGTCAGCGTCTCCGGGTTCCCTTCGCGGCTCTAAGGGGCGAGCTGCCCCGCAGAGGAGAGGAGAGCCGGCCGGCGAGCGGGCGCTAAGGGGAAAGGCTGCCTGCTTGCTACACAGCGCCGGCCCGCTCAGCCACTCTCCGGCCAGGCTCCCCCAGCCTGGCTATTTATAGCCCATCTCCTGGCCGCCCGGGCTGCCCGCGCTGTTTACAGCAGCCCCGCCGCTAGCTCCGCCCATGCCCGTGACATCGCCGCCTCCTCCAGAGGCGAAGAGCCGAGCCCAGCTCCCACGGGCCAGTATCCCCGCCTGGCCTGGGGCCCCCGCGGAGCGCGCGCCAGCCTCCCTGCGCACACATGGCCGGGGAATCCCTTAAACGCTGGGGCGGCGAAGGAGGCAAAGCCCCTGCTAACGTCCGACTCTGTCGCGCACGCCCCCAGCCTTGCGAGTTGCAGCTGCAGTCTCTGCTACCTTCCAGTGAGGCTCAGTCAGCCCCAAGGGGAGAACACGAGCCTGGAGATTAACTGAGGGAATGGGCGGCTTTGACTGCATCTCTGGCTTGTAAAGTCTATTGCCACCATGGGGGGGGTGAACTGTCTGAGCCCTCCTGATCCGCATGGGGGGGGAGCTAAACTATTTTGCAGGGAGGTGGCCGAAAGCTATGGGCAAGAAAAGAAAAGCTCTTGCCAGGCAATGAAGCCCCAGCTACATGCTTAAGGAGTGAGGTGCTTCACTATGCAGATGGACATGTGCCTAGGAGGAGATAGGGATGGTCTAAGTGGCAATTAAAGGTGGGTGAGGTAATAGCTTTCATTGGCCCAACTTCTGTTTGAGAGAGAAACTTTGGAATTTAGAGAGGGCTCTTCCTTTGTCAATTAATCTTGCATAATCAGTCTAATTAAATCAACCTCACCCTTTTCTCTAGGATGTAGCCCTAAGGCAGGGTGGGGGAGAACTATTTGTTTAAAAAACTGATGAGGACTGAGAAACAAAATACATGAAAATCATGAGGTAGGCCACCACTACTTTCGGCTGACACTCCCCTCCCTCCCACCCACAGAGAATTCATCTGTCCTGCAACACTCCCTGTAAAAAGTACTTTCAAAGGGTAGTCCAGCAAGTCTGGGCCCTATTCCAATGGGCTTTGGATCAGGTCCCTTGCTCCAAAAGGGCCAGATCCTGCTCCCATTGATTTCAGTAGGCTTTCGAGTGGGGTAGAAAAGCTATTCCAGATTCTTGTCTGGATAGAAGTTATCAATATTTCTCATGCTGTTAAATGCAGAATAAAAGACTAGTGACTACGTTAATCAGTAGCAAGTATTATGTTAATCAGTAGCAAAATAGAACACACTGGGAAGTAAGGAAGCTGGGGGAGGGGTATACGAGTACACACATTCCTCCAACGAGCAGGGTGTGGGGGGCAGGCACCCATGCTTTCATTTAAAAGAACCCCCTTCCTCTTTTAAATCCTATTTAGAAGAAAAGCATATTATAACATCTTTAAAATAAGCTTTTAGACTAAAGCAGGGTAGGTAGATACTCCCATTTCAATACTCCACAAAGTAAAAAGAGTGGAGAAGTTTCAAAGCTGAGGCTGAACCCACTGCCTTTGCTACTGGAGCTGTTCATTTAGCAATTATAAGAAACTAGAACTGATGTTTAAATATTTTAAGGTCATATTTCCTCTTATATCAATCAACTTTTTGTTATTCTCCCTATTAAAAGTGGCCTTAGTCAGTATTATGCACAGGTGGTACCCAAAGATTACAAGGCAGCAGAGTTGTAATTAATCACATATGTAGCAGTTGTCAAACTGATGGTGAGAGATTTATCTAATAGGGAAGGTAAATAGATGGTATGGACTCATTTTGTTTCCAAATCTACCAATTAAATCGTTTGTAGATCTTTGGAGACTGAATTCACTTGTTGTAAATGGGCAGAATTTTAGGTGCAAGAGAACTAGAACTTAATTTCAATAAGCATTTATCTAAATGTCCATTGCATCCTTTTTTGTTCACCTTCAACTAAAATGTTCATTCTATAGAAAAAATGTTTAATAGATTTGAGAAAAATTAAAATAAGAGGTTAAGAAATTATATTCAAGCTATATGTATTATCCTAATACATAAGTACTGGAACTACATGTATTAAAGGCTTCGGTTTATCACTAAATGAGGCCCCCAGTCTATTCTTTCCTTAGGGTCCTGTGCAACAGTCATTACTTAGGCCAAATTGCCACTGATTTCAGTGGGACTTTTGCCTGAGGAAGAACTGCAGGCTCAGCCTTTAAATTTTTATCTCTATGCCTGGGGAGATCTCCAGATCCTTTCATTGTTTAAGTAATTTCCAAAAGCACCCCCCCTCTCTCTCTCTCTGGGGCGTTAGAAGCAGCACAGCAATCATGGTTTGATTCTTTTCCTGAGGAAAAAACTGCCTTGAGGTGAGCAATTTAGATGTAATTTTCTCTCGGCATTGAACAGTCCCTAACTGGCATGTGGGCAAAATTGTGGAACACATTAGACTAGAAACATCTTATGCTTTTCTGAGAATTCACGTCAGGAATATGGAGGAAAGTGATCTGAGGCCTGTTGCTATCTGAGAGCTGACACTGAAGAAGTGAAACGATGCTGATTTCACCCTTCACAAACTGCATTTTCAGGATTATTTGTTTTCCAGATAAACTCCAGATGAAATTTTACACAATACTCCTCAAATACAAGATGCATTCTCAACACAAGACCATTTCCAACCCTCCAAACATCCTCACACCTGCACGCAGGAAGATGGCACATCCTGACTCACCACCCTTTCCTAGCAAAAGGACATCATTTTGCAGTTAGTTACTCTTGTTTGTAGGCTCATCAGTAGTAATCCATCCCGGTAAAAACAAAATAGGTCACTCTACTCTTTCCTAATGGACCACGTGATATTAGGAAACTTTTAACATTCCAAGCCCTAACATGTTGTAATAAATGTAACATTTTGCATGAAAATTTTAATTGGACTGACTGGGATCTAGTGAGGTCTCATGTAAAGGGAATGACAAAAAATAGATGCTTCATGATAGAGAAATTTTGACTAATAGTTTGTTCTCACAATGCCACTTACTTTCTTCTGGCAGTAGACACAAAATTCACACAGGAATGAAGGGATGGTACTTCCTGTGTACACACTTTCCTCCCTGGCATACTCCCTCTGTGAATGACATCTGTTTCCTTACTACTGCTCAGAGGGTGGAAGGAAAAGCAGGGTTAGTTTTCACTAAGTAGTTCCCATGGAATAGTTTGAACAAAAGGACTCAACCTAGAACAGTCCCTGTTTCTACAAGCACAACTTAGATAAAGTCCTTCTACTTAAAATAAAAACTGGATGCTCAGAATTGTTTTCAAATGCATACGCTACACATACACACTGACAAATTCTATAAATGGTTTGGGAGATGTGTGTATGTATCTGTGCACATACATTACAGATATATACATACACACACACACACATATATATATAAAGAGAGAGAGAGAGGGAGAATTAGTGTTTTGATCTCTATGTTGTTTTGAGAGTCTTTTTAATATTTCTTTTAATACATAGATATAAAATCAGAAGCTACAAAAGGCCAATAGAGATTTACCAGGTAGGGATGGAAAATGAGATTTGTACACATCTGGTTTTAAATTCTACCAACAGGGGTCACCCTTGCACATGATTATCATACTCCGTTCCTAACGTCTTTTGGATGATCTCTCAAGAGCCCTTTCATACTGCGTACTGGCAACAATACGGACTAAATCTCATTCCAGGATTTGTACTGAATTAACTGCATGCAAGGATCACTTAAACAAGCATATAACTGCCAGTTGAGGCTGGATTGGGTCAAAGTGGGAATCCAAATGCTACATTAAGAGCCTTTTACTGACAACCTGGTGGAAGCTTCAAAAAGATGTTTCATTTAGGTTAATTTGATAATCCTGCCCTAAATAATGAAAATGGATAACATGAGATTCCATCTTATACACCATCATTAAATACGACATATTTTCAATAGCTAAATATAAAACTTGCCTCTTCCCATCTGCAAATGGTACTTAGCATTCTGTGCTGATATTTCTTCCTCAACAAAAGTTATACTACTGGCATCCCTCTGTAGGCAAACACATTTGTCTCAGTCTTGAGAAAATCAGACTACCTGAGAGTATTTCAGTTTGTTCTAATGGCTGGAAAAATTTAGTACAATCACCTCCTCCAGAAACGTTTTGGATAATACAAATCATGAACAATAATTTGTTGGGTATTCAAGTAGCATTCAGAGACCCCCATAGAAAGTGGGGAACCATTGTGCTGGACAAAGCACGGCCATAACATTCCCTTTGATGGCTCTTGACTTTCAGAGGTGGTCTTCTAAAAGAATGATCCACAAGTTTTCCAGGCAGTGACCTTTACATTTTGCATCCAGCATCTTTCTAATATTTCTTACTCTGAAACCAGCAAATTCCCCTTTCTCCTATCTACCTTAATAGGATTCCATCCTATTAGATTTTGAGCACCTTCATCTCCCACTAAAGTCAAAACGGCAATTCAGGTGCTCAGCGTTTTGCAGGAGATGCCTCGCAATGTACTCTGCAGGTATCGGCATTTAATCACGAACACTGGGTTGGGGCTTTGCTGGGCCCCAGTGGGACACCCTATAATGTTGTGTTGTCTTGTAGGAAACTATTAGCACAGCAGGCCAGATTGCAAGAGGCTAGTTTATAGCAGCCCATGCTCCACTGTGGGTTATAGGTCATAGAAGGGAATGAGAAGTGGGCAGCAGTGCCAGAACTGTGGCGGAGCTTCAAGCTTTTCATTAAGTGTCTGATCCTATAACCCAAACCATTAAACCCACTGAAGCCAATGAGTAAGCATTTCAGGATTGGGCCTTAAGGAGTGGGAGGGACCAGAAAGAGGGGAAGAGGATGGGCAATCAAGTACTTATCAATGGCAAAAGCTGGAAGCACCGGTGCTTGGAAGCCACTAACATTTATCCTCAAGCTCACAGGTGAAACAATTAGACACCATGTGTCACGAGACTGGTAAACACAGATACATGCAGAAAATATTAAGAACACCGGAAATGAGCATTCTCCTTATATACCTACCGCTTTGCTTCACTTCAGGCTTAAACAATATTTTCCTTGTTTTAAGCATTTGCTTCTTTAGCAATGAGAAAGCTTCGGATTGCTGGGTTTCAGTCAATACTCCCATGTCCCTAAGGAGCTTAAGCATCCGGTATAACAACAGCGGCTTCAGTCTGGAATGCAGCAACTTGAGAGGGTTGATATGAATCTTGGGTGGGTTGACTTCCTGATCACAGTTATGAAATCGAAATATACTCCAAGCAAGTTTAGGTCCAAAGGCATCCTTAAAAACATATCTGGAAAGCTTAAGGAGCATGTCACAGGATAACTGTTCTCCTTTTGAGATCTGGGTCAGGTTCTGATTTGTTATCAACCTTCTTCTTTCCTCGTGACTTACAAGAGCATTACTTCTAAGAAGGCTGGAGAGCTTATATGAGCCAGGAGTCCCTGGGAGAACTTTCTTACTGTGAAATAGTCCTTCATAATCCATATCCCACAAAGAACTGTTGGGATTCAGGCTATTTTCTGAAATAATCATAAATATAGTAAAAGCCTATTAAGCATAACCAGGAAAGAACGTATTTTCTCCTAGCAGATTTATAAAAGTCTGCATTTAAGAATGTTTCACTATATTACTGAATATGTTTTGGCTTAGTGCACTAAAAATGTATTTTGCCAGACTTACTGTATGTTTTAATAGGCCAAATTAATAGAATACAATGAATCATGTATTTTAGCTACTGGTGCTTTCCTCTGGTCAAAGGTTGTAATCTAAGAACCCACTTTGTGTATTTTTTGGTCTAAACTGGTATTTTACTCCACTGTTGTTATAGCCTATATAAGTGTTGTTGTATATGCATTCCTGAACAAGAACTAATGACACGACAATGCCTTCTGTTCTGTATAATTTCTGCAAGCAAATACAGTGGTATCTACCAAAGACCACAACTGGACCACATGCCACTGAGTGGCTTTGTGGTAGCCTGGCCCTTCTTCTGACTTGGCTGAGCAGGGGGAAAAAGGCCTTTTTCTCTCCCCCCCTTGCTTAGCCTACCCAGTTCTTAGGCCGAGCTCTGGGGCTTGATTCAGTTCTCAGACAAGTAAATGGGAATCTTTACATAGACTTGAATGGGTGTTGGATAGAGTTTGTCCTCGCTCTCCAGATGTTCTCCCCGTACATAAGCAGGCAGCATTTCAACTCCACCCAACCATGCTCCATTTGCCACATGCAAGGGGCCAGCTGCACCATTTGAAGGGCTGCCATAACTTAGGCCCAGACCTCCAAAGTGTTTACACACCTAACTCCCATTGAAATCAGTGGGATCTAGGCACCTAAATACCTCGGAGGATCTGTGCACTGCTTTTGCCCTGGGACAATAAAGAGACAGGAGGAGGAATTGTGACTCCCTGAGACTTTCCAAGTTTGTTCCTGAGTAGGGTAACCAGATAGCAAAAGTGAAAAATCAGGATAGGAAGTGCGGTGGGTAACAGGTGTGTCTATAAGAAAAAGCCCAAAAATCAGGACATCTGGTCACCCTCCTCCTGAGGTAGAGTAAATTACACACCACCCCTTACTCTAGGCTGGGCTAAAGGCTCAATCTAGCCCCCTAACAATACTAAACACAACAATTACATGTAATTAAACTACCCTAGGGCTTTGCAATAAATAATACATCTGATCAGACTGAAAGTATCAGACATGATCACATCAATAATTAAAAGGAATAAGAAAACCAGACCAACAAACTGTGCTACCCCAAAGGCCTTCGAAATATAATATATTTAAAATAATGACATCACGGTAAATTAACTCCTAGATGTCATGTCCTCAGAACCCCGGACTAAGCCTGGAGGCTTCCTTATCCATGGCTTCCTTTTCTTTTATGCTTTTGAAGGAAATGACAAGATTTTAAGGGGTTTTGTGTTTACCAAAATGGCTTTCTGTCCTCTTTTGTGTTTTAGAAGCTCCTGCTGTGTTTAATTTCAAGATAATGGTTAGCAGCTCATTGCTGAATGGATGGATGGCAATGTTAAATTTAACTCAGCCAGTTATCAGGAGGCTGACTTGCATGCTGTAATCATATTACTTACAATTCTATAAAATTGTTCCTTTTTTACACTTTAAAAAAGCATATCCAGGCTATAATTCCATAGCTGTGCTAAATAACCCTTCACTACTTCATGGCTGTGATATGACTGGTTTATTAGGTGGCAGTGGGAATGTATAACTATCTAAGGATTATTATGTCATAATGATGACTATAGAAATGCAAAGTATTGTTATTATCTTTCATCTAAAGATCTCAAAGCACTTAAAAACTTTGCTAAATTAAAGCTCACTGCACTCCTGCAACAGAGATAACTGCTATGTGCATTTTACAGATGGGCAAACTGAAGAACAGGGAGGTAAACTAGTTTGCCCAAGATTACATAATCAAGTCAGTCACAGAGCCAGGAACAGAACTCAGCTGGGGTGTAATTATGCACTGTGTGCAGTTCTCCCTTAAATCAAATGACTAGACAGTCAGTCCTCCAAGAGTTCTGAATCCTAGCTCCCAGTTCTAACCAGTAAGGCCTTGATCCAAAACTCACAGAAGTAAATGGAAAGCCTCCAATTAACTTCACAGGGCTTTGGATCAGAACCTATGGGACGCTCTCTATATAGGTTGCATTTCACAGCCATGATGTCACAGCAGCAAAATGACTTAAAACATGAGCAAAATAAAAATGTCTAGTAGGTGCCTAAGCTTAATTTACTATTTAGAATTAAATCAAAACAAAAAGGATTCTTCCTTCCACCACTGTTATCTGCATTTTGGCTGGAAAGCTAAGGCCTCAAATGAAAACAAGAAAAAATCTTAAGGAATGGACAAGGGAAATTATTTAATTCAGGGGAACACTGCATGCAGTTACCTCAGCAGTCTACCACACTTCTCCCCCCTTCATGGGAAATCAAATTGTACATTTAAAAATAATCTAACTGCCTTCCATTCAAGTCAACGTAATGCTCAGCCCTAGCAACTAAATCCCTTTACTTTTCTACAGAACAAGTAAAGCACAGGCAGTAGTGCCCAATACCTCCCTGTTAGCCAGCAACCCTGGTCCACTGGACAGAAGCATCCGCCTAGCCTGTTGATAGAAATGGATTCAGCCTAACATGGTTTAACACAATGTGCCTGGTCAGCATGGATTGAATATGCTTGCTCTATATAAATATATCAGGGGGATTATCGTTAGGGAG